>JAWNMO010000679.1:2157500-2757500 GCA_035043915.1 Drosophila paramelanica | reverse complement strand
AAAACAGCAGCAACAACAACAAGCAACTGGAACAACAAACAACAACAACATAAGAATAGTGCCTCTAATTGGTAGGGTATGATTTTTTGTGGGGTGTTTCTCTCAATTGTTTACGCGAATATCCATTAGCACAGTAGACCAAATCGATGTGTAACCATATAAATAGAATCATAGATAACGGCGTGTTGTATATAGATAAGAAATTTATTATCCGCCAATTAATAGTGTAAGCAAATTTGTTTTTTATGGCTTCAACTTTTGAACTTTGAAAGTAAGAAAAATAATTAAAATTGAAATTAAAAAAAATTGAAGTATAAAAGAAAAAGTTTGACGTTATATAAAATTGATTTATTTATAGAAATATAATATATATATATGTTTGAAATTGATGCTGACTATTGACAAAATAGCTAGAATAGTTTTACATATATATTGACATAAATTATATATTTCTGACTCTTCGAAAGGCTGGTATAGAATAAGTGCCAACATCAAACTGAACTGAAACTTAAGACTGAAAGTTGCTTTAAATTTATTAAACAACACAATACAAAATATTTGAAAGAGGAAAAAAGCACTATTTTCTATTTATTTAAGCTCTATTTCCACTGATTGCCTGCTGAGAATAACCTGCCTAATTGAGTTAAGGGATATTCAAAAGTCACAATAACTCTTAAATACAGGGTATAACTAGAGTCATTACAAACAACAAAAAAAAAACATCACTAACAACGCCAACATTAACTGCCTTCGCGACGGGCGTTGTGCGTTGTTGCTAGACAGCCGCTTGGCGCCAGTTTCAGTTCGCGGCAACAAAATCAGAGTCGAGCTGGTGACGTCATTCTGCTGCCGGGCAACATCAATAGCGACAACAACAGTAGCAACAACCAACAACAACAACAAGCCAGAAAAAATGTTAGAATAAAAAGAATACAAAGTTCGTTGAATACAACAGCGCCCCCCGCATTTCCCCTTAATTACAACAAAAAACATGTGGACAAAGTGGGCGAGTTGTGCCTCAACAGGTGAACAACAACAACAGCAGCAGCAGCAGCAGCAAACAAAAATAATAATAAACGGAAAAAGTATCTTTAGCCCATGTAAAACACACATGCCACACACACACACACACACACAAATATCGCCTCGAGTATCAGCTACTAAATAATTGATTATTGACCTCGAGCTTGATTTATTGGCTAAACAACAACTACAACAACTACAATAACAACAGAATATTATAAAAGGCATATTGCACATGTCCCCAATCACATTCATAATTGATATTCCACGCCCACCCTCACCCGCCCCTGTCGAACTGTTTTTGGCATTTAATGCCGCTGCATTACTCGACTGATTTGACAATATTTCGATTTAGATATGGCCCGCTCGTAAAGTGCCCCCATATAATGCTGATGTCCTTTGCGTTAACAAAAGGACTTGGCCTGCAACGATTGCTTGCTACGTACGCATTTCCGTGCCAATAAAAATGCTAATGTCAATTTCATTTATACCCTGTAGAGTTCCAATTTATGGGGTGTAATCAAATTGATGTCAATAGGATAATAAAAATTGAGACGATCTCAGCGATGAAAGCTAAATTTCAACAAATATCTTTGTAGACTTTCGTGCAATTTATTTTGACAGCCAAATTTGAAGTGCGATAAAATTAAATTTCTATTTTTGAATCATTTGATGACTATGTATACAGTCATGGTAAAAATAATAGGAACAGAAATTATGGCTTGGATTTTATTATTTAATTTTTTTAAAAATACAAATTTAACTTTATGGAATTGTAGGGTATCTTCCAGTGCATCACTCACAACTAAAGCATTCCTGCCTCACAACATGCAGTTTGAATCAAATAGAAAGCCATAAAAGAGGCAGTCATTAAATTGGCTAAAATGCTGCCTCGTATTGACATTTCGTTTCGTTGGGTCCTGAAATTGTGCGACCTCACTTCCCAGTTGCTGCCCGCTGCTCCTTGTTCGTGTTCCCCCCTCCCCCGCCATTTGTCCTGGCACACGTACGTGTCCTGGCACACATTGCGTGTGTGTGCTAATCGCAAGCTTTTGACTCGTCAGGCAAAAGTTTTAATGCTCAACAAAGCTGAATTATGACCAAAACTTTCTCGTTGAATGCTTTTAAAGTTGACTAATTGCACTCTAATACGGTGGATTTAAAAAGCGTTGCACAGAAGGATGTGATTGACTGTTAGTTATCCTCTATATTAAATACCTATATTAAGTATATATATTTAAATTTTTTGTTTAACATTAGTAACAACAAATACATTCTTGATTCCCATTCATTTTCATCACAAACTCATCTCAGAAAGGTTAAAATTTAATGAAGCACCCGCAAAGTATGCAACAAATTTGGCAAACTATTTACACTAGTGTCGTAAATATTCGGGCATGTGTCCACGAAACAACAAACAAGACAACTGTGGAACATGTGTCCAATTGTTGTCTAATAAAATATTTATGCAGCAGAAATGCTTAACACCAGCTGGAAATATCGCCCCAAAAGCAGGACGCACGTTCGGGGAACATTTTATGTGCCCAGGAGCAGCAGGAGCGAAAATAATCATTACTTTAAACGTGTACTTACGAGAGTTCACTTTCACACACACACACACACACACACGCACACCTTGGCTTTGCGCCCTTTGCATTAAATTAATTAAAATATGGGCGAAAAAAAGAATGAAAGTTAGTTGTTGTTTTTGTTACTTGCTGTTTGGACACAAGCTTAAAAGTAATTAAATGCTGTCCTTGATGGTGCACAACTTTTGGCTTTTATACACTGTTTGGGCATAATAAAAGAGTATATTGGCTGTAGAATATATAAATATATGTAGTATATATTCTTTCGAAATTAAGTTGTTAAATTACTTTCATTTTAGTCATTAAATTGTAATAACAAACTCATTTTTTCTATTTAACAGTTAGTTAGAGCAGCTGGACACAGAGTATGTCGCAGTCGGCTGTACTCAGCTGCAAAAATGTTTTCCTTTGATTTTGTTGTTGTTGTTGTGGTTCTGTTTATGTAAAATCTCTGTGCAATCTCTGCCCTTTGCTTGTCCTTTAAAGCACAAACAAAATGTTATATATACTATATGCAACATATATATATATATATGCATATATGTATCTGAAAAAAATGCTACCTCTGATATTTAAAATAATTTCATTCATAGCAGCCATTGCTGCAGGCTGGCAGTTTGTGGCAGTTGTTGCCACGAGAGGCAGCTGTGGCTTTTAAGCTTTTTGAGTGCGTAAAGTTTACAACGCACACACACACACACACACACACACACACACACACACAGAAACAGGCATGTTGTAACTTTGTCTGTGCCTCCATTTGCATTTTATGAACGCCCTTTCCAATTTGTGATGCAGCAGCAGCAGCAGCAGCATAAAGCATTAATAATGCAACAGCGAACGCCGCAATAACATCACAAGCGCACACTCCAACATTCACACACACACACACACACACACACACACACACACAAGCAGCTGTATTAACACATAAGAACAGTACTCCAATTCAATGCCAAACAATACACACACACACACACACCGCACTTGACAGCTTGTTTGTGTGTGTGTGTGACCTATAGATGGCGCCAACAATAACAAATGCCAAGCAGTCTTTTAGGAGCGCTGCTGCTGTGCAGTTCGTGTCGCCTCGCGAGGCGCCTCACCAAAAAATTCGGTTGTTTTTCTGCCAGAGTTATGCAAAATTTTCACTAACAGTGCAGATTTGTTTTTCCTCTTTTTTGTTGTTGCTAAATTTAATGCATAAATAGTTTGCTGGCGATGTTCAATTATTAAGCGGACGCCGAATGGCCCTGCAACCGAAGTTGCACAAGAAGAAGCAGAAGAAGCAGCAGAAACAGGCCACATTTGCACTGTGCCACAAGTTAAACAAAGTATTTCCAGTTGCAGGTGCAGTGAATACCATTGAGTAATAAAAGATAGCTCAGTTTGCAGTGGCAAATAACGGAACGTTTAATACACTAAGTTTTGTACTAATAAAATTAGTAGCTCTAAAACTGTAATTTCAGAATTGCTGTGATTTACGATATATATATAATCAAAATATTTAAAAAATTTATTTATATGATTATAAAAACTGGCATTCAATTGTTGCCCTGCACTTCTGATTCTTTGTCAGTGCCTCCAAAGCTGTGAAATTGCAAGGGTGGCTCTCAAACTGTATGTGTAATAAGAATTTTGAGAATTTGCGAAATTGACCAACAAATCAAATAACCTATTGTGGGATTTATCTCTGAAGAATATGCTCTGTTTTCCAAAAAGGAATACTTGTGACTGAAAACTGTAACTGTTTTTTTTTAATGAATATAAAACTGTGATTTCAAAATGAAACAGCAGCCCTGAACATATGACTTAAAAACTGATCAAAAATAAATGTTTACAGAAATGAGCGAAGTTAAAAGTTTTTTGATTTATTGATGAAAATTTTGTTTAGAGCAAATTTAACTAAATGTTGTCTCTAAAACTATAGCTCGTGTTAAGTTTAACAGTAAAGTTGTGTTTTTTTAAAGTTATTTATAACATATAAATTTTGACATAATTCTCTAACTGTACTGAAACCAATATACCTGCTGTCTTTTTAGCTACAGAGTATTATAATTATAATAAAACCATAGTACAATAAATAAATATTTTGTGGTTTAAGCAGCTGTGATATAAGCCAGCTGTTGTCACTGTGAGAAAGAATATTCTCGCTGCGTCTCTCCCTCTTTATCTCTCCCTCTCTTTTTCTCTGGCATCCGAATGATGTCATGCGGCATAATTTCTTCCATTCAGTCGCATGTGATTCTTGTGTTGAAGCAACACGCACAATTGTTGGTTAAATCGTTTCTCGAGTTAATTCCACCACCCCTCTCTGCCCTCTTTCAGCTCGCATACACTACTTGGACCGCGAGGAGCAGCGTCCGAGCAGCAGCCGCTTGGCCGCTGCCGGCAGCGTTGACACCAGCGCCGCGAGCGTTTCGCCGCCGAGTGGCGTTGGCATCTCGCCGCAGGGTTCGCCGCAGCTGCAGCAGCGTCAGCTCGGCAAGCACCTGAGCAAGTCCGCCTCGGAGCTGAATGGTCACGATTGCCACAGCAACGAATCGCCGCATTTGTCGCCGAAGCGAGCCAAAAGCGCCGCATCGCAGCAGCTGGTCAGCGGCGGTGGCGCCACCAGCGTTGCGGGCGTGGCCAGCGGCGTGGGCGTGCTGCAAAAGACGCACGGCTTCTTCAACAATCTGCGGCATCGCTGGAGTCGCGCCAAAAGCAAAGATCGCATCGGCCGCAAATCGCCAAGCGACTTCCTCGAGGAGAGCACCGACTACGCCGCCGACTACAGCTCCGAGAGCAGCTCCGTAACGCAGAGTCCCCGGCATCGGGCAACCACAATCGGTGGATCGCCGCTGGCGCGAGATCTGCGCGCCACGGCCAAAATGGCGCAGGTCATCCAGCGCTTTGGCGGCTCGATGGAGGGTCGCATCGATGAGCAGCCCGAGAATGGCAACGGGACTGCCGCCGCTGTCGGCGGCGGTGCGGCGCTGCAGCAGCAGCAGCTGGACGCGCTGCAGGTGAGAAGTTCAACTGCAACCGCTTCTTTCTTTGTTTTATGTTGTTTTCACGATTTTTGATTTGCCGTGTTTCAATTTGGATTTTGGTTTGTTGCGCCACTAAAAATGAAATTTGGATATTTGTTTTACGCTTCTTTCTGCAAATACTTGACGCACGCAACGGTAAACTGTCGGTATCGATATCGATAAACGATAACAATTGCAATGCATTGCCACCACTAACGCCCCCAAAAAACTGCAGGCCGACGAGCTGCGTCGCAAACGGGAGACACAATTACGACAATTCGTCTTCTTTCAGCTGCGCATCCATCTCAAATCCGGCTGCGACCTGGTGGCCATGGACAAGAATGGTAAGCCCCAATAAGTATGGACTCGAATAAACACTCGACCACAACCACGACCACGACCACGCCCACCAACACCCGCTCTCCGCTCTGACCTGACACGTCCCTGTCACTTATGTTTCTTTGTGTCTTCCTCTGCGCCAGGACTGAGTGATCCTTATGTCAAATTCAAAGTGGGCGGCCGACTGCTGCACAAGTCGCGCACCATTCACCGCGACCTCAATCCTGTGTGGGACGAGGTGTTCATTGTGCCCGTCGAGGACCCGTTTCAGCCGATTATTGTCAAGGTAAGCCAAAGCGAGGGTGAAATCTGTGAAACCCGCTTTGAAAGAATGAAAGAAATATTAAAGTTTAAAAAGTTTACTGAAATCATAAATCAGTTTTTTTTTAAAAAAATTATGTAAACTCAAGAAGTGTTATAAATATAGCTAAGATTTTAGGCAGAATATTTTACTAGTTTTTTCTAATTTAACAAACGTAGAGCTTTTTAGCTATAAGAGCTTTAAGTTAACTAATCTCATTTAAAGCTAAAAGCTCAGGGCTTATTAAATTATAAATAGCTTTAAGTTCACTTAAAGCTCAAAGCTTGTTATACTAAAACAAGCTTTCATTTAGCTTAAATTTACTTAAAGCTCAATGCTTTTTATATTAAAAAGCTTTAAGTTAGATTAAGTTCATTTAAAGCTCGTATAGCTAAATTTCTAAATATTTTAGTATTTAATAACTTTTAACACAGAATTTTTACTTTACCAAATGTGATAAATCTAACTAAAATTCAATCAACACATACAACTTTCAAGCACACCTCGCTGCCCAAAAATGAAAATTAATTTCCCAATGGGCACAACGACAGACAACAGCAATATAATTGCCAGCCTGACATTCAATTTTGGCAAATTGTTTCACGTTCCACGTTTCACATTCGAGAAAGCAAACAGTTAACCAAAATCAATTTCCGTTTTTTTGGCAGGTCTTTGACTACGATTGGGGACTGCAGGATGATTTCATGGGCTCGGCGAAAATCGATCTCACCCAACTGGAGCTGGGCAAGGCGGAAGACATCAATCTGCAGCTGAGCGATACGAACAACGGCGAACCGGGGCTCAGCATGGGCGAGATACTCATCAATTTGACGCTGTGGCCGCGCAGTCAGGAGGATAAGGAGATGGTAGGTGGCTGTCACAATGAATTGAGTAGACGATTTGTTTGGGTCGCAATCAACGGAAGTTCGGTCTTAGATACTGTGTATCTTACAGATACATCTACTTACAGCTACTTAAAGATGCGCCGGTACTGTTAGCTACTGTTTTGTTGCTCATAACTCAGCCAATCACATTTCCCTTTCTCTTTCACTCGTTACTTTCGATTGCGTGCAGATTTATGACTCAACTCAACTTAACTCTTGACTCTGGTGCGACCTTTGGCAACGCTCTCAATTAGCAATAACAATGCCAAGCTGTAAAATGCGCTAAGTAACCGACTCAAACCCAGCCCCAATCCGCTTCACACACACAGCTCACAGTTAACTCATATCAGCTTGGTTATTGTTTTACCCGCCTTCTCATTGCGGTGCTCTTTTGATCGCCGCCCGTTGACTGCTCATTGCTATTACACATAAAGCGCTCAACTTAGGCAACAAAATAGCAACGACAAAGGGGGAAAAACCCCGAATGTTCCAAAGTAAACAGTAACTGAAAAAGGCACTTAACTAAATTACAGCACAACGATATGTGTATACTCTTACATTTTGTGCATGTCATATTTACATATAAATTTCGTGTATATTTATGTATAAATATAATGATTTATATAGAATATCACACACAAATTATGTTGCAGCCTTTCTCTGCGATTTTCATGATCAGTTTGGCGACTGTGTCCACCAAAACATTTAAAAGTTGCTACTGTTCCATCTCTCTCATAATTTCCTTCACTCGCTCATCACAAGCCCATTTCTAAATATCGCCTTTCTATGCGATTTTCATGGATTCAAGTGAGGCGTAGAACAAACTTCATATTGCTGTTTTCTTCATGTTAGTTCAATCGTTTAATACAAATCTCTGTAATAATTAAAATCTACAAATTCTTAAAATACAACACAATTCGCATATAGTTGTATATATATATATGTATATATATATATATATATATATATGATGTATTTGTGGCGCTTACTCACTATTGACTACTGTACTGTTTATACAAAGTTCGAGTTCGCTTGACACCAATTGAAAGCTGTCGCCGCTTATCAGTGTTGGGGTTACAAAGTGTGTGTTGAAGTCCATATGCCCAGTTCAAGGTTATCAAATTCACGGACGGACGCTAAAGCTGTGACTGCGATGCCAACGAATTTGCTTCAGTGATTGCGCGCCACTTCGTTTGCTAAGTGGGTCTTTGGTTTGGTTTGTGTTGTGTCTGCGGATTATGGACTGGCCTGGTCCGCGCATGTTGCTCAAGCGGCTGCGCCAGCACCAGAGCGAGCTGCGCGAACAGCTGGAGCAGGGCTGCGAGGAGCTAAAGGAGGTCAACTGCAGATTTTGTTTTCGTTCGATTTTGAACGGGTTTCAATTAAAGATTGATTTGTTTTGTATTGTGTCTTGCAGCACTTTCAACGTAACTCCAAATTGGCCGAGTCATCGAAGCGCCTTAAATCGCAAATCTGGAGCTCCGTGGTGACAATACTGCTGGTCAAGGCCAAAGATCTGCCGCTGGCCGAGGATGGCAACAAGCTGATCGACACACATTTCAAATTCAGGCAAGTCTAGCATCAAATTAAAGAGTGAAGATTTCGATTTTAAAGAATTGCTCTTACAGATTGGGCAATGAGAAGTATAAGAGCAAGTCTTCCTGGACGGAACGTTGGCTGGAACAGTTCGATTTGCATCTGTTCGATGAGGATCAGAATCTGGAGCTGGCGCTCTGGAATCGCAATACGCTCTTTGGCAAGGCCAACATCGATCTGAGCGTCTTCCAGCGTGAGACGACGCACGGCATCTGGAAGCCGCTGGAGGATTGCTCCGGCGAGGTATTCCTCATGCTCACCATCAGCGGCACCACAGCGCTCGAGACGATCAGCGACCTGAAGGCATTCAAGGAGGACCCGCGCGAGACGCAGCTGCTCCGCGATCGCTATCGCTTTCTGCGCAGCCTACAAAATCTCCGGGATGTGGGTCACCTAACGGTCAAAGTGTTTGGCGCCACTGGCCTGGCTGCCGCTGACATCGGCGGCAAATCGGATCCCTTCTGCGTGCTGGAACTGGGCAATGCACGCCTCCAAACACAGACCGAGTACAAAACGCTGACACCCAGCTGGAACAAGATCTTCACCTTGTGAGTGGCAACCAAACATTAGTTGGATCCCAGTTAAATCAAGTCTCTCTCTTTTTACAGCAATGTCAAGGACATTACCCAGGTGCTGGAGATTACCGTCTATGATGAGGATCGCGATCATCGTGTCGAGTTCCTCGGCAAACTGGTCATCCCCCTGCTGCGGATCAAGAGCGGCGTCAAGCGCTGGTACACCCTCAAAGATAAAAATCTGTGCGTGCGCGCCAAGGGCAACTCGCCGCAGATCCAACTGGAGCTGATTGTCATCTGGAACGAGGTGAGAGCCGTCTGTCGCGCCCTCCAGCCGAAGGAGGAGAAGCTCATCCAGCAGGAGGCCAAATTCAAGCGGCAGCTCTTCCTGCGCAACGTGAATCGCCTCAAGGAGATTATCATGGACATACTCGAAGCGGCACGTTATGTCCAGTGAGTAAACAGCTTCAGTTGGGAATTAAACAATTGCTCATTCTTTTTATCTTCCCTTTCAGGAGCTGCTTTGAGTGGGAATCCCCTGTACGCTCGAGCATTGCCTTTGTCCTGTGGATTGTCGGCTGCGTCTACGGAGATCTGGAGACGGTGCCGCTGGTGCTGCTGCTCATCATACTGAAGTAAGTGACTCCATCTAGGTTCCTCACTACATTAAGCTAATCTATTAATCTTGCAGAAAATGGCTGATTCGACTCATCACTGGCACCACAGATGCCAATGCTGGCCACTATGATTACGAGTACGACGAGGATGACGACGATGACAAGGAGAAGGAGGAGAAGAAGTCAATTAAGGAGCGACTCCAGGCCATACAGGAGGTCTCACAGACCGTACAAAATACCATCGGCTATTTGGCCTCCCTCGGCGAGAGCACCATCAAGTGGGTGGATTAACCAAAAAAAGGAAATTGAGCTAGATTGAAACTTAGTTTACTCTTTCTTATTCCGCAGCACATTCAACTTTTCCGTCCCTGAACTGACCTGGCTGGCGGTGGTGCTCCTGGTGGCTGCCATATTTGTGCTGCATTTTGTGCCGCTGCGCTGGCTGCTGCTCTTCTGGGGTTTCATGAAGTTCTCGCGACGCATCCTGCGCCCAAATACCGTGCCGAACAATGAGCTGCTCGACTTTCTATCGCGTGTGCCCGACAATGAGGAGATTGTAAGTGATTTAGTTTTTTTGAAAATTCTCTTCGATCTGAAACTATTTACAATTTGCAGAATCAATATCGGGAACTGCCGCCATCGGTGGCCGCCGATCAGGCACGAAACAATCCCAAAAAGAAACTGAAGGGTTCATAGTCTATAACCAGCGCTGATGCGGTGGTGGCGCCGCTGCAGTACAGCGCATCTGGTACCCAGCATCTGATGCAGCAGATGACGACACGCTTCCGGGCCAACACCAGCCAGCTGAAGCACAAGTTTGGCCAGGCCAAGAGCCTCAGCCTAAGCCAAACCGATTAGTCCATATACAAATTAGAGATGCAATTTACGGCACCAAAGCAAGTTCCATGCGCCAACTTTAACTTATGCACCAAAGTTTTGCTTAAATTAAGATACAAAAAAAAAACTAACAAAAAAAAATTATATGAAAAATATTTCAGGATCTGTTAATCTCTCTGTCTCCGTCAGACACAAATCGAATCAAACTATTTACACTTGATAGATACACTGAGCAAAAGTTCAGCTTGTAAATACACAACAGCATATTGTACTTTATTATGCATACATACATACAAACATACATACATACTATATAGAACCAGTGCGTGTACCTAAAATTATTTTTGAACATCTATTTGTATTTACCAACAATCTACCAAATGCTAACCGAGCAATTCCTTTGCAATCGTATGAATATGATTAATTATTTATTGTATATTTCAATTTGTGATATTTTTCAAAGAATTGCAACTAGACGTACTATGTGGCTTATCCAAAAATATACTTACCTACTAAATGAAACAAAACACAAAAGAAGAACCACAATTTATATTACATATATTTTACTTCTGAAGTTACCCTACGATATGAATGTATTTATATACATATATTTAAAAATGTATTGCCCTCAATTATTTAAGGCTTTTTACATACATATATACTCGGCATATACTTAACCAAATGACAAATCTCCTCAATCGATTTATTGTAATAATTTCATTAACAAATTGTTCAAAACATTTTCAATTACCTACAATATATATATAGAGTATTTATAGTATTTATAGGATGCCATCAATTATTATCGTAAAACTCCGAGAAATGCATGACAAAAACATTAGATAGTCAGACTATTTTATACTCCCCACAACAAAGTTTTTATATACATTGAACATAATTAATTAATATTAATTATTAGCACCTAAGTTAAGTTTGTTATTTTTCAAAAAATATGACAACCGATTCTAAAATACAAAATATTTTTGCATTTCGCTCAAAACTCAACCTAGCGCAAAAAGCTCTTATCTATTGACTGTCAAACTGTGGATGTTGTGCTTCTCAAACTGTAAACTTTCATTTACACAGCATTCTGTACTTGTTGTATTATGTTTTTATTATTGTTTGTTTTGCTCGAATTTCTGTTTACATTAAGCTTTAAACTTAAATTCGCTTAGGCTTATGCTACACACACATTCTTTCCAGATGTTTCCAATTGGAAATTCAAAAGCTCTCAGCTCGTGCTGGAATTAGCTGCAGATCAAACAATATGCGAAGCTAGGGGGTCCAACTAGAATCAAAACAGCTGTTGTAAATTTTCTTATCAGTTTCACTTTTTGGCGATTCATTTGCCAGTTGTTATGCAATCGAGAACTTTGCCACCGAATAAACAGATACATATATAAATTTGAATATATTTAGCATTAAACAAAAACAAATGCAAATATATCTAAATACAAATCAAAATCGGAACACGGGAAGCCTTAAAAGTCCTCATCCCCATGGAATCCCAATGGGACGTTTAACTTAGAGCGCTATAAATGCAAAACTGGTGAATGGGGCAGCCTTCCAATGGCCGTCCTGGGCAGCTGCTTAGTATTTGTCGTTCTTCATGAAGTCGTAGACGACGGAGAAGTCCTTGTTGCCCAGTCCCTGGGACTTGAGTGTGCGGTAGATCTGGTGGGCCAGAGCGCCCATGGGAATGGGCGTGTTCGAGGCGGTCGCCACGCCAGAGGCCAGGCCCAAATCCTTGGTGATCAGATCGGTGGAGAAGCCGCCCTTGTACGAGTTGTTCGCCGGCGCGGTCGGCGAGACGCCGGGCACCGGATTGTACACCTCCGAGGCCCAGCAGCGGCCGGTGGAAGAGTTGATAATCTCGGCGAATGTCTGGGGATTCAGGCCGAGGCGCATGGCCAGATTCATGGCCTCAGAGACGCCAATCATCGAGATGGCCAGCATCATGTTGTTGGCCAACTTCGCGGCCTGGCCCATGCCGTAGTCGCCACAGTGGGTGATGCGCTTGCCCATGCACTCGAGCACCGCCTTAACGGCATTGTACTCGGCATCCGTGCCGCCCACCATGAAGGTGAGTGTCGCCTGCTCGGCGCCGGGCACTCCGCCGGAGACGGGTGCATCGATGAAGCGGGCACCTTTGGCGCTGATGCGCTTCTGGAGCGACTTGACCAGATTGGGATCAATGGTGGAGGAGTCAATGAAGATGGTGTTCTTGTTGACGCCATTGGCGGTCATCTCCTCGTACGAGGCGTCCACAATATCGTTGTTCGGCAGCATGGTGATGACAAAGTCCGAGTTCTGGGCCAGCTCCGCGGTCTTTGCGTACACTGTGGCGCCCTTGGCCTTCAGGTTGTCGCAGGCGGGCTTCGAGATGTCGAAGACGTGCAGCTTGTGCCCGGCCTTGATCAGGTTGCTGGCCATGTGGCCGCCCATGTTGCCCAGGCCGACGAAACCGATGTTCTTGGAGCCACCCTGTGTGGACATGCCACGCACCAGGGTCTGGCTGCAGGCGTTCAGCAGGGAGTGCGACACAATGCGAAGCGACATGATAACTGATTTTCGTGAGCTGTTAATGGAGATCGTGTTATGTAAGAAGCCGACCCTTGCCTAAGTAGAGAACACACCCACCTGTACCACACTGAAACGAACAAAACAGAATAACGGCGGAGGGTTCTATGCGATCGGTCTGAGGCCAGAAGCAAACTGAGCGAACAGCGTGCAAAACGGGCGACGTTAAGTGTCACGTAATGTGGCTTCTTTCCAGCAGAGCGCCAGGCTTGTCGACGCACACGCAGTTGCGTAGCGCAACCGGTTGCTGATTGGAATTGTTGGAGCTTTTGGCGCGCCGGCAACTCTGTCAGATCGGAACGTGCGCTCTCAGCAGAAATACGCTGGGAGAGCGAAAGCTTGCACTGGAAGGCGATTTCTTGTTTAATTTATTTTCTTTTAGAATAACACGCGCCGCCATCGACTTTATCTTTAGCTGGGCGACATCGGCTGATGCTAGCCGCTGTGGCTGGAACGGTGCGGTGGGGGCTCGGCAGCAGCAGCAGCAGCAGCAGAACAACAAAGTGGGCGTGTGTGTGTATGGCCAAACAAAAGCTGCACAGCCAGCGCATGTCAAACTGTGCACAGCTTTTGCTTGGCAACTTGCAAATAATTGCGCCGCGGCGGATATCAGCGGTTTATTCCACTGTGATTGGAATAGTTGTTGTTTTATGGCATTATTTATGGGTCATATTGAGTTTTAATTTTGTTGTTTCGTTTTTATATAGTTGCATGGGGTATTTTGACTTTTTAAATACTTTTTGTTTTTTATGAATTTTAATTTAGTTTATATGTAAGAGTTTTTTTTTTGTTCTAATATCATGTTAGCAAATAAGTTAGCCATAGCAATATATCCCACATTTTCTATATGTCTGCAAGGGTATTTAATCTTCGTCAACTCGAAAGCAGAAATTGGCATTTGGTTTGTTTTTGATTGCGTAGAGCTTCAATCGCAGCTGTGAGGACTATATCGCCTTATATATAGTTTTATTTATTTACAGTATATTCTTTATGTATTATTTTATTTTAAATATTTTTAATTCTTTTTTTTGCTGCTGTTTGTCCGTCTTTCGACAAGTTGCGCCAAATATCGTGCATAGCTTAAAACGCACGCGCCAATTTCCAAATTTCCAAATGTTTGCAAAAATTTAAATCGGCTATTGTGGCTGTCTGGGTGGCTCCCAACTCGAAGTTCGCACCTCGCCCCTCGCACCGCTCGTTAACAATATTTGCCCTTCGCGGCCTTGCTCAATAGTTGATCGTACAATAACGGTAAATACAAATAAACAATTGCGAATATATCTATTTCATATCTTTGCTATTTTTAGCGCACTCACTTTTGATAACTTTCCCACCAGATTGTAAATATCGAGTTGTTGATGATTTGGTTATGCTTGTTGTTGTTGTTGCTGTTGTTGTTGTTGTTGTTGCTGTTGTGTCCCAGCCATAAAGTTGGCATGCATGAAATTGCAACTGGGGCTGCGTTTCGCAAATTTCGGCCACTTTATGTACCGCTTATGCAACGTCAACGTCAACGTTAACGTTAACGTCAGCGCCGCCGCCGGCGTCGCTGTCGCCTCGTTATGCTTTATCAAAAAGCGACTAACACGATTTCGCCAGCCGGAGAACCTGCTCGAGGAGATTGACCGGGTTGAGGAGTCTGCGTCCGCGGCGATTTGGCAGCAATCATTTATTGTCGTATTTTAATATCTGTGTCAGTGCGGATCGAAGATGTGCGATTCAATTGAGGTGTTTTGTGGCAACAACATTTAACACAAAAAATAAAAAAACGAGGACATCTGCCGCCCAACAAACGGCAACAGCAGCAATAACAATAACAATAATAAAAAAAATCACTTTATATAATCAGCGCAAAGCACTTGTCAACTGTCAGCCTGACAACGGATAACAACAACAACAACAACGTAGCAACAACAAAAACAGCTTCTTATCTAACACGCATGTGTGTATGTATATAGAGTGCAATTCAGCGTATGATCAACATTAACAGCAACAAAAACAACAACAACAAATGACCGAGTGAGAGCGCGTTTTTAAACAATTTACACCAAACAAACAGCAACAATTAAGAATGACTACAACAGGTGAGTAACGACTTGCGGCTACCCTGTGAATTGTAAACACCAAATAAACTCAGCTCTTCTTCTTATAAACTAAAACAAATTTCTTTAATTTAATAAATAAATTATCAACATTATATAAAAATCCAAAACAATTAATTAAAAGCAATATAATTAACTATAAATTGTATAATTTTTAATATCATAAATCATGTGTAAATGTTAACAATAGATTTCCATAAACCTTTGAATTGTTTCATCGCATATACACCCTGTCGGTTAGTTTTACAGGGTATGTTCAACAATAGCGACGCATTAAAGCGCAAAACCTGTGAGCATGAAGTGCGCCATATGACCACCGAAAGGTGTGCTTGGACAAGCGCTCAACTCGGCTCCTCAAGCAGATCGCGTCGCGTATCCGCCGTGTTGTACGCTGCTCATTAGGCGCGTCCGCCTCGTCGTGGCTTGTTTCGTTACCAACGCGGCTTGTTACTAATTTCCATGCAAAGAAATGTCAAAATAGATGCGCACCAAAAGTAAATTTCACTCAATAGCAACAAGCGAGCAACCGCAACGCACCCACAAAAAAAAAAATAATATAAAAAATAAATAAATAAAAAAGTAATCAGCGCATTGCACTTGAGTTTGACAGGAGCTGAGAGATATTGGAGTTGATCACTTGTAATTGAAATCCAACTTGAAATTATGAGCTTTATTTGGCAACAAACACAGATTAGGGCTAAATAGGGCTAAGCCAAGTCTGCAGCCAGTTTCTTGAACCGATCACGAATTTCATCGCGTTCATGTTAATGAATTTGCGTGACTTTTCTCTGTGCATGCCGCAACGCTGATCTGTGGAACTATGTAGATATATACAGTACTCAATATCGGTTAGACAGACGGCCAATTGTCATTGCGGCCGATTGCGGATTTCAATTTCCGGCAAGCACGTAATTCGAAATTACATTTTGCTTTTTGGCAGTGAAATTTCAGTAGCTTTTAATGCTTCTCATCGAGTTTTAATTATTTGCCCAAAACGAACTCACACACACACACGCACACACACAATTATTAGCTTTCGCTGTAAGTGACAGGCAGTTTACAGGTAACAATCAAGAGTCAAGAGTTAACCGTTAACAGTTTCGCAGTTCCCAGCTGCAGTTCCATATCCACTTGGCAGTCCACTTGGCTAACACCTTGTGGAACCTATCAGCAATTAACATGTCTTTGGCCTGAAGACCACTCCAAAAATGAAAAACTAAACAAGAAACCCAACAAAAATGTATAAAATATAACAAAAAAACACAAAAATTGAAATGCAATGCAGTCGCTGCACCAACTAGGGAAAGGAAAGTGAAAACAGATATTTTGTTGTTGTTTTATATATATACATATAAATTATTTTTTTTTTTGTATCGGATACCCCCCTCGGTTGACGATGGGTTTTCGATTTGTTTTCAATTTCATTCGGACGGCTTCTAAAGCTTTTTAATACGCCGAATGCATAATTATTGTGCACACACACACATACACACATATGCACACACATTTGTAAATTGGCGGCACTGGCACAAGGCCTATGCTATATAGTCTAGTATAAAGTAGATATATGCTCGAGCTCTTCTATTATGCAGTGAAATTGAAAATCATTTTGAAAGCGCTTCAATTATTTGTTGCCCGACAAAACAGACATTCCATGCCACCGTTTACGCTCAAAGCAAATGTTTTGCCACAGTTTATTTGTTGTTGTTGTTGTTGTCTTTATTTTGTTTTTTTTTTCTTTTAGTGTTTGCCATATTACAAAATTTTAATTGTAGCAGACAGAGTGAAAAATGACCAGAAATGGGTGATTATGGCAAATGGAATACACTTAAAATATATCGGACAGATTTGATATAAAATTTGGGCAAAGAACAGTCCAAATTTTTTACAAAAATTTGTTTATAAGTTAAACAACAAACAAAAAAAACTATAAAATAAAAGGCCTACAAAAGTAAGTCAAAAAAATATAAAAATTCTTAGTTATAACAAAAACTTTCTTGTTATAAAAAAAAAAATTGATATGTAATATATTTATAAAGTATTTTAGATATAGTTCAATTTTTACATTCGCAATATTTTAAATATTATTTCAGAATTTTATGCATATATATTTGTTGATTTATTTTGCCATTTCTTTTCTTTAGGAAGTAAATGCAAAATAAATAGATTAGTAAACCTCTATAAAAGGAGCCTAGCAAACCAGCAGTAAAGCAACCACTTCAGCCGGGCATACTCTATATTAGAGTACAACAACAAGAGTATAACAAGAGAGTTGAGTAAATGTTGAGCTAACCCAAATTTGAGACATAAGGAAGGAAACCACCGCACCACACTGAACTCCAGCCGTGTGCCTTGTTGTGGTGTCTCTGGGGCGCACTTGTAATCCAGTTTGTGACCAAATTTCGACCGCATTTGACCAGTGCGGCAGCAGGAAGTGTTTCCAAGCGCCCCATTTACGTATATGGCAATCGTAAGGCATTTTGGCACCGGCAAACCAGGGAACCGAGCGGGTTAGAGACCCGCTGGGTACCAGCACAAAAAGTTGTTTTAGTTTTGTGCGCCTTAAAAACAAAAACAAAAACTAACAGTAAAATTCGCTGGCGATGCCTCGATGCGTCGATGCGTCTCCTGGCCAAATGCGGTGGGGCCAGTTGGATTGCGTAATGCAACCGATTTATGTCGGCGACTCGCGTCGGGCTGTCAATGTTGCATCAGCATCTAGCTGCTCCAGAGTTACCTGCTTATGCAAAATGTTAGTTAATGTTTTTTTTTTGTTAGCTAAATTCTACAACTAATTTAATTTGGCTGTTGGCCACAAGCAAAACTGCGACACATAACTTAATTAGGTGTGGGAAAATGGGGTCTAAGCAAAAGGAAAAGGCCAAAGAAGAATTGCTCGCATTTTATGCAAATCGCGTTAATCTTTTCCGCATACGTTTGGAAAAACTGCGCAGCTTGGGAAAAATACAACAAATACAACAACGCGGCTGAAGGTCGCTTTGGCAGGCACTTGAAGTTGTTGTCATTGTTATAGTTGCTGCAGTTGTTATTGCTTTTGTTGTTGTTTTTGTTGTTGTTGCTGTTGGCATTTGGCATCGCCTTGGGCGTGTGAGCCGGCAACCTGCACCGACAACACCTGTGAAAAGGTCAACGTGGCCCGCAATTGGGTTTAATTGCCGGCAGCGATCGATGCGCAGTTGAGCCATAAAAACGAAAGTGTTTCGTTCTGCTTCTAGACAATGGCTCGAATGGATCCACCAAGCGGACGGCGGACAGCGGACAGCGGAAGTAACTGTACGCTTGAATGCGCACAACGAACCGTAGATCATGTCTATTGCCAAAAAATTAATCACACGGCTCCACGCATAACTTAGCGGAATAGTGACAAACAGCAGCCAGCGGTCATTTGCCACATGCCTCATGCCACATGCCTCATAACTCTCTCTCTCTCTCGGCTCGAGAGTTTTCGTTAATGGAATTCGCAATGCACTTCTCCTTTGAGTAGCGCTTTTGACAAGTTGGACGGACAAGTCTGGCCGTTACCTAATGTACACAATTTGGCCAAATTTGCATACTTGAGCCATGTGGCCCATAGATGATTATTATGCTAATTAACTTCATTTCCACGATCCATAAAAGTCTCGCAAAACAATTGCAGCTGCGGAAATTAAGACGAAACTGTTGCCTGAGAATATTTTAATTGCTTCAAGAAAAAACAAAAATAATAAATAAATAAAACGCCAAAAAGCGCCAAAACGCTTAAGGCCAATTCTTGACAAGACAAAGAAACGTTAACACGATTTAAATGAAGACTGTAAAGGGGAGCTTTAAAGAACTTACAATTGGCATCTACTTAAAATCAAACTGTTGTGAATATAAAATTAAATTATAAAAAAGTGAAATATAATAGCGGAAATAGTTCATATTTTCATTAGGTTTATATAAGAAGTCAAACTAAAAAAAATTTAAATTTTAAGAATTTTTTAACCCAAAACCATGTTAAGTTGTGCTTTGGAACTTTTTGTTTTCAAGATATCTGAACTAAAAGTTATTTTAATAAATTTCTTAAAATAATTTAATATTTTTTGATGGATACGAAAAAAAACTCTTTAATATTAAAAACTAATTTGCAATTTTAACAATATAGTTAACTTAAGCCGATTTCACCCTGATATATGGCATAGTCAACTTCTTATGGTACCTACAAGGCCCAAAAATAAACGAAGAAGAAGAAGAAGTGGCAGCAAAATCAACTTAATTAAATACAATGGAATTTATGTAATAGAGAATAAAGTCGAAAAGCAAACGCGACCTTGAGTACCACATGCCAGCTAAATCCAATTAAAGCTTGATATACGGATCTATGGAATGGCAATGATTCAATATTATTAATGCGGCCAGAGCAGCGGCCACAGGTGGGGCTTTGGCTTATGATTCACGGCTGGCCAAGTTGCAGTTGTGCTTAAGCCGAATGCACTAATCGATTTGCTTGGCTAAAATTCCACAGCGACAGTTGCAAAACTAGCGGCGGCTTTTTAGTTTTAGGCGACATTTATTGCTTTAAACCAATTTTTGTAGCCCAAAAATTCCTGTGGCAGAAGAACGGTGTATAGGCAGCAAGTTTGTTGCCTAAGTCTTTTGTTTGCCGCACCAACACGAAATAGTCGAACCGCATATGTGTTGGTCTGCCGTTGCTACAGTTTTTTTATATTATATTTTGTAGCCAGGCTAAAAGCAGCGGCTACAAATTTTAAAAGCCGCTTTAGACGCGAACGTCGCGACGTTGACGCTGACGCTGGCAGCGGCAGCAGCGTTGCGGTTGTCGCTTGAAGAAAACCAAACCACAAACCACTCTTACTTACTTTTGGCCACAGACGCTTTTCATTTCTTCAGTCTGTTAACGGCACGCCAGCGATGCAGACGCGTTAGCTCCGGCTAAGATTAACTGTAACTGTAACGTTTGTAACTGTAACTCAGATCGTAACTGTAGCTTTTCATATACATATCTAGTGCACAGTGGTACCAAGTGAACTGAAAGTGCGTGCGCTTCCTGAACGAGAAGAGAGCTGCTTTTAGTTGTTGCTGTTGTTGTTGTTTATTTATCTAACAAGTGTTTTTCATAGCAGCAGCAAGTGAAATTTTGTTTAAACGCGTTCATTGCACTTCGATCGCAACGGTTTTCTCGACCCCCGCCGCAACCCGCATCCAAGTTGACTCGTCCCCACGCGAATGGCGACTGCTAATTCCGCAAATTAAATAAAATTAAAACATTAATTGAGATAAGCGGTGAAAGAGAGAAAAATATACACACACAAACATATATACATATAAAAAGCGCTGCCCACTTGCAGCAGCTTGAAGCTCTAACGGTAAGTAGCTGCCTCCGAGGAAGCTGCCAAAAAAGGCAAATAGAAATTTATCACACACACACACACACACACTCAAACACACACACACATTCGCGTTCAATTGACTCTGCGTTGTGGCAATTTGCTGTTCATTTTCATGCTCTAATTATTTGGAAATTTTATTTTTGTATTCATCTTCACCATTTGCCAAGTGGCATGCAATTTGTGGCCCATAGAGAGACGCTGTCAATAATAATGGGCGCCGCGATTTATGTGTGCAGCAGCTCATCAGTTGCTCTCCAGCGACCCATTGACACAAAGAGCCATAAAGATAAACATCTGGCCAAGAGTTGTGTGTTGTTCATTCTTTTGGGCTATTCACCATTTTAACCCAATTTTCACTAGAGTGAAATTTTCGGGGAAAAAAGCAGAGAAAAATCTTGTTTATCTGGCAATTTACATAGATGTGTGGACACAGACAGAAAAAGGCAGTTGGACGATGGCGACCGCTTTTCGCTTTCAATGGCCCATCGGCTTGGCCACATATCCATCAACATGTGTGGCATGCCCATAACGAAACTAATGTGCGACATTTTGTTGTCATTTTCGGCTTTTACTTGGCAAGCAAAAAAAAAAAACAAAATAAAGAAAAAAACATGAAACTAAAAGCGAAACTTGAGCGCGCCACACACTATTTTTGTTTACTTACAAGTTTTTTATGGCATATTTCTTTTTTTATATTTATTTATATATTTTTATTTTATTTCATTTTTTTTTTACTATCTGCTTTTTGTTTGTATTCGAAATTAAATACTTTCTAATTACAATAAATGCAGGCAATGTGCGTCCAACATTTTTAGCCTTTGGCAGTGGCTCAAATCACGTAGCCGACGCGTCGGCCAATGCCAAAAGCAGACGTAGAAGAAGTCAACTACAACAGCAATAAGCAAGTCGCGAAAGTGTCAAGAAAACAAACTCAGACTCACTTTTTCTTTATTGTCATAATTTATGTGGCGCTTGATGTGTTTATTCGGCTCTCAGCCGCATTTATGGACAGCCACTGTGCGAATCAAGAAACCAACAAATCAACCACAGCCCACACACAGCCCTTCGCCCCTCGCCCACAAGCGGCACGTCGCGTGCCGCAATGATTTGTGTGTTGAACGTTTTAAAGAGTCTCCGAAACGAAAGTGAAACGTGCAAATATTTTCACATAGCCACAGACCTTACCCATTACCCATTACCCATTAAACATTAACCATTGCTCAATGCCAGAAGCTACTTCTCTGCACGTGCCAGTCGCGGTCAATTGGTAGTGTGGTCTTTGCCAGAGACTTCCACTTCCACTTCGACTTCGACAGCCGCAAACAGCTGCAATTTGTGGGCCAATTTTATTTGATTTCTTCGTATTTTTCATTTGGGCAATTTTACTACTCCATCAAAAGGTATTACAACTTTATTATGCAGTTACTTTAGATACCACAATGAATGCCATAAAAAAACTCGACTTCTCTTTGCCATTGTTAAGCTATAATTAGAACTATCTCTGCTTGAAAGATAATGATATTGTAAGATTTGTGGCAACCTTTACTTTTATTGCTCTATAAGGAAAAAAACTATTTTTTACTTACTTTTATTATATTATTTATTTTATTCTTTTGAATTCATTCCATTCTGTTTATTATCATTATTATTATATATACATAAGTATCTATACACCAAGGTAATAGTTCATATCGCTTACCTTAATTATTTTTTTACCTGCAATATCATTTTGCTTTGTTTTGGCTGCCTTAATCACTTGGCCACTTTAGATAACTTATCTAACAAGCTCTGCAATTTGTTTACTAAACTTAATGGATTTTCAAGTAGTTTTCTCTGATCAATCTCATCTAAAACTGTCCTTTTTTTTGACTCTCTCCTTCTGTTTTTTATTATCTTTTTATCTGGTCGTTCACACTTTCCGCTTAAGCATCTATGCAGCATTATTAATTTGCATATATGTTAACCTACCTACCGAAACAAAAGACTTAAGACACAAACTTGATAAGCGCATTAGCCACAACCCAAAGCCAAATAGCATCATAAATCAACTGAAGAGCTGGACAAAGCCACATCAAATTTGATGCCACACCATTTCTATATATAGTATATATATGCAGCAACAAAAAAAATACTACATAAATACCGCAGAGATCAAACGACAAAATAAATTCAATTGGCCGCGCCAAAAGCAAACACAGCCACAACAAATGCCCGCTGGCTGTTGTAATTGTTGTTGTCCCAGCGCATAAATCGTGAGTTGCTGCTGCTGCTGCTGCTGCTGCAGTTGCAGTTGCAGTTGCAGTTGCGGCTGCCCCCTGGGTGCATTTACAGTGCGACAGTGCGCCAGTGGAACAGATCGACGCTTCGACAGTTGATTAGTCAGCCAAATGCTCTGTCACAAGTCGGCCAATTTAGTTTCTAGACCGGTGTCTAGAGTCTGGGCCAGAAAAACAAGTTAAATCAGCTTTGGCCTAGCTATAGAAATTGCTATTTGTTAGCGACTTTTATTACAATTTTTGCTGTTGTTGTTGTTGCTGCTGCCCAGTGCAATATTTTCTCACAGTCGCACCGGCGTGTCGCGATCGTGTCCGTATCGTGCTCCGCATGTGGATGTGGATTGATTGCTAATGTGCATCTATAAAACTGCATCTGTATCTAAATGGTGTCCAAATGCAGTCGTTTATGTAGATTTGTGTGGCTCTATGCAGTCATTGCATAAGCCATGAGCCAGAATGGCACACACACACACACACACACGAATAGCGCAACTGTTGCTTTCTTCAGACTTGGCCCGCAATTGGGCCAACTGAGCTGGCTGTGGCTTTTGTTTTGTCAACTTTACTTTATGGTTTTTCATACAATCGTTAGTACGAAGCACTTTTGTTGTTAACTTTTGCAATTGTCACATTGTTTTGGGCCCAGTTTGGCAACCGGCTGCCGAAAGCTGTGTAATTAATGTGGCGCATCTTTACGCAATTGCTGCGAAATCAATCAGGGCCACCCAATAAAAGCCAAAAACAAAAAACAATTAACAATTTAACCATTTCAATCATTAAGCGTCGCGTATCCGCTTTGTGAATTGCGCAATGCAAATCATATTGTCAATATGTGTGCTTGCACAAACGGCTTGCACAAACGTTGTGTGTTCAGTCGTGAGTTTCTTGGCCTTGCCATGTTTACCATTCTGGTTCAATTGAGCATATCGCATAGCGGGGCGGAAGAGCTGCTGACGGCTACTGTCGACATATTTCCACGCACTTTTCGTTTACGCCCAAAACACTTTCGCTTTCAAACGAATGACTCAGCATTTAAATATTTAAATGGGTTCAAGATCGATGGAATGATAAAAAGAAAATTTGAGAAATTTTTATTTAACATTTATAAAAATGTATGCCTCATTAATAACACATTTCCGGGTCTAATTTTTAATGCGAAACGGCATTTATAACAATCATTTTTTATTTAACAAAAATATTTTATAAAATTAGAGTTTTTATGAGAAGAGCTTATAATTAAATAATAATTAAAGCGCCGTTGACATAAAATATTAAAAATTAATAAATTTTTAAATTTTCAAAAATTATCAACTTTTTATGCTGTAACTTTCGTTTGTCGCCTTACCTAATGCGCAACCCTCGTCGCGCATAAATTCTTAAGATTGCGCAAGCGTCGCCCGCCTAACGAGGCGGCTGTTTTTGGTTTCCGAGCAGGTGCCGCCTGCCTCATTTGGAAAGCAAACAAAAATGAAAGTTTGCCCCCAGGCAGCGTGAAATTTACATTTTGCTTAATAATTTCAAGCATTTCACGTTTCTTATGTGCGTCGCGGCATAAAATTTGAGGAATTAGTCTAAACAAGAAACCCAAACCAGAAACTAAAACTTTTTTTTGGCGCCCAAATTGGGCCTGCCTTCACCCATGGCTTCAGCACGCCCCCCAGCAACAACAGCAACAGCAGCAAGAAAATTGAAAATGCATTGAATTTTCCGGCAGCCAAACAAGCCACCGCCTGTTCGAGCCGCTTGGGGCACTGGCCAGCAATTTTTTCTTAGCTATTTTTTTTTGAGTGGCATTCAAAGCCATAAAATGCATTTCATTGTCGCTTTCGTTTTCATTGGAGTTCAATGTCCCGAACCGCGCGGCGCATAAATTTTGCATTGTCGTTGCCCCTTTTGGCCCGACGGGCGACGGGCCCAATAATATTGCCATAAATTTACCTACTCCCAGCTCCGAGACAGCCCCGGCTGAGTAATTGGCTAAACATTGATTGCGAATTGCAGTCGGCGTTGCTGGGAACCCAAACAACCCAACTTTTGAGCCCGGAAAGTATCTTTGATCTGCGTGAACCCGAATGTGTAACGGCATTAATTGTTACCTATGTGTGCCAGCTGAGATATATATTTTCATAATAGCCCAGACAGTTGAACAATTAGTCAAAAAGACAGACAGACAGACAAAAAGACAGACAGATACTCTGTCAGTTAGTTAGTCACACGTGCAGCTCTCGACTAAAAACGATTGTGCAAACTACTTGGAAAAAATATTATTAAATCGCGAATTCGTTGCTTTTTGAGTTTTGAGTGCGAAAAGTTTTATAAATTTGTCAAACAATTTGTGTATTTTGTGTTTAATTTATGACAACCAAATATGACAATAAAATAAGATAAAAATGGGTTTAGAAATTATTGCCAAAAATAAAATGAATTCTTAAATAAGTATTTTGATATTTTATGTTTAATTAATTTAATCGAAGTATCATAAATTTTTAAAATATAAACTTTGTCTTTTTTTCCTTATTAAATTTATTTTGGATACTTTCATTTTGAAGGGTATTTAATTGTCTGCAATTTTCTCGCTAGTTTTTCATTTTGCACTTTTTGTTTGACAACATTTTGCGCAGAGCGTGTTGCAATCGGCCGCGTAGCATTTCAATTAGTTGGCGGCCGTCAATTTGGCAATTGGAAATTGGCAACTGTTGACTCATAAATTTGAGCAGTCGGATCAGTTGCTGCCCCCAAACTGTGGCAGCCTCCGGGGCGCATTGCGTACGAGATTTGCTCTGATAATTTCAGCGCGGCTGGCACTGCACTTTTGTGGGCTTTGTATCTTTGTATCTCCGGGCACATAAGTATATATTTATCTGCAAGTATCTGAGCTAGTCCCACACCCAACTCAAATCACACTCGTTGTTGAAGCCAACAAAGCGTGGCAAACAACGAGACAAAAACAACGAGGCGTTGATTTTTGCCAGCCAAATGCAATTAAAAACTTAGCTCGCATTTGAATTTTTGTATCTGTATCTGTGTCTGCTTCTATGCTTATATTGTGTGCTGCATTACAACATGACAGGGCTTCAGTTAACTACTTATTGTACATTACCCGTTCAAGTCTATCATTATAAAAAAAACATATAGCATATAATGTAAATATACTGATTTATACTCTAACAAGAGCAAAGGGCACTTAAGTTTTGTTAGAGTATAAAGTGGAATAAAAATTAATATTATAACAAACTATTTATAATTATTTGTTAGAGTATTACATATTCAGTATATTTGCAATTGCAATTTTCAGCCTCATTATTTTGTAATATTTTTAACACTTATTCAACATTATTTGCATATTTCTCTTTGCAGTTTTTCGAAAAAAAAATCCCATTAAGAAACAAAACGAAACTCATTTGGACACTTGAATTTGCATTGTTGTTGCCGTTGTTTATGGTAAGTTTTTTTTATTTTTTTGTATTTTTGGGTGCGACCCTGTTGTGTGTTGTGTGTCTGTTTTTTCGGTGTGGGCGTGTCGGCGACAATTGCGCACGCCCAGCTAATCAAAAAAGCCGATGTGGCAATGTCAATGCCAGAAGATTTGATCCCAATTGAAAGCTGTTGTTGCGCCGTAATTGAACAGGCTCTTACGACTGGAACAGACTGTAAGCCTCTATATATGTTTTTTTTTTTTGGAACAGCTTGTTTGTTAAGGCAACGCACATCCGGCTAGTTGCTCGCTGTTGGCTGCCCAACCGCAGCGCCATTAAGCTGACCAACTGCAATTAATTCAAGGCTAAAAAACCACAGAAAAAAAACAAAGCGACGCCCACAAAAGGTTGTTAACTTTCTTTGAGGCAACCAGATGTGTGCTAGCAAATGAAAGGGAAACTCACCTGCAGCAGGCTAAAAGTTACGACAGATGCGCTGACCGAGGGCATTGTCACATTTCACTTTCGTTGAGAGATGCAGATACAGATACAGATACAGTTATATATAGTAAGTGCATGCACTGGCATTTCAAGTGCAGGCCCGCCTGGAGTCAGTCGGGTGTGACAACGGGTTTGGCCAGCAACTGCCCCTCGTGCCGTTCCCTCTCTTTCTACGCTGTTAGCCAAAAGTGACCGCAAGTGTGTCTAATTTCTATGATTTGCCTACTATCTATCTATCTCTCTCTCTCTCTCTCTGTCTTTTGCTCTGTCTTCACTTGAACTTTCTTCTTTCACTGTGCCACCTGTAAACCTGCACGAATGGGTCTATTTGGCTCCTGGTCTGGGTTTGAGTTCCGTTTTTGTCGCTGTTACGATATTTCGCATTATTTGTATACCCTGTGCAGCAAACGGGGGTATATTGCATGTGTGCTAATATATGTAACGGGCAGAAGAAATCATCAATATAACATTTGAAACATGAGATAAAAACAATAAATTTAGATTTAGAGAAAATATCAGAGTTGAAAGATGAATTAAATTATATATAAATATGTCTTTTAAACCTGGTTACAGGGTATCTCTTGCTTGAGCACGCTCCACTAGAGCAGTATTTTTTTTTTTTTGCAACTTTTGCTTTCGTTTAACCCATTTAATGCGGGCCGAGCCAGGTCTGGTTGGGTCTGTTGTCTGGCCTGGTCTGCTGCGGCATCCGTTATAAGCATGCACATTTTTCATTTCAGCAACGGTAACAATAACAGTACAAACACACACACACACACACACACACACACTCGTAAAAAGACATGTGCGCATTTAATTCAGTGGAAAAGTGAAAACGAAAGTGATCACTGCTGCAGTTATCCATTTAGTTGATCACTTGCTTACATGCTGAAGCATCAGCGATCACTGGTCAGTTGACTTTCGTTTTGGAATCTGGTATATAATATCTATATATATATATATATATATATATATATATATATATATCTTTGTGTGCCTTGATAATGATGATGCAATTAAAGTCAGCCCAAGTCAGCCAAGACAAATCATATTACACATATTACCAATATGCAAAATCAGTCAGCAATAAGGAAATCATATGACAGTTCAACGGTTCAGCGATCAGTAATCAATAATCACCGATCAGTGATCATCATTGCAAATTTATGCTTAATGCAATTTCTCGCAATGACCAAATCGTTGCAAGTGCAACGATTATGGCAATTTGGTGGCGTCGATGCACCGTTAGCCGGACCAGTTGCCAACTCGATTTGGCCAAGTCCAAGACCGGCTGCAGCCGGCAATTAACAGTTGTTGTTGTGGTTGGAGCAACCTTTCACCCGAGCCGGCCTGGCAACAGGTTTCGCATTGGAGCAAATGCAAATCATTAGAATGAATACCCACTGACCTTGATTATCGAGTAGCCAATAATTAGTTTTATAACAAGAACCAAGATCAATATAAATTCTATATAATATAAATTCTTTTCTTATCTTTGAAAAGTGCTAATCAGCTAATCAATATATATTTCCATATTAACTATATATTGCATTGGATTATAAAGTTTCTTTTGTTTTCAAGGATTCTTTCTTTGGCTTTACCCCATTCTAATCCCAGCTAATCCTTTCCAGGCACTTGGGCTATGAAGCGACGCACGCAACTCATCGCCATCTGGCTGGGCCTTTTGGCCGCCAGCACCAGCACCAATGGACAGACGCAGCAGGAGTCGTCTGGGAAGTGGTCGCGACAGCTGGAATCTGTTGCTGGCGTCGGCGCCGGCGCCGATACAGATGCCCTGGACTGGGTGCCGCTGGCGCAGCCGCTGGATGAGAGCGGCAAGGATCGTTCCGGGAATGGACGCGTGCTCACCTACTCGCAATCGTTTCCGCCCAGCGCGCGTTTCGGTGACCTGGGCAAGCCGACTGGTGGTCAATTTGATTTTCCGTATCAGTTCCAGCGTTTCCCCAATGGCGCACCACAGGCGCTGCCACTGCGCCACCAGGGACCGCCGCCGCCGCTGAAGAGCAGCCTTTCGCAGGAGCCCACCTCGCAGTCGTTCTTCAAATTCGAGATGCCCTTCCACAACGAGGCCAATCAGCCCAATGCGCCGCCCACGCTGCAGACGGGCTACCAGATACAGCACACTTTTGGCGGAGCACCCTCCTCCCTGTTCAGTCCGCCCGGCCTGTTTGGCCAGCAGCAGCACTTTCCGGACTTCCAGAAACCACTCGCCCAGGCGCTGAGCAAGCCGCTGCACCAGCAGAACTACATCCAGGATATTCTGCCCGTGAAGTCGCACGGCAAAGCGGTGCCGACGCAGGCTTCGCTGCAGAGCGTCACGCCGCAGGTATTTCCCGTGGATCCCGAGCCGGAATCGGTGTTTGGCCTAAACAAGAATGCGGCGTCTCCGACAGCAGCCAACAACCAGCAGCAGCAGCAGGAGGTGCAGCTGCTCTACGTGCCCTACGACACGCTCTACAACCAACAACAGCAGCAGCAGCAGCGACAGCCGCAGGGATCCTCCTCGGGAATCGGGGCGAGCAGCAACTTTGAGGTGAACAAGTTCAATGTGAACGCTGGCTTGCCCGCCGTCAATCCCTATCAGATCAATCAGTTCTACACGCAGGATCCGAGCGTGGGCAGCGACTTCTTTGGCGGCGGCACCACCGTTCGACCCAGCACCACCACCACGCAGCCGCAGCACATATTCCAGAACTTCGCCCAGCCGCAGGCGCAGTCGCAGCAACAGTTCACCACGGCCAAGCCGAAGCCAAAGGCGCATCAGCCACCGCTGGCCATGTTCCTGCTCCGTCCGAATGCCCGTCCCACCCAATCGGATGTGGTTGCCGCTCTGCGCAATGCTCGCCAAATTTCGGTGATCGATGCACCCACGAAACAAACGCCGGACATTTTTGTCGGACCCGCTGGCATGCCCATTCCCGATGGCTACGTGAAGTTCGAGCTGCCCTATTTGTCGCAGCTGGCGCATTCGCGCGACCTCAACGACGTCTCCTTCTTTGTGGCACCGCTCAGCTACCGCACGCCGAACGGCTTCAATAAGATTCTGCTGCCGGAACCGCACGTCGGCTCCATTGTGATCAATCGCGCCAAGGACAGGGATGCCGTACAGGAGCTCGTCCAGCCACAGTCACAGCCGCAACCACAGCCGCAGGTGGTGCGCACGCAGCGTCCGCAATCCACACGCAATCCCTTCGAGACGACCACGCATCAGCCGCAACGGACACCGGCAAATCCGGCGCCGACCCGTGGCAATAAGTTCAGCTATTACTATGTGCAGGACGGCATTCAGGAGGTGAACGCGCCCAAGCAGCCAGCTCAGAAGCAGGAGCGGCACAAGAAGAAGCGGCCACAGCACGTGGCTCAGGAGCAGCCCGTTTATCGTGCGCCTGCCAAGACCCCGAATCCCTTCGATACGCTCAATCAAATTGGTGGCGATGATTTCTTCCACACGCTCAGCACCAGGCCAAGCAGCTCCACCACCAGCTCCAGCACCACCTCCACCAGCACGTCAACCACATCGACCACGTCAACGACGGCGATACCGCAGACCCTCTTCACATACGGCTCCCAGCCGCAGGTGGACTTCCCCAGCTCCAGTGGCCAACTGTATCCGCAGTTCGAGCAGGCACCACAGCCGGTGCAGGAGCAGCTGCCACGCCTCACAACGCGCCCGCCCACCGCCACCACCGATGCGGAGGAGCAGCAGCGCATGAAGCAATACTTCCGCCAGCAGGACGCGTTCCGCCAGCGACCGCAAACCACCAATCCACCCTTCGAGCAGGTGCAGTACACGCCCTCCACCCTCGACTACGATGCACCGCAGCCACCGCAGACAACGACGCAGGGCAGCAGACAGCGGGTGAATCTGTACACGCCGGGTGCGGTGCCCGTCACCACCTCCGATGTGGGCTACAATGTGGATCCACAGGGCCAGCCACCGCTCAACCACCGGCCCAGCTACAATCAGAACGAGGTGATCGACAGCGGCAACGTGGAGTACGCACCGAATCCCTATCATGTGCCGTCCGAGCTGCCGCCACTGACGCCGGACATTCCCGGCCTGGTCAACAATCTGCAGGAGAAGGATAAGTTGGCGGCCACTACAACACCACTCAACGAGCCCGAACCCGTGCCAGAGACGCGACCCACTCGTCGTCCCGTGCTGCGCACCCGCAAACCGGCCATCTCCAAGGTGGTGACCACCTCGTCGGTGTCCTACTCCGAATCGGAGAACAGCGCCAAGCTGCCCACACATCGCATTCGACGACCCTATAGCAGTCGCGGCACCACCGACAATGGCGACGAGGTGCAAACCACCACCCGGCGTCCGGCGAGCGCGCGGAATCCGCTGCTGCGCAATCCGAACCGGATTCGCTACCAGCCCACTACGGAGGAGCGCCAGACGCTGAAGACCAAGAAGAAGCACTACAAGGGCTCAAAGAACGGCAAGCCCAGCGAGGATCAGGACTTGGAATACCAGCGCGACGTGCTGAAGCAAAACTATCCGGTGTTCAAGGCGCCCTCACGCCGGCCCACGAGTCCCACGGCCATTCCCAGCTCCTATGATGTTGGAGGCAACACCGAGGGACCCGCCTCCGAGTCGCAGCAGGTGTACACGGTGACGCCCAGCAACAGCATTGACCAGGGCGAGCAGGGCGTCTATGTGCCCGGCCTGCTGGAGCCGATGCAGATAGCCCAGCACTACAACGAGTTCTCCAAGGATAACTATGGACCCGGCTATTTTCCCAATCAGGAGGACCTCAATCCCACCGAGGCCATCGTGCGCAACGAGGTGAGCCCCGTCTATACCACACTAGCCACCACCCCGGCACCCACCACCACCACCACCAGCACCACCACAACCACTGAGGCACCTGTGACCACCACAACGCGCCGCTCACCCTTCATACGCCGCAATTATCCAAGGGTGCGCACCACCACCACCACTGAGCCGACCGTGACCACCACCACGCCCTCGGAGGAGCGTCCATCCGTAAGTTGTTGTTGCCCACTCTTAACTAATCCTAGCTGATCCTTCGGTGCCTCCATCAGATTCGCGCTCGCCTGCCGCCGCGTCGCGTGGTGAAGGTGCGTCAACGCCAGCGTCGACCGGCGCATCCAGCCTCGTCCACCGCCGCGCCCGAGGAGGAGTCAGAGCCCGTCACCCAGCGACAGAATCTGCGCAAGCTTAGCCGCTACCATCAGGAACAACCCGAGAAGGAGGTAAGTGCCCAGATGCAGTCCCGACGAGCAGATCTATTAACAGGCAAACCACAGCAGGCTCCGTTGACGCCGCGTCGTCGCTACAAGCAGCCCTTCCAGCTGGAGGGTCAGGAGTCCCAGTGGTCGCTAGCCTCGGAGACGGGCAACAGCAACACGAACACGAACACAAACACGAACAACAACAGTTTCAAGCCGCTCAATCCCAAATACGGGTCCAAGAGCGAAGCGCACAATTTCGAGAACGAGCCGGAGATTGTGACGGCGGGACCGACAGATCAACCGGAAACCTACGAGTTCAACGTAGCTGCCAATCTTGGTGGATCTGGAGCTGCACAGCGGACAACGCCCGCCCTCAAGGCGCCCAACCTGAAGTGAGTAGCAATGGTTAGAAGATGAATTCTGAAAACTAAAAACCGAATCTTTCGTTTGCAGACCGGAAAAGTCGTTTGCGGAGCTGCTTGAGGAGGTGATGGGCAAGGCGCCCGAGGAGCTGGCCACGGAGACGCCCACCAGCAGCACCATTGGACGCCTGAGCAGGCGCGGCAAGTGGAAGAAGACGCGCGTCTCAAGTGGAGCAGATAACGGCGAAAACTTCGAAACAGCCGAATCCCAGAATCTGGGACCGCAGCTCTACAATTCGCTGTATGCCGGCAACGAGAAGCAGCAGCAGGAGCAGAAGCAGGAGCAAGATGAGCAGGTGAGGGCAACAACACCGATGTCGCCCGCCACCGAGGCAACAACGACCAGCGTCGCCGATGTGGTAACCACTACAGTCGCAGCGCCCACCACGCCGGAAGAGTACGAGGTGACCACCGCCAAGATGCCGGATGCAACAACAGCAGCAACAACAACAATGGCCACAACGCTGGCGGTGAGCGAGGACAGCGCCACGCGTCGCATGGACACGGCCGCGGATGTGGACGATCTGGAGACACAGCCGAGCATCTTCTCCGAGGTGCGGCAGCAGCTGCACGATCTGTTCGCCATCGAGGAGAGCGAGGACGAGGCGGTGACCGCCGCACTGGCCGCTGTCGGCAAGCGTCGCCAGGAGTACACCAGCATCAGGCGCACCAAGCCACCGGCCACGCCCGCCGAGAGCAGCACGCTGGCGGCCACCGAGGCGCCCGCCGAGGTGCTGGCCATAACGACAATTGCGACGCCGGCCAGCGGCAAGGAGGATAACTTCCACAAGGATCTGATGGAGCACGTGGTCTATGCCACGTCCACCTCAACCAAAGTTACCTCCGAGACGGAAATCTGCTATCGCGGCCGCTGCATACGCTCCGAGGATCTGCCCGCCAATCACAAGCTCCACTGAGCAACGCCGCCGAAGCAAGCGGAGCACCGCATGTAAATACATAAGGACAACCGATACGAGGACTGGAGAGGGCGGCCCAAAGGCAACAGCGTGTAGTCAACAAAGCATCGCTCCGGAATATACACAACCCTCTCCCTTGTAATTATTTAGCTTTAACAACGAATATGTTTTAAGGAGTAGAAAGTAATCAGACTTCATATATATATATATATATATATATATATATGGATATTTGCTTAAATATCGTATTCTATATCTATATATATATTCGAGTTGTTCGAAATGTTTGTAGTAAATTTAGTAGTTAAAATATTTAGTTGATTAGCATTATCGTACTTAATACATAATACCACATAAGCCTAAGATTTGTACAATATAATAATGAGAACTAACAAATAAAGAATCAAAATCGTTTCAAAACAAATTCTCAAATGAAACATTTTGAGTTGCTATCGATTGTTAAACTCTTAAAGAATCAAAAAAATTTAGTTTTTAAAAATTCATATATTTTGAATATAAAATCAATCTATTGGACAAATCCTGACCAAAATGCCATCAAACGTTAAAATCGGTTCAGTTTTACCAAAGTTATGGTAGTTTGAAAAATGGGAGCTATGGATCAAAAAACTTTACATGTTAAAATTTTAGTCAATTTTGACATGATTTTTGACCAAAAATTTGACCCCTCAAAATCGACTTTAATGTTGTTTTTTATACTAATTATGACAAATACAATCGATTAAAAGTATAAATTCGAAATTCTAAATTTTGAAAAAAAATTTTTTTCCAAAATTCATAAGGGGGACCCTTTGCTTTTTTGACCAAAAACTCAAAAAAATGTTATTTTCAAAAATGAATATATTTTGAATGTAAAATCAATATATAGGACAAATCATGATCAAAATGCTATCAAACTTGAAAATCGGTTCATTTTTGGCAAAGTTATGGAAGTTTTAAACACGGGGCAATGGGATCCAAGAACTTTACATGTCCATTTTTGTCGATTTTGACATGATTTTTGACCAAAAATTTGACCCCCCCAAAATCACTTTAAATGTTGTTTTTTATGCTAATTATGACAAATAAAATCGATTAAAAGTATAAATTCGAAATTCTAAATTTTGAAAAAAAATTTTTTTCCAAAATTTATAAGGGGGACCCTTTGCTTTTTTGACAAAAAACTCAAAAATATTTTATTTTCAAAAATGAATATATTTTGAATGTAAAGTCAATATATAGGACAAATCATGATCAAAATTCTATCAAACTTGAAAATCGGTTCATTTTTGGCAAAGTTATGGAAGTTTTAAATACGGGGCAATGGGATCCAAGAACTTTACATGTCAAAATTTTTGTCGATTTTTACATGATTTTTGACCAAAAATTTGACCACCTCAAGTTCGCTTTAAATGTTGATTTTTATACTAATTATGACAAATACAATCGATTAAAAGTATAAATTCGAAATTCTAAATTTTGAAAAAAAAATTTTTTCCAAAATTCATAAGGGGGGACCCTTTGCTTTTTTGCACCAAAAACTCAAAAAAATGTTATTTTCAAAAATGAATATATTCTAAATGTAAAGTCAATATATAGGACAAATCATGATCAAAATGCCATCAAACTTGAAAATCGGTTCATTTTTGGCAAAGTTATGGAAGTTTTAAGTACGGAGCAATGGGATCCAAGAACTTTACATGTCAAAATTATTGTCGAATTTGAAATGATTTTTGACCAAACATTTGACCACCTCAAAATCGAGTTAAATGTTGATTTTTATGCTAATTATGACAAATACAATCAATTAAAAAGATAAATTCGCAATTCTAGATAAAAAAAAATAGTTTTCGAAAATAAGTAAGGGGGCTATATATATTTTGTATATGCTTTTTTAACATACAAAAATTTTATTTTCAAAAATCATAATGATTTTTGATTTATGTTATGAATTTTGTCGGTAAATCAAAAAAATTAATTTTCTTGTTAGTTCACTTCTAAAATTGTTCCCAAGATAAAAAAAAAACACATTACCTACCAGGAAACAAATGTACGATAAGAACAGGAAACATAGAAAATTCCACTTGTCTCGATAAGCACACCAAAAGCGTTTTACATTTATTAAATAGAGTGTATATAATGTGTAATGTATGAATTCAGTAGTAGTAATATTTCCATATACTAATATAAAATAGCAACAATCAATTCCATCGAATACCCTACAGTAAGGTACATTAGTGTCAAGCTCAGACTCTCATGCCAAAGTAATTTTGTAAATTCGATTTTTCAGAGTCAATCAGAGGTGCTCGCTCCGCTTCCTCCTGTCCATTTGTGGGCAACGTTCGTGCATGCTGTGGACTGGGGCTGTTCCAGGGCTGCACAGTAACGCGGCCGAATACTAAAAACACCAGATTCCCAATGAAATAGGCAAAGGCGGTGAAGTAGAATACAATGCGCCACTGCGCCGGGTTCGTCTGTAAGGAATAGGTTAAGTAAAGATTAGCTTAGACATTTCTAATGCTGGGGGCAACTCACCTCATCCTTGACAATGAGACCCACAATCAGGGGCGCCAGAATACTCATAATATTCGCCGCGCAATTGGTGATGCCCATCAAAGTGCCAGCAAAATTGGGAGCCAAATCGATGTGGTTCACGTGGAAGCCCAAATAGCTCGCAGCATTGGTGGCCACCGCCAAGGTGAGCAAGCCAATGGCCAGCTTGGCATTCGCATCGCCCTCTGTGATGAAGCCCAGGCCGAGCAGGGCCACCATTGGTAGCCACAGGCCCAGCGAGTTAAAAAACTTGCGCGAAAAGTTCAGCGACATCGGGCTGCCACTGCGCTTCAGTGCATCCGACAGCCAGACAAAGCCGCAGGTCAGTATGATCATGGCCAAGTAGGGCAGCGCCGAGAGCGGCCCATTGTGCTTGATGTCCATGCCCAGCACATTCTTCATGAACGTCGGTATTTGGGTGAGCAGCGTCCAGAAGCCCCAGTTGTTGGCACAATGCGCCAGCAGCAGTGACAGGAATGGTGGCGAAGTGAAGATCCGCATCCAGGGGGTGCGCAGATTTTGACGTGGCGCAAACTGCTCGCGACCCGCATCCGAAGCGCGACGCAGCTGGCCCGAGGTCTCAATGTAGCGTCTTTCAATCGGCGTAATTGTGGCATGTTCTGCGGGCGTGTTCGCGCAGAAATAAACCCAAATTACGGCCCACAAAATGCCCGCACAGCCGGAAATGTAAAATATGCTTGGCCACCCCAGCGACGAGGAGGCGATATATCCGCTCACAGAGAGCATGATCACCGTGCCAAACTGTGAGCCCGAATAGCAGTAGCCGACGAGCCGTCCACGCTCCTCGGCCGGCGCCCACTTTGAGAGGAATGTATGCACGGACGGAAAGATGACGCCCTGGCAGAGTCCCTGCACGGCGCGCAGCACAATCACAGTTTTCCAGCCGCCGGTGAGCGCACAGAACGGCGTCAGTAGCGCCAAGAAGGCGCAGATGAGCACCCCAAAGAAGAGCATGTACTTGGCACCGATTATCGCCGACAAATAGCCGCCGGGCACCTGGGTGCAAACATAGCCCCAGAAGAAGCTGCTCAGCAGGTACGACTTGATGCTCTCGTCCCAGGGAAATTCAGGAAAATCGGGGTTCGTATGGTTGCTGTCCGTCATGGCCACAATGGCGACAGATAAATTGACACGCATCGCATACGCGACGGCCAGGCCAAAGAAAACCAAAATGCATTGCGAATGACGCACACCGAAACGGGGACCTGTAAAAAAATTTTGTTAAAATGAATCACTGCAAGCGAGTTGGAGCTGGAGCGGATCGAAGAAATGTTCGCTCTCACCTGTATGCTCAATATTGTCGTAGCCCGTGCGGCTACAACAGTCAGTGCAACCGAGCACCATGTCTACTACGCTTTGCAAATTTATTTAATGTCGTTGCTTTGTTGTGTTTGCGTTGGCCTCGGTTCGGCATCTAAACATTTTGAGCAACTGATAAGGACAGCACTGAAAATGTAGTTTTGTTGACGCCACTGCTTCTGCCGCTGCTTACGTTGCGTTTTGTTTTTGTTTTCCGCTTTGTTGTGGCCAGCGAACACAGCTCAGCTGTTGCTGACAGTTTGCAGAGTGCAATAGACACAACTATCGGAACTAATATAACTATCGGAAGAGCGAACACAGCTGCCGCTGCAGTCGGGCTGTCTGTTTGTTCACCGATAGATAGTTGTGCCTATCGATTGGCGCCAGTTTGAAAGCAACATGAAAATTAAAATGTAAACGATTTTGTTTGCATTGATTTGTACACAAATCAGCGCCAGCTCAATTGCTGGCCATATATTTGTTGTCGTATGTATGTCTTCATTTCTGCCTTTTTAGTTCATTCTTTTTCGTACATCACAAGTTGTTTGTTTGTTTATTACTAATTTAACTAATTGACTAAGAACCTAAGTTAGTTAAGGTATTGTTTCAATTTAAAACATAACAATTAATAGAGCTGCTAAATTAGTTACTTATTTACATAGTCAACTAATTTTTTTCATTTTCTTCATATTTGCTTTACAAAGCTGTTTTTTGTTTTGTTTTGTTTTACATTTATATATTTTATATACATTATCGAAAAATACTGCAAATAATAATTTATGCCGTCTAAAAACTAAACAATTATCATATGTTGTTATTAATATCGCTAATGGAAGCACGCGATCGTCATTATGGCAATTTTCAGCTCTTGTCCTCTTAACAACTAATTATAGCTATTGTCTTATATTTAGCACTTAGTTCACGAAAACAACAACTATGACAAGCTCATGCTCTTTCCCAACTCCCAGGGCATGAGAATGTCCCAAGTCAGGGCTTAGGTGGGCTTAGGCTTTGTCATTTACGATTTGTATTTGCGGCTGGTTCTTAGCCAATGCCAGTGGCAGGCCCGCCTCGATGCTCTCCTCGTCGACAGGCTCCGGGGAATCCCACCACTGGATATCAGTGCGTCCGAACACCACAAACAGCAGGTTGCCGATGAAGTAGAAGAAGGCAGCCACAAAGAACACCACACGCCATTCGTGAATATTTTTCTATAAAACATAAAAAGAAAATTTGTATTAATTTATTGGTCTAATTGCTTATCAAACAGTTGACTTACCGCATCATTGACGATCTGACCCACAGCCAGTGGTGCCAAGCCACTCATGATGTTCGCCGCCGCATTCGTGATGCCCATCAGGGTGCCCGCATAGTTGGGCGACAGATCAATGTGATTGACCTGGAAGCCCAGGTAGGTGGCGGCACTGATGCCCACCGTAAGGGTGAGCAGGGACACCGCCAAGGTGGTGCTCTCGCGCGGCACATAGCCCAACGCGATCAGGGAGAGCATCGGTATCCAGTGGCCCACCGAGTTGAAGAACTTGCGATTGAAGGAGAGCGAAATGGATTTCTGGCGCTGCAGCACCTTCGATAGCCACACGAAGAAGAAGCTGAGTATCATCATGACGGTGTAGGGCAGCGAGGAGAGCAGCGCACTCGATTTGATGTCGATGCCGTAGATGTTCTTCATGTAGTTGGGTATCTGGGTGAGCAGCGTCCAGAAGCCCCACATGTGCGTGCAGTGGACGATGAGCAGCGACAGGAACGGCATCGATGTGAAGATGCTGCCCCACGGTGTTGGCGCCATTTTGTGTGAGTCCTGCATTTTGCCGACGGAACGCGACTCCTCGATGAACTTCAGCTCCTCGCGCGTGATCCGACTATGCTCCTCGGGCGTGCTGGCCGCAAAGATCCACCAGAAGAGCACCCAGATAAAACCGCAGACGCCGCCAAAGTAGAAGATGCCCGGCCAGCCGGCAAAGGAGTCCGAAATGAAACCGCTGGTGGCCAGCATCAGAATGGTGCCAAACTGGGCGCCCGAATAGCAAATGGTGGCCAGCATGCCGCGCTCATTGGCCGGCGCCCACTTGGACAGCAGCGAATGCGTCGCCGGATGCACAGCGCCCTGGGTCAGACCCTCCAGCACGCGCACCACGCACAGCGCCTGCCAGCCGCCCAGCTTGAGGGAGAGCGGCGACAGCAGCGTCAGGATCGCACACGCAACCAATCCCATCATGAGCAGCGTTTTGGCTCCGTAGCGCTGAGCGATGTAGCCGCCAGGCACCTGGGTGACGATGTAGCCCCAGAAGAAGCTGCTCAGCATGTACGATTTCTCAATTTCCGTAAAGGCATAATACTAATGAAAAAGGATGAAAGGGATTAGCAGCTGTTTTGTGTTGCTTTGCAGCAGATTGCGGCACTTACGCCATCATCGGAAGTCTGCTCCTCGCTGCTGTCGGTGGTGTTGGCCTCGGTGATGTTTGGCGACTCCGTCATCGCCACCAGCGCCACGCTCAGATTGACGCGCCACGCATAGGCCAGGGAGAGGCAGAAGAAGCACAGGATGCATTGAACATGCCGCACGCCAATGATTTTATCTGCAACAAGAAAGAAGCGTTGAATAGCTTGACAACCAGAAATCTATGTATTTAAATACTTAAAATATAGGTTATCATCAGCTCAATCTATCAACTATCGTGAATTTGTTTTTCGAGCCATAAGCCAAAGTTTTGAATCGAAAATTTCGATTATATATTATTATGTCTAATATCAGACTCGAACCTCTGCTTGCAAAATCTCAATTAAAGGATTTACAGAATCCTGAGCCAGACGAAAGAAAAACATTTTGATGTAATTTAAAAACAGTATTTAAAATATGCCAAATGCATGTGTGAGATTTGTCGTTGGGGAGCACTCGCTGCCTCTCTGAGAGTTGAGAAAGGTGTGTGTTGAGGCGCTCTTATCAATGCCAAAAGCAAGCGCTCTTTTTCGCTCTGTCGCTCGCTTTGTATGTGGGGCGCGTTTATTTATAAAACACTGTGTCAAAATCTTGTTGTGGCTGCACACACAAACGCACACACACACACACACACACACACACACACACACACACACTCGCACACACACGCGTGCAACGCCCACTCGTGAATGTGAATTGCTTGTGAGACGTGCGCCTCAATGAAGTGCAACATCAGCAGACGGTGCTGTACCCGCAGCGCAAAAACCAGCCAACAGCCAGCAGTCAGCAGCCAGCAGCGAGCAGCGAGCAGTTAGCAAAACACGCGACCGCCTCGCCGCCCGTCAGAGCTACCTGCAAGCGAGTCGCGCTCGCTGACGATCGCACGTGACGATCTCTCCGACAGAGTCGCAGCCGATGCGCAGATGTCGGTTTATTGGCCATAGACAGCTGTTGGCTTAATGAGACGGACAAATCTTTTTCATTTGATTTTGTTGTTATTTCTTTTCATTTCTGTTTTACATTTTCGTTGGCTCGAACGCACCGATCGGTGCTTTATTTTTAGACCCGCCTTAAATGGACGTCGACTTAGTTCTGGTTGCAGCTGTTTTCATTTTTTTTTGTTTTTGCATTTTTGTTGCACAACCAGCCAACTTTGCAACCTTGCGCTGTGCGGCCTTAAAAGGTATTGGCGAGGCAGGTCTATTGAACTGTGTTTTCTCAAACTTCACCAATGCCAATTGAAGCATTTATTTCATAATTATGAATTATTAATTCCACTCAATAATTAACAGTTGCGATGACGCGACGCCAAGCTTGAACTTTGATACTTGGCCAATTTGCAGAGTCTGAAATTTATGCTCTCTCTCATTCTCTCTCTCGCTCTCTCTCTCTCTCTCTCTTTGGTGCTGAATCACTTTGTGGTGGAACTCTTTTTTTTTATCTGACACGTTTGTTGTATTCGTTCGATTTATTTGCGCAATGATTGTGTTTTTTTTCCTCTTCTTCTTCATGTTTAACTTATCAAACCCAGTTTGGGCCCCAACAATTTATTAGTCCAGATATTGCCGAGTGTATCTCTGTCGCTTGTCGAACTTAAAATGTTAATTTGAACACATTGTTCAATAAAAGAAAACACGGACAAAGGCAAAAAAATGTTGAAAACACCAGCAATTAAATTGGTGCTGTTCCATAAATGGAATTGCAAGAAGAACAAAAAATGGCCAGGCAAAATAAATATCAATAAACATTTATGAGCTGCTATGAAAGTTGATTTTTGATTGATTGGCAATCTGATATTCTGCACCAACAGTAAATATATATATGTATTATATGCTTTATATAGTATGTATACAGACCAGTCTCTGCTCTAGCTCAGGGTCATGCGATAATTGGGCTAAAACGAAGGACATTCGCACTAACAAGCCATCAAATCAAATGTGCTGATAACCGATAACGTTCAAATAACTGTACCACAATAACGAGCACGATAAATTGGAACAATAACAACTAGAAATCTTTTCTATATATATATTTATATTTATATATATGTACACAGCAAACACACATACTGGCACAGTTTTTTATAGTATGACAGTCTATCTGATTAGATAATTGTTGCGAGCCATCGAAGCCGAAGCGGGCCCTACTAAATGGGTCGGCTAACACTCGGAGTCTACGTGCAGCCCATCGACCATAAATAAACAGAAAATCCCGCTTACAATGGGCAGCTCTTGTTTTTTTTTTAGACTTGTCTCTTGTCTAAATATCAGCTGTAGTTTTTTTTATTACAATTTGTTTGTTCTAAGTGCCAAATGTCTCATACTCTCTCTCTCTTTTTCTCTCTTTCTCTCTCTTTAATTACTTAACGTCTTGTTACAGCAGCGTCATTTGAGCATAGTCCAAGTATTTTGTTTTTTTTTAAATATACATATATATATATATATATATATTTTTTATTTTCTTTAGTCTATCCTAATTTGAATACTCAGTTTCATTGGCATTCGTTTATTTTCACAACACGAAAAATTAAATAATATAGAATAGCAGAAACAAATAGCTAAATACTGCGTCTGATTCGGTTGTTCGGTTGCCTCGCCGCCAATCCCCCCCGCCCCCGCCCATTTTTACTTTTGTTTATTTTTATCATTTTCGTTGAGCGTGCTAAAAATTTATTTGTCAGCTAAAATGAATAAAAAATTGAATTTTTGTATTCTTCATATTATCTCTGACAGAAGTTGTCTCAAAGAGTTTCGCAATGCAAACTTGCGATTGCAGTTGAAGAAATATTTTTGGAAGCGCTGCAGTGGAGGTCGCTTGTTAAATATATATACACACATATATATATATCAGTTTTGGTTGAGTCGCATATCGAAAATCTCAACTATAACAAATATTTACGATTTTACCCATATTTCACAACTGTTGCGAACTTCAAATGAAATTAACAATCGCTTCATTTGCTTTAAAAGCCATTTTATGAAATCGTGAGATCGACTCTGAACTATATAGCCTATATGCACATGTATATAATGAGCCGCAGTTTTAAAGGCGCCTGCTGACAAGAGTGAGGATGGTCAGCGGGGGGAGGGGGGGTTCCTGCTTGTAGAACCGTTTCCGGCAACAAGTTGAGCTCTGACAACTGACAATTGACAATTGCACTCCGGCCGCAACTTGCTTATATAAACACACGCGACACGTGCACGTGGAGGCAAATGGCATAAATGTCGATAGGAGAGAGAGAGAGAGAGAGAGAGCTGTTTCTCTGTGTGGAGCATATGTTTCATTTGGAGCTCCGATTCGGATTCGGTACATACCATTGGCGTATTTCCCAGTTTTCACCATATTCAAGGTGGTGGTCATGTGTGCGGCGCGGGTTCACTTCAGATGCACAACTCGAGATCTCTCGCTGTCTCTCTCGTTTTGTTCGCTCGCTCTCTTTCGCACGTTAGCGGAGTTGCGACCAGTGGAAATTTTTGTTATGTTGCTGTTTTTGGTTTCTCTCGATTTTCATACAACGTGTTCCGACATTTAGCTGGAGCACATGGGCACGACGCGATTACGACAAAGTTTGGGGACTTCAGCTTCAGCTGCTGCCCGCTTTAAATTATGCGTGTTCGTTTTTTTAATGCTCAAAAAATTCAAAAAATATATTTCACGGATACGGATGTGACACGAGAGACACGCGTTTTGCTCAACGAACTCAAAAACTGTGGTTAACTGCAGATACACTCAGCTGCTACAGCTACAGCTACAGATACAAATACAGCTACAAATACAGATAGAGATACTTTTGGCCGTTCGACTGCTGCTGTATTACGCGTACTGTTGTATTTTATTTTTTTTTTTGTGTTTTGGTTTGTTCTAGCGACCGACTGTGACTGCTTGAAATACTTGCCGCAGCGATTCTTTTATAAATATGATCGCTGGTTCGCTCGCTCGGTCGGTTGAACGTCGAGAGAGTTCGCTGCCGCTGCGGACGTCGCAGTCGAAGTAGCTGTCACATTGTAGCTGTTGCTGTTGTTGTTGTAGTTGTGGCACACATGTGTATCGCGTGAATTCCATTTGGTTGTTGCTATCAGTTAAACCCGAACACGCTGCCAACTCTGAGTATGTGTGTGTGTGCTCGTGTGTGTGTGTTTGTGTGTGTGTTGCCTGCTCTCTGCTCTCTAATTTGCCGGCCAATATGTAAACAACAGCAACACAGCGACAACAACGAGTTATCAGTCCAAGTGGCTTGCACTCGGCTGCCTCTCCCGCTCCCGCGCCCTCTCCCTTTTCCTCTTCCTCTCTCTCTGTTTCGGTTTTTTTTGTTCCTCGTATGAATTGTAACAAAAGAATAACGAAATTAGTCACATCGCCATTTGCCTCACTGCTGCACCCTCCCCTGCCACAGCTGGTATCCGTCGGATACTTTCTCAATTTCAACCTGACTAAGTTTTTAATTGCCCGCCGATAAGCTTGAGCCGCGGTCGAAGGTCAACCCACAGCCGCTGATAAACGCACGCAACTCTCTTCGGAAAGTAGAAGAAAAAAAACACTACTTGAGACTTGTTATAACTCAGGGCTTTGGCAGCTGCTGTCGTCTAATTAAACTATCAATTCGATTGGCTGAATCGGATCGGTTACACAATCCATAACTCAACTATTGGCAGCTTGTTGGCCCTGATGAATGCAATTCCCTTTAAAAGTGACATCAATAGCACTCTAGGAAACTCAGATTCCACTTTCAGTTCGGCAGAATTATTACCCATCAATCGGCAGTCGCGCAGTTATCAATTTTATTTGCACAATCACAAATGTTTTAACAAATTATTTATGCTTATCAATTGAGACTTTGATTTGCGGCCGAAAAAACAGCTCAACAGCAAAAAACCTGCCCCTTGTCTGGCAAATTCATTCTGATTCTGATTTTTTTTATTAATCACTAAATTTTTTGTTTCGTGAATATTTGCACACTAAGAGAAAAATCAGCATTCATTTTACGTTAATTGAAACCAATTTGTTTTTTAAATATTTTGAAAATTTTATTTTTATAGTAAATAAATTTTACATTTTGCAAGAATTTACATGCTTTAAATATTTATTCAAGTGCTAAATTCTTGGTGAGATTCTCTGAGTGTATATACTCAATTTCTAAGGGAAGCACAAAAGTTTGCTGCTGATAAGCATTTTCCAAAAGAGCCGACACGTTTTTCGGCACGTTCGCTGTGATTGGGCTGCTTTATCAGTTAATGTGCCTTTAAATGTGAGTGGATTTTCAGCGATTCTCAGATTTCAATGGCTCTTAATTGGGTTATCATTACAGAGTCAGGCGTGCCGTTTCCATTCTTTGTTCTCCACTCTCATCCATAAGACCCTTATCACCGTTAGCATCTAGTTGGTGTCTTGTGTAACGTATTAATTGTCGGTTAAAAAGGGACACGTTCCGTAACTGATTTTTAGAAGCAAACAACTATAAATAGTCCCAATTTATCAGTATAATTGAGTAAAGTACTTCAATCTGTCAGTTGTGCTATGGCAGAGTTAAGTTTAGTTTGTCCCACCAATATCAATCTAACCGTGTCGATGTATGCGTCACACCCCCTGCAAAAGCGGCCCAATTAACCGTTAGTCTCGGCGAATCTGTGGGCAGCCCTATCAAAATGCTTATCAGGCGACGTTTGACAAATGGCAAACAGCGCGTCGCCCGTCAGCAGCCGGGTTGACGTCAGGAGCGGATGTGGACAGAGGCTTGGAAGGCTTGGGAGGGAAAATGGGGGAAAATAGCGGAGGCAGCTGCTGCACAAATTTGCGCGGTGCCACACCTCGGCAGCAGCAATTAAAATGCAGCTTGTTAGACTTTGATATGGAAATTTACTTGATATAAGAATAGATACAGGTACGTACGTATACAGCTGGAGGAGCAGCAGCTAGTGGAATTTTACAGCGTTGCCAATTGAAATACGATTATGATGGAGAACACAAACAAATGCCGCAGTTCAGACACTCAGGACAAATTACGCATACGCCGTGTGTAACAAAACAAACAGCATAGCTAAACGAAACCCAAAAATATGTACAACCAAAATATGTCAATGACTTAAAATTAACATGTCAACATTGTTGCAGATCGCAGTAGGTGTTTTTCCATGCCCCCAGCCCAACAGGTGTTAATTGGGCCAAAAGAGAACCCCACCCACCCAATCGAAATTGAATTGATCATAATGTCTGAGAACTGTGTTGCCTTTAAGGGTTTATGTCAACTGTTTATCACAGATATTTTTATATATTTCACGCCAATTTCTATTGCATATATTTGCCAATCTAGGCGCCGTTTACACAAGCCATCTGTATCTGTAAATGTATCTGTATCTGTCACCGTCTAATTGAATTGTATGCAATCAATTGATGAAGCTCAATTGTCACAAATTAGCGCTGGAAACTTTTATACGATATGATCAGTTGCCGTGCATCCCATGCATGTTGATCTATCGCATAGATGCTGGGTGATCAGGTGCCAGCCAACCTGGTTAATTGCCACCCCATTGATGGACACTTGGCGGCGTTGCCCTCGGCATCAGCTGGCAGCTTGTCAAAGACGCGTATTTATTTTGATTTTCCGCAATTGCAATAGAAAATCATTTTAATTGCCAATTCAGCTGATAGCGTCCCACAATGTTGTCGCTTTTCATAGCACTTTCCCCCCTGTTGTTGTTGGCCCCTTCCTTCCTACACCTCCTCCTCAGCTGCGGCACTGTGTGGGTATTGAACGCCTCACGCGGCACGTAGCTGCTTAAAATAGAACTTTTCATTTTCCGTGCTCGTGTAGCCACTCGAATTTTCACATTTCAATACACTAACAATGGACAGTGATTTTTTTTTCGACTTGATTATATTAATGAACTCAATCAAATGTTTTCACTTGTAAATTAACTTTTATACGCTATTAATGAATATCAAATCTATATATATATATACATATATGTGTATTAATAATCTTTAAGTATTTCATTTCCGTCTTAATTATATAATAAATAGTATAAATAACAACTTTTAAAATCACATTTGTTGTCAGTTTAAAAATTAGATTTTTTCTTATTAAAAATAGTATTATATATAAATTTGTTTTGAATAGTACTAGATCAATATATATATTCGATATATAAGGGTATTTATGCATCGGCTTACAACTAACCACCTTCACACGTCTGTTCGGCCAATTTTATATATCTTTAAAAATCGGCCGAGATGTGGTCCCAGCTAGCGTATAAACAATAAAACGTACGATTGATGCAGACAAAAGTGCTAAAAAGAAATAAAACCGAAAAAGCAACTCGTGATCTTGGCTAAAAGCCTTAACGCTGCTTCCCTGGATCAAAACGAGAGGAGAGCATAAATCCAGCTAAATCTACGCAAATCCACGGCGGAAACTTAGTCATTATGATATTATATGATATGATATGATATGATATGATGGCGCTGCTGTAGTCTTATCTAAGGCCAACAATTGTGACTGTAATTCGGGGAAAATTTGTGCTTCGGAGAGCACTGCGACAGCCACGGATTTGATTTATCACTGTGACATCATGCGACACGGCACCAACCGAAAGAGCCAGGAGGAGCACAGTTTAACGGTATAATCTTGCATATATATATTTGCATAATTGTTTGTTCTATTTGCGCTCGTGCCCAGTTATAAAAATAGAAATTAACTTGTAAACTTCGCTTGTCACAAGGCAATTTTATTCATTAAATTAAACAAAAAAAAAAGGCAGGCATCATGACAAGACAAAAAGCGATAAAAAATAATTTAAAAAAAAAATCGTTGTTGTTGCAATTGAAATATATGCATTTGTTTTGAAATGAAATTACAAAATCCGTTATCGGCGAAACTAACAAAAAAGAAAATACTACATACATACACATTTAATAAGTTCTATAATATTGTTAAAAACAGCGAGGCAAGAAAAACAACATTGAGTTTTGCTATATTATTTGCGATAACCTTAGCGAAAAACGAAAGAGAGCGCGCGCAGAAGGAAAATGCAAAGCGTGAGCGAATAGTGAGAGAAAACGAGAGAGAACCAGTCAAAGTCAAAAGCGCCATCGCTTTGCCGGCAACAACAACTGATTTGGCGCCGCGTTGTGTTAATTTGTTGCCATTTTTATGCACACACATTTGCAAAAACACGGACGTACACACATACACACATACACACACACAATCAAGCATGGACACTCAATACACACCCACAGGCGCGGCACACCCGCTCTCCCGCTCTCCCGCTCTCTTTGTTAATTATTGTACGCGCGCTCTCACCACATGCGCTCTCTCTGTCGCTCTTGCTGCATGTCTGATCTTTGATCACGTTTCTCACACGTTCGGCTCGGCATACAGCCGACGACTTTCACGTTCACGTGATGCGCAAGTGTACAAAGGCAATCGGCTCTCGGCTGACGCCGACGCTGCCGTTGGCGTTGACGTTGACGCTGACAGTGGGGCCCGCTCTGTGTCGCTGCGCCCCGCACCCATCTGCATTGCACAGACAAGACCGCACGAGAGCTTTGTGTTGTTCTTGCTTTATTTTTTTTCTGCTCTTTTCTCGCCTGGCAAAATGATTTGCAAAATTCGATTTTGGAATGGAGTACAACGCCTTTGGAATGACGTCAACACAAAGCCTGGAACTGAACTGTGCAATTAAATGAGACAAGGAAACGTGCGAGCGAGCGAGAGAGATGATGATGATGATGTCCAAATACGATTTCACCACTGACGTTGGCCCCCATAAACCTTGATTCATGCCCAGTTGGCAGACAATAAAGTGGGTACTTCATATACAGATAATGTGCCGTTTTAACCCATTGTCGCTATACCAGCTGAGGCAACAGAACCCAGCAGAATACCAGTTAATCGAATAGCGGTTATGGTGGTGTTGTTGGTGGTGTTGGTTCTGGCGGTGGCGCCCGGGGCGTTAGCTGATATGACAAGTGGCTTATTATTTGCACTGCGCACAGTTGATAACATCTCGCCGCGCCTGAAAATCGTATATTTAACTGACTTAAAATTCGTATTTAATGGCTTTTCATTATCTTTTAATTTTGGGATTTTTTCTGTCGGACGGTTCAACAAAGACGCGTGCACCGCACGCTATCTGCTGTTCCCGTTTCATCTGCTGCACACGTGCCAGCAAATGGAAATAGCCCCAAATTGAGACAGTCACCCGGTTATAAAGTATCTCAAAGGAGCTCAGCTCTTCAATCTTGTAAGTCTCAATTTGAAATGTTCAGTTTTAAATCAACTTTGAATGGATTTGCCACATGAATGTATTTCGTAATCGCAAATATTAATTCGTGCCATTTAATATATGCAAATGTACGTTCGTATATGTTTATGTGTGTGTGTGTTTATATAAACATACGATTCATATCGCGTGCGTGTATTCAAATTCAGCTTATCAACAGGTTCGCCTCACACGATCGCGACCACAACTTCCACATTCGCCATGCGGGCAATTTGGTTGCCATAAACATTTAATATCAAAGGCGCCTAGAGAGAGGCGGGGCTTAAACAAATATATAAATAAAATGTACAAAAAAAAAAGTATCAAGTTATTCTAATTGCTTGCATGTGTTTATAATGGCATTCCAGAAACATTATCTTAGAATTGCTTATATAATTATTATGAAAAGAGATTGCGGAAAAAAATTAAAATATTTTATTATTATAAATATGAGCTCTAAATTACATTTTCCATTCATGTGTTAAGGTACTAAATTATAGGTTGTATATATAGAACTATTTTTACATAAACATTTGTGGATTATTTTAATTATTTTATTCCTACTGACTTGCCTATCTTAATATATATTTTGTTAATCAAGTCTGAACCTATTTGAGAGCTACATAGTTTCCTATTTCTTCGCTTCATTCATAAGTTTGCATTGCTTTTTAAAAATCCTACCAAAAGTATGCAACACTTTGAATTGTTAGCTTGAATACTTCCCATGAATTCCGCTAGGGTTTTAAAGTGTTAACTGCAGCATTATTCAATGAGCAGCTTTTAAGCTTATCAGCACAAAAGTAGGCAATTAAAAAAGTTTACTTTAGGGAATATATAAAATTTGTTTATTTTTTACATAATATAGTAATAATATACTGATCGTTAGTGTATCTCAACATTCAATTTCTGTGCTTCCAGCTGGGGCTGCTTTGCAGTTGAATCGTTCCACGGCTGGACACTGGTGCGGCCAAAGATCAGGAAGAGTCCGTTGCCAACCAAATAGAAGCCAGCGGACAAAAAGAAGACCATGCGCCACTGATGCACATCGTGCTGCAAATAGTACAACTAAATATTGAAAAACATTTCAAATGCTGATCAAAGAAATAAGACTCACATTATCGGTGACAATGATGCCCACCAGGAGCGGAGCGGCGAGACTCATGCAGTTGGCAATGCCATTGCATATGCCCATTAGGATGCCGGCGAAATTGGGCGACAGATCGATGTGATTGATCAGGAAACCCACATGGCTGGCAGAGCTGATGCCCACTGTTAGAGTGAGCAGCGCAACGGCCAGGGTATCCATATCCTTTGGCACATAGCCCAGCGCAATGAGCAGGCACATGGGACCCCAGGTGCCAATCGTGTTGAAGAACTTCCTGTTGAATGCCAGCGAAATTGAATCCTTCTTCTGCATGAGTCGCGATAGCCAGGCAAAGAAGAAGCTGAGCAGTAGCATGGCGGCGTAGGGCAGCGAGGAGAGTAGTGCATTAGCTTTTATATTCTTCCCCAGGACGTTATTCATGTAGCTGGGTATCTGCGTAAGCAGTGTCCAAAAGCCATACGCATATGCAGACTGCACGGCGATGAGCGCCAGGACGGCAGGTGAACTAAAGAAGCTCAGCCAGGGCGTCGCCTGCTTAGAGCTGGGCTGCTCTGCATTCTCGCCGCGCTCCCTGGCCTGTCCCAGCTCGATCAGTTCTCGCTCCTCCACCGATATACTCTTGGACTCCGCCGGCGTACTGGCGCCCCACAGATAGTAGATCACCGACCAAATGCAGCCGACGGCACCAGATGCATAAAAGATGCTCGGCCAGCCGCCAATGGTGGCCAACAGGCCGCTGGTGGCTAACATGATGATGGTACCAAATTGATTGCCCGCATAGGTGAAGTTGCCCAAGGAGGCGCGCTCCTTGGGCGGCACCCAGGCCGAAATCACCGTGTGGCACGAGGGGAAGAGCAGTCCTTGGCATACGCCCTCAAGGACACGCACCGCGCAGAGCAGCTGCCAACCTCCTAATCTGGCGCAGAGCGGCGTTAAAACGGTCAGCACCGAGCAGATGGACAGACCAGTTAGGATGATCACCTTACCGCCGAATCTGCGTGCCAGCGGACCCGCCGGCACTTGGGGTAAAACGTAGCCCCAAAAGAAGCTGCTCAGCACCAAAGACTTTGTCTTCTCCGTCCAGGAATACTCCTAAATAAGTACAAGTTTTTAGATGTTTGTTGTTTCACCGTGCATTTAGGTGGTTCTTACGGGAAATTGGGTCATTGCCACCACAGCAACGGATAGGTTGACCCGCATCGCAAAGCCCACAGTTAAAGCGCAGAAGAGCAAAAAGATTTGCAAGTGTCGTATACCAAATCCAGAAGCTAAAAGTGTATTATAAAAAGATAAGTAATTTAATAAAACTATAGTATCCTTAATCAGTGCTATAATTAGCACTACTAAACCGCTCGGAATGAATTATGGACTCCCAATTAAGATAGATGTGATGAAACTTGTTTTGCATTGACCCACTTGACAACTTCTAAATGCATCAGTTGATCAAGCTTTAACTAAAATAGTTTTAGTACAACTGCCTCAGGTAAAAAAGGAACCAGCACCTTATTTTTTACCTGAAATTTCGTATCTATCATCTTTTTTTATCTATCTTAAATTCCCTCAAGGTTACCTACTTTCATCCTCAAAGCGACGATTCTTCGCCATGTTTTTGCTTCTTCTTGTTGACGCCGGATTCCTTCAATTCCCAGATTTCTGTGCACCGCACTCTACGAGATCTTCTCACTAACTACCAGATGGATTTCGGATAGAGCATATTAGGGGTTCTTCTGCCGCTGACAGCTTCTGTATTTGTAATTGCATAAATCGCGTGCCGTGGGCACGACCAAAGCAAATATGATTATTTATATTTTGATAAGATAACACCGAGGCATCAGATGCCAAACAGAAAAAAGTATTTATATACAAAGTGGTAATGCGATGATGACAAGCCGAAATTTGTTGTAGAGCTCCTTTTTTAGATGACAGTTAGATTAATAATTGCAACAAATTAGAAAAAATTATATATATACTATAAAGATTGCAAACAAGAGAAATTCCAAGTTACATTTGACATTGTTTCTTAAGCATAAAAAATATATATTAACATACTTAATATATAGTTAAAGCAGATGGATATATGAACGATATGGGCTATGATACAGTGATAACTTTGTCTGCAACTTTTACATGAGTGACTTCTATCGTTTATCACAGCACTCAGAACTTTGGGATTCCATCTGGGGTATGGAAACATGATCCACCTTGGCGGGTGGATCGTTCCAGGCCTGCACATTGGCACGACCGAATACAATGAAGATACAGTTGCCCACCAGATAAATGGCGGCGGCAACAAAGAAGACAAGACGCCACTGTTCCACGTTACCCTGCAACATGTAAGAATAAGCCATTAGATTAGCCATCCCATTATCTTGGTTATACCAGGACTCACCTTATCGGTAACGATAACGCCCACCAAGAGCGGTGCACTGAGGCTCATAATACTGGCCAAGGCATTGCTGATGCCCATCAAAGTGCCCGCGTAGTTGGGCGACAAATCGATGTGGTTCACTTGAAAGCCGAGGTGGCAGGCGGCATTGAAGCCGACGGTGAGCGTGAGCAGCAACACGGCCAGAGAGTCCTGCTCCTTGGGCACATAGCCCAGTGCCACCAGCAGGACCATGGGAATATATTGGCCAATCGTATTGAAGAACTTTCGATTGAAGGAGACCGTAAGAGATTCTTTTTTATCCATTAATTTGGATATCCAGACAAATAGAAAGCTTAGCACGAGATTCGCAACGTAGGGCAGCGAGCTGAGCAGCGCATTCGATTTGATGTCCTTGCCAAGGACATTCTTCAAATAGCTGGGAATCTGAGTCAGCAAGGTCCAGTAACCCCAGGCGGAGCCGCAATGCACCGCGGTTAAAGCCAGGAACGGAGCCGATGTCAAAAAGCTCAGCCAGGGCGTCGACTGCCGTTTGCCTGACTGCTGGGAATTGGGCGACTTTTCGCTGGCCTGCGCCAACTCAATCAACTTGATTTCCTCCGGCGTGATGCACTTGGAGTCCTTCGGCGAACTGGCACCCCAAATGTAGTAGGCGACGATCCACAGAATGCCGCAGGCGCCGGAGACGTAAAAGATGCTCGGCCAGCCGGCGGCGGAGGAGGCAAGCAGTCCGCTCGCGGCCAGCATGAGAATCGTACCAAATTGACCGCCAGTATAGGCGCAAGCGGCCGAGGAGCCTCTTTCCGTGGGCGGTATCCAGGCCGAGATGATCGTATGGCACGACGGGAAAAACACACCCTGGCACAAGCCCTCGATGAAGCGCAATCCGCAGAGCAGCGACCAACCGCCCAAACTCATGCACAGGGGTGTCAACAGATTTAGCAGCGAGCAGATGGAAACGCCTGTCAGCAGCGTCACCTTGCCACCAAACCGACGGGCCAAGGTGCCGGCGGGCACCTGGGTGAGCACGTAGCCCCAAAAGAAACTGCTAAGCACCCAGGATTTAGTCTTCTCAGACAATGGGTATTTCTAAAATAAATTTATAGAGCAATTAAGTAAAGGAATTATAATTTAAATACTATATTTACTAACCGGAAAGTTGGAATTAATCGAGGCGGAATCGGACATGGCCACCACAGCCACGGACAGATTGACCCGCATGGCAAAGCCAACTGTCAGCCCGCAGAAGAGCAGAAACATCTGCCAATGTCGCACGCCAATTCCGAGGCCTGTAGATGAGTATAGACAATAGTTAAATATGTGATCGATATCAGAGTTAATATTCATTTCAGTCTGAAAAAGCCATTTGTATCTGTGGAATATTTTCAGTAGTTCCATCTGAGATTGAGGTGCACAGAGTGCGTAATACAGCAAATAGAGATACTTTTATCTGCTATCTGATCAGATAAGGATCGTAAATTAAAAATGAATTACACCTATGATTTGTGACACCGCTATGAAAACTAGTTCACTAGTTCCTGAATGACGTGTCAAGGTCAAATGCGACTTGAGGAACTTTACGAAAACCAAACTGAAGATTAGCTGGAACTGATATCATAAAAACTGATATATCCTCATACCTTTATCTTCGAAGCGACGATTCTTCACCATGTTGAGGTTGCCTGCCATTGTCTAGAAGAAGAAGAGTTTCCTACGGTGCATTACCGCACACGGATAAACGTTTTAGCTAACTAACTGATTATTTTGTGGTTGAGTATCTTTTAAATGCTTCTTCCACAAATTCGGATACCCCGCTTTGCATTAGTACATAGAGATTATCAAAGTGCGGAGGCTGCACGATTTGTGTCAATATACAATTTGATAAGATAGCAACGAGGTGTGAGTAAAACTGGCAGCATTCAAGTATTTACCCCATAATTCGGCAGCTGAATGAGTTGGTAAATAGCATAAAGAGCAGAGCTACCATTTGATAAATACACTATCTTAAGTTTATGGCTGTAAGGAATTAAGTTTGTTACAAATTGATTGACAATATCAACTCCCTTTCTAAAGAATTGATTGACTTCAGACTCGCGTTGCTAGCTCGCTCACTGACATAATTTCATTGAAATTAATGGACATTATCGAAACTCTGTAAGACCCACTTCCTTTCTGGTACACTTGATAGATAAGATAACTGAATTGAAATAAATTGGCACATTTTATTGTAACAAGTAACAAGCTATTATCTACATAATAAAATTAAGTCAGACTGTCGATTTGCAGTCTTCTTTCTCCTCCATTTCCGGCGTAGAGCTACGTCGCGCCTTTGCCGCGGGATCATTCCAGTCCTGGATATCAGCGCTACCAAAGATGAGGAATAGACCATTGCCCACCAAATAGAAGCCAGCGGCAATAAAGAAAACAATTCGCCACTGACTGGCATCGTGCTGCAAACAAAACGAGAGTATTCAGAGAGAGTGAAGAAATAAAGGATTAACGATGAGTAGCACCTCATTGGTAACAATAATGCCAACTAGGAGTGGACCAATGATGCTCATAATATTTGCGATTCCATTGCTGATGCCCATCAGAATGCCGGCAAAGTTCGGAGACAGATCAATATGGTTTATTATAAAGCCCAGCTGACTGCCCGAATTGATGCCCACAGTGAGACAGAGCAGGAGTACAGCCAGTGTATCCTGTTCCTGCTTCACATAGCCCAATGCGATCAGCAGGCACATCGGTATAAATTGTCCAATTGTATTAAACAGTTTACGGCTAAAGGTCAGCGAAATAGACGTATTCTTGTGCACAATTTTGGACAGCCAGACGAAGAACCAGCTGAGCAGCATCATCACTGTGTAAGGGAGAGAGGAGAGCAGCGCATTTGCCTTGATATCCTTGCCCAGCACGTTCTTCATATAGCTGGGAATCTGCGTCAGGAGCGTCCAAAATCCCCACGTGCTTGCGCAATGCGCTGTGGTAAGCGCAAAGAATGGCGCCGATGTGAAGAAACTCGCCCAGGGTGTGGGTATCTTCTCCTTGGGCTGGTCCGACTTGATTGCCACCTCGTTGGCCTGCGCCAACTCAATCAGCTGCTTCTCTTCATCGGAGATGTTCCTTGACTCGGCTGGCGAGTTGGCTCCTCTGAGGAAGTAAGTCACCACCCACACACATCCCACACCGCCGGATATGTAGAAAATGCTGGGCCAACCAGCGATGGAGGCGAGCACTCCGCTCGTGGCCAGCATTACGATGGTGCCAAACATGGCACCCATGTAGGCATAGGTGCCCAACGAGGCGCGTTCACTGGGCCGCACCCACGAGGAGATCAATGTGTGGTAAGATGGGTAAAGGACTCCTTGGCATACACCCTCGAGCAACCGCACAGCGCAAAGCAGCTGCCAGCCGCCCAGCCTGGCGCAGAGTGGCGTCAAAACATTCAGCACGGAGCAGATGGACAAGCCCACCACGATCGTTGTCTTGGCGCCAAACTTGCGTGCCAGGATGCCAGCGGGCACCTGGGTGAGGACATAGCCCCAAAAGAAGCTGCTCAACACCAGAGACTTTGTCTGCTCCGACCAGTGGAATTCCTAAATGGAAAGAGATTCATTTAGTGGATCTACCATTAAGTTCTTCTGAAGTTTTCTCACAGGCAGCTCTGTCATGGCCACAATTGCCACGGAGAGGTTAACGCGCATCGCGAAACCAACCATCAGGCCGCAAAAGAGCAAAAGCATTTGCATGTGGCGCTCCCCAAATCGAGAGTCTAAAATAACATGAAGATAATACAGATTAATGTGAAACAAAATATTTATCCTGAGCATAAACTAGCTTACAACATTTTTAACTGCACTAAAATCGAAAAATCATTTCTCTATTACGAAGAGAATCTCAACCATGACGAGCCCATTTTGCCAACAATGTGAAGCCAGAATTTTTGTTCTGTATTTAGTTTTGGTGGCTATCTGACTTGATAAGGTTAAATGATTTACGGTGAAGATTTATGTGTAGGATAAACTCTGTTGAAATCATTACGATAAACGACCTTTCAAGTTGAAGGCTAATGACATTCAATGCACCTTGAAACACATTTAGCCAGGTGACTTTAAAGGATTCTGAAGAAATACAAACTTATTTACAACTCCTTGTAAGATATTGTGATTGATGATTGAAGTGACTGACGTTGATTGAAAATGTCGTAGAGCATAGTTTCTAACAAAATTACCTTCATCTTCGAAGCGACGATTCTTTGCCATCTTAATTATAATACCGAATTACCGCACGCGAAGAAACCTTTTGACCAACTGGATGATATAAATGGAGCGGCGCATCTTTCCAGTCTTACGAGTCTGTATTTGCATATGTAAATATATCGCACGATTAGATAGCTGAAAATGACTAGAAAATTCACACTAATTTATTTAATAAGCGAACAAGATAAAATAAAATATACTGCAATTTTATAACCATAAATAAAGCTTAGCTTAGCCTCTGGCTGAGGTATCAGATCACACCAACAATAGTCCATGTTTTTTAAGCTTTTTGAGATATCCTATTTTCTCATTTTCTTGTCAAGTTTATTTTATTAGATTTATCAAATTTCATGGAAATAGCATACTCATTTTAGTTTCTTAACATTTTATTAAGTTCGTTTCATGTTTTTTTTCGTCTTTATACATATATGCAACAAGGCCTTATCTATAAGCTACACACTAAACTTAAGTAGAAAAATTCAAATTAAGCATATATATATATATATATCATATGGTACAATATATAAATACAAAACAAACACGATTCTGGGGCGATGTGAGAATACATCGCCTCGAATTTGAATTAGTTAAATTGACAATTTCAGTCGATCAAAGACCGAACCACAGTTGAGTGGGCTGGAAATGTGAACTAGATGACTAGCGGCTCTTTCTCTCTCTCCAGGGAGCTTTTAATGCTGAGACTCCACCTGTGGTGAGGAGTTGCGACGCGGCTTGGATCGTGGATCGTTCCAGGGCTGCACATTGGCGCGACCAAAGATGATGAAGAGTCCATTGCCCACCAGGTAAATGGCGGCCGCAATAAAGAAGACGGTGCGCCACTGTTCCACATCGTGCTGCAAAGAAAGAATAGGAGAGTATTTAAATGCCAGCGCTTCTTCAGCATGCTGAGTGTGTAGCTCACCTCATTGGTAACAATGAATCCAACCAGGAGCGGCGCAATGATGCTCATCACATTGCCCACACAGTTGGTGATGCCCATCAAAATGCCAGCGAAATTGGGCGACAGATCGATGTGATTGATCTGAAAGCCGAGATAGCAGGAACCATTGAAGCCAACGGTTATCGTTAGCAGGACGACGGCCAGGTTGCTCTGATCGGCTGTCACATAGGCCAGGCCGATGAGGGCGCACATCGGCACCCACAGGCCGATGGAGTTGAAGAGCTTCCGGCTGGTCACCGTTGAGATGCAGTTGCGCTTGTTCAGCTGCATGGCGATGGCGGAGAAGACGAACGACATGCAGAACATGGCAAAGTAGGGCAGGGCCGAGAGCAGCGCATTTGACTTGATGTCCTTGCCGAGGACATTCTTCATGTAGCTGGGTATTTCGGTGAGCAGCGTCCAGAAGCCCCAATTGTTGGCACTGTGCGCCGCAATCAGCGCCAAGAAAGCCGGCGATGTGAAGAAACTGAGCCAAGGTGTGCTCAGGCTCTCCTTGGGCTGATCGGAGGTCGCTTCGCTCGCCTGCGCCATCTCAATCATTTTGCGCTCCTCCACGGAGATCTTCTTGTATTCAGCCGGCGAGCTGGCGCCCCAAAAGAAATAGATTACGCTCCACAGGCAGCCAACGCCGCCGGAAATGTAAAAGATGCTCGGCCAGCCGGCCGACGAGGAGGCCAACAGTCCACTCGTGGCCAGCATGACGATGGTGCCAAACTGGTTGCCCGCGTAGGCGCAGGTGCCCAGCACAGGTCGTTCGTTGGGCGGCACCCAAGCGGAGATGAGCGTGTGCACGGACGGAAAGACAACGCCCTGGCACAAGCCCTCCATGACGCGGAGGGCGCAGACCAGCTGCCAGCCGCCCCACTTGGCAAACAGTGGCGTCAGAACGGTCAACACCGAGCAGATGGCCAGGCCCGTGAGCAGGGTGATCTTGCCGCCAAATTTACGGGCCAGCTGACCGGAAGGCACCTGGGTAATCACATAGCCCCAAAAGAAGCTGCTCAGCAGCAAGGATTTGACCTTCTCGGGCCATTTGTACTCCTACAAGAAGGAATTGATAATTAGAGGATCGAATATATATATATATGGTATGCAGTTGATATTTACAGGAAAATTAGGATTGGCTGCGTCAGCATCCGTTATGGCCACCACAGCCACAGATAAATTGACGCGCTGCGCATAGGCCACGGTCAGTGCGAAGAAGAACAGAAAAGTCTGCAAATGACGTACGCCCAGTCCGTATTCTGTAAGTAGATTAAACAAAAATAGACGTTTTATTGAACTTCAACTTGATTCACGGCTGTAGGTGTTAGTATATATATATAAAAACACATGTACTTCGGTTTAATCAATGACTGATTGATCAGACGCCAGACGCCGTCAATTTGTGCTATCAGCTGTATTAGCTGTAGGTCGCCTGTAGGTCGTTAGCCTGTTGCCAGTTTTTAGCTACAAATTGTTGTTGCGTAGTACTCAAATGGAATTACCCCAAACAAGCCCCCAAGTCGCACACGTCCACGTGGCAGCCTCCGTTAAATCGTAAGCCAATGCGTCGTTATTTTACCACCTCTTTCAGCTTATCTGGGTTAGCCGAACAAATAAAACTATGTATTTGCTACCTGTGTTTATGCAAAATAAACCAAAATAAAGATTCCATTCACGCCAATTGTTTAACTGGGCTTTGTGCCCCCTGAAACTGGCGCCAAATTGTCGTCACAGCCACGCTACAACCGCCTGTTAACGCCTTTGTTCTGTGCGTGCTCAAAAGTGGTAAGATAAGATTTTGCCTGATTTCGATATGGGTGACTAAACTTGATTAAGATATAACCGCTTTGTGCTGCTTTTTAACAGTTTTTTGCACTGGTCGCAGTTGTAGCCATCAAATTAGGGGGCTCGTCTTTTTTGTATTTAATTCCCTATCATATTTGAGTAGAACCAATCGCGAATTGTGAACGACTAGTTTGAAACTATATAAACGACTGTTGGTCTTTTTTTTATAAACTAGTTTTTTCCCTAGATCGAGAGCACTTGAGTGATCGCAATGTTATTGACAATTGTTGAGTACTTTTTAGTAAGAACCCGTCCAAATTGCCAAGCTCTACTCAAGCGAGGCAAGTTATATATATATATATATATCTGGGAAGACACACAAGTATAAGAGCTGTGTAAATATACTTAGAATTAATCAGTATTTACACTGAAGAATTGCTTAAATCACAAACCTTCATCTTCTCCTTGAAAGCGACGATTCTTTACCATGGTGAAAATTTAAACTTTTTTAATTACTTTTGAGAGTTAAAGATTGGAATTTTATAGATACTTTTTTTGAAGACTACTCTGTGTGGCACCACCGCTCGCCACGGAGCCTGATCAATAACTGATTGATGCCTTATGTGGAGCATCGCATGAATAAAAATTTGAATAATTTGCAAACACCTTCAAGTTCGCTTGACTAGACGCGAATAATCTAATGGCAGCTGTATTTGTGTGTGTCTATTCATATATATATATATACAAAATTTAAATATATATTTTGAAAATATTTATAGCTTACGCTCGGCCTGAAGCAGTTTTTAGTTTAGTGCATGCTTATCTAGTTCATCTTTGAATGCACTTTAAACTAACAATCAATTACATGTTAAACGCCATCCACGAGCCGCTTTAATTCCAATAATTTATATAACGATTTCATAATAACGCACAAACATAATTTAATGGCATTTTTAATCAGAAATCTAACACAGCTTGAAACCGGACACAGTTTATGGCTATAAAATTCTAGATTAAAAGCTAAAAAAAGACACAAATATTTCAGAGAAGTCGTTAAAAAAAACCGTTCTCAGCTGGCAATGCTGTGCATTCAAAACGGAAGCTTTTAAACAAAGCTTTCGCTTTGGCAAGCAAAAGCTCGTTTGTTATTGTTTACAACAGTAAATACACAGCATGACGAACCGTGTGCACCGCAAATGACTAAGCTTCAGTTTTTTTTTGCGCTCAGCCAATCTCTCGTTAAAGTTGAGTGATCGCGGTTAGACGCAATGCAGCTGTAATTGGAATTTGAATTTGTGATTTTAGTACCAATTGTAAAACCAATTATTAAGTTTTTCTCACACATCTGGAAGCGTGGCACGAACGAACGAACGAACGGTTAAATGGGTGGCAGTTGGCTGCGCTTATAAAAAAAACCAATTGTGCTCAAACCAAAAGCCAGTTAATATCATGTACACTCGCTTCAAGGGCTCCAAAAGTCGAGCAATTATGTCTGAGCTGATAGCTTGTCTGGGCAAATATTACGTATACGCCGCGGCAAATATGGTCAAGTGAGTTCGATAAGCATTGATACTTATAACTTAATACATTGTTTGATTTTGATTATGTTCGGAATAACTCCAGCCAACGACTTTGAAATGTCAACCAGATAGAGTTAATGATAATGGCAACAAACAAACACTTGTCAACGGTTGGTGAAAATTCCGTTTTCTGCGTCACCACAAAAAAAACACAAACACACAAACAATCGCATACATTTGGCTCCGCGAGGGTCTATCATGCTCATTGCTCATGATCAAGCATCATTTCTTTTTTCTTTTTTTGGCTAACACAAAACCCGCTGAGCGTGTTTCAGGTAGCTGTGGCTGGCACAAATGTGGCTCAATGTGAAGCTAGGCCGTATTGAACTTGGCACTAGAGTATGTGTGTGTGTGTGTGTGACTGTCATGTGTGTGTATTTTACTGGTGTCAGCATAAACATAAACCTAACGCCTTGCGTCGGCGACTAACGCCTGGCGCCTACCTTGCCGGTGTGAATAATTTTAAATATTTTGAAGTACAATTACATAATCAAGAGTCGGCATCGTTTTAAATATATATATATAATTTATATCTTTCCGGAAAAAATTGCACATACTTTGACAAGTGCTAAAATCGCAATCGCAAAATTAACATACTATAAAAATGAGTACAAATTTATATATTTAGCTGGAATTAAAGCACTGGGCGGAGCAGGAGGCCTGTTCCTGTGCACCTTCCTGTAATTAGCGTGCGATCCCTTTTTTTAATTGTGCGGCAGCTGCACGCTTTTGTCAAACCAGGAACATAAACAGAGTTTAGCAAATATGCGAGATTTATGTTTTAGCCATATACGTAGCTAATTGTTCAAAGAAAGTAGCTAATATCTCGCAACTCGTATCTAAAAAAAAAAAAACAGAAACTTTTTCAGCGCTGTCAGCGTATTGTCGCTCATTAAGCGATCGGTACTAAACTGGAATCTCGCTAGAGAGTCTCTCGAGAGTCTTGATAGACTGCCTGTCGGTCAGTTTGCTTGTTTATTCATTGTTCGCATTCAGACAGACAACCTGGCACACAGACACAGACAGTAAGACAGACAGACAGCTAGACAAACAAAACGGTTTGCTTCAGCTCCAATTGCTGTGCAAAAATTTGCATACAAACTTTGACGAAGCAGTGCAAATATTGTTGCTGCTGTCAGCTTCCTGTTTATGGCCATGTTTTGGCGGCGCCTTTCCAGGTCAACACACTAGTCATGCAAATTTATTATCTAATTAGCGGCGGCTAATCATAATATCATATCAAATAATTAAGACGCCAAACTTTGCACGCAAAACAACAACTCGCCGAATTGGAAAGCCAACCTTTTACGCATTTAGCAAAACACTTCTTTCAGCTCTTCTAACGGTAGTGCTAACTTTACAAACAATTTCACTTTACATTTTATTACCAAGCTTAATTTCACTTAATTCACAGCAAATTGTGCATCAAAAAAAAAAAGAAAATAAAAAAAAAAATAAAAAAGAAGTTGCTACGTTTGACGTAAATATTAGAAGATAAACAAAAAATTTTACCTTGTGCTAATTTTTTTTTAATTTAGCGAAAACCACGCGTTGTTCATAAAAATTAGAGTCTTATTTATCAGTTTCATTAACTTGACTTAAAACAGAAAGCTTTACGAGCGCAGTTAATCGGATATTGACTCATAAAAATAAATTAGTTTACTGAAGAAAAGGAAACTTTAGACGAAAAATAATGAAAAACTTAAAAATTCATTTTTCTTAACAACTGTTTAAGCAATCCAATTGATTAAATTTCTATATATAAAAAAAAAAGGGTGAACACTTTTAAAAAACTGCTTTTAGTTATAAGAACTTGATTTTAAGAAATCTTAAATAGATCGTATATAATTTATCAATTATGTACAATCTTTTCTTACTTACTTTCGCCTTCCGCTTCCGCTTCCTTTTTGTTTTCCACCGTGTTGCCCTTATTATTCACCGCCATAGTGCCTTTATTGCCGCAGCATAGGAACTTCATGTTTATTTTATATTTTTTAAATCTATTTGTAATTTATTTATTTAATTGTAACACAAAATATCGCGTAGTTTATTTATTTAGGATTTGTTTCGTTGGCAGCTGGATGATTTTTATAAATTTGTTGCATTTGTTTTAAACACTTTTGTTGAATTTACGACCGTTGCTTTTAACTTAATTAATTAAATAATCTCTGGCTCCGATTTATTTAATGTGCCGTGACAATTAGGTTGTTTTTGTCGCGCTCCTCACACTATTGCCCAGCAATTGGCAATGAATCGATCGCGGGTATTGTGAATATTGGCATTTTAACTGTTTCGCAGGCAAAGCAAATCGATTATTGTTGCCCTTTGCTAAAAATCGTTATGCGACAGATGATATATATATATTGTTATTGTTGGGTGGACGCGTCGCGATTGCAGTTTACAGATCGACTGAACGCTGTGCCGACGCTGGCCACTCCATTTATATGGCAATGGCATTCGCTGTCGGCGCTTTCTACGCTCGGCCAATCGAACACGCTCCCGGCGTGCGTTTGCTGTAAGCGCCGACGTCGGCGTCGGCGTCGCTATCGGCGTCGACATTAGCGTCGATGTCAATGTGAGCGGCACTTGAGCGGCACGTAAACTCCCAGCACAGTGTTAGCCCGTGGACAGTTGAGCTGTCCGCTCGGGACAAACACACCTCGAACCGAATCGAATCGAATCTTATCGGATTCTTTTCTAGATTAGACCTCAGCACGGTCATGCGCCAAGGACAGTATTCTGCTTTACCCTGGCCTAATATCAAGTGTCGTCGATCAGTTGATAAAGCCACGGATGCTCTTCATAAACTAAGTAACAGCATTATATACAAGTATGGTACAAATTGATACCGATCAGTAATGATATATGCCATTTTGTGTACCCAAACACGACCCCCAATGCTGGCAACCGGAATGCGCGAGAGTGGAATTTTTTTTTTGGCTCTGTCTAATGCTCTAGACATGAACTTAGCACGGTAAGTCCCCGTGATATATGCCAAACGCCGAAACGAGCTGCTGTTTAACTGGCGCGCAATAAGAGCAGCGCCCCAAACTGGTTGACACAGCGCAACTGGGCGCAACATGGCCCAAAGCACTTGGCCAACACTCGACGCACATTCCCGGAATGCCGTTCATTAGGCACTTGACATTCTGGCATTCCGCCTTTTACTTTCTTTTTTGCCATTCGGAATCGTTTAACCAAAGTTCAGTTTGGACTTTTTTTAGAGCTGTGTGTTAGCCGCGGCAATACTGATTGGAAATTCTTAGCCATGTATATTTCATGCCTGGCTGATCCAATGGAATGCTCATTGTTATGCCCGTTTTGCGCCGAGAGTGTGAGCGAATGTCTCTTTATTATTATTTTTTGTTTATGTAGTATATATATGTAGTTTTTTTTATTTTTAATAATCACATTGCTGACGTTGTTGATGTTTTTGAATCAATAATTGAATTTTTTTGCTGGTTATTTAAGGGATTTTTTAAACCAAAACTACATTAAAATGTCAATCTTTTTGCATATCAAATGATCGCATATATATAAAAATAAAACCCCAGATGTGTATAAATAATTGTTACAAATATCAACCCATAATTTTGATTTACCTAGAACAGTCTAGGGAAATGAGTAGGTGTAATTAATGGGTTTTATTTATATTTAAAAAAATGGGGTTTTTGGCTCCAATTTATAAAAAACTCTGATTCAAATGCATTATTTTCATGTTATGTTTAAAACCCTAACGTATTCTATTTTTAGTTACGTAGTATTATTCATAAAGTAAGCGTCACCCTGTAAAACAATAAAATTTAAATTTAAACAAAAAAAAAATTAATTGTTCTTAAAATAATTTACAAATTCTAAACTCTTTACTTAATTAATTAATAAACCGCTTTTATAGTATTTTAGTTCCGGCAAAAGTTAAAATTAAAGATTTATGAAGCTTGTGCCAGGCACACAGGGGAATTTTACTAAGTCAAAAAAAAAAAAAAAGATGCCAGCAACCATAAATCGTTTACCAAGTAGCCAAATACATTTGGTGTTATATTCGCCATATAACACATTTTGCGTATGCTTCTAACCACATGATGCAGCAGTTTCCTGTACTCGAAAAGGCAGCCACGCTATGCTTTAGTACATGTACTTCAATCGGTATCCGTATCTCTGCTCTCTAAATATTTAGCTGAACAAGCTGAGGTACATAACAATGATAATGCAACTTGTTTAAGCCGTGTGTTCAGATTCTTTTTGTTTTGTTAGCTGTAATGTTTGGGGGCGAATATAATTACCGTTGCATTGCAATTGCATTTCAAATTGCACCTCTGTACACGTTTAGATACACATACGAGTCGTGGGGAGGGCGGCGACAATTACACTATTGACATATTTTATACAACAGCTAACTGAACAGATGCCATACATTTCAATTTATTTATTTTGCGCCGTGTGTCCCGCATGGCATTGTGCAACAGCCCGAACCAGCTCATCGCATTTTGCCAATATTATTTCAATATCCTGTATTTGGTAAAATAAAGAGGGTATATTAAATGGGGAATAAATATATGTTGTTATGACAAAAAAAATTTTCAAGATATATTTAGAATAAAACCAAATAAATTGCTGAATATAAATTATATATTTAAAACCATTCTTTAATATTAAATTTCTATTTGATGGCTATTTTTATATCAGCGTTCTGGAATAATAACATATTAGTTGATTAAAGTAGAAATTTATATAAATAAGTGTTGTGTGTTTGCCGTAAGTTTTAAAGGGTATCTCTTGGTGAAGCACACTCAATTTTGTTGGTATTTTGTTTACAATATGCAAAACGTGCCGCTGGCTGAACTTGACCATAGCCAAAGTCGGCCAGGCAATTCAGTTCCTTAATATTTGATTACGTGCACTCGGTCGTCGATCACATGTAAAATCAAGTTCAAGTTGCCAGTTTAGCCACCCGCTCAGTGGCTAAATCGTTCTACACAAATTGGCAAGTGTCTGTATTGGTATTATTCGGTATTTTGAGCATGACGTTGCGCATGTTAATTACCATGTGATCACCGATTTCGGCCAACTGAATTGTGCGGCAGCCAGTCTACAGTCGAATCGGCACTCGATGACATTGATTAGAATCCGGCTCCCGCCTCCGCTTCCACCGGATTGACCCTAGGCCAAGCAGACGCTTAATTATTCAGATACCGATTTTGCGATTTTGGTTTGCGGTCTTTCAACCGAACCGCTCAACGTGTTAACGTATATTTTGTGTGGGGAAATGGGGGAAATACATCATCGTTAATATACATATAAATATATGTATTTATTCTCTCGGTTTTCCAAATCGGTATATGTAAATCAAAGGTATTTATAAAACTATTTATAATGCTTATCAACACGTTGTCCATACAAAGCGATCGGCGCTCAATTAATCATACTATCGACTTTAAGTTTTAACAATTCATAAATTTTCCGATTCACTAAACACTTAAATACTAACTGGAGCATATTATCTCGCAGATATCTCACGCACAATACGAAATATTATCAGATACATGTTAAACAGTTGTAGAAGATTTTTAGCAATTTTACAGCTTTGACGCGCGAATTGCGTCAATTGTCTGTCAAGTTTAATTTTTTTTTTTGGCCATAAAAACCCAATGTTTTTTTTCCCAATTTAATTCAAGCGCAAGGCAATAAATCAGTTCGCAGCTCAGAATTTCAATTCAAACCTTATTTTCAAATCGAACAATTTTACAGTAGCGAGCTGTAAAAGTCGAAGTAACTTTCTTTTCTCTATACCCTATAGTGTCCTAATCTAATCGGTGAAAATAAAACTTAATTATAAGCCCATAAGCGAACAATTTATTACCAAAGTCATAAAACACTCGTCCCTATCAGACTAGTCTTGTCGTCAGAGTAATTATAAAACATCGAAAACGAACCAAAACAATCGGTAGTCCCCAGAACTGTCGCGATAAGCTGAATTGAAAACGAGAACGAGGCGAGTTCTATAAATTGTCAGGGATTCACAGCTGCGCGACAAATTGGATTTCAAATATTTATGTGCCAATTAAAATACCTTTCCACTCCAGCGTATTTGAAATGTGGGACCGTAATTAAATTTAATTTCTTACAGTTACCCCAGAGTATACTGAAATTAACAGCAACAGAATTTTAGATGGTGAACGCTACGGCATGAAAATGTATTAATGGAGTTCATATAACAGGTGAGTGGCTTACATTTCATAGCATACTTTAGGGCACTTTTAACAAATATATATATTAGATGATATATACAAAATAAAAACAGATAGATAAAAAAGCGATAGATATAAAATAGATAACTTGATGGACATGTAATGCAATCTTTAATCAAAATATAACAGTAATTTTAACCATTGAAGGTAAACACAATTTATTTAGTTTTAACTACTATTTTAGAATATAGTAGTTACTATGATTAATAATAAATTAATATAATTACAAGAAATCGTAAAACGATTGTGTAAGCGTGTAAATAATATTGTCTGCTTGTGAAATCCCGCTTTATTGCTTGCTATTAAACGAAAGACTTAGGCAACGAACTGAATTCTTCTGCTTGTTGTACAATATTATCAGCTGTTCATTTATAAAAAATTCAAAATTTTATTTGACATAAGCCAAAAAATATAATGAAGATTGCCAAATAGTGCTTATAAAAGGTAGTATAAATTAATATACATGATTTATTAGTACATTTTAATAATTAAAACAACAAAAAATAATTATAAATATGAATAATAATAGTTAAATAGTTATTTGTTATAAATAGATAATAATGTTCACTGCTTATATTCCTCCAATCAAAGCTGCGCACACCCATCCAGATAGCATTTCCATTAACCAATCAGAAATGACATAATTAACAGCTATGTGCATTAAAATATAGCCAACTTTTAGGCTGTTTTTAAATTATTATTCATAAAAGACTCAAACTTAACTATGAATAATAAATAATTTAAAATTTATTACAACTGTAACCCATAAAGTAAATATATTCTTAGTTAGCCATAATAACCATTTCAATTTTACTAAGTTCGACTGTTGCACCTAGCTGCAATATATATATAAATACACAATGCAAAAGCTAAAAGTAAACATACGAAACATGAGTTATAAGACCCAATGTGATATATGGCACTTGTGTAAAAACTCTGCAGCAGTGTTCATATATATTTCAATTAGCACAAACGCCTAATTAGTTTTTGCATTTGTAAATAAATATTTAAAGGCAAACATGCATATACACATGTATATCGTTGTAAATTGTTTGGGTATACAAGGAATCGACCACTCTTAAAATTCTTGTCTTAATATAATTGCAAAATGATTTAAGTGAACAAATGACTAAGCAAGGCAAAGATAAAGTGAAATTCTTATTAATAGTTGTTGGTAAACAAACTGGGGAGCAATATTTATTGAACCGATGGTCGGCAGTGACAATTCTTATCAGAGTGCAAACACTATACTGGGCACAGGGCATTATATCAATCGTTAAAATCTTATTGAATTTTATCAGATGGCAAAATCGATTGTTAAACGTTTTACTATAATTAAACCTGGTTATGTGACTGATAAGATTACAAAAGCGCGAAAAAGAAAGGGAGAGAGAGAAAGAGAGGAACAGAGACAAGCCCCCATAAGTATAAGTCGCCAGTCGCGTGCCATATCTCAAGATCTGGAACTAAACAACAACCTGGCACTGAACTTAACCTGCTCGCAGTGCAAATAGAACCTGCTGCTGAGCACACAAATAGCAACAGAATGTTTGACTAACTAACTAAAAATAATCGAAGCTATGTATGTAGCTTAGTATCAGTCAGTATCAGTCTGTTGTTGGCAGGCCTAACAGCTGTGACAAATGTTTTTCTTTTTTTTTGCAACAGCTCCGCGAATATCTCTAATAATTGCCTCCAGCTGGTTGGCACCAGCAGAGATATTGGGGCTTATTCCTGAGTGCTTCGTATTTAATATACATATAAATGTCAAATATAAATATATTTAAAGAAATTGTCTGATTAGATAATGCGAGGGGTAAAAGAATCTAGAGTGTAGACCCTAGACTGTCGAGTGTTGAGTGTCGAGTGTCGAAATCCGTTCCATTAATTCATTGCAACAACACAAACAATATCATTTCGAAATCTATTAATATAATTTACCTAAGCTCACATTTATGGCCTTATAAATAAAATAAATTACAACCTGCTTATTTGTTAATACTGATAAAAACTAATTGTTCCATGTTTCCATGTGCCGCAACTCAATCCGTTGCCTTTACCGTATACCTTTCCGGCCAGCTTATTTGCTGCTCCAGCACAGGATCAATTGGTGGTGCTATGGCAGCAGCTGGTGAACTCTTCTTGCTGCATGCCTCCGCATCCTTGGGCGCCAGATAATCATCCGCATCCCAAGGCTGCGCCTGAGCCGTGCCCCAAATGAGAAACACACAATTGCCCACAAAGAAAATGGCGGCCGCAATGCCAAAAACAATTTGCCACTGTCCGCGATCATGCTACAAAAGAAGAAGATAAAGAGATATAAGTAACTGATCTAAGTCGGAGAATGCCTGCAAACTCACCTTGTCGTAAACAATAACACCAGCTATGAGCGGCGTCACAATGGGTATCAGATTGGCCACCGTATTGCTGAGTCCAATCAGAATGCCCGCATGATTCGGCGACAGATCGATGGTGTTCAGGGAGCTGCCAATGGTGGCGCCGCTGTTGACGCCCACACTGATCGTCATCAGGATAATGGCCATCTTCGCATGATCCTCGTCCAGGAAACCAATAACGATCAGCGCCGCCGCGGGTATCCAAAAGGAGAGCGTGTTGAAGAGCTTGCGCACCGCGGTGAGCGACAACCACTTGCGCTTGAGCAGCACATCGGCCACAATCAGATAGACGTAGGAGAGCAGCCACATGGCCAGGAAGGGCAGCGAGGAGAACACCGCATTGCTTTGTATATCCATGTTGAGCACACCGTTCATATACGAGGGTATCTCCGCCTGCAGCGTGCTGAGCCCCCAAGTCTCCGAACAGCGGGCCACCAACAGCGCCAGGAACGGCACCGAGCAGCAGATGGCGCGCCACGGTATGGGTATGACGCGATCGTGAAAGTCCTCCGTATGCTGCAATGATGATTCAATATACTTGCACTCCGCCTCGCTGATGAAGCGCGACTCGGGCGCATTGTTCGCGCCGCAGATGAGCCAGAGTATGCACCAGGCGGCGCAGAGGGCGCCCGACACGTACGAGATGCCCGGCCAGCCCATGGCGCCCTTGGCAATCATGCCGCTGATGAACATGGCCAGCACGGTGCCGCAATCCGTGCCCGTATAGCTGAAGGCGCCCAGGCGATTGCGCTCCTCCGGTGGCGACCACATCGCCAGATGTTCGTTGACGCACGGAAAGATGACGCCCTGGAACAGGCCTTGCAGTATCCGTATGGCGCAGAACACCTGCCAGCCGCCCCAGGAGATGCACCACGGCGTGATCAGGCTGAACACGGCTGTGCCACAGCTGGCGATGAAGAGCACAATCTTGGCGCCAAAGCGCCGACAGAGAAAGCTGCCCGGGCACAGGGTCAAAATGTAGCCCCAGTAAAAGCTCGAGAGTATATACGATTTGTGGCGCTCCGTCCAGTTGTATTCCTAAACAAAATCCAACACGTCAGCGATTTGGGGCCAGGCGTGCACTTAAACTTTGTACTTACCGGAAAATTGGGATTGGTGGACGCGGCATTGGTCATTGCGACAATCGCCACGCTGACGTTCAAGCGAGCAATGTGCATGACTGTCAGTCCCAGGAAGAGGAGCATCGACTGCAGGTGCCGCATCCCAATGCGCGGCCCCTTGGATACTTTGTTCTGACTACTCATAGCCTTGATTTCTTTCCTTTTACAATTATATATATATATATATTTCTTGTTCTGCGATTTGTTTGTGCACCGGTTGTTGTACGGAATGGTTCTGGAGTCGGTCGCAACTGTAACGGCTGCCTTTATACAAATGCACAGAGAGCTGGCTCCCTCGGCCGGTTGCGCGTCGGAAATCATTCACAATCGCTGGCGTAAATTATTCTTATTCTAATCAAACAAAAACAGTACCGTTCTTGACGCAAATACCAGAAGCATCACATTCAAATGACGCTCGTAGATCAGGGCCCTATTGTATGGGAATTATGTTTACGACGTGGGTCGACTGCAAAAAATAAAGAAGAGAAATTACTTCGATAAAGTAAGGCAATGTGACGTCGAATTTTGAGGCGAGTTGTTTATTTGCCATAAGATTCACGTGCAGCCAACAGCTGTTGCCACAACAAACCGCTGCCAACTGTTAATATTGAAAAATTGCCGACGGGTGAATGAATCTTTTCAAAAATAATCTATATGATGTTAATCAAAAAATGCAAAGATAACCGATGCTACCAGCTAAATAAATAATAAAAATAATAGAAAAGCCTTAAAAATATTGCAAAAAAATCGCTCAATCGACTTTTGAGTGGTGTACACTGAAAACAAAACATTCAATGTTAATAAAAACTATATTAAAATATAAAAAATATTTTATTATTATTAAAAAAATAAATTGTCTAAATTGTTTTTTTTTTACGTTGTATTTGCTGCATTTATGAAAAAACCTTTCATTGCTTTTGAATATTTTTAATTCAAGTAACTTCCCATAATTTTCCCCCAGTGTATAACTGAAGTACTTAATGGCCATAAAGAAATTCCAACTGGCCGGGGAAAAACAATGGCAACAACTAAATAATAATATTTATAACATATTATTTACTAGCTTTAAATAAACCAAACCAAAAAAGAGTTATCGCCAGACCATAAGTCGTCCGATTACATTAGACAACAGAGGGAAAGACAGACACGTAATGATTACACTCAGAAGTAAAAAACACGGTAAATATTTTCTATATAGACAAAATGCATCATGAATTATTGTTCCAAATAAACCAGCAGACAAAGTAAAATCGCTTAGTAAAAAGCCTTCTATGACTTGTTCTATTATTCGATTGATCATTGAACAAAACCCTATAAAAAATAAGACAAACTTATAATTTGAAAACTCCCACAGGATTGCTTTATTTCATTACATCTACTATTGCTCACTAACTATAAACAAGGCAACTGTTGAGTATGTTTAACTGGCTTATCGCTTTCGCAATTGCCCATAATATACTCATAAATTTCTTATTAGCTTTTTGATTGTGATTTAAAATAATACTCGTCCAAGTCAATAGCTTTCAGATTATTTGCTATCGGTTCCGGTTAACTGCTGATTATCTTCTTCGATTCGGGTTTTTCAGTTAATGCTGATGACGTTGCCAACTCGGTTCCCGGTTGGAGCAGAAAGTCTTCGGCATCCCACGGCTGGGCAACAGCCGAGCCAAAGGCCAAAAAGATGCAATTGCCCACAAAGAAGACCACGGCGGAGATTATGAACACAATTTGCCACTGCGCTCGATCGCCCTGTGTGGCAAATATTGAATAACGATTAGTTTAGTTTCGAAACTTTTCAAAATAAAAAACTTACTGTTTCGGTGACAATTAGACCCACAACGAGTGGTGTCACAATGGGCACCACATTCGCCGCTGTGTTAATAATACCCATTAGAATGCTGGCGTGATTCGGCGACAGATCAATCGAGTTAAGGCAACTGCCAATGGTGGAGCCGCTGTTGAAGCCGACGCTTAGCGTCATCAGCACAATGGCCACTGTCTTCTGATCCACATCGAGAAAACCAATGCCGATCAGCGTGGCAGCAGGTATCCAAAAAGCCATTGAGTTGATGGTCTTGCGTAGCGCTGTCAGAGATAGCCACTTTCCAGTCAGCAGCACATCGGCAGCAATTAGATAGACATAGGACATGGCCCACATGGCCAGGAAGGGCAACGCCGAAAACAGCGCATTATCCTTAATGTCCATTTGCAGCACTCCATTCATATAAGCGGGAATCTCAGCCTGAAGCGTACTCAGGCCCCAGGTTTCAGCGCAACGCGTTATCAGCACCGCCAGAAAAGGCACCGAAGTCCAAATAGCCCTCCAGGGTATCGGTATAATGGCGCTGTGATAATTCTCGTTATGCTTCAGAGATGATTCGATATAGTTTCTTTCCGCTTCGCTGATTAGACGCGATTCGGTGGCATTATTGGCAGACAGCAATAACCACAAGGTGCAGCTGAGAAAGGCAATACCAGCGGATATATAGGATATGCCCGGCCAGCCCAACGGACCCTTGGCAATCATTCCGCTCACAAACATGGACAGCACATTGCCGCACTCGATGCCCGTGTGGCTGAGGGCGCCCAAACGGTTGCGCTCCTCCGGCGGAGACCAGCGTGCCAAATGTTGATGAATGCAGGGAAAAATGAAGCCCTGAACACAGCCCATTACGACACGAATGGCGCAGTAGGTGGCCCAGCCTCCCCAGCCGATGAAGAGGGGCGTGACAGCGCTGCAGACGCCCGACAAAAACGTGGCCCAGAAGATGACGCTCTTCGCGCCAAACCGCTTGCAGAGGTAGCCACCCAAGAACTGGGTGATGATGTAGCCCCAAAAGAAACTGGACAGAATATAGGATTTCTCTGCCTCCGTCCAGTCGTATTCCTATAGCAGATATATATCCATAAGCATATATATTACTTAGCTATGCAATGAACTTTACTTACTGGGAAATTGGGATTTGTAGACTCCGCATTGGTCATGGCCACCACAGAGACGCCGACATTAAGGCGTCCAATATACACACTGGTTATAGTAATAAATATGAGCAGCGCCTGCAGATGTCGTATGCCCAAAAAGGGACCTGCAATATTTAAATAGCATTTAAAGGAGAACACGACAGGTGTTTAAAGTCCAAAGAATTCAGCCGTGGCATTTATCAGTTAAATTGTTCGCTATAAGTGTGCCAGACATATATTTATGGCATGTTTCCGATTGTGTGTGGGAAAATAAGCAGATTACAATATTTATGAAAGAACCACATAAAACTCACTTAAAACCAAATGGTGTTCAATATACTAGTTTCACTAAAAAACTTAACGATTCAGTGCATAAATATTTAAAAAAAAAATAAAAAATACAATATATATGTACCTCTAATCACTATATGAGGATCTTATATAACATATGTTTATATACTTTAGTTAATATTGTATAAATCCAATGTTAAGTCATTTTGCTGCTTACAGTATTTGATTAATATAAAATTAAAATTAATTAAATTTGTGTTCAAAAAAAATATATATATATATATTATATAATTCAAAAATTCTTTAGCTCCACAGCTTTTCAAAAAATGCTCTTCCAATATTTATATTAACTTTAGATAATAATCATATTTCATATCCGCCATAGCCTATTCTTACCTTTATTCACTTCGGCAACCATTTTCTACGTCAGTCCTTAAACCAATTTTTAGTTAAGTACTAAAAGAGAGCGGCCAGTTTTTAGTCACGTTCAACTTCAACAACTGACCAAAGCCGAATAAGCCAAGCTAATAGTAATAGATTTTGTGGCACTTTGGCTCGATCGTATCAGAGCTGATAAGCTGGAATTTTTGGTTGGATTATCAACAGTTGATTATCTAAAAATAAGGTCGGACACGTGCTACAAAACCCCCAAACGGTATTAAAAAAGAATTAAAAACAATGCACAAATAACAGCAATAAAATGTTAGCCTCTGAGGCAATTACCTTGGTAAGACAATGATTAGCTGACCTATGCCAATGGCCAACATTGTTGTATCAAGATAGATCAAGCCACAATAACAACAAATATCACATTATAAATACTTTTTACTCAACGGCCCCTTGGCAATCATCGATTGTGGGCATTATTTTCAAAATATTGAAATTCCGTGTTTCAAATCGACCAGTTGCCCATACCCAAAAAAACCCCCTAAAAAAACGCAACATTTTAGTTTTAAGTATTTTAGAATAAATATGTATTTATTTCAGCCAATTGGCCCAAACAGCATATCTTAACAAAATCGGACAATATATTTGAAAGATATGTATGTTATAAATTTGCTTATTATAATAAAATCATTGCATACTTTTAAATGCATTGCATACTTTTATATGTAGATCGATTAGTCCAATTTTGAAGAAGAAGTGATCGCCATTAAAAGTTTTTCATTTTAGAATGTTTGCAGTTTTGGTATTTTTGTCAAATTGTAATTCTGGTCTGATCTGTACTTTTGTTATCTTTCATCGCATATCTTTTGCATATCTTTCATCTTTTGTGTTGTATATTTTCAGATTGAAGAAATCCTCAAGGCGAAATTCAAATCAAAGCTGCGGAAAACCGACGGAAAACTTTGGTAAGTCTCCTTTTATGTAAATAAAATTTTCAATTTTTATATTTATATTTTATATTCCAGCTTATTTAAAATGACTCATCGATTTTAAAGTGAACATTATTATTATTTATAAATTTTACATATGTTTGGTTAATAGTGAATAAGTTGAATTGTATTGAATTGTAAATATAAATTAATTGTAAATAGAATATAAGAATAATTATAATAAGAAAAGAGAAACGTAAAATAATGAAAATAATAATTTTTGATGTTAAGAGAAATTCAATAAATGAATATATAAATGCAAATAATTATTTTTTTATTTTTGCCAGGAACTGGGAAATTTTTCTTATTGCGCTGAAAATCGGGGCAAAGAAACGTTTGCAAGATCTTCTTAAAAATACCATGAAATACCAGGAAAACAGAATCGTTAAAAAGCCGACAAAAAATTTTAAATGTCCAAAATTCTATTGCATACTTCGAAGGTACGATTTTTGGGCCGCCCATGTGCAAAATTAATGAAAATTTATGGTAAAATACCAGGCAAATAGAATCGCTAGAAAGCCGACAAAAAATTTTAAAATGTCAAAAAATCTATTGCATACTTCTAAGGTAAGCATTTTGGGCCGTTGATGGGCAAAATTATTGAAAATTTATTCATAAATACCAGGCAAACATAATTATCTGAAGGTCGACAAAAAACCTTAAAATGCACAAACTTATATTGCATACTTCCAAGGTATTTTTCGGTAACATGACGCAAACAACTCCAAACGCAAAATAAGGGGCATAAAGGAAGAAGGGGCGGGGCAGCTGGAAAAAAGCATACATATTTTTCGACCATATTCTTGCACATTTTGCAAGAATACGGCACTGTAGGTTCGCCAAGGACTATACCTCTGGTATGATTACCAAGGATATGGGGGTCATCTAGGAACCAACGAATAGTGCATTTTTAAATGCGAATCGATAAAAAATGGGATATTTTTAAAGAAATGACCTTATTTCCTTATGTGGCCATTTTTGACCGAGATTTGCGAGTTTTAGCTCTGGAAAAAGGCCTAAAATTACCATATCATGTCCATTTGCAGTCCGATTCGGGAAAGATATATATCATTCTACTCTTAAAAGTCCATAGAATCGATCTCCATTCAAAATTTTGAATTTTAAAATTTTCGCATTTTTGGCAAAAATCGTGATGTTACCCCTTGTGATTTTTGTCAAAAATGGTCAAAATTTTGAATGGAGAACTTTGAATGCCAATCGATAATCCTGATTTATACGAGTCTAAAAAGGTATAACATTCAAAGATGTGGCCATTTTTGACCGAGATATGCGAGTTTTAGCTCTGGAAAAAGGCCTAAAATGACCATATCATGTCCATTTGCAGTCCGATTCGGGAAAGATATATATCATTCTACTCTTAAAAGTCCATAGAATCCATCTCCATTCAAAATTTTGAATTTTAAAACTTTTGCATTTTTGGCAAAAATTGTGATTTTTGTCAAAAATGGTCAAAATTTTGAATGGAGAACTTTGAATGCCAATCGATAATCCTGATTTATACGAGTCTAAAAAGGTATAACATTCAAAGATGTGGCCATTTTTGACCGAGATATGCGAGTTTTAGCTCTGGAAAAAGACCTAAAATGACCATATCATGTCCATTTGCAGTCCGATTCGGGAAAGATATATATCATTCTACTCTTAAAAGTCCATAGAATCGATCTCCATTCAAAATTTTGAATTTTAAAATTTTCGCATTTTTGGCAAAAATCGTGATGTTACCCCTTGTGATTTTTGTCAAAAATGGTCAAAATTTTGAATGGAGAACTTTGAATGCCAATCGATAATCCTGATTTATACGAGTCTAAAAAGGTATAACATTCAAAGATGTGGCCATTTTTGACCGAGATATGCGAGTTTTAGCTCTGGAAAAAGGCCTAAAATGACCATATCATGTCCATTTGCAGTCCGATTCGGGAAAGATATATATCATTCTACTCTTAAAAGTCCATAGAATCGATCTCCATTCAAAATTTTGAATTTTAAAATTTTCGCATTTTTGGCAAAAATCGTGATGTTACCCCTTGTGATTTTTTTCAAAAATGGTCAAAATTTTGAATGGAGAACTTTGAATGCCAATCGATAATCCTGATTTATACGAGTCTAAAAAGGTATAACATTCAAAGATGTGGCCATTTTTGACCGAGATATGCGAGTTTTAGCTCTGGAAAAAGGCCTAAAATGACCATATCATGTCCATTTGCAGTCCGATTCGGGAAAGATATATATCATTCTACTCTTAAAAGTCCATAGAATCGATCTCCATTCAAAATTTTGAATTTTAAAATTTTCGCATTTTTGGCAAAAATCGTGATGTTACCCCTTGTGATTTTTGTCAAAAATGGTCAAAATTTTGAATGGAGAACTTTGAATGCCAATCGATAATCCTGATTTATACGAGTCTAAAAAGGTATAACATTCAAAGATGTGGCCATTTTTGACCGAGATATGCGAGTTTTAGCTCTGGAAAAAGGCCTAAAATGACCATATCATGTCCATTTGCAGTCCGATTCGGGAAAGATATATATCATTCTACTCTTAAAAGTCCATAGAATCGATCTCCATTCAAAATTTTGAATTTTAAAATTTTCGCATTTTTGGCAAAAATCGTGATGTTACCCCTTGTGATTTTTGTCAAAAATGGTCAAAATTTTGAATGGAGAACTTTGAATGCCAATCGATAATCCTGATTTATACGAGTCTAAAAAGGTATAACATTCAAAGATGTGGCCATTTTTGACCGAGATATGCGAGTTTTAGCTCTGGAAAAAGGCCTAAAATGACCATATCATGTCCATTTGCAGTCCGATTCGGGAAAGATATATATCATTCTACTCTTAAAAGTCCATAGAATCGATCTCCATTCAAAATTTTGAATTTTAAAATTTTCGCATTTTTGGCAAAAATCGTGATGTTACCCCTTGTGATTTTTTTCAAAAATGGTCAAAATTTTGAATGGAGAACTTTGAATGCCAATCGATAATCCTGATTTATACGAGTCTAAAAAGGTATAACATTCAAAGATGTGGCCATTTTTGACCGAGATATGCGAGTTTTAGCTCTGGAAAAAGGCCTAAAATGACCATATCTTGTCCATTTGCAGTCCGATTCGGGAAAGATATATATCATTCTACTCTTTAAAGTCCATAGAATCGATCTCCATTCAAAATTTTGAATTTTAAAATTTTCGCATTTTTGGCAAAAATCGTGATGTTACCCCTTGTGATTTTTTCAAAAATGGTCAAAATTTTGAATGGAGAACTTTGAATGCCAATCGATAATCCTGATTTATACGAGTCTAAAAAGGTATAACATTCAAAGATGTGGCCATTTTTGACCGAGATATGCGAGTTTTAGTTCTGAAAAAGGCCTAAAATGACCATATCATGTCCATTTGCAGTCCGATTCGGGAAAGATATATATCATTCTACTCTTAAAAGTCCATAGAATCGATCTCCATTCAAAATTTTGAATTTTAAAATTTTCGCATTTTTGGCAAAAATTGTGATGTTACCCCTTGTGATTTTTTTCAAAAATGGTCAAAATTTTGAATGGAGAACTTTGAATGCCAATCGATAATCCTGATTTATACGAGTCTAAAAAGGTATAACATTCAAAGATGTGGCCATTTTTGACCGAGATATGCGAGTTTTAGCTCTGGAAAAAGGCCTAAAATGACCATATCATGTCCATTTGCAGTCCGATTCGGGAAAGATATATATCATTCTACTCTTAAAAGTCCATAGAATCGATCTCCATTCAAAATTTTGAATTTTAAAATTTTCGCATTTTTGGCAAAAATCGTGATGTTACCCCTTGTGATTTTTGTCAAAAATGGTCAAAATTTTGAATGGAGAACTTTGAATGCCAATCGATAATCCTGATTTATACGAGTCTAAAAAGGTATAACATTCAAAGATGTGGCCATTTTTGACCGAGATATGCGAGTTTTAGCTCTGGAAAAAGGCCTAAAATGACCATATCATGTCCATTTGCAGTCCGATTCGGGAAAGATATATATCATTCTACTCTTAAAAGTCCATAGAATCGATCTCCATTCAAAATTTTGAATTTTAAAATTTTCGCATTTTTGGCAAAAATCGTGATGTTACCCCTTGTGATTTTTGTCAAAAATGGTCAAAATTTTGAATGGAGAACTTTGAATGCCAATCGATAATCCTGATTTATACGAGTCTAAAAAGGTATAACATTCAAAGATGTGGCCATTTTTGACCGAGATATGCGAGTTTTAGCTCTGGAAAAAGGCCTAAAATGACCATATCATGTCCATTTGCAGTCCGATTCGGGAAAGATATATATCATTCTACTCTTAAAAGTCCATAGAATCGATCTCCATTCAAAATTTTGAATTTTAAATTTTTCGCATTTTTGGCAAAAATCGTGATGTTACCCCTTGTGATTTTTGTCAAAAATGGTCAAAATTTTGAATGGAGAACTTTGAATGCCAATCGATAATCCTGATTTATACGAGTCTAAAAAGGTATAACATTCAAAGATGTGGCCATTTTTGACCGAGATATGCGAGTTTTAGCTCTGGAAAAAGGCCTAAAATGACCATATCATGTCCATTTGCAGTCCGATTCGGGAAAGATATATATCATTCTACTCTTAAAAGTCCATAGAATCGATCTCCATTCAAAATTTTGAATTTTAAAATTTTCGCATTTTTGGCAAAAATCGTGATGTTACCCCTTGTGATTTTTGTCAAAAATGGTCAAAATTTTGAATGGAGAACTTTGAATGCCAATCGATAATCCTGATTTATACGAGTCTAAAAAGGTATAACATTCAAAGATGTGGCCATTTTTGACCGAGATATGCGAGTTTTAGCTCTGGAAAAAGGCCTAAAATGACCATATCATGTCCATTTGCAGTCCGATTCGGGAAAGATATATATCATTCTACTCTTAAAAGTCCATAGAATCGATCTCCATTCAAAATTTTGAATTTTAAATTTTTCGCATTTTTGGCAAAAATCGTGATGTTACCCCTTGTGATTTTTGTCAAAAATGGTCAAAATTTTGAATGGAGAACTTTGAATGCCAATCGATAATCCTGATTTATACGAGTCTAAAAAGGTATAACATTCAAAGATGTGGCCATTTTTGACCGAGATATGCGAGTTTTAGCTCTGGAAAAAGGCCTAAAATGACCATATCATGTCCATTTGCAGTCCGATTCGGGAAAGATATATATCATTCTACTCTTAAAAGTCCATAGAATCGATCTCCATTCAAAATTTTGAATTTTAAATTTTTCGCATTTTTGGCAAAAATCGTGATGTTACCCCTTGTGATTTTTGTCAAAAATGGTCAAAATTTTGAATGGAGAACTTTGAATGCCAATCGATAATCCTGATTTATACGAGTCTAAAAAGGTATAACATTCAAAGATGTGGCCATTTTTGACCGAGATATGCGAGTTTTAGCTCTGGAAAAAGGCCTAAAATGACCATATCATGTCCATTTGCAGTCCGATTCGGGAAAGATATATATCATTCTACTCTTAAAAGTCCATAGAATCGATCTCCATTCAAAATTTTGAATTTTAAATTTTTCGCATTTTTGGCAAAAATCGTGATGTTACCCCTTGTGATTTTTGTCAAAAATGGTCAAAATTTTGAATGGAGAACTTTGAATGCCAATCGATAATCCTGATTTATACGAGTCTAAAAAGGTATAACATTCAAAGATGTGGCCATTTTTGACCGAGATATGCGAGTTTTAGCTCTGGAAAAAGGCCTAAAATGACCATATCATGTCCATTTGCAGTCCGATTCGGGAAAGATATATATCATTCTACTCTTTAAAGTCCATAGAATCGATCTCCATTCAAAATTTTGAATTTTAAAATTTTCGCATTTTTGGCAAAAATCGTGATGTTACCCCTTGTGATTTTTGTCAAAAATGGTCAAAATTTTGAATGGAGAACTTTGAATGCCAATCGATAATCCTGATTTATACGAGTCTAAAAAGGTATAACATTCAAAGATGTGGCCATTTTTGACCGAGATATGCGAGTTTTAGCTCTGGAAAAAGGCCTAAAATGACCATATCATGTCCATTTGCAGTCCGATTCGGGAAAGATATATATCATTCTACTCTTAAAAGTCCATAGAATCGATCTCCATTCAAAATTTTGAATTTTAAATTTTTCGCATTTTTGGCAAAAATCGTGATGTTACCCCTTGTGATTTTTGTCAAAAATGGTCAAAATTTTGAATGGAGAACTTTGAATGCCAATCGATAATCCTGATTTATACGAGTCTAAAAAGGTATAACATTCAAAGATGTGGCCATTTTTGACCGAGATATGCGAGTTTTAGCTCTGGAAAAAGGCCTAAAATGACCATATCATGTCCATTTGCAGTCCGATTCGGGAAAGATATATATCATTCTACTCTTTAAAGTCCATAGAATCGATCTCCATTCAAAATTTTGAATTTTAAAATTTTCGCATTTTTGGCAAAAATCGTGATGTTACCCCTTGTGATTTTTGTCAAAAATGGTCAAAATTTTGAATGGAGAACTTTGAATGCCAATCGATAATCCTGATTTATACGAGTCTAAAAAGGTATAACATTCAAAGATGTGGCCATTTTTGACCGAGATATGCGAGTTTTAGCTCTGGAAAAAGGCCTAAAATGACCATATCATGTCCATTTTCAGTCCGATTCGGGAAAGATATATATCATTCTACTCTTTAAAGTCCATAGAATCGATCTCCATTCAAAATTTTGAATTATAAATTTTTCGCATTTTTGGCAAAAATCGTGATGTTACCCCTTGTGATTTTTGCCAAAAATGGTCAAAATTTTGAATGGAGAACTTTGAATGCCAATCGATAATCCTGATTTATACGAGTCTAAAAAGGTATAACATTCAAAGATGTGGCCATTTTTGACCGAGATATGCGAGTTTTAGCTCTGGAAAAAGGCCTAAAATGACCATATCATGTCCATTTGCAGTCCGATTCGGGAAAGATATATATCATTCTACTCTTAAAAGTCCATAGAATCGATCTCCATTCAAAATTTTGAATTTTAAATTTTTCGCATTTTTGGCAAAAATCGTGATGTTACCCCTTGTGATTTTTGTCAAAAATGGTCAAAATTTTGAATGGAGAACTTTGAATGCCAATCGATAATCCTGATTTATACGAGTCTAAAAAGGTATAACATTCAAAGATGTGGCCATTTTTGACCGAGATATGCGAGTCTTAGCTCTGGAAAAAGGCCTAAAATGACCATATCATGTCCATTTGCAGTCCGATTCGGGAAAGATATATATCATTCTACTCTTAAAAGTCCATAGAATCGATCTCCATTCAAAATTTTGAATTTTAAAATTTTCGCATTTTTGGCAAAAATCGTGATGTTACCCCTTGTGATTTTTGTCAAAAATGGTCAAAATTTTGAATGGAGAACTTTGAATGCCAATCGATAATCCTGATTTATACGAGTCTAAAAAGTTATAACATTCAAAGATGTGGCCATTTTTGACCGAGATATGCGAGTTTTAGCTCTGGAAAAAGGCCTAAAATGACCATATCATGTCCATTTGCAGTCCGATTCGGGAAAGATATATATCATTCTACTCTTTAAAGTCCATAGAATCGATCTCCATTCAAAATTTTGAATTTTAAAATTTTCGCATTTTTGGCAAAAATCGTGATGTTACCCCTTGTGATTTTTGTCAAAAATGGTCAAAATTTTGAATGGAGAACTTTGAATGCCAATCGATAATCCTGATTTATACGAGTCTAAAAAGGTATAACATTCAAAGATGTGGCCATTTTTGACCGAGATATGCGAGTTTTAGCTCTGGAAAAAGGCCTAAAATGACCATATCATGTCCATTTGCAGTCCGATTCGGGAAAGATATATATCATTCTACTCTTAAAAGTCCATAGAATCGATCTCCATTCAAAATTTTGAATTTTAAATTTTTCGCATTTTTGGCAAAAATCGTGATGTTACCCCTTGTGATTTTTGTCAAAAATGGTCAAAATTTTGAATGGAGAACTTTGAATGCCAATCGATAATCCTGATTTATACGAGTCTAAAAAGGTATAACATTCAAAGATGTGGCCATTTTTGACCGAGATATGCGAGTCTTAGCTCTGGAAAAAGGCCTAAAATGACCATATCATGTCCATTTGCAGTCCGATTCGGGAAAGATATATATCATTCTACTCTTAAAAGTCCATAGAATCGATCTCCATTCAAAATTTTGAATTTTAAAATTTTCGCATTTTTGGCAAAAATCGTGATGTTACCCCTTGTGATTTTTGTCAAAAATGGTCAAAATTTTGAATGGAGAACTTTGAATGCCAATCGATAATCCTGATTTATACGAGTCTAAAAAGTTATAACATTCAAAGATGTGGCCATTTTTGACCGAGATATGCGAGTTTTAGCTCTGGAAAAAGGCCTAAAATGACCATATCATGTCCATTTGCAGTCCGATTCGGGAAAGATATATATCATTCTACTCTTTAAAGTCCATAGAATCGATCTCCATTCAAAATTTTGAATTTTAAAATTTTCGCATTTTTGGCAAAAATTGTGATTTTTGTCAAAAATGGTCAAAATTTTGAATGGAGAACTTTGAATGCCAATCGATAATCCTGATTTATACGAGTCTAAAAAGGTATAACATTCAAAGATGTGGCCATTTTTGACCGAGATATGCGAGTTTTAGCTCTGGAAAAAGGCCTAAAATGACCATATCATGTCCATTTGCAGTCCGATTCGGGAAAGATATATATCATTCTACTCTTAAAAGTCCATAGAATCGATCTCCATTCAAAATTTTGAATTTTAAAATTTTCGCATTTTTGGCAACCTTGTGATTTTTGTCAAAAATGGTCAAAATTTTGAATGGAGAACTTTGAATGCCAATCGATAATCCTGATTTATACGAGTCTAAAAAGGTATAACATTCAAAGATGTGGCCATTTTTGACCGAGATATGCGAGTTTTAGCTCTGGAAAAAGGCCTAAAATGACCATATCATGTCCATTTGCAGTCCGATTCGGGAAAGATATATATCATTCTACTCTTAAAAGTCCATAGAATCGATCTCCATTCAAAATTTTGAATTTTAAAATTTTCGCATTTTTGGCAAAAATCGTGATGTTACCCCTTGTGATTTTTGTCAAAAATGGTCAAAATTTTGAATGGAGAACTTTGAATGCCAATCGATAATCCTGATTTATACGAGTCTAAAAAGGTATAACATTCAAAGATGTGGCCATTTTTGACCGAGATATGCGAGTTTTAGTTCTGAAAAAGGCCTAAAATGACCATATCATGTCCATTTGCAGTCCGATTCGGGAAAGATATATATCATTCTACTCTTAAAAGTCCATAGAATCGATCTCCCTTGTCAAGTGGTAATGTTTTAATGTAACAGTAGGAAATTATCAAATATCAGAGGCATCTGTGAACCGATAACACATACCATCGAAATACTTTTATCTTTGCAGTCCTTAATACATTTTTAATCAAACAGTTTTTCGGTTTTTATTTTCAACGTTCCAGACGTAATAAATTCTTAATTGGCATTAAAACTAATGAATAGTTAGGGGAAAAAAATAATAATATTTATCACATATTATTTACTAGCTTTAGGGAAGCCCCACCTAATAGAGTTATCTCCAACCCATAAGACGTTTGATTAGACTAGGTAACAGATGGAAGGACAGACACGTAATGATCACACTCAAAAGTGAGAAAAGATCAATATGTTAAAAGCAAGGAAATTTTTGAGTATGTTTAACGCTTTCGCAAGTGCCCACTTTGATTATTATTTCAAATAATTCTCGTCCAAGTATTGACTTTGCAGAGTATTTTCTATCGGTTCTGGTTAACTGCTGATTATCTTCTTCGATTCGGCTTTTTCAGTTAATGCTGATGACGTTGCCAACTCGGTTCCAGGTTGCAGCAGAAAGTCTTCGGCATCCCACGGCTGGACATCAGTCGAACCGAATGCCAAAAAGATGCAATTTCCCACAAAGAACACCACGGCGGAGATTATGAACACAATTTGCCACTGCGTTCGATCGTTCTGTGTGGTAAAGATGAAAAAATAAGTAGTTTGCTTAAAACGCAAGTGAGCTTTTTCGTTCCGGGACTGAACGACTAGGAGATAACCTGAACGCAGCACTTATCACATACACACAGAAGAAACCCTTCAAATTAAAAACTTACTGTTTCGGTGACAATTAAGCCCACAACGAGTGGCGTCACCATGGGCACCACAAACGCCGCTGTATTAGAAATGCCCATAAGGATGCCGGCGTGATTCGGTGACAGATCAATCGTGTTGAGGGTGCTGCCAATGGTGGCGCCGCTGTTGAAACCCACGCTGAGCGTCATCAGCACAATCGCCAATGTCTTTTGATCTACATCGAGAAAACCAATACCGATGAGGGTGGCAGCGGGTAGCCAAAATGCCATCGAGTTAAAGGTCTTGCGTAGCGCTGTCAGAGATAGCCACTTTCCAGTGAGCAGCACATCGGCAGCAATGAGATAGACATAGGACATGACCCACATGGCCAGGAAGGGCAACGCCGAAAACAGCGCATTATCCTTAATGTCCATTTGCAGCACTCCATTCATATAAGCGGGAATCTCAGCCTGAAGCGTACTCAGGCCCCAGGTTTCAGCGCAGCCGGTCACCAGCAAAGCCAGAAAAGGCACCGAAGTCCAAATAGCCCGCCAGGGTATCGGGATGATGGCGCTGTGATAATCATCGCTATGCTTCAGAGATGATTCGATATAGTTTCTCTCTGCTTCGCTGATTAGACACGATTCGGTGGCATTATTGGCAGACAACAATAACCACAAGGTGCAGCTGAGAAAGGCAATACCAGCGGATATATAGGATATGCCCGGCCAGCCCAACGGACCCTTGGCAATCATTCCGCTCACAAACATGGACAGCACATTGCCGCACTCGATGCCCGTGTGGCTGAGGGCGCCCAAACGGTTGCGCTCCTCCGGCGGAGACCAGCGTGCCAAATGTTGATGAATGCAGGGAAAAATGACGCCCTGAACACAGCCCATTAGGACACGAATGGCGCAGTACGTGGCCCAGCCTCCCCAGCCGATGAAGAGGGGCGTGACAGCGCTGCAGACGCCCGACAAAAACGTGGCCCAGAAAATTACGCTCTTCGCTCCAAACCGCTTGCAGAGGAAGCCACCCAAGAACTGGGTGATGATGTAGCCCCAAAAGAAACTGGACAGAATATAGGATTTCTCTGCCTCCGTCCAGTCGTATTCCTGTAGCAGATACATATCCATAAGCATATAAATTACTTAGCTATGCAATGAACTTTACTTACTGGGAAATTGGGATTTGTAGACTCCGCATTGGTCATCGCCACCACAGAGACGCCGACATTAAGACGCCCAATATACACACTGGTTATAGTTATGAATATGAGCAGCGCCTGCAGATGTCGTATGCCCAAAAAGGGACCTGCAATATTTAAATAGTATGTAAAGGAAAACACGACAGGTGATTAAAGTCCAAAGAATTCAGCCGTGGCATTTATCAGTCAATTTGTTTGCTATAAGTGTGCCAGACATATATTTATGGCATGTTTCCGATTGTGTGTGGGAAAATAAGCAGATTACAGTATTTATAAAAAATTCGCTCATATGAAATTAACTGGTGTTCATAATACTAATTCCACTAAAACTAACTTATGCTTCTGTGTTTAAATATTGAAAAAAGAACACAATATATAGGTCTAATCTTTGTTTGAGGATCTTCCATTATATATATTTATGCACTTTAATTAATATTGTAAAAATCCCACTTAAAGCATTTGATTAACAGCAAATTTAAGTTGATATTCTTACCTTTGTTCACTTCGGCGGCCATTTTTTCCGTCAATCCTTAAATCAATTTTTAGTTAAGTCTACCAAGAGAAAATGCGGCCAGTTTTTAGTCACATTCAACTTCGACAACTGATCAAAACCGAATAAGTCAAGCTAATGGTAATAGATTTTGTGGCACTTTGCTTCGATCGTATCGGAGCTGATTAGCTGGAATTTTTGGTTAGATTATGAACAGTTTATTATCCAACAATAAGATCGAAAACGTGCTATAAATATGCTATATATGCACAAAAAACAATAAATCTTTGGCCTCTATCTGGGTATGACGATGATTAGCTGACCTATGCCAATGGCCAACATTGTTGTATCAAGATAGATCAAGCCACAATAACAACAAATATCACATTATAAATACTTTTTACTAATCAGAATTAGCAGTTTAAAATATGGCCGAAATATTGCCATACTTTTGTGATAATATTAATGAAAGCGAACTTATTTTTGTACTTTATGTAAGCCATAAAAGTATGCCATAATATTGGCTTTACTTTAACTTCTACGCCTAAAATTAGCTACTTATAGTACACAAATAGTCAGTGTTGGTAAATGGATTCAGGTTCGTATTCCTGGGCTGACAAAGTGTTAAGGTATCATCTCAGATTTTATTGTGCAGCAAACCAGATAGCACTGAAGAATCCAATTGAATAGCCCAACTCAAACAACTGGCGTGCGTAAAAGCAGGGTGTAAAGTTATCTGAAGCATTCTCACATTTTTCCACTTTTAGCCGCGTCAGCGTTGACATGATTATATATAATTAAATCCAAGTGTTAACATGTAATGTAACAATAGGAAATTCTCAGATATCAGAGTCCACTGTGAACCGATAACGCATACCATCAAAAGACTTTTATCTCTGCACTCCTTAATACATTTTTAAACTCAAAGTTTTTCGGTTTTTTTTTTTTATTATCAACGACCCAGCCGTGAGTAATTCTTAATTGGTATTACTTAGTACTATAAGCACTGCTATTCCATTGTTTATCTTAACACTATTCCACAGCTCAGTTAATGAAAACTACGATAAATCGATTTATCGTAATTTTGATATATTTTCGATCTGCAGATGTGGATCAATGTTATGTCGATTCGACTTCCACTTGTTGATCACTTTGCATTGCCTCCAGGGCTTTTGCTTTAGCTGCGTGTCCCTCCTCTTGGTTGAGTGGCTCTTTGTGATGATCCAGAAAATCGGCGGCATTCCAAGGCTGATTAACCATTCTACCAAACACAATGTAGAACAGATTGCCCAAAAAGAAAATGACGGCGGAAATGAGGAAAACCACTTGCCATTCGACGCGATCGTGCTGGAAATTAAATGATTAGGAACACTGATAATAAACAGACAAAAAATATGTGACAAGCCCACCTCATTCTTGACGATAACCCCCACCAGGAGCGGCGTCAGTATGGGCACAATATTTGCGCCTGTATTCACGATGCCCATCAGGATGCCCGCATGGTTGGGCGACAGATCGATGGTGTTGAGGGCGCTGCCAATGGTGGCGCCAGCGTTAATGCCCACGCTGGCGGTCATCAGCACAATGGCCAAAGTTCTCTGATTGCTGTCCAAAAAGCTGACACCGATCAAACCGATCGCAGGCACCCAAGAGGCCAGCGAGTTGAAGGTCTTCCGTATGCCAGTGATGGTCAGAGTGCCGCGTGTCAGCAAAATATCGGAGACAATCAGATAGACAAAGGCCATAATCCAGGAGGCCAAATAGGGCAGGGCCGAGAACAGAGCGTTGCTCTTCATCTCCATCAGGAGCACGCCGTTCATGTAGGCGGGAATCTCGGCCTGCAGCGTCGAATAGCCCCAGGACTGGGTGCAGCGGACCAAAAACAGCGACCAGAAGGGCATCGAGGTTAGAATGGCTTTCCAGGGCACTGGAATTTGTCGCGACTCCTTGATCTCCTCCTCCTCCTCCGCCGGCTCCTGTTTGCTGTTCGCACTGATTGAGGATTCGATATAGTGCAGCTCCGCTTTGCTTATGAATCGGGACTGCCTGGGCGTGTCGGCGCCAAAAATCATCCATGCAATGCACCACAGGACGCCCACAACGCACGAGATGTAGAAGATGCCCGGCCAGCCCATACTGGAGGCGGCCACCTGGCCGCTCACAAACATGGCCAAAAGCGTGCCGCAATCGAGGCCCGTGTTGGCCAGGGCGCCCAGCCTATTCCGCTCCGAGGCCGGACACCAGTTGGCGAGATGCGCATGGACGCAGGGGAACATGAGGCCCTGGAAGAGGCCCATGCAGCCGCGAATGGTGCAGTACGCCTGCCAGCCGCCCCAGGGCACACAGAAGGGCACCAGCAGCACCAGCAGAGCGGAGCCAATCGTTGAGACGAACATGGTCAGCCTGGCGCCGTAGCGACGACAAAGCCAACCGCCCAGAAACTGTGTCATAATATAGCCCCAAAAGAAACTGGATAGTATATAGGAGCGTTCCATTTCATTCCAGTCATACTCCTTCAATTGTTGGTAAGTTCAGTATTGGAATAAATTTATATGATTTTGAGTACTCACGGGAAAATTGGGATTCGTACTTTCAGCATTGGTCATGGCGACAACAGCAACGCCAGCGTTGAACTTGGCTATATAGTTGACAACAATCGACAGAAAGAGCAGAAAAGTCTGCACATGTCGCTGGCCGAGCATCGGACCTGTCAGCCGTAAATCAAGCCATTATCAAAAGTATCTTATTAATGTTAATAACAATATTGCAAATTTTGTGACTAACTCTGATAAAGTATTATAAATATAAAAACGATAATAACGAGTTGGGTTATTAAATATGTATGTTTGCAGATATTAGATGATTTATCCTTTTTCGATAGTCGATAGCTCCCTTAGAAACACAATAATTCATAAATTTCTGATAGAGTATTTAAAATTCGGCACTCTGAAATTTATTGAAACTCATTTTATTCGATTTTTTTTGCTCGAGTTGTTCAAATTGTTCAGTTGCGTAAAATATTTAACTAAACCCTTGAAAATATCTGAATGTTATGCACTGGTAATCGTTAAGTGCAAAAGCTCCCAGACCATTTTATATATAGACACATTGATTTCCTTAAAATAACTAATTGAATCACTTGAAAATGCAATTTTAGTCAATTGTTAAATAGAAAACTTGCAGACCACAATCGGATTAAAAAGTTTCTTTTATATAGGGGATACTTTTGACTAATACACTGAATTAATTTGACGAAATTCCTTATTTACTGCAGCTCTTTGTTTGTTATAATTTTTGGCACTTATTATTACCCGTATTAGTTTCCACTGTCATTTTGTTCCGCTCGACTTGAACCTGAACCACACACGCTCCACACCGACAAGCAACTCAAAGTGGTTGTCGATGTCAGCTGGCTTTACACCTAAACACCTGCCCGTTAATCGTTTCGAATTCGTCGTTATGCTGCAATCAGCGTACTTCACTAAAAACAGACGCACACACAAATAAACACACACATACACACAAGCACACACACACACACGAGTACACTCACTTAGAATCACAGAGAGTTCTGATAATAAGTATCAGTTCGTTAGATAGGGCATCGCCAGCAAATTAAACACAAACAAAATGCACACAACAAACACACACACGCACACACACACACACACACACACAGCTTCTATTGTTGTGCCTATATAAATGCGCTGGATGTTGGACTTTCATTAACCTAGAAAGTTCCCATGACTAGACAGAGGGGAGACCTAATACACTTGAGCATAGTTTTAATAGATGAATTTTCTAAGAAAGTAAAAAAATATTAAGTTAAAACAAATAAATACAACACCTGATACTCTATAAAAACAATGAGGTTTGTTTTAATTTTACAGTTGTGTGGAATTTAATTGAAGCAAAAACATATTTTTTTAAAAACAATAAATATTGTTATGGAATTATTTTAAAAAAGTTGCCAACTTCTCTGATACTCTATAGTCCATTATAGTTAAGTGTTAAAGAAAAAAGAATGCGAATGCTTATTTATCTAATATCTTCAAAATATTTGTTTATATTAAGTATTGTATTGCGAGGCACTACAAAATGAAATTGAATTTCACTGTATCCAATTGAAGAGCATTAAAATCACAGTTCTTGAAAAACATGGCCATGGATTCAGTCGTAATCTTATCTCAGTCCAAAACAATTGAAGAGCTTAGTTACCCGGCGCTTGTCGAGCCTGTTCAATGGTGCACTTCAGTTCAATGAATGACATTATCTGCCAACTTCAGCCCAGAAAAAAAAAACACATTTATCTCAATGGGCCACTTTGGTAAGATTGTGTAAATCACATGTGTCAGGTTTAAAAATTGTGCGAAAATTCAAATAAATCCGAAAGTCTAATTAGTTGTATAAAGTGTTCAAGTTCTACAAGGGAATTGTTTCCAAACGAAGTTTTTTTTTTATTTAACTAGAACAGCTTAAAGCTAGTCGAATTCTATACATAAAAAATATTGCTCAGCGACTTTCCTCCTCCTCCTCCTGCAGGCGCAGTATGTCCGCCTTATTAATGAAATAGTAGCTCGGCTGTCTCCCTTTCAGATCCTTTGCGGTGCGCTTGGCACCGTTCTCAATGAGTATTCGACTGACGCTCTCACAGAAATTCGTGCCCAATGCATAGTGCAAAACGGTGCGTTCCAGCTAAGGAAGAAGAAAAAATGTAGTTAAGAGTTGGTCAGAGATTCATATATATTATTGAACTCACATTATCCGTCACCTTGAGCGCCTCGGGACACAGCTGTATCAAGTGTTGAACCATTTCCTCGGATTCCTTGAGCACAGCTATGTGCACAGCAGTGCGACCTGATCAGAGAACAGAGAAAGCGTAAGAAGGCTATTATTCCAATTTCTAACAACATACCGTAATAGTTTTTGGTCTTGATCAGCCACTTGGCATTGGGTGCTGCGGTCAGCTCCTTGAGCCGTTCCATGTTCTTGTCGCGTATAATCTGATGCAGCTCCTCGCGTGCCTCCTCCAGCGAGCGGAGACTGTTTAAAAAGTTAACGAGGCCCACGTGCTGACGATCTGCGGCCACATCCGTTATCGATTTGCCGCTCTCATCTTCGACATCCAAGATGTGATCATAGCCCTGCAGAGCCAGCTGCTCAAAGTGCTCCAAATCACCTGGTTACATAGATCAAAAAACAGTAAGAGAATTGTCTCATATAGAAATCGATTAACCCACCGATCACTGCCTGGGCGAGCACATAGCGATCGATGTCGCCTGCATTGTTGGGCTGATTCGCCTGCAGAGCCACGTCCCTGGCCGTGCGATAGAGCTCATCCCGGTAGGTGACATCGATGTGCGACTCCTCGATCAGCGTGTAGAGGGCGCCACGGCGATGGGAACGGGCGCAGGCAAAGTGCAACATGCTCTGTCCGTGCTCGTCGCGCTCCTCCAGATGCTGCACAGCCAGTGCGCCATCCTCATCCTCCTCCTGCTCCTCGGCCAGCGAGCGTGCGTCCAGTTCAACGATGTCCGCTTGGGTCTTCCCGGTGCGGCTGCTCGATCCCTTCGACAGGGAGCTGGCCAATGCCGTCGAACTGGTGCTGGTCTTGCTGCTGCCGGAGTGGACAACGGCCTCGGTGACGGGCTTGCGTTGTCCAATAAATTGCTGCAAATAGCCGGTTAAATAGGCAACGGGATCCTTGGGACGCTTATTGGCTATTTCTGTCAAGGCCTTGATCAAGGGATCGGCCAAAGCTGCAGAAATAAAGAGAAAGAAATTTTACTAGCTGAAACATTTATTAAATATTTAATGCACTTACTATCGGCCAGATATTTGCCTTGTTCCGTTTTGAATATGGGATTGGCCTGAAAACTAACAGGCTGTGATTGACCTGTGGATGCAGAAATACCCAATTAGTAACGATCGAACGGAATTGGGGGAGTCTTGGAACATTCATGAGTATCTCAAAGTCATGTACACAAAGCGAGAGTCAAGTTAAGTTTTGGAACCAAATGAGTCTATGATCAAAATAAACTAAAACCACTAAAAAATTTGCAAATCATATCAAAAATAACGTTACACATTGCTGAAAGGAAGGGAGTTGCGTGTAGGGGTAGGGGCTGGCGGGGGGAGCATTAGGTACGTACGTGTATCTCAGAAAAGTTTTTGCGTGCGACGTAACGGCCGAAGCTGAGGATGTGGTTTTATTTTTATGTTTTGCTTTGTTTTGTTTTTGCTGTTGCTTTGAAGCTAAATAAACTCTAAATTTGTCGATCGATCAAATAGCTGTATATAGTATATAGTATATAGTATATGTATATTACATTAGATATGTTTATAGTGCACTTGTTGTTGTTCTTGTTGTATTTACACAATACAATTGCATTGAAATGTATGAGATGTGCTTTCATTTGTATCTTGTATCTTTTGTTTGTATCTGCGATCAGTTGCGATCGATAATGCTGTGCTTCTTGCGCTTAAAGATCTTCACCAGCATGGTGGCGATATGCTTGGAGTTCGTCAACGACATATCCTTCTCCAGCGACATTATATTGGTAACAGCCGTGCAATAGTCCTGGAACAGCACATATTCGACAACGCCCATGCTCTGCATATTGATCAGTCGCACGGTCAGCTTGGAGAGCCGATTGGTGACCATGCTCAGGCCGCGCACCGAGCACAGGTGTCGCAGATTGTCCAGCTCCTTCATCAGATTCGGCAGCTTCACAATGGTGGTCATCTTAAGACCGGTGCCCAAATAGGCTGGCCGCGATTGCAGGTAGCCCAGCAGATAGCTCTCCTTGAAGTGCAGCTGTGTTTCCAGATAGGAGACGGCTCGTCCGACGCGCGTGTATGCCGCACCCATATCCGCCGGCTCCTTGGCACTGGAGGATGAGATGACGCGCAGATGCTCCTGACAATTGAGCCACAGAGCCATGTTCTGAGCGGAATTCACATAGACGCCACGGCCATAAGGCCACAGGACGCCGTTGAAGGCGGTCGATTCGGCCGCCTGGACCAGATCTTTGGTATCGAGCAGCGGTATCATCAGACCCAAATTGGTCAGCATCTTGGCCACATCGGAGTCTGGGTCCAAGAGCTCCGTCATCGTATAGTAGCTGCCCGACTCGGTTTCGCCAATGGCATCGGCAAAGCTGGACGAGAATATTTTGCCCATCATCAGACGCTCGGCCTGCTCGATCTGGCCAATGGTCAGGTTAAGCGGCAGCTCCAACTGGTCCAGGTTACGTGACGCCTCCACAATGCAGCGGGTAACCAGAAGGGAGTCATCGTCGAACACAAAGGCCGCCGTGTTGAGGCGCTCACCATTGTCCATGGGGAAGTAGGCGAGTCGCGGTTGTGGCTTGAAGTCCGCATCGATGTTGAGGCAGTGCATATCCTTTAGCAGCGGCACCAGGAACTCCTGGAACACTACAAACACATCGAAATCGGGCGCTATAATGCCACAGTTGATGTCCTCCTCCAGATGGCGCAGTTTCGAGGTCTTCCGCATCGCCGGCCACAGCACATCGAAGAGATTGTGATCGAGTCGCGTCTGGCGGCTCTTGATCTTGTCGTAGACTTGGCGCTTGAGGAAGCGGCTCAGATAGCTCGTCACCGACAGCTGCAGCGTGGAGGCGCTCAGCGGCTTCCGATGCGCCAGCGCCGAGGCTGTTGTACCGCTCAGCAGCTTGCCGGAGTCGGCGATGACGCTGAAGCAACGTTCGAGAGTCCGTGCGACTTCTCCATCCTTAAGCTCGCGGCGTGCGCTGTGCAGATCATCGGGCACTGATCGTTTTTGTTGTTGTTGTTGTTGTTGTTGTTGGGCAGCGTTGGGTGTAATTGTTGATGATTATCAGTACAGCACAGCGGGCTACTTTGAACACCAATATACATACATAGACACCACACGGACACGAACAAAGAGCAGCACAAAAGACTTGTTGTCTCTTTTTTCTGTTTTACTTAATTTAATTGTTTTGTTTTTGTTTTTTTTGTGGGTGGGTGCAAAGAAAAAGGCGCGTGTGGATCAAACAAGTGCAAATGTAATCAATGTAATGAATGTTAAAGATTGAGAAAGTAATGTATATATACCTATATTATCTACATATTCTATATATTTATAAGGCTATACTCCCTACAAAGTAGCTAACAACTATTTCAATATATTCAATGAATTATTAATTTAAATTGTTTTTTAATTATTATTTTAATTATTTACTTGAAATTAAAGCTGTATCTGCAGTCTACTTTCAATAAAATTCAACTCTTTGATACCCTATTTAGTTGTCTTGCCTGCGACTATTAATTACATACCGAATATATCATCAATATTGTTGATAATTTCATTAAAGAATTCCCGATTTGCCGCCATTTTGTTGGACTTGGGACGCAATCCGACGCTAACTGCGATACCAACTGCGCGTATTAGCCACCAAAAGTTGACTAACTATACGAATGGAGGCAACAACATGTGTGTATACAAACAACGAAGGGCGCGTGTTGTGTGGGGTGTGCGTGTGTTTCTGTGTGTGTGTGTCTGTGTTTCATGTGCGACTGAAAATCGATGCTAGGCGGAGGAGGGGGGTGACAAAGTCAACGAGGCAGCCAATCATGTCCGGAAGTTTGGGTTAGCAAACAAAAAGAATATTTAATTATTTTTACTGTGGGTGTTTTGATGACTGGTTGATGGCTGTCTGTGTGTGTGCAGCGAAACTGCGTGTAACAACAAAACGACGGTAAAGCCAAACAGCAAAGCAAAAAATAAAATTGATTTCAATTGCACCTGGCCAGCTGGGTGCTAAATGCGTTTATCCATGAAACTGAACAAATGAGAGCCTACCTTGATCGCTGAGCAGCTCGTTCTCCAGCTCCTCGGCCCCAAACATGCTTAGCAGTTCGGTGTAGGCTAGCACTTCTTGTTCTTTCTCCTTACCCACATAGAATTCGGGCGTGTGACCCAGCTGCGTAAATTGAATTTTAAATACTGTTCAGTTCATTTCATATTTATGCCATATATTGATTCAAGTTCGAATCACAAGTTTGTGGCTCAACCCAAAATGCCGGTGACACTTGAAAGTCACTGTCGACAGACTTGACCCATTTATTTTCTATTATTTTAAGTATTAACTAAAATGAAGGCACAGCAGTTGCAGTTCACACGGCTAAAATAATTACAATCGGGTTGCATTAAATATTCCTTTGAAATTTCGAAAAATTATTTTCAGCCACAAAATTGAGCAATTAGAAATTATAAACAAAAACAAAGCAATTTTCTTGTAAAGCAAAACCTGCGAAATCAGATAAATTCAACTAAATCTAAATCTATACATGTATTTCATAATATTGTGAATTAATAGTATCGTTAACTATAATTATTAATTTTTGTTATTGTTTCTTAGTTGATTATTATTTTTATCATTCTTCTACTATAATTTTATTCATTCTTGATTTATTTTTATTTTGCAAAGAGCTTTAGAAAAAATTATAATTAATCCCTTTGCCTAAACTATGTTTTAGCATTAAATCAATAAAATTAATTTGACTTTTTGTATTTAAGACGCCCTAATTTTATTGTTAAGATTTTTCCGAGCTCCCCCAAAATTTCCTTCGAGCAACTGGCTGCAAAATGCCTTCAGCCATAAATTATGCATGCGTTCAACAATTATTTACCTTGTCCAGCGCCTTTGGATTGGCGCCCAGCTGCGTCAGGACATTGTAAAAGTGGCCGTTGTCCTTAATTGTGGCCGCATAGTGCAGCGGCGTGCGTCCGTCATTATCGGTAATTGCCATGGTCTCCGGAAAGCGTGAAGCCAAATAGCGTACAATATCTGCGGATACGAGGGTGGGAAGTAGAGTAGAGTAAAACTGTGACACCGCCCGACACCCGACACCCGACACCCGAACCCGGACTTACCGCTGTGGCCAAAGAGAACGGCTACGTGCAGCGGCGTGGTGCCATTTGGGGATATGTCGTCCTTAGCAATGGCAAACTTCCGGCGATCCAGCGCCTGCTGCATCGCCAGCAAACTGCCGTCACGTGCCGCATCGTGCACGCGACGGATTTTCTCCTGCAGGCGACAACAAATGCAGCAATTAGATAATGCAAATAGAAAGAGATAGAGGCGAGCGAAAGGGAGAGCAATTACAGACCATATAGCTGGGCACATTGTTGAGAAAGGCCTGTATCTCGGGCTCCTTGGACTTCAGGCCCACCAGTCGGCCACCCTCGCCATTCAGCACAATCTCGGCCAGCTGCTCCATGTCGCCCGACTCGATGATCTGATTGAGGCGCGCATCCTGTGAAAAGCATGAGATAAGCATTGTTTGGCTCACGGCAAAAGCGACGACAGGTGCAAATGAAGTGAAAGCGGTGCCAAAACGAAAATTAACAGGGGACAGCAAATGAGATAGCGAAAGAGAGAGAGTTACGATAAATAGAGATAGAAAAGGGTTAGCCGCTTATACTTCATCGACTTCATAAGCAGCCGTTTGAGACTGAACTGTAAAATCCTCGGAGCCGCCCTGCACAAAGCCTTCGATGGCCATTGACGAGGTGAGCGATTCGCTGCCATCATTATCCTGCACCACCTGATCCTGTTCCACTGCAAGCTGTTGCTGCTGTTGCTGTTGCTCTTCTGGTTGTTTGCCTGTCGTGGCCGCTATCACATCCTGCAGAGAATTGCGCATTTATTGGATAGCTCAGCTTTAGCTAGCTAAGAGTGCAACAAGGATACGAAACACAGGACTAATTACTACGACAAAGTGGGTGCCAAGTAGTTGGTGCAATTGCCAGATCTATTTTATTTTTTTTTTAGCATGCCAAATGGAATCTTGATTAATATTGCTGGGTTTTACCGAAGGTTATTCCAAAGTAACTGCGGTAACATGTCGTATACGTAATATTGCGCATACGCCGCGTGTTTGTAAAAAGTTAACTTTATTACTATTCCTCTTTTTTTTTGTGTTATTTTGTTTGTTTTGATAGAGAGATATGATCAGAGTTGCAGTCATTAAATTGTGGTGCAAACGCCCACTCATCGCTTATAACAAATAGAACGCAATAAATGCGAATTTAAAACGCCCCCAAGAACAGCCGCAGCAATTTGAAGCGAACATTGAAAACATATCGTGTATGTATATATATATATAGAGAGTATATGCAATATATTTCAGGCAATATCTAACGTTTACAACTGTTCTTGACGTATTGCATGCGCAGTTGCCATTTGGATGGCTGCTCGACAGCTGAGGCAAGTCGGGCGAACGTCACGCAGAGAAGGACATGGCAAGTGAAAGTGAAATGGCAGGACACATACGGGGAGTATCGAGTGTGCATTCATATGAGTATTTATAAAGCACAAGTTTTTGTTGAATTTTTATATTATATATAGAAAAAACGTATCTGCTGCAAAACAGCTGCTGATTTTTGCCAATCGATATGAACAGAAACAATTTCAGACACTGGCATTGAGTAGATCTACAACAGACAAAAAAGAGGAGAGAGAGAGATGGCGAGAGAGCGAGCGAAATAGACAAACAAATAGAATTGGATAGGAACACGGAAGTACGAGTGCAAAACGTAAACAAAACACACGAGTTGCGGTTATTTTATTGCTGATTTTCGTTTCATTATTTTGTTTTTAATTTGCTATTGATTAAATTAGATATATGTTCATAGTATATATATATATATGTATTTCGAAAGTAAGAAACTTAACACTTGCGTTTACAAAATATACAATGATAAGTTTTGTACGGCATACACGAAATTGGTTGTTCATAGGTTTAGGTTTTATAGCAGTTACTAAGCAGTTGTAGGGTATACAATATATATACACAGATATATATATATATTGTATAGTATTGTATAGCTGTGTGGTTATTGTTGTTGTTGCGGCTACGTTGTTGTACAGTATTGAGATATATATGCATATATATAGATTGAGTTAAAAATTTGAGTGCCAGCAGCTGATTTTTAGATTTTTACAGTTCACATATCAAAAACGGTTGAGCAAACGCCACAAAACATCAATCAATCAATCAATCAATCGATCAATCAGTCAATCAATCAATCTACTAAACAATTGCTGACTGCACAAGAATTGGCATTTAAAGCAAGCCAATCTGTACCTCATCGTCGTCCTCTTCCACCTCCTCCTCATCGCCAGCAGCAGCAATCGCTTTCTCCTCTTCATCGCTCTTGTCTTCAGTTGTGTCTTCAGCAGCATCTGCTGTCTTCTTTTGTTCTTCCGGCTCTGCCGTTTCATTTGCTGCTGCTGTTTCCGTTTCCGTTTCTGTTTCCGGTTCGTTCTCATTCACAATTGCTTCAGTCTTTTCAGTTGCATTCTGCGCACTCTCAGCATCCACATCACCATTCTCAGCCAGCTCAACATTTAACTGCGCCTCCTCCTCTGCCGCCGCCGCTGCCGCTTGTTGCTCTGCCTCTGGCTCAACCTTATCAGCATCATCGTCGCTTACAGCTCTTGCAATATTCTGTAAAAGTAAACAATTGTCGACTGATTGCTTTCCTTGAGAACTTTCTAATTTGTTAAATTATTACTTGTATCTACATTTATCAGTCGAGCTGACAAAGCACTAAATTGTGATTGTGTGTTTGTGTGTTTGTGTGGCGAGTTCTTATTTACAAGCCTGAAAATACATTTCTTACAAAATAGAAAAAACCGTCATGTGTCGCCTAAGCGATAAATTAGCGATAATAAGACTTATTAATACAACATCAATTTTATATACTAATTTGTCGTTAATTTTAATAAATCTAAATCTTTTCTAAGTGCTTGCATTATATTTTTAGATATATGATTGTGTGTGTGTGTGTGTGGGTAACTGGAAAAGCCGCATCATAGCCGACAATAGCTTACTTTGACAGCATCTAAAACAACAACAAAAGAAAAGTACTGCAATGCCTAAAACTAAGCTAATCGACCCAATCAAAAGCTGTACAGCAAAAGCGCAGAGTGCAAAGCGGCTAACAGCAAAAAAAGAAAAGGACGTCAGGCCATTTGGCCTGGTTAGCTTTAAGACTTACCTCGGCTTCGCTTTCGGTATCGCCGGCCGTGTCGCTGCCAAAGGCAGCCGGCGTTTCCGGCCGGCGCTGCTGTGCCGGAGGCAATGGATCCGCATCCGCTTCCGGATCGACTTCAGCATCCGCCTTGGACAAATCATCATCCCCATTGGCGCTGGTACTGCATGGATTGGTTCATCAAAATGCAAAAAACTCTCAAAGCCATGCCAAACAACAACAAAAAAGAAGAAAAAAACAACCAGAACAAAACGCAAGCGCCTTTAGCTAGCCCCGCTCCGCCCCGCCTTGAAAAGCTGGCCATGCTAAAGGCCAAGTGAATGTCAAGTGGCCAACACTTACCCATCGTTCGTGTCCAATTCGGAGGTGTTCTCAGCGCTGTCGTCCAACGATTTACGACCATTTACAGCTGCGACGGGTTTAATGTCCGCTTTCTGTTCAAAAAACAGTTAAAAAGCCATTCAATTAGCCAAACCAAAGAATCCCAGCCCGCGGCCCAATCACCTTGCCCTGTTTGCTGCTGCTGCGACTGGCGTCACCGCCGGCGCTGATGTCCGGATCATCGCTGAGCGCCTCCCAGTCGGTGACGCTATCCGGGGAGATGCGCGGCGCCTCCGGCACATAGACAAGAAAAGCACGCTCGATTTCGTGCGGCTTGTGGCGATAATACGAGGGCGTCTTCATTTTCTGCAAATTTTTTATAGCCAAACATGAATGCCAATTTTAATTGCTGCCGGCCAAGGACTCACGTAATCCAGCGCCTCCTCATCACAGCCGGCCTGGGTGAGCAGCGTATAGCAGCGCATATTGTTCTTGGCACTGGCCGCCCAATGCAGCGGCGTCTTGCCCGTTATATCGATCTCGTGTGCGCCCTCCGGCCACAGACCAACCAGATACTCGAGTATCTTGGTGTGGCCCAAACCGGCGGCCTTGTGTATGACGTTTAGGCCGTTGCTGTCCTTGGCGGTAACCAGTGCCGGCGGCACTGGCGGCTCCAATTGCATTTGCAGCGTCTCCAAATTGTTATCAATCACCGCCTGATGCAGATCCTTGGTGGCATTCTGCAAGCACCAAGATCCCGATTAGATTGATCCGCTGCGATTGGCTGACGAACTTACCATCACATGCGGCACGGCGGCCAGAAAGCGCTTGACACGCCCATTATTGCTAGCCTGCTGACAGAGACGCTGGCCCTGGCCCGCCCACAATATGCGCGTCAGCTTGCCAATGTCCTTTTCGTGCATCCAGATCCGTATGGTCGATAGCTTGACGGAGAAATCTATTAGCGGGCCAAGTGCAGAAGCAAAAATTGTTTTAACACAGCAATTTCAGATGCATCACAGAGCCCCCCCGCTATTCCCCCCCGGGATTCGATATCATTTTGTAGGTTTTGGATACCTTCGTGTTTGCATGCAATTTGCAGGTAAAAACGAAATTAAAAGCTGAAATTCGCGAACAAATGCTCAAGTTAAAGTCTCAACAACTTTCCGACTTTTCACGGCAAGTTTTCTCGTAAGTTTTCTTTGCGACTTTTTGGCAAGTTGAAAGCATTTTCAAGGTCGCCTGCATTTGATATGCAATCTAATGAAATATTGAACAGCGTTTTGAGAAACGCGACAGCTGCTCCCAACCGTTAGTCAAACAGCTTTCATATTACTCATACGCACCGTCGTTCTCGCGCCGCTTGCGTCCATTCTGGCCCGCCGCCTGTCCGTTCATTGGCATGACTGCAATTGTATCAGACATTTTATATGTTTTTAATATTTAAAAATATTAGAAATGTATGTATAATTTTCCTCTTTCTTCGATTATATACATATGTGATTGCTTGATTAATTATACAGGCGCCTCAAAGCAAACAGCCTACTTTATGAATTTGCCTCAAGGACTCCTTCGCAGCGCTGTTGGGCTTCTTTTTGCGTGTGGCAAGTTTGAGCCACGTTGGGCAACTAACGTTGCTGACCAAAGCAAGGTGTTGAATTTAGGACAACTCAATGTGTTATTTCAAAATTCCTTTTTCTATTTTTTGCCCCATTTTCTCCCCTTTTTTTTTGCCTTTGTTGTGCCATTTGCCATGGCGGCCAAAGTGGGCGGTAATTACATCCTGTACGCGCTCTTTGGCTATATTTTTTTTTTGTATGTTTTCTGTGTAAATAAGTGCGGTGTGTATATGTGGTTTTTATATATTTGTGTGTGTATACCCTGTTGGCACTTTATTTTAACGATGTCGCCTTTTATCGCTTTCTTATCTGCCATCGAAAAGATGTCACTCTTCGAGGCAAATGCAAAGTGTTTTATCTACCCTTAAGGAAAACAAAAATAATATTACCCAATAGCACGTAAAACTTGCTTAGAAAATTAAAAAAAAACGTTAATAATTTATTTTAAGTGTTGTATATCGACTTTCCTTGAACTAGTTTATAGGGTATGCTTGGCTAAACAACATATTAATTAGCTGCATGTGTAAATATTTGTTTTGATTGCCTTGGGTCTGGTTTATTTGTGTCTACAGAATGTAACCTTTCTATATATATATTTAGCACATACATGTAAATTACGTTGGAGTGTGGCCCACACAGCTGGCAACAAAGTTGTGGCCAATAAAAAGCCAACAATTGCCACGGAAATGGCGCATTAGCGAGCACCACTTAATGTCGTCGCTTTGTTGCTTCGCAATGCGATGCGATGGGCAGGGAAGGGGATGAGGGTTACTTGTTGAGCCAGAACACCCATTTGGGGGCGCACGCAATATGCAAATTTTGGCCATATCTGCGCTTTGTCACGCATGCTCTTCCCCCCTCCCTCGCTCGCCCTCACTCACACACGCACATTGTATTCTCCTGTGAATTATGCGTGCTTTAATTGGTTGCCACACATAAATTGTAATTGGCTCAATTAGGTGCAACTAATGAATATGAATGGATGTATTCATCATTTCACTCACCCTTCGGCGGCGATGAATGGTAATAGAGCCCATGAAATCTTCGTCTTCGCTTTGGTGGCATGCCTCCAAGCAGTTTCCGTCGCGTTGCGCTATAAATTCAATGGCTTTAACACTTGGCAGCTGACTCTTAGAGTCCCCGGCTCTTCACATTGCTCCAGTCGTGATTAAAATTGCACATTTGTTTCAAGCTTTTCAAGTATCACAATAAATTTTCACAATTTTCTCAATGTACCGTTGATCCGTGGTAGGCGTCCGTTGGCTATGCAAGTTCAACGACGTCTGACAGACATTAAACAGTTTTTACGGTCTGTCAATACGCATTTTGTGGTCACTCGACATTTGCCAATACTCAGTGGTTGTTATAGCTCACATGGCCACCAATTGCAGTACACGGTTCGCGTGTCCCTGCATTAAATATGAACGGCCTGCGCGCATGGTCACCCTAATTTTAAAGCAGCACCAGCCTAAGGGTATTTTAGGCCTGTCCCAACACAAATAAGCACCTCATCGACACAATTCTTCTCATTTAACCAAATATGATTGGGATTTAAAATTTAATATTTACATAAATTTTGGAAAGTTCATAAAGAAAATTAACTTCTTTTTAAAAATATAAAAATATTTAATTCTTTTTAATATTTTTGAGCTCAGATTAAGGAAAATAAATATTTAAATTTTAAATAAAGCTCTTGGCTTTTAAAAACTCCTTTAAAATGAAGTGTAATTCGAACAATTCGAAGTTTTTCCACTTTCCCCTAATCAATCATTAGTTACTTTATAAAAAGTAAGTCGCTTCATTTGCACAGTCTGCAATACACCCTAAACACAGGGTAATTTCTTGCACACCTTTAATTTAACTGTATCTCTAGTTGTTTGACTAATGCACACAATACACGTGTAGTGCATGTTAAAGCTAATAAAAAAAAAGAACAATAGAAAACACTTTGAGGCAACGATTGCAGCTGGCAGTCACATAAAAAAAACATTGCATACTTCTGCGGGCAACGGCGTCTGATAAAAAAACAAAAACTAATGAATCGAATTGCGCGCTGAGTGGCGACAACAACGAAAACAAAGCAATTAACACAAATCGATATTTCGATTTAGAAATTCATTGAAAGTAGAACAAACAGCAGCAGCGCGCAATTTATGACAGGACTTCAAGGATCTGCGTACATGGAAATTGTAGCACGTGCCAGAAACGCGGTGCGAACTGCAGCCGGGTGACAATTACAGAAGCCATTATAAAAAATGTATTGCAAATTGCGAAATGGGAAATTCAGAAGTAACAATGACTAATTCAGAGTTGACCGCACTGACCATTGCGTGTGGACAACTATAACGAAATGATACTAAGCCAATTGACACAATTTCCGGGATGATCAAGGCTGCGTGTTTATGACGTTGCTTCAAATTATAGATAGTCTCAAGGTAAGTCAATTTTCTGGGCATGTGACCCAGTTTAATGAGTCCCCAAGGACTGGGAATGGGATATCTAGCTGGCAACGGGTCACAACAAATGTCAATGCCAAATGACCAGTAATTATAATCCTAATTAGCTGCTAATGCGTATCATTTACGATTTCGATTTAAGGCACCCATTCATTTTTAATGCACCACTTCCACTTGCAGCAGGTGCATTGAACTTGCAACGCGCACGACAACGACCCGCCGGCAGCTGGTCAGCTGCAATTTTCAATGCCAAAGGCCAAAGAGGCTATTGCAGCAATCACTGAACACCAAATACACTAAACACTAACCACCTGGCGAGCACTTTAAGTTTTCACTCAATAATCCGTTTCAAGGTTCTGCTTTAGCTTTTATATGATTTTTGGTTTTTATTATATTTTTTGTCGGTTTGAACGGTGCGCGCTTTAGTTGCCGACTGCGGCATATTCAGCGTTTTGTAGGTGTTTTATCTAATTTCTAGCGCACGCACACACTGACAGCCAGTCTGTTGTACGAGTTTGTGTGTCTGTGTGTGAGTATGTGTTTCACTGTTGTTATCCTATTGGTATCGAATATTGGTAATGGCTGTTGGTGTGTTTGCATGCAAACGCCAAAAACGGTAACACAACTGATGAGCAGACGAGTGTGGGGGCGTTCCTTGTGGTTGTTGGTGCTGTGTGTATGTGGGCGTGGCAGTATAGTTGTTGTGTAGGTGTGCGCCCAGTTGTCAATGTAGTGCGTGCATACTTGTGTCCGCCTTTTGTGCAGCACTCAGCAGGCAGCCCAAAAGTATGCCACATAATTTGAAGTCATTTTTATTTTAAGGCGCTATCAAAAATAAGTGGTATTTTTTGGGGTCACCCATATAACTGTTAAAGGTTAACAGCGCTGAGATTTAATATTTGATGTTTGGTTTGGAAATAGAACGCGCATGGTTATTTGTTTTGTTAGACACGTGTTTGTTATAGTAGGTGATAAAAAAATTATAAAAACTGAAAAAAAATGTCTTTAGATACGCAATTTAATACCAAGCTATCTTCAGTCACATTCACACAAGTTTATTTCAGCTAATACTCGCACAATTTGCAGCTTAAGATTTAAAAACTAGACTTAGAACACTATGCATTTAATTGAGAACGCTCCCGGGCGGAAGGGAAAATTCTGAGCAGAGCGGCAGTTACATAAGCTACATACAATACACATAATATATAATATATATATATAAAAAGAACGCTAATATTTAGTTGTTGCTCAGTTCGTCCGCAGAGACGTGTATAGGATTGGATAATTCGATGTTGTCGGAGGCAACGTCTGCAAAGGAAATAGTACATTGAGATATGAAATCAAATGTATAATGCTGATAGATAAGGGGAAAAAATAGATAGATAAAAAGGTGAACCTATTAATGGAAAAATGGAGAGATATGAAAGAAAGATAAATATACATATTGATAGATGTATAGATTAATATATAGATATACAGTTATATTAAAATCTAAATTTTTAAAAATAAAAATATCGAAAATGAGAATGGGGGGTTTACATGGTTTTCACAAAAATCAAAAAAATTTTATTTTTAAAAATGGATATATTTTGAATGTAGAATCAATCTAGGTGTTAAATCATTGCCAAAATGACATCAAACGTGAAAATCGGTTCAGTTTTGCCAAAGTAATGGGAGTTTGAAATATGGGAGGTATGGATCCGAGAACTTTACATGTCAAAATTTTTGTCGATTTCACCATGATTTTTGACAAAAAATTTGACCACTTCAAAACCGGTTTTAATGTTGTTTTTTATACTTATTATGACAAATACAATCGATTAAAAACATTAATTCGGAATTCTAAATTTAAAAAAAAATTTTTCGAAAATGAGTAAGGGGGGACCCTTATGATATTTTGATCAAAAAATTCAAAAAAATATTATTTTTTAAAATGGATATATTTTGAATGTAGAATCAATCTAGGTGATAAATCATGAACAAAATGACATCAAACGTGAAAATCGGTTAAGTTTTGCCAAAGTTATGGAAGTTTGAAATATGGGAGCTATGGATCCGAGAACTTTACATATTAAAATATTTGTCGATTTTGTTGTTTGTCGATTGTTGACTAAAAATTGACCCGCCCAGTATCAGGTAAAATATCAATATATAGATAAATCAAGATTAAATAAACAGATAAATAGATTTGAATAAATTAAAATCGATATAAATATAAATCGATTAAAAGATATATAGAGAAAAAGTGATCACGAACCCAAATGTTGCCGCTCAAAGTCGATAATACTCCTGACAATACTGTTGAGAAAGTCCTGGGTGATGGTCTCGGTGATGTTCACCGGATCGTAGTAGAGGAAGCTGCGCTTCTGTCGCGTCGCCGCTTCGCGTTTGCTGCGGAACAGCGCCAGGCTGATGTGGGACTGCTGCAGCGGCAGATTGTCCGCACCGAACTTGAGGCACTTGCCGTTCACACAGTAGCTTCTGCCCAGCTGGGAGCAGCGTGTGCCGATGGGAAAGTGTCCGTTGTTGCCGTTGACCAGATAATACCGATACTTGATGCGCTCGTCCTGGCAGCCGACGCGACAGCTGCGATCCGGTTCGCTAATGCTCGCCGAGATCTGGGCACCGCGGCCGGACAAGCCGCGCACCTTCATCTTATACCTGGCGCAGGTCTGTTCCGCATATTCAGCGGGCGTTTGCAGCCGTTCGCAGGGCTTCACCTTGTGCGTGCACAACTGTATATTCTGCTCGTTCGTCTGCCTCGATCTGACCACCTGCACGCCCATCGAATCCGTCATGCAATTGGAGTGACAGCCGGACTCGACCAGCCAATCGTTGGTCGCCTCCGGTTCGGCCACCACCAACGAGGCGGATGCGGGCGGCGGCGCCGACGTGGCAAACGGCAGCTGCACATTGTAGTTGTATTTGTTATTGGTCACCTTGCGCTTGTACGGCGCCAGGTGATTGTCCTGACCATGGAAACTGCGCACGGCCACCTCTACAAAACGGGATTGAGACTTGAGGATGAAAGTGGAAACAGTTGACTTACCATTCTCATAGCGATTCCGCGGGACTGGAGCATCTGTACGGTCCGGGAAGCGCTTGTAGATGTTGTTGCTGATGTTGTTGTAATGGCTGCTCGGCTGCTGTTTGCTGTCCGATTCCGTTGGGTCGTGTGGAGGGCGTGGCACACGATATGCACAGAAGATGTTGTCCATTTTGAAGAAATTGCTGGTGGAATTGTCACAGGAGAACAGCTCACAGCGCCCGGCAATGCAGTAGGCGATGTCATCCGGCCGATGATGCTTGGCACGGCACGTGGTGCCATCCGGAAAGGTCCAGCGACGCGACTTGGTGCCGTTTGTCTTCGTGCGGCAGAACACCTTGCACGAATCCTCTACCATTAGACCAAAGGTAAGTATTCAAAGTTAATATTTAATTGTTGTTTTTTTTTAAAGGACACCCACCAATGGACCCGCTCAGCTGTTGTCCCTCGCCGGTTAGTTCGGTGTCGGATTTGCGCGCCTGCATGCACACATCTGTCGCAAATTTACCGATCGTCTGGAGGGGCACACTGTAGCACTGGGTGGCAATGCAGGTCTCGAACTTGCGATCCCGTCCCTGACAGCGCTGTCGATAGTTTAGGCAACTGCGGCTGTAGATGCGCAGTCCGGTGCTGCCCTCGCGCAGACGATTGGACGGCCCGTACAGACAGCCCGAATCACAGTTGCTCGCCTCGCCCCACTCGCTCCAGGTGCTGCTGCCGGGCAGCTCATTGCCGCCGGTTTTATGCGCCTGCAGCAGTTGACCCATTTTGCTGGTGTCCGCAAAGCTGGCGCTGTTCTTCTCATAGCTGGGCTTGGCCAAGCCCCCAATCGGTTTTAGCGGGCCATCCGCCCGCTGCGTAGGTCGCTGCTGGCAAGAACCACCGCGACACCACTGCCGGAAAAACCACAGATTAGCGATCCGAGCGAATGTTAGCGGGAATTCGCAAATTAGTTACCATGCTATCGCCACAGACGGTGCCCTCCAGCGCCGGATGCGAGGTCCACGTGAGGCGTTCGCGTTGGCAGTGCAGATCGTGACAGATCTCCGACTTGCTCTGGCTGCTCGCGTGCACCGAACTGCGTCCAAACTTGAGCATGCACTGCTGATCGGCATCGAAGCGTTCGCCGGGCAACATCCCCTCCGCCGAGTGATCCAAATGCGCCTTGAACTGTCCCCGATCCAACAGGCACTCGGCCTGCGGTTGACTGGAAACGAAGATGATTATCTTTAGCAGCAAACCAAACGGGCTCACTTACGCTAGAAACTCCTCCAGGTAGGTGCGGGAACACTTCGACCAGGTAATCTTGCCGCTGCCCAAAGTGGGCGACATTATGTGCAGACTGGGATCGCAGCTGTTTTCGTTTGTGTCATGACGCATTCCCAAGCTGCAAGAAATTGGTTTGGAAATTTTAAGGTTATATACTCGGGAACAATAGAAATGGAACATTGGAAATGTGATAGTGGGAATTGAAACATTGAAATTTGGTTGAAAAGGAAGCATTGATATTAGAATATTACAAGTGAAACATTGAAAATGAAACATTATATGTGTATAATTGAAAATAGAACATGATCAATTAGAAAGGAACATTTGAAATGAAACTTTGGAAATTAAATGTTCGATAATAGATGATTAGTAATTTAATATTAGAAAAGATGAATGGAAAGAGAAAATTTTAAAAAAAAATATGGAACAGTGGAATAGAACAAAAGTAAATTTTATATAAGGCACAAGGTGTAGATTTTTTATAGACCGAGTTTTTCTCATTTTCTGATTTGATCGCCCAAAAGGGACAAACAGATTTATTTATATATATAAAGATAAATTTATTGTATCTGAATAAAAATTACTCACTTGTGTCCAATCTCGTGGGCCACCACAAAGACGCTCTCAAAGTGCTTGCCCTCGTTGATGGTGCAGGAGGAGGTGGTTGTGCACATGCCGGCAACAGGCGCCAGACCCACCACTTGGCTAATCACCTTGCCGTTCTTTCCGGTCACGTACAGATCGAGGCCAGTCAGGATGACGGCGTGATCGTAGTGCAGAGTGTCGGCATCTGAGGCCGGATTGAGGCTCTTCTGCCACTGGCAAAAGTTGCTCAGGTAGGAGTCAATGTCACTGGATCGAATCAGATCGTGCGGGTCCTTGCGGAAGATCTCCAGGCGCTTGAGCACAAAGTTGATGCGCCTGCCCAGCGTCGGATGGTGATAGAGCAGCTGCACGCCGTTGATCATGGCCAGCACGAAGCGTATCAGCTGGCTCTCCGTGTCCTTGGGATAGTTCTTCTCCATGTGGCGATACAGATCGCTGTCCACGAATATCGCCGTCTCAATGTGCAGCTCATGCGGCACCGGCCAAGGACGCGACATGCCGCCAATGTGCCGTCGATGACGCGCCGCTTGGGATTCGCCGGCAATGCCAGTGCCATGATGATGTTCACGATGATGATGATGATTATGATGATGATGATGATGACGCGGCTGATAGCGCAGCCGCAGCTGTGATTGCAATTTGCGTCGCAGCTGTTGGCGCTGTTGTTGCTGCTGCTGCTGTTGTTGCTGCTGATGCGGTTCGTTGAATTCCGCTGCGTCTGGCTCAAACTGCAGCTGACTGTCTAACGGTGTTGTCTGTTGTCTGTCTCTGCTGCTGCTGCTGCTGCTGTTGTCGCCCCGATCCAAGCGCGCCTGGTAGAGCACATGTGCCGCTGTTCCAAAGCGCGCCGGCAGCGGCTGAATGACAAAATTGCTGGCATTCTGCTGGAAAACGCCGCGCTGCGAGGTGGGCGACAAGTGGGAGTTGCAATTAATGTGTGAGTGGGGGTGTGTGTGAGTTTGCTTATGGTTTAGTTAAGAAAAGGCAAGCAGATATCTGGCAAATAAGATAGAGTAACGTAGAAATGGAACACAAAAAAGTTGTATATGGAACTTAGAACAGTAGAGTTGAAACATGAAACAGCTTAAATGAATACATAGATTTTAAACATAGAAACGATGCTTGAAATAGTGGAAATGAATCGTAAAACATTTACATTGTTCCACTTCCATTGTTTTGTGCAGGAATTGTCAAAATGGAACATATAAGCAACGCAACCTGGTATATTAAACAGTGGAACTGAAACATGATTGCCATTGAAATAATTGCTTGTTTTCATGTTGACTGTTCCACTGCCACTGATTCATGAATTTGCATACAATTAATAAATGAATTCTGAACAGTTGCTGAAGGGAAACAATGAAATAGGATATAAATGGAATAGGTAACAGAAAAAAATAAAGCAGCATTGTTGACAGGCATTTTTAAGGATAGGTTACCCAAAAGCAAAATCACCCCAATTAGCTCGTTTGGTTGATTCTTCTTCTACTCACCACAGTCTGCGCATCGCACAAGTCGAGTGCCGCCCATGGACTGCGATAGAAGCAGCGCTCCAAACGCTGCAGCAGCTGCGGCGAATGCTCAACAAATTGGCTGCTATTCGCGTTGCGGCGGATAAAGATGAAGGCATCGTCGAACAGTTGCGGCGTTTGCTCCAGCTTCAGTTCAGCCTCCACATTGCCGGCTGTCAAATGCATTTGAATTAATTAAACTATTCGCATAATGACCGCCAGCAGACGCAACTGGAGCAGCACGAGCTACTGCGTGTGTGTGTGTGTGTGCATCTATGGCATGCATTTAAATTTACCTTGTGCCGCACTGCGACGCCGCCGATGCTGTTCCTGCTGTGCGCTGCGCCGCTCCAACTGAACCAATTTGAATTCGGGCACTGCAAGGCAAACAAGCGAACAGGTAAATACAACAACAACAAATGCGAAATGTGCATTCCATGAATCAGTAATAATAACAGCGCACGTTTCAACGCCTACACAGCGGTCACGCCCTCCCCCTCCCCTCCGCCCCCTTTCCGCTTACAATCCAGTGCAAGCCAACGTCATCGATGACCATCTTCGACAATTTTGGTAATAACATGTTGCGTTCATTTGCCTGTCAGCATTTGGCATTGATTTCGAGCGATGGCAAGCAATAAAAAAAGAGAAAAGCAAATAAAACTAGAACAACTGAACAATACCCTGTACCAGTCTATACCTCTTAAGTAACATTTAATTGAGGTGTAAACTACTCGAAAAGCTAAATATTTCTTATCTCACAAAAGTAATGTTATAAAAGTTACAAATATTTTCCCCAAAACCAAGACACCCTCCTTTAACATCGTCGCGCACAGGGTATAGCAAGCAAAACTTTCCACTAGCCGCAACTTAAAGTATACAGACCCAATTAATACTATATACTTATGTAGGTTAGCTTATGTCAGCTGAGCTAATCTTTCCAATCGGTTGCGCCCAAGAACTTACCTGCCGCCGTGCCAAAGATCAGCGTTCGCTCGTGGCCCGCCAGCTGCTCGAGCAGCGCGTTCTCGTCCAGCTGCAAAGAGAAAGAGAAAGGGAAACGGGAGATGAGTTTTAATACTTCTTTGAACATATATGCAAATGAAAAAAATTTAAAAAAACACACAAAACAAAAAAAAAGTGTAACAAACGCAGTTCAACAAAGCGTAAAAAGAGCAGAGGGCCATGGCCCAAAAGGGTTGTCTTAAGAGCCAGAAACCAAATACCAAAAAACACTTTCACTGCACGCAACAATAGAAAATTAGTTTAGGAAAAACCCATTAATGTTTTACAAGAAACGCAGTCCAGTGAAATGGGAAATAACCGTATGCCGTATTACAACAGCTGTATATTGTAATCGTTATCGTTATCGATATCGGCTACACAATCGTATATCGATCAGCAGCCACAGATCTTTCTATGCAGACTGTGCGTGTGCTCGTTTCCACTATTATTTAATTTAATTTGTTGTTACATTTGGAAAAGCGCGTCGAGGGAGCAGCGATGCGTGAAGAGCGCTTCGCTGGGCTCCAATGGGCGGTTAGGTCCACGCCCCCTTGCCATCCCCCCAGCCACTTATAGAGTCGAAGGTGTTGCACAAATTGCTGTGGGCGTTTGGTATGGTAAACAAAGCAATGCTGCTGAAATGAGGCGTGGCACAAATGAGTTTTTGATTTGTTAAATCGAAGAAAAATGTAAACAATGTGATGGAACAGTAAATAGAGAAATGTGTGATAAGTAAATATTCGATCAACACAAAATTTTAACTTTATCGATAAAAATCGATCAATCGATCAATTTTTAATTCACTTTTAATATTGTATAGAATATCTCAATTGTCAAAAAGTGTACTTTTTTAATAACGAATCGATAACTATTCGATTATTCATTTCAGATTGAAATGCCATTTTCATCGAAAACAGACACACTCGCAACCTATATTTTTCATACACTGATCCACTCATCCACTCATTACCTTTTGCGTGAGTGCATTCAAACAATGTTCGATAAAACGACATTAATTGGCGGCAAGGGCAACAGCATAAAAGGCCGGTCCATCAATGCCGGAAAGCTCACCAGCAACAACACAAAACAAAAAAAAGAACCAGCATGAGTGGAAATGGAAGTGGAAATCGCCTGCAACAACATTTAAAGTACTCGAACTCGAACTCGCACTGAGTTCACTATTCGTAATCGCATTCGCACTCGCTGGCGAACCGACTCTGGGCTGATTATGTGATGAAATTTTGCGTGACCCGTGGATGGCAAAAAAAAAGCAAACAGAGTAAATAACAAAGAAAAACTACGACAAAGAGTTGAAATTAAGTCACAGAAAATGTTCCGACAACTAGGTGAGGGTAAACACTGGCAATTGCGAGTCCAAGAAGTACTACAACGAATAAAAATATAGAAAGAAAGAAAGAAAAACAGAGTGTAAGCAACTAAAGGTTCTCAACTGCGACCGACACTAAATATCCCCAACAAATTCGAGTTGGGTCAATAACTTGGCAAAAGCTCGCGACGCGCTCAGATGTAAATTTTCACAGCTGCCAAAAGTCGCGCCACACTTATTGCCCAGCTGCTGACGAGGAGTTTTTATTTTATTTATTTATTTTTCATTTGTTTTTTTTTTCTTTTTTTTCGTCTGCTAAATCGCGCGATGCATTCCGACAGCTTGTCTAGAATATAAACGAGGGTGTTTCAATAAGTAACAGAGCAGAAACTTCGATAATAATGTATAATATAATGTACATTAATATTAGGAATATCAATTCGATTTGAATAACCAAAATAATATTACCGTGATGTAATATAAATGGCATTAAATGGAGGATAAGGCAATAAATTTCCTCACATGCTAAATTTATTCAAAAATAAATTATTAAATGTATATAAAAATACAAATTTTTCATCTTTACAAACTTGATACAAATTTAATTTATATAAAATTTAAAATTTAATTAAAACACTTTTTCGATTGACAACATTCAAACCATTAAAGTTTTATTTTCAACCAGTTTGGTTATTAAATGAATCTTAATTTTAGCTTTAATGTAAAATAATTTATTCATAAAAAAAACCCTCTTTATGGTTGAAAAGAAATTTTAAGAAAATTTTCAACAATTTGTTTAAAAAAATCAGGTATGTACAGATGAATATATATATTTAATTTTAGTTTATTATTTAATGTATATATTCATCTTCACTAATTTCATAAAAATTTAATATTTTGAACAAGTTTTTAAAATTGTTCCAAAAACACTTTTTTTACCTTTTCAAACTATGCTTCAACATTCAAACAATGAATGATTTATTTTCGACAAGTTTTCTCAATTTTTTTTTTTTTTTTTTGTAAATCAATTCATTGACAAGCAACCCTCTTTAGATCTGAGACAAAGTGTTGCATAGTCGCTACTTGTTGGAGACGCTTGGACGCCAGCTGGGTGACAAAAAATAAAAATAAAATGATTTTCGCTCAGAACGTTGACGCGTCCATAAAATCGTGTAATTTGACATGTTCGACAAACGTCTATTTTATTTATTTGCAGCATGTTGCAGTTGATGTTTAGTCGATTTAACAGCCGTCCGCCGCATTGGCATCCAATTGCGAGAAATAAATTGAGCGAACGGCCCCAACTGTGAGGAGGGGTCATTAAACGCCTCGCGTTTCAGCTGCAATTGCTGCTGCTGTTGCAGTGGCAGTTGCAGCGGCAGCGGCAGTTGCAGTTGCTCTAAAGTGGTTCTCCCTCATAAAATGCATATGCTGGCAATTCTTAAATGAATCACGCGTTTTATGCATTTTGCATGCTCTGCAGTTTTCCTTGGCTGGGCACACAAAATCACCTGATTAATTTGGCTTTGGTGCTTTTTTTTTTTTGTTTTTGGGTTAAACATGATTCCCCGATAAGCTCAGATAGCAGCATATTGCATGACACACACACAAAGAACTCGATTTGGAGGTCCCCGCATTTGAGGCTATTAATGAATTCAAATAAATTTCAAATTGCAATCAAACAACTCGAATTACCTCAATGCCATTCCAGTTGACGCTTCTCCTGCGCCGCAGCTCAATGTGCACGGCGTCGGCGTCGTCGTTGACGTCGACGTTAGCTGCGACAGCAATCGCCCAAAACTCCAGCCAGAGGGCAGCCACAACAATTAGGCACAAATGATGCCGATGTAGACAAATTTGAGGCTGACGCTGATTAGACGCAATCGCAGACATAACGAGGCTTTCAAGTTGACAACAATTAAGCGGTTTGTGTGGCGCCTTGTAATACTATTTACATTTGTTGCTATTGTTGCTGTGGCACAGAAAGCTATTTTGTTGCTACCACGCGAACAAATTGCATTGGTTGCAAAATATATGGTGTATATATATTTTTTTTATTTTTATTTCTTTTGTGGTGATTTTTGATTCTTTGCGCAAGCTAATTTAACTTGCGTATTTGCGTCATAATTTTTACTTGCATTACATTTTCTGCAACAGAAACCAAAAAAAAAAATATAAAATGAATTTTTCGATTGCAGCAGCAGCAGCAGCAACGGGGCAGAGAGAAAAGTGAATGCAGCCAGCTTTTGCGGCAGTTAAATTAACTGTTTATGCACTAATTAATTGCAGCAGCGCTGCTTTACTTTTTCTGCAATGCGCCACTTTTTTTTGTGTTTTTTTTAATTCGTATTTGATTTGAACAGCAAACGCAAGTTCGTTGCTTAAGTTCTTTGTGGTATCGATTACGATAGGCCGATTAGCGTTAGTCTCAATTGGCCACACTTATCACTGTTTGCATTTCCTTATTGCACCGCAAACTGATAACGATAACTGACGCCTATCGCTTCACTTCAAATAACAAACGAAATTGAATTCGCCAAGTGTAGCGACTGGCGTTAAACAAATACACTGTGCATAATGCTAGCTTTTGTTTTCATATTTATACGCATTTATTTTTATTTAAACGCCGCGCACACACAACAATATTCAACAACTGCTCTCAACCAGAACGATTTTGAGTACAATTTATGTTCATTTTGTTGTTTTTTTGTTTTTTATTACACTTTAGCCGAAAAATATGAAATACATAAAATAAATCACTGCGCGCAGACCGTTTTGGTTTCTGTTTAGATTGTGCGGAGGTCAGCTAAATCGATTTTCGGTGGTTATTTAGAACCAAAAGAATTTTTCGAATTACAATTTTTAATGCGCGCGCGAATTAACAGAAAGCAGATCTTTCCACGACAGCGCCACATTCGCGAATGACGAAAAATCACGACTGCGGAAAACTTTATGCATGCCGCGGGCCACACGATCAACAGCAAAACACCATCGGCTCCCTCAGCGGCTGTTCGTCGATGGATGGGTCTAAAGTTTTTCAGACGTTGTTGTAGTTGTTGTTGTTATTATTGTTGTTGTAGTAGCCATATGCTAATGAGGCGTCGGACGGAAAGGAACAAAAGAACGGCACCGTTAAGTAAAGCAGCCGAAAAATTAGCAGCAAAAAAAATCTAGAAGAAGAAGAAGATGAGTGCAGAATAGTGCGACGGCAATTGTTTTCTTGTTTTCGTGTTTTTTTGTGGTCAAGTGCCTGAAAATGATGGGGTAGTCGGCCAGACGAAAACTTGACACTGATCATCACAGGTGAGTAAAAAACAAAGAATTATGTTGCATTTCCGTTCGGTTTGAAGCTGCAGCAAAACAAGAACAAGGGAAATCTTAAATCAGCAATGCAAATGCAAATTGTAGAAATACATTTGCCATGAAGCTGCTAAACGGCAGCCAACTGAAGTGATCACCTTTTAATTGATGCAATCAGTTAGACAATGATAAATTGCCAGCTGTCCACAGTGCCATTTTACTATCTCAATAATAAAAGTTCAAAAATGTTCATCGCTTGATTTGCATTTTAACGTGTTTTAAATTTAAATGTTCTTGATGGGCAGCACTGCTATCAGGCCAACAAAAGCTAGTCGCTACTACACTCGAGCATCTCACGGCTGCAGGCATTTCTGTATCTTTACCACAGTCGGGAAGTTATGGTCACACTACTTCGCGCGTTTTTGTACGTTTTTCAACTTGGTCACATTAATTTCATCAACTGGCTTGGTTTTCAAATCCAAACGGCAGCGGGTCGCGTTCGCATCGTGCGCAGAGCTCGAAAAACTCGAACCAATTTTCAAATAAAGTAGCAATCGTTGAAAAATATACATTTTAAACTATATTTGTGCAATCTAAAACAAGCTACAAAACAAAACTTAAACGAGTTTCCAAAATATTTGCGTTCCAAAGTAAAACGACGTGCTCAATTGTAAAAAAAAAATCAAGCGTTCTCCTTAACTATATTTTTGTAACATAAAAAACACAAAACAAAAACCAACATGGTGAGCACAACGATGAACATGCTCATGGACGAGGTAAGAATTAGTGTTAATGCAGTTTTAATCATAATTTAAACAGGCAGCAGCAAACGCATTGCGTTTGCAGCAACGCCGCCGCCATTGCGGCGTCTGCGTCGACGCAGCAGCTACACGAAAGAGGAGGGGTAAAAAAAAATGCCGTTTTGTCTAGCGTTGTTGTTGCTGCAGCAGCAGCGGTAAATACGCTTGGCGCCTTTTCTTTTGACATTTTGGCAATGTTGCGGTACTTGTACCGCTAATTGCACACCTCTTCTATGCGCTCTGCTTCCAAAATGGCCGCCATACATTGACCCCATGCCATTTTCGTCGATCACTTGCAGAACGCATCAGAGAAGTACAATCAGGTCCAAGTGAAGAAATTGACAGTGCCTTCCAACGAGGCAACCACAAAGCGCGCCGCGCTCGGCGATCTTCAGAATCGTGGACTCAACCGTGCCGTTATCTCGAAAGAAGCCGCCCAGAAAGAGTGAGTTATAGATTTAAGAAGTGAAATTAATTAAATTTAAAAAAACAATTAAATTGTGCTCAGACTGAAAGATGTAAAATTGACCAAGGCCCGTGTGGACACACACTGGAAGAAACTGCCGCTGGGCATAAGCAATGGCAATGCGGGTGCATGCGGTAAGCCAGCCGCCCCCCTCTTGCGCTCCAACTCGATGCGCACCCATGTGCCGCCGGCTGCCGGCGGTGTCCTGGGCACACGCCAGATCTCGGCCAGCACACTGCAAGGCGGCCGCAACGCTGCAATGACAACGGCCAATGCAAAAGTGGCCGCCGATGCGAACAGCAAGCGTAAGTATCCAGTCAAGCCCCAGCCCCAAGCCCATATCCAAAACTCCCAACGTACAGTTGCAGCCGCGGCGAAGCAAAAGTCCATCTCCGATGAGAAGGTGAACACGTTGCGACGCGAGGACAGCAATTTGTCCCGCAAATCGCTGACGAAGCTGCGCGCCGCCCTGGCCAAGCCGAATGTGGCTGCTGCTGCGGCGCCGTCCAATGCGCTGAAGAAGGATGCAGTGGTGCCCAGAGCGCAGCCCAGGACAGCAGCAAATGTAGTGAAGAAGGATGCTGTTGCTGCTGCTGCTGCAGTGCAGCCAAAGAAGGAGGCGGTGACGCTGGCCAGGCTGCCCAAGCTGCGACCCACGCCAGCTGTGGTTGCCCCAACACAGCCAACAACAACTGTGTCGCTGTCCAGCAAACGACTGGCGGATGTGGAGGACATCGATGCCGATGATCGGGAGAATTTGATTTTGGTGTCCGAGTACGTGAATGACATCTACGACTATCTCTATGATCTGGAGGATCAGTTGCCCATTTATACCGATCATCTGGCCAATCAGCTTGAGGTGTCATACAAGATGCGCGCTGTGCTCATCGATTGGATCAACGAGGTGCATTTGCAGTTCCATTTGGCCGCCGAAACATTCCACCTGGCCGTGGCCATCATCGATCGCTACCTGCAGGCGGTGAAGAACACCAGGCGCAAGTATCTGCAACTGGTGGGCGTGACGGCCTTGTTCATAGCCACCAAATACGAGGAGCTCTTCCCACCGGCGATGGGCGATTTTGTGTTCATCACGGATGACACGTACACGGCCCGCGAGATCAAGCAAATGGAACTGCAGATACTGAAGGCAATTGATAACAATCTGTCGCGTCCGTTGCCCATACACTTTTTGCGTCGCTACTCGAAGGCCGCCTGCGCCGAGGATGAGCATCATGCCATGTCCAAGTACTTCTTGGAATTGGCCAGCATGGACTACGAGCTGGCCAGCTACAAGCCCTCCGAGGTGGGTGCAGCACTCGAACGCATAATTGTGATTCGTTTTTAATCTTGTTCATTTATTTTTGGGTTTGCAGGTGGCAGCTGCCTCGCTATTCCTCTCGCTGCACTTGCTCAATGGCAATGCGCGCGCTGCCACGGGCTTCAATGACAGGCACTGGACGCCGACGCTGGTGCATTACTCGCGCTACTCGGCCGCTCACTTGCGTCCCATTACGCGGCAGATTGCGAAATTGGCGCGCGATGCGCCGACTGCCAAATTGCGGGCCATTTACAACAAATATCAGGCGAACAAGTTCCAGAAGATTGCGCTGCGTTCCGAGCTGAGTGGTGCACTGATGGACTCGATTGTGGGCAAGAAGTTATAGATGCTTTCCCATCCCATCAAAGTTGTCACATTTAAGTTTATATGCAGTTATCGCAATTCTAACTGCAATTTAAGTTTAGTTCAATTTGTTTTCTATTTAAATTTGTGTATTTTTTCGTTTCGTGTTCTACAATTCGTGCGTGCATGTAATAATCATCATATTATCATAATGATTATGTTCAATGTCCATTGCGTCTTGCATTTTGTGTGGTCGCCGCTTTAAAGGCGATTAACAGCAAAGGCAGTATACCCCGCTTCACCCCTCCCCACACCCGTGTCCCTTTCTATAATATATATAATGAGAACCCGGCCGAGCGCGCTTGCTCAACAGCTTTGCTTTACGCGGTACAAGTTGTTCGAGTATGCCCCCCTTACACCCCGCTTACCCCTTACCTACTGCTTCTATATATACACATTATATATATATATGTATGTTTGTATGTAACTTGTTTAATGATGAGCCCCTCAGAGGTGATGGTTGGACGCAGAGAGCACCAAAAAAACGAGCAAAAAGAAATTAAAGAAAGATTAACGGTGAGCAACGAGCGCATTTGCTGGCTGAACATATCGGCGTTGCCTCTCAAAGTATTTTAAGTTACTTTTCAAAAAACAAAAAACAAAACACTAAAAAGCAAAGGCAAGCAACCAATTCTCTATTTTATGCATAATATATTTTATTTAGCCTAAGCAATTTAAATTTGAAAATTGTGCTCTATGTATTAAATAAATTTTTATATATAAAACATTTTCCATTCGAATTTTATAAAAGGTAAATTGTAAAATTGTCCAAAAAAAATCCCATCAAATATTTCCCCAAAAAATTTGTGCGTAAATAACATGTCAATAAACAATGCAAATACCTTATTTGTACTTTATTTAATGTGCTGACCAAAAAACAAGCAGCTGATGCAATCTGTGAGAAAGTTGAAAACCAAAGCGTAACAAAACAGGCAAGAAATATAGCGAAACGACCCCTGCCCAGGCAACGGGTCCTTATCAACTTCCAGACACACACAGCGAGACTGATGAGACAAAGACAAAAATGGCATTGAGACACGGGCTGCCTTTGCCTTTGTCTTTGCTTTTGCTTTTGCGTCTCTCTTTGATCGCAGGTCAGTTTTTTGCCGCCCTTATGCGCTGTGTTTCAACTTCATTTGCTGGCTGAACATGTGTGCGTGCGCATGTACATGCATGTGTGTGTGAGTGAGTGTTTTCTGTGTTCTTATTTCTTGCGCCGTTTCATGGCAATTGCCCGGCGGCAGCATTGGCTCGACGCCGACGTCGCTGTCTGCACGCGCACGTGTATGTAAATATATATCGATGTGTGTGCGGGTGTCTGTGTGTGAGTGCGGCTGGCTGGCACCGAGAGCTTGACTGCGGCTGCGAGTGGCGGCAACTGTTTCGTTCGGCTTGCTGTTGCCGCTGTGCGCCTGTTCGAAATTTAAGTTTGACGGTTTTATGGCTCTCATTAATTTCGACACTTTTACGAGCAAACAAATGCAATAAAAAGAAAGCAGCAGCAACAAAAACCGGGAGCCCACAGCACCAAGCTGCGGCCTACACGTTGTCGCCCTCTCCTCCTCCTCTCTCTCTCCCCTCTCTGGGCACAAATCACAGTCATTATTTTTCATGTGCGCCCCTCGTCAGGAGCGCCTTTGTGTCCTGCCACATACAGACACATACTACAAAATTATTGGAGTTGTTGTTGCTTTCGTTTTTTCAGCCCGGCTGCCTTGCGCCTTTTTCTGGGTGACTGTTAACCAAATATGCAGAGCGTGAAGCGGTCGAACATTGAGTGCGTGGCTGGTTAGTTATTATCCTGAAAGAAGCAGCCAGTCAGGTAGCCGAAGATCCCTCTGCCCGCTGCTGAGCGGCTTCCGCTAGGTCAACAGCGGAAGGTTGTGAGAAGAGCTGCGTCGGGCGACTCGCAACAGCTGCTGATGGCGGATCAGCTGAGACTTTGCACAGATTAGTTGAAAGGACCTTGTCCTGTCTGTCTGCTGTCCGCATGTGACGCGGGATTTTAATTAGTAATTGCCAGCTACAAATTTTTGGGCAATGTTTACACGGGTCGGAAAATCTGAAATCTACTTTGGATTGGCATAAATTACCAAATTTGGTGTAAAATATTCATTTTAAGGTTAGAGTAAATATATCCTAATCTGAGTAGCTTTTTGAAACTATTTTAGTATAAAATATACATTTTTTTCAACTTTCATTTTTGATAAATTATTTTACTGACAGTTTCTAAAGAATTCCGTTGGATGAAAAAAGAAAAAATAAGCCAAAATCAATCAAAGGATTCAGACCAGAAAACATATAATTTTCCGTATTCGATCAATCAATGCATTCTTCAGAAATTGCTCAATATTTTAACTATATAACTCTTATATAGTCAACAAATAGGGAATATTCAGTTTGAGAAACAGAATAGCCAATTCATTAGATTACTTAATAAAAACCTGAATTAATATATATTCAAAAAATCAGTTACTAAAGTCAAAAGTTGCAATGGCATCAAATAAATTTAACTATTATTTAATATCAGAATGCCATTATCTTTTAAGAGTATAATTTAGTATCGTGTTTTTTTTTATTTTCATCGTTTCACAATCATCCATAAACGTTATTTTCGACTATTCTCGATTACAATATTTCAAATATTGATTATAGTTTTACGCTAGAGCAACAGATGGGGTTATTCATTGAATCGGCTAATGCTGGAATTCGAAGTGGGGCCTCCAGCCGTATGCTTCACGTGCGTCCCGCTCTCTCTCTCCCAAAGTGTGTGTGTGGCAAAGGACGACACGCGAGTCATGCAGCAGAGGAAAACATGAATGCGCAAAGATTTTTCATTAGTTTTATAATTTTTTTTGTTTGTATTTTCTTAAGGTGTAGGTTTCTTTTTTTTACTTTCGATGATGCTGTTGTTATCATCTACGCACAGTTTGGCAGCTTTAATCAATTATTAACGTGGCTAGTTGTTTGCAAGGTGTATTTGTTGTTACGTTCTGCCTTTTATCTGTGATTAAACTTTGCTGTTGGTGTTGTTGTTGCTGCTGGTGCTGTTTAACCCTGGAAGGTGGACATGAATTTGACGACAATGTCCTTCAGCTTGGCATCGCTGGCCTCAGAGATTTGGCCTTCCTTGGCAATGGAGTCCAGCAGACCCTGCTCGGATGTCTTGATGTGCTGCAAGAATTCCTTCTCGAACTTGGTGATCTTGGCGGGATCCATCTTGTCCAAGTGACCGCGGACACCGCAGTAGATGACGGCGACCTGAACGAATTGTAACAGTTGGCAACGATTATGTACTCCGAAATCGAATCGAATTCATACCTGATCCTCAATGGACATGGGCACATACTGGCCCTGCTTGAGCAGCTCAGTTAGGCGCACACCACGGTTCAGCAGCTGCTGGGTGGCAGCATCCAGATCGGAACCGAACTGGGCGAAGGCGGCGACCTCACGGTACTGGGCCAACTCCAGCTTCATGGAGCCGGCGACCTGCTTCATGGCCTTGGTCTGGGCAGCGGAACCGACACGGGACACGGAGAGACCCACGTTAATGGCGGGACGGATACCCTTGTAGAACAACTCGGTTTCCAAGAAGATCTGACCATCAGTGATCGAAATGACGTTGGTTGGAATGTAGGCGGACACATCACCGGCCTGCGTCTCAATCACGGGCAGAGCGGTCAGAGAACCGCCACCCATAGCGGGGGACATCTTGGCGGCACGCTCCAGCAGACGCGAATGCAGATAGAACACATCACCGGGGTAGGCCTCACGACCTGGGGGACGACGGAGCAACAGAGACATCTGACGGTAGGCAACAGCCTGCTTGGACAAATCATCATAGATGATCAGGGCGTGCTTGCCCTTGTCACGGAAGTACTCGCCCATGGCGCAGCCAGAGTATGGCGCCAAATACTGCAGGGGAGCGGCATCGGAGGCGGTGGCGGACACAATAACCGAGTAGCCCATGGCACCGGAGTCGGTCAAACGCTTCACAATCTGGGCAACAGTGGAACGCTTCTGGCCAATGGCAACGTAGATGCAGTACAGTTTCTTCGACTCATCCTGGCCATCGTTGAAGCGCTTCTGGTTGATGATGGTATCAATGGCCAGAGCAGTCTTGCTGCAAGGTAAGCGTCGGATCATGAGTTCTGAATCTGAATTGCGATCAGCTGTTATCGATTACTCACCCAGTCTGTCTGTCGCCGATGATCAGCTCACGCTGACCACGACCGATGGGCACCAGCGAATCGACGGCCTTGATGCCGGTCTGCATGGGCTCGCGCACAGACACACGGGGAATGATGCCGGGGGCCTTGATGCCGACACGGAAACGATCCTTGGTATTGATGGCGCCCTTGCCGTCGATGGCATTGCCGAGAGCATCGACAACGCGACCGAGCAGCTCATCACCGACGGGCACATCCACAATAGCACCGGTACGCTTGACGATATCGCCCTGCTTAATGAGCTTATCGTTACCGAAGACGACCACACCGACGTTGTCGGGCTCCAAATTGAGGGCCATGCCCTTCAGGCCCGAGGAGAATTCCACCATCTCATCGGCCTGGATGTTGTTCAGGCCATAGACACGAGCGATACCGTCACCAATGCTCAGCACACGGCCAGTTTCCTCCAGATCGGCCTTGGGTGCAACGCCCAGGATTCTCTCCTCCAGAATGTTGGAGATCTCCGCGCTGCGCTGTGTGCTGGCAACATGGAACTTACGGGCAGCAAGAGTGGCAGCTGGGTACGCAGCCTTGCAGGCAATCTGTTTGGGGCGATTCCAATATTGGCCAACATTAGCTTATCTTACATAAGGAGCAGGTGCGAACAGAATACAAGAATTGAATAACCGCATGAGCAGAACTGATGTTGTCCCTCTCTCGCGCACAGATAGCTTACTTAAGCAGGCCGGCCAAAAACAATAATTAATTATGTTACACTTGGACTTTTTACTGAATTAACGTGAATTGTTGCTATATTTTGTTACATATATTTGATTTTCTGCCACATTCCACTTGCAGCATTGCATTCAATTTCATTCAATTTCATTTCATTCAATTTCGCGCACATAACCTCAAAGTTGGCAGCTGAGCCCCGTTGACAAATTATGTAACTTTTTTTTCAGCACTTACATTTCTGTAAAATCACACTTAATAGTTCTATTTAAAATTTAAAAATTGCAAAATCTTTGCTGAAGATACTTTCTATATGTTATGTAACTTTTTTTTTGTGCCGCATTGCGTAACACAAAATTAAAGCTTCTGCCAAAAGGGCATTAAACTAATTAGACGTGGAATATAGCGTTGAGCTGTACGAATTATTCAGTTGGATATATCCGTGAGGTTATAACTGCGTATTCTGTTTGCAATTTATTTCCAATTGGTATTGGGTTATGTCTGTGTATTAAATTTATACTTTTTTGCAACTTTTACAATTTGTTTTTTTCGTTTTTTATACCTGTGCGGCCGCCTTGGGCAAGTTGCGAGCGACCGACGACGCCAAGCGAGCAGAAATCATTGTTATTTTTTTTTATTTTTTAACTTTTATTAGCCGCAGAAATAATTTAATTCCTACACCAACTCCTCTCCAGTCTCGTAGGTATTTTTCACAAAGATGGTTGCCGTTCGGCTCACGTTCGCTGCACGTCTGTGTGCCCAGAGGTATGTCAAAAAGTGCCATCGATACTATCGAGAAGTGTGAGTGCAACCCTGCGACAACTATCGACACTTAATTATAACAGCTGGTCACTCCACGCAGTATGCTGCTGCTCCTCAATTTAACAGTTTGCTCCACCACTAAACACCAAGCTCCACCGGTATGTAACGAATGTAGAGAATGAGCGCTTTGCCGTGTTATGTTTGGCGCTCGGCAGGGGGACTTGGGCTGGAAAGCCACACGACAGTGAAAGCGTGAGCGAGAGCGCCAGCATCCTGCGAAACTCTACAAAAAGAGCGCACCAGCCGAAGAGGAGGCTGTGTGTGCGCGAGAGTTAAACACAACGGAATCTCAGTACTAAATGGTAGACGCATCCAAGCACTCTGACAGTCGACAGTCGGAGTTTGTGCGGTGTTGTGAACGCAGCGCGGAGATGTAAAACAAAATAGAGTGAATATCAAAATGTGAGCATGTGGACTGGGTGAACGCAGTCGTGGAAAAAGTAAAAAAAAAAAATAGAATTTTAATCGTTTAATGAGTGTTGAAATGAATAAAAAAGAGAATCGGCAAACGAAAGCGAACTGTAAAGTGCGTTAATGTAAATTAAAAAAAAAGATCCACATGATATTTAAATTTCGTGGCGAATTCAATTCGTAACATTTAAATTTGAATTTGTGCGGAAAGATAACGGGAAGAGCCAAATTTAAAGCACACTTTTCAGCTGGCGGCAAGCAGCTGTTTGCTACAGACAACGCAATTAGGCTAGCCAAATTTGGGGGCAGAGAGGAGTCCAAATCGATGCCAAATTGTGACGATGATTGCCACGTGCTAATGGCATCATGTCAGCATGTCAGAAATATCAGCACAGGCGGCGAATGGCAATGAGTAAAAGCGAAAAGTAAAAGTAACGGCATTTAAAGCGCAGTGCTCCGAATGCGCTCTCGCCTCGTGTCCCTTCCAAAATTATGCAAACAGTGCCAGTGAATAATAAGAAGAACAAACGGGTGCTTTGCCAATGATTTAAGAAGAAAAAAGAAATGAGCACAAAGCCAGACAACAAAGAGACGCAGCGCAAAGCAAAGTAGCAAAAGCAATACGATAGCGCGTCCAATCTCCAAAAATAGAAAGAACCAAAAAAAAATACAGCAAGAAAAACAGTAGCGCATAAAAAGGAATAACTTAAAATGTTACTAAGTGCAGGCTAAAAAGGGAAAGCAGCGGCAGTTAAAAGAAGCAAAAAAAAAAAAAATCGCGAATAACTGAAAGTTTTTTGTTTGTCTTGCAGCGCGCAACACAACACAAAAATAACAATAAGCAGCAGAACAACAACAAAGTGCGCGAGCAAAATTTGTCATCAGGCTGGCAACGCGCGTAGAACAAAAGAAAACGTAGCAAACGAGCATCCAAAAAAACCGAAGAAAAAACATACCAATACAGCGACACACTCATACACACGCACACTAAACTCACTCAAACACACACACACACACACACAGATATATATATGTAGAGAGACGCACTCACGCGCACATCTCGAGGCGCATAAGCTTCGCACTTGACTTGAACATTAAACGTGTACGGCAACCCGCAACCCGCAGCCCGCAAGCAGCCCCTCTCTTCGCCGACATACCGCAGGCATGGAGATACTGGAGGCCTACTTTATACTGTTTCTGGTGGCGCTGATGCCGAATCGGCCGCCGCAGGTTATCGCGGTTTGCATTGTGCGTCTGTGAAAGGCTTTCGCCTGACCCACTCCCTCGAACATTTTTGACAGCTGTCAACGTCGCGCGTCTCGCTCGCTCGCTCGCTCTAGTGTTGGTTGTTGTTGTTATATTTGCGGTCGTTGGCTTTGTGTTGGTGCATGTGTGTGCGTGTGTGTGTGAGTGCGGCATAGTTTTATCCACTTGACAGCAAGGTCAGCGGCAGCAGCAGCAGCAAGCAGAGTCGTCGCCGTCATGCAAATTGCAAAGCACCTAAGCAACAACAAAGCAAAAGCAACGACAGTAGCAGCAGCAGCAGCAGCAGCAGTCGAAGTCGAAGTCGCAGTCGCAGTCGTAGCCGGCAGCGGCCGTCGCAGCATAAAAAACTGACGTCGCCGATTCGCCTTCGCCGTCGCCGTCGCCGCACGCTGCGAAAATGTTTGAGAAATATGTCGCCACATATGTGCGCGTATGTGAGCAAGTGAAATTAAAATTCCCGCATGCCTAATGAATTCTCGCTGTCTCTCTCTCTCCTATCTCTCTCCCCCACTCATTCTATGCGATATGTGCCAAAGCAGCAGCAGTGAGTGTGTGTGTGTCTCCTGTTGTTGTATGTGTGACGCTGACTTCCAAATGATGAACGCCGCATACTAAACAATGGCGTGTTAAGGAACAACAACAACAACAACAACAGAAACCGCAAAGCCGAAAGTGAAACGGATTTGTGAAACGAGGCAAAAGCGCGGCTCATAAGTAGAGCACAAAAGCGAATCGAAACGTAACAAATAAACAAAAGAAAGAAAAAAAAAACGAAAATACAAATACAAAAAAAAACAAACCTAAAGGATCAGTTAGCGCTGCAACGGCAAAGCGAATTGCAAAACGAATACAAATTGAGGTGAATGCGGGTAAGGAAATTTTTGATTTATGAATATATATTTTTTTTTGCATTTAAGTAACTGGAAAATCCTCATAAGCTGTACACAAATGAATTTGCATTTGAATAGAATCAAGTGCTTAACTCACGACACTCTATTAAATCCTTAAGCATAAGATTAAGGATCATTTAAATTTAAACAAACAATTTGTCCCGGACTTAAAGCTGACAATTTTTGAAAAATGTCAAATTATCTGAAGCGTATAATTCTTAAAAAATAGAATTTTTGTTTTCTTTCTCATTTATAAATATTTCTTTCGAAAATAAAGGAAAGAATTTATTATTTTCTTCATTTGAGAATTATATCGAATTAAATAAAATTTTATATACATTTTTTTAGTTGTTTTTTACGCAAAATAAATTAAACATTTTGGTTTCTTCAACACACTAATTTAATAAATTTAAACATTTTACTAAATGCTATAAATTTATAATTAAAAGCAACTGGGAAAATTCTCGAGGCATTTGCCATAAGCAATTGCTCAAACATACGAAAATGTGTATATTTATTATATTAACCAAAAAACGTGATGCATAATTTATTAAAACATGCATTTAGCATAAGCATGCAGCAAAAACCAGTCTAATTTCTGTTGTCAAAGATAAACATCAGCAATTACTTCAACAATTTCCACATAATTAAAAATGATTATTTATCTATTTAAGCCAAAATAACTAACATGTTTATTTCGATGCTAGCAGTTTTAAGTATTTATGCTAGTCAAATGCCAAATAAACCAAATAAAACGAATTGATTTTCGCACACACACACACACGCACACATAGATAGTTTGGGGAAGAACTACAACTTTTATAATAGGATGTACAAACAGAAGAAGAGATGTACAAATAAATATAATATGTGTATATATATATATATATATATATTATATATATATTTGTATTGCAGATGAAATCACTTCAGCATCACTTCCCCCAATCGAGCGGCGGGTTGCGGGGTTAAAACCAATTAAAATTATTTTCGAGCCGGGGGGAAAGGGCAAAGGGGCTGCCGAATGGCAAATAAATAAACGTGGCTGGCAATCTTCTGAACTGAAATAAAATGAAATGTAATGAAGAAATGTGAATGGCTGCGCACCACACAACAACACCACCAACAACAACACACACACACATACACTCCACTCATCAAACGCCCACTTTTGGGCTGTGTCGGGGCCCCATCGTAAATAATGCGGGGCCTTAGAGAGGCGCCCATTTTCAAGCTTATGCTTTGACTGTGATTCTGCTGCTGCTGCTGCTGCTGCTTCCGCTCGATTCGCACCCGAGACTGGTCCTTGACGTCCTTTTCGTCCATTGCAGCGGCGCATAAAAATGTTAATTTATGTTAGCTGCGCCTCGCCGTTTGCATATATATCTATATATATATATATGTATGTGTGTATATAGAAGATATATACTATGTATATTCATTTATTTATATTTATTTTTTTTTGGGCGCTGCTCATTTTCAAAAAATGTTGTACACATAAAAAGAAGCGAAAATAATAAAAATTGCCAGCGTCATGCAGATAAAAACTGTTTTTGCCTTCACACTGTTGTTGTTGTTGTTGTTGTTGCTGTTGTTGTTTGGGGCGCTGCGGCGGTTTGCTACGTGACTGTGCCCCTAAATATGAGGAAAACAGTTTGCCAATTCAGCTCTAGCTACAAATTTTGAAAGATATTTTCCCATTGAACTCGGCATTTCTTGAATTTTCGTATTTATTTATTTATTTATTATATATATCTTAAATTTTGTTTTAATTATTTTTGGGTGTGGTGGTGCTGGTGGGTGGGGTTGGGTTGGGTTATTTCGCGCAATTAACAAGTTGGCGCTTTAAAATGTCATTTGGGCGCAAAAGGATTCGCGGATTCCTGGGGGAAAGATTGTGCGGCATGCGTGCGTGAACATTTAATTAAAGCAACTTATTAAGTATGCAAATTTCCGCAAATGATTAATTTGCATATTTATGAGACTAAAATGAGAGCCATAACAGCAACAGCAACAACAACAACAAAATCTCTGACAGCGGCAACTGTCAATAATAATCAGGCAAGTGCGTGAGCAGGGGTGTATTCAAGGTGTATTCTAGACGAAGAAAACGCAACGACGACGGGCTATAATAACAATTTAAAATTGAAATTATGAATTTAACATATCGTCAAACGGCGCGCATGAGTTTTATGCCTTTTAACTGCAGCTTAAAAACTTAAACATTTCCAGCGCCTAATTAGTGGGCGCCCAAATGGCTGAGTGGAAGGCGTGGCCGTGCAAAGCGGGGGCGGGCGTGCTGGCTCTAACTTATTCATATCACGTAAGAGGCTTAGACAGAGAGACAGACAGAGAGTGACAACAAAAATGTTAATTTGTAACTGGCAAAGTTGCATTAATATGTCAAATGTCAACTGGATGAGTTTCTCTTTTTGGGGTTAAGCGAACAATTTACAAATGGGTAGCTTGAACAAGTTGTCAGGCAAATTTAAAGAGAAAAACAGGAAAAATTCAAAAAAAAAAAAAAACAGTTCCCAAAATTTCTGCAAATTTGCAAACCAAACATTCTTGGCTTAAAGCAGTGATTATTGATGAATTGTTGATCAAAAATATCAATCTGGGTTAATCATCTGGGTTAATCCCAGATCACCAGTTCGTATTTCACTACTCTATGCACTCCTTTCAGCAGATATTCCCAGACCAGAATTCGACTAATATCGCTGACAACATTAGCAATTTCTGTCACTCGAAGCGTTAGGATGGAATTCAGCAGTTCTCCTCTTATATCGAGGAGTGGGCCACAATATTAAGCTGAAGAATGCCAGCCAAAGTGTCAACTTTTACTACATGTTCGGGCAAATAAATTCCACCGGCTGGTTTCCTAAAGCACAGGAATACAAAGATTAACTTTCCTAGACCACATAAACAGAATGGTCGGAATTTGCAGAGAGAAAACTTTTCTGCTTACTCCCGCTGAGCCATAAAAAACTCATCTACCTCTAATATGGAAACCAAATTTGGAAAATAGCAGCTTTAAGCGCTTTAATAAAACTCGTTTTTATACAACTCGATATGCATTCCTTAATTTGGGGATTCTTTTTTTGGTCGAACTCATTCATCAGTTAATAAAAATCCATAATAATCATAATTGAGTTATGGATTACGTTGTGAAAGCCATTTAACGTTAAAATATTTTAATAAATGATTGGCATAAAAGTAAATTTCGATTTTCAATTTTCCTTTCACTTGCGCAAACTTGTTGTTGGCTTATAATCCGAATCGAATTTGCATAGAGCGTAAGAAAATCTGAATTGGAGTTTAGGATTTAATTGCATTTTTAATGATTGAAAAGGGGGAAAGCATATGCATTGCTAATGCTGATCCACCTGATCCACTCTCTTTCTTTCTTTCTTTCTTTCTGTGTGTGTGCTTCTCACTTCAATGCACCGTGCGCTAATTAATCATGTGGCAACCACGAATAGCGGGTGGAACTAACGCACATCGCTTGCTCCAATTAGGGGCATTTCTTCGTTTTACGTACCTCCGTCTCTGTCCGCTACGTGCTCCAATTAGCATGTCATGCGGCAAAGCGCCACTGGGGCAGTGTCCTACAGCATTTCTCCATTTCCCCATTTCCCCCATTTCCCCCATTTCCCCCATTTGCAGTCACATTTGGGCAACGGGTTCTTCGCAATGCGTGTCAATCAATTGCATTTAAGGAATTATTTTGCAATGAGCTTTTCACCACTTTTATTTGTCAGTTTTCCGTTTGGCTACTAAGCTGCTTACCACCACCCACGCCCCTCCCCCTCAGTCTCCCTTTTTCATAAATATATTTATTTTATTTTCTTTGCGAGCGCTGTGAAACTGTTTGCTGAGCCGCTAATTGAAAGCGCCAAATTATATGTGAGTGGGCAAATAAAATGGGAAGACGGAAGAGTTGTCACGTTGCCACGCTTTGCCACATTGTCAGATAGTCACGTTGCCACAAAATTGTTGTCGTTGTTGTTGTTACCCCCATTTTTTGCCAGAGTCAACAGTTTTTAATTTGCCAAACAAACCGTATATAATTAATTAAAGTGAAGCTGAAGAGAACTGGGTGGGGAGAGTTTCGAGAGGAGTGCTGAAATTAGAAATAAAAAGTAGCCGTGCAAGTACAGTAAGGCCTGCTAAACTTGAGCAAAGGTCGCTCTTTGCTGTTTATTGTTGTCGTTGTTGTTTGTTTTTTTGTTGCTTTTCTGCATTCATTTTGTTTTAATATGCAAAGTCAACAGCGTTCTGTGTCAGCCAAAGGGCAAAATCAACAGAACTGTACACACAGCAACCAAGCAAGAAATATATATATACACACACACACACACACACACATACATATATATATGTATAGTGAGAGAGCGTAACAAAAATAGGCGCCAGGGGCCTCCATTTGGCTGTCCAACGGCCGCATTAGCAGCAACCAAGCCATGTCAACTGGCCGGGCCAACTGAACTGAATCTGTCTAATAGAGCAGCAGGCAAACAGAACCGAGATAGCTGCAGTGTGTGTGTGTGTGTGAGATGGGGGCACGCGTTGGCATGCGAGAAATTTGCATAGCTCATAGTGGCTGTTGCCATTTGCGTAGCTCCTCCGCACGGCTCGTCCTTTCCAGCCTATTATCTTTTAGAGTTCAGTGTGTGTGTTGCTGCAATTGGCATTTAATAGGCGCGTTGCGGCTTGCGTCACGGGAGGCACACACATGATGAATAGCCCACTCCCCAGCTATGTGCAACATGTAGCAGGTACAAAATTTTGCTGCAACATTGCCAAAGAGACACTTGCAAAGGATTGCAAAGCATTCAATTCGATTTAGATGCGTAGTTGTTGCTGCAGCAGCAGCTGCCGTGACAGTTTCTGATGCAAATTGATGTTGCAGCTGCTAGTTGCTGTTGCTGTTGCGTGCTGTCGAAACGAAATTGCAAAAGACGAATGAATCGCACACCGGCATCTTTCATTGAGTCATCTCAATTGCAATCGTTGCAGAAAACTAATTGAGCAGCACAAAGCCTCAATTATCACATTTCTTCGCACGCAGCAATGCAACTGTTAACTCAATTAAAGATCTGGCCAAAATTAGAGTGCATTTTTAGGTGCGAAAAGTGCCGACGAATTGTGTAAAAAGTTTTGTTCGAGTGGCTGCACTTAAAATTGTTTGCAAAAAAATACTCGAATTAAGGTTAAATAAGGAAATTGCTAAGTTTAAAAATAAAACATATTTTAGTTCATTTATAAGTAAATAAAATTCTAATTTAATTTAATTTCAAGAACTAGTTATGAGTTATTCAAAAAGCATCTTTCGTTTAGTTGCCATATTCTGCAATTTATATGCAAAATTGGCTAAAATATTTTTATGAACTACTTCAAGTTAAATTGGCTCCGCAGCTCTAGCTGCAAATGAACTAGTTTAATATACCCCTGATAAATTGTATGCAAATTATGTGAATGCGGAAACATGCAAAATTTAATTTAACGCAAAATTACTTGTGTGTACTTTGAATGAGGGTGTAGTATAATATGTTACTTGTGTATGTGTGTGTGCGTGTGTTGGTTATTGCCAATTTGCCGTCAATCAATGGCAGACGTCGCTGAAGCCGCAAAATGTTTGCCAGCGCATTTATAAGCCACATGGGCGAAAGCTGAGATACAACGCATTTACATGTGTAGGTGAATATATAATATAAATATATTATTGTACAACATATGCTTATATATATATATATATATGTTTGTTCATCACTTAACTTGTATGTTAATATGTTTTTAATTGGTTTGTAATTATTATTGTTGCGGTTCGGTTTGCTGTTGCTGCTGTTGTTGCCGATGTCACTGATGCTGTTGTTGCTGCTGCTGCAGTTGTTATTGCTGGCGCATTTGATGTTTGTTTAATAATTAGTGCATAAAATGCATTTAAACTAAACATAAAACCAAGGCTCATAATTGCATTAAAACACAACTGCACAACAAAAATGACAACACACACACACACAACACACACGCACAGATAACAGCCGCTGATGATAAATAGTTGGCAATTTGCTCTGCATATGAAATGAGTTTTCCCGAAATGGATCAGAAATTGAAATTCGCTGAACAGCCGCATTTGCATTAGCCCAATGACATTTATTCACTTGAAAGCCAATATTAGTTATGTATACGCATTTCCATATGAATGTAAACACAAATATGTGAATATAAACGATCTCGATAGCGATCATAATTAAACAGCCGCAAAATGGCGTCATAAAATGAAAATGAAAAAAACGTTGCCTACTTTTTTGGGCACTTAACGCGCCACATTCGGCATTAAGAATTGCCAAAGTGTCTGCGTGTGTGTGTGTGTGTGTGTGAGTGAGTGTGTGTGTGCTTGATGTGTATTTTGTTGAGCCATAAAATGCAAAAGCAAAAGCGTAAAGCTGCGTAAAATTGAACTTTGGCCGCGAAAGCAATCAAAACACGTGCGTTTAAAAGTTGGTCACGCTTCAGATGCAGATAAGCAGCAAACAAATGACAGACAAAGATAACAACTCACACTCTCTCTCTCTCTCTCGTTCTGTCACTCTTGCTGGCGCTCTCTTGGGTCCGGTCCAGTGCAATCACAATAAAAACCGCACGCATACGCACAATTTTCATTATAATAAAACAGCGCATAAATATCTAAATGAGTAATAAAAAATGTTTTATGTGCATTGCGACGCAGCGCATAAAAGACGCCACCTAATGTGGCTCTTGTACACACACACAAACACACACACACACACTCTTTCACACATATATATATATATATATATTGGAGTACATATATATAATTTATAGATATATATAGAACTAAATGTTTACGCACTGATACAGCTGTGATTGGCAGCCAAACAACTTGACCTGCCCTCGTCAGGGTTACGCACATCCCCACTCATCCCCAACCCCTCACATATCCCTGACACCCTGCTCCATGTCCGCCTGTCAGTTGAAATGCGTTTTGTAATTCATATTTGCATGAAAATGCCAAATGGCAAAGTGTCATGAACTTTTTAAAAGCCAAAAAAACAGCAGGGGTTGAAGGTGTGGGAGGTGGGGTTTGTGGGGCCGTCTCGATATACATGTCTAAAAATTCATATTTTTAAAAGAACACGCGTCGTACCGATTTTTATTTGTACTCTTTGGCAATACAATAAAAAATGTAACATAAATATATCAGCAATATATGAAAATTTAAAATATTTTTGCATTTCTTTTTGACAGATATAAAGCTATATTTCTGTGTGTATGATTAAAATAGCAGGGGAAAGTGTTAAAGTCCACGCTAAAGCTGGAATATTGCATAAATACGTAATGTATTTATTTAAGTTGTTAAAAGGCATCAGCGTGTATTAAAATACATTTATATATATGTATATCGATTGCAATTTTTCGCATTTGTTGCGAGTAAATTGCCAGAGATGTTGATTAATGCGTTTTACAGGTGGCAGCAACCGCAGCAGCAGCAGCAGCAGCAATAGCAAAAGCAGTAGCAGCTGCAGCAGATGACTTACTGACAGCAGCTGCAGCCAAATGGGCGTATGCGCAATGTTAATGCAATTTCAGGTCAAGCGTCTGTGTGTTATGTTAATTTGCGCAACGTGACTTCATGTTTGTGTGTGTATGTGTGTGTGTGTGTGTGTGTGTGCAATAAGAAACTTGTAAGCCCGCAGACAACAACATCGGTGACAAAAACAAGAACAACAGCGACAACAATCGGCAAGGAAATGTTTATGCACATGCAGCAAAAAAACAACTGTTTATTCATGCCCTTTGTGAAGCAAGCACACAGTTAAGAGGGGGTGGGGGAGGGGTGCTGACGATTGTGGTTTCACTCTGAGTGTGACGCTTTGGCAGCTGTGTAGCGCCTGCTGCGTGGCGCGCTAAATAAACCCACTGATATCCTTGATATCAGCCAGCTCAGAGCTGGCGCTCGGAATGGGGAATGGGACTGGGGCTGGGCCATCGTCATCGGCACTCTGACTTCCTGTCAGTTGCAGCGGCCAAGTTGCTGTTGTCGTAGCTGCTGCTGCTGCTGTTGATACTGCTGCCCGGCGGACATGTAAAAATATGGCACACGTTGCATATACGTCACGCACAACATGCACAAACGAATGAAGACGATGCCAGCAAAATGCTTTCAGCAATGCAACGACTCTTAAATACACTACAATCAATCTCTATGGCTAGAGTAGAGTTGAATAACCAAAGACAGTAAATCTGAATTGTTTGTTTATTCTTTTATAGAATTTTATTATATGTAATTGATTACTTAAACAAAAAACGTTTTTATGCAAATTTTTATCTCCTTTTTTTTCGAATTTTTCAATATTTATTTTCGCTTATAAAATATTTTCCCATCATTTTAATTAAATTTATTTTATGCATAAAATCGAATTTATTCAGTAATATTTTGTTATTTTGCCCAAATGCTTTTTCGCACAATACCCTCAATTTCACAAATACTCTTTCTTTTGTTCAGTACACTCGTGTATAATATCATACTTAAGAATGCTTACACACTATTTCATAGTCGACTACCCAAAGTTATTTTATGCAATACAAAAGGGAATTGTGCAGGATACAAATTACGACGAGAGTCAAAGAAAATGCATGACTGTGCGCATTGGACAGATGTTGAGTGGCATCAATGGGAAATCTGCCATTGAGCCATGACGTTAGGCTCATTTATTTATTATTTTTGCTGATTGAAGTGCCATCAATAGCCCAATGCAAACATGAGCGAACCGAAACATGAGTGAACCTACAAAAGATTGAGGGAATGACAGAATGCGAAAGAATTCGGATAAGAGAAATACAGGCGAAAGGCAGGCAACAGTTCAACAGTTATCGGCTTATATGGTATATAGCCAAAATTTTGTGCAGCTGAAAAATTGCACTTTGAGAAATCTTCTATTAACGAACCAGAAGTTAAAAGAGATGCCTCTTATATCGAATAACTTCTTACAATTCTTTGATTTAATTTTTTAAATAATAAATATTAAATCATATTTTTTAGCTTTTAGCTGCTACAGAGTACAATTTTCTAGTTTTTTCGCCAAGTGTATCTATATACTAAAGAGTATTTTTTGTAGCTTAAAGTGAACCAAGCTATTTGCATAAATCAAAACTTTTTTTTTGGCTGCAAACTTTTTCCCACGTGTGCCATTCATTTTGGTGTGTGTGTGTGTTTATGTTTATGTGTGTGTGTGTGTGTGTGTGTTGCATTCTTTTCATACATTTTGTGTATAGAGATGATTTAGTGCCGACGTCGCGCCTACCCTATACCAAGTGACCCCCGACTAATGATGTCAATCTGCGTGTCTCTGTGTTAGTGTGTGTGTGTGTATGTGCGTGTGTGCGTGTGTGTGATGGAGTGTTCATGTTATGTGTATGTGTGTAAAAAGCGGCTTTAAACTGTGCAACCTGCTGCCCGCATATTTTGGCCGAGTTTATTTGACCAGCGGCGGCCCCGCATATTCATCATAAAATGTGAAGCTGCCTCGCATGCGAGTTATTGTTGTTATTGTTGTTGTTGTTGTTGTTGTTGTTGTTGTTGTTTGTGGAAGCAACACGGAAAAGCAATGGCACATACAAAATGTGCGCATATTTCATAACCCAGTCTGCGCCCCAAAGCCAATGCCTAGCAAAACCGTTCCAAAACCCACTCGTTTTGCCGGGGTCAGGTCCAAAAAGGGTCGTTGCCCTGATATGAGGCTGCTTGCCAAAAAATTACATGGCCCATTGGTCAACAACAACAACAACAGCAACGACAACTAAAACAACAACTACGTGCGGAAGTTGTCCATAGAAGCCCCTTAAACAACGTTGCGCCTCGCATATTCATAAAACAACAACAACAAAAAAAAACACCTTTGATGTATGTAATTTTGTTACCGTTTTCATATTTTCCCTCAGATTTTTCTTTTTTTGGTTTATGCCGCTGCTGCGTCCCAAGCGCATTTCACTCTGTTACTGTTTTGTTATGCTCTCTAGTTGTTGTTGTAACTGCTGTCTGGTTGTGTAAGGGTGTGTGTGTGTGTGTGTGTTAGTGCGCGTGACACAGAAAGCAGCTTGTGTGCGAGGTGCGAAAATGTGACGTAAGCAACAGCAGCAGCGACCATTAAATTGGGTTATCACCAAAAACGAAAAAAAGCAACCTAAACAACTGTGCTTTTGAGCACAATATGCGACTGATAGATACCCAGTTATTTGAAGAAATGCAAAAAATCTATCTTAAAGAAGTGAAGAGTGAACGGATACCCTGTACAACACCAAACAAAAAATAATTACATTAAAAGCAAATATATTAGTTTTGTATTCATTGGAAGTATTCACATATTCACAATTATTAAATTGAATGCATGTCAAACAGACAATTTCATTTATTTAAAACTTCCATTAACATATAATATTAGCTTTCCCTACATGATTAAGTCCCCTGAAACAAAAGCTTTTGCTGCTGTTAATTTGGATGAAAATTGTAAAAACTTTTTGGCCGTTAACACGGAATCAAGAACATATAGACTTTATGGGGTCTTTAACTTTATGATGACCCTTTCGCGCACTTTTATGGCAACAGGGTATATAAAAAAAAAGAAACAAAAATAAAAAAATATATTTATACGCGAGTACGTATTTTTTGTGCTTGGGTTTCCTTCTTCATTTTTTTTTTGTTTTTGTTGGCTGCTGCATGTCCCCGCAGGGGAAATGAGATTTGCGCCTCTGAGTATGCGTCGTGTCAGTTTCGGAATAAGTACGTGGGAATTTGGACAGCCAGTGCCGGTGGGAGTGGCAGCTGTGCTGCGGACGGGGCACCTTTGTGGTTGCAAAGGGACAGTACCACACACACACACACAGACACACAGACACACACACACACACAGATATACAAGACCGCAAAGTAGACAAGCAAATAAATAAACAAACAAACTGTCGGCAACTGAATTTTAAGTGGAAATGGGAACTGAACTCGAAACTATGGCTACTTTTTGAAGTCTATACGAAAGCACTTGGCATTAATCATAACAGTTATTTAAATATCAGTTAAAAACCATCAATAACTAATTAAAAAAGTTTGTTAAATTAAGCACAAGCACATTTGTGTTTAACCGCTTTTAAGGCAGAAAATCAGCCAGAATATTAAATTACTTTTCAAATACTTAAAAAAGAACCGTTTTGAATAATATGTTTGACTTCAGAATTAAGATAAACACAACTCTGGCAAAGTTTATAAACAGTTTTCAGAAACAATTTATACAAACTCGAAAACTGTGCTTCCGACTTATCACAACTGATAAGCTATTATCTAAACAATATTAAATATTTATATCTTTATATTAAATTCACCGAAATGCCTTAAGCTAAATGCGTAATTGCTCAATTCATGATTACGTCTCGAGAAAATAATTAGAGGCGTCTTTAAAATTTGTCCAAGCATTCGGCTATTGTTCGGCAACTGTGGAAATTAATTACTGTAAACTAAACTGGAGAGCATCTCATGGCATCGCTCGTGTAGCCACTTGAGAAGGCGCTTTATAGACTAGAAGAAGAATGCTGCGTGTCCATTTGGGCTATGAGTTTTGGCAATTGCTCGGCTGCCGTTGGTTCGCTGACAAAGTCATCAAAATTTCACAGCCACTTGGGAAAGCAGAAAAGCGCAAAATTTTTATTGTTTTTTCATTAGGCGTTGGTTGCGTCGGCGTCGGCGTTGGCGTTGGCGTCGGCGGCTCCGCTCGGCTCGGCTTTGGTCAATGTTCGCAAGTTGAACCAAGGGCCAAAAAGCATAGAAAACAGCCTGGCAATTGACGCCTGGGACACACGCAAAGAACTTGGCTAAGAGGTGGCATGGATGGGGGGAGTGCGAAGCAGGAGGTTATTTCTATGGAGCAAAGAGGCCAACGTCTTTGGGGGCTCTTTGGCATTGAAGAGACAACACAAGTTAAAAATTGGTGCACGACTTAAGAGCTCTGCTTAATGTGTGTGTGTGTGTGTGTGTGAAAAACTTGAAAAAAAATGATAAAATAATGGGAAATTATGAAAATTTATGAGGGATTGCTATAAATTAAATAGTTTCTGAAATAACAACTTTTAAGATATAAAAATATATATGTATATATATTTATTTATTAAAAAATACCCTTCCTATAAGGTATACCCAGAGCCAAATGGGCGCAAGACACGCGCGAACTGGCGAATGGATGAGTACAGGAAAAACTTAATGAACTACATGAAAAGCGGACGCTGTTGATTGTTGCTTGATGTTTGCCTGTGTGCGTGTGTGTGTGTGTGTGTGAGTTGTTTATGTGTATGCCTTCGTATTTGTGTGTATGCTAACTAAGCGCTGCGCCATTGGGAGTTGGGAGTTGCTGTTGTTGGTGTTGTTGTTGTTGTTGTTGCTGGCGCTCAAGTATGCTTAGAAAATCTCCAGAGCACGTTTCCGGAAATAAATAAATAAAATCCAAAAGAGAAGCCGGGCGAGGTGAGCCGACACTGGAGGCGCTGACCAAGTCGCCTTCTTTCTGTGTTCGTTCGGTGGGTGAAGGCATTCCACAAAGAAAAAAAAGAAGAAGCACAAATAAAATAAAAGGCAAACAAACGAGCTTTGCATAGAAATTGACGTGTCCGACGGAAAAGGACAGGCAACAGCAACAGCAACAACAACAACAACACGGATAACAGCAGCTACATAAATTCCCGTAAAATTTTAATGATACAAAATTATTTTTTTTGGGCTACTGAATGAAGTATTCACAAACACCGTTGCCACAAATAAATTTTGTGCTCTGGGTGCCACAGTTGTGTGTGTGTGTTTGTGTGTGTGTGTGTGTGTTTGTGTGTGTGTGTGTGTGTTGTGTTTTTGGTTTGCCTCTGTTTCTTTTGCTTACAGCTGCATGCACTTGATTTGTAATTTAATATTAATTAAAACGTAGCAGCAACAGCCGCATCTTCAATTTGGCCCTGTCTTTTCTAACTTTGAGCCCACCTGCATAGTTTTTAAGGCAACCGTTCCCCCCCCAAACACTCCACTCTCTTCGCCGCTACCCTTAGGGCCTCTACTGTTGTCCGTTCTGCCAGCAGCTGATAAATTGAGGTAGCTGCTGGCCAAGTCAACGAACCGAGTTGAGTCAATAATTTTATTGCAAAGACATTAAAATTTTAAATGCTGCTACCCAGCAACGTCTCTCTCTCTCTCTGGCTTACTATATTTTTGTCTCTCTCTCCCTCTCTCTCTCTCTATCTTTCCGTCTCTAGTACTGGCTCTATTCAAAGTGAATGTCTGTTTGACTCACCTCTTCGCTTGCGGCAACTTTGCGCCTGTGGATTTTGTGTCGTCAACAGCCATGCGGCATTTTCTGTTGTTGCTAGCCCCCCTCATCCCCTACTCTTCTCAAGTTTCCCGAAAATACAACCCCACCCCCTATTCCCTTGAGCAAGCTACCACCTCTGGTTCTTTTAGTTGTTGTTGACTGCGCCAAAAACTTTGCCGCTGGGAGATTTTTTGCCGGGCGTCTCGGCGTTTGCTCGGCTTTTACGACATCGCTGCTGCTGCTGTTGTCTTTCTGTTATCGTCCAGAGTGTATGTATGTGTGTGTGTGCGTGTGCGTGTGCGTGTGTGTATGCCTGCATTAACGAAACTCAATTTCAACTTTTCACTCTGTTCATGTGGAAAAGTTGCCAGCAGCATCAAGTCGGGGGCCAAAAAAAGTACCTAGAGACAGAATGATTATGCCCTGTACTAAATTAGTATAAAGGTATGCCCAATGGAATGAAACTCCATAAAATTTACTGCACTGCATTTTATTTTATTTGTTGTAAATGTTTTACATTTACTTTCCCCGAAAAGCCAAGCATTTGTGTGCTTTGACACAAATCTCTCAGGATTTCTCTATGAAACTTTAAAAAAGAAATATATCAAAGAATATATTTAAGCTAGATATTATAAATCTGATTTGGAAATTTTAAAGTATATTTTTAATTTTAATTTTTCTATACAGAGTATCTGCATAGCGTTCATCTTTTGTTCTTGTCGAATTCAGAGCTTTATAAATGTTGAATTGAAATATCTATTTGGCGTACGCATATTTCTGGGGTGGAATTTTAATGAAAAATATCACAAGATATATATATGCAGCAAATATAAATGAAAATTTGAAGCTCGGCATGCATAAATCAGTTTTATAGTTATGTAAAATAATCGCAATGCACAATTAAATATGCCGGACAAGGCTCAAATAGGAGCTGGCAGGAAGGCGATGCTAAAGCGATCTAAAGTTGGCAAAGGACCTGGCCAGCACAGCGTAATTTATGTGGCTTGCGACAAAGCCAAAACACAGGGCAAGATAAAGATAGTACTGTCGGGCTCGGAGAGCTGGCAGAGCTGGCTCAGTTCGGCCGGAAACCGGATGCAGGAAGACGCCATAAAGGCAACATTTTTCATGGCTGCCCTGGCTGCCCTCAAATGCAAACGTGTGCAGTCTGCAATTGGGCGTAGCCGCAAATGTCTCTAATTAGATTGGACGAGCAGTTACTTTTTCCTTCTGCTTCTTCTCTTTTTTTTGTGGGGGGTTTTTTCGTTGTTGGTTTTTGGCAACTCATCGATAAATCAATGCGTTTAGTTGCCGCTCGACTGTGGGCAGAAATCGCAGTTGGACAGCTGCCGACAGCTGATTGATGATCCACGAAATTACAAATTACATAAATGTTATGCGAATTGCCAGATAAAAATCGGGCAAATCGGGCCGCTCACCGAATCACTTAAGCGTAACACCTTGTTTGCTTTTGTCCTCGCCGCCGCCGCCGCTAAATGAATTTGCCCAATACAAGTTTGATTGATTGCGGTCATCAACAATATAAAGGTGCCTAACCCCCTAACCCCCCCTCAAGTTAAACAACATCTATCTCTTTGGCGTGCTTAATATTTAATTTCCTTGCAGATATTTGTACATTGACAATTTCTGTCCCTTTTAATGCAAATATAAAAATGTGTAAATTAAATTTAATATGAATTTCAGTGCAATATTTGTAATCTGCTTTGCGAAAACGTACGCGCCTCAAATTTGGTGACTCTCATAATAAATATATATTATATGGTTTTTCGATTTTTTTATCTAACCAATCTTCTTGCCTACTCTTATTCACCTTTTGTTCTTAAACTGAATAGTCGAATTGATGCGGATCGCTTTCAAAGCGTCTGAGACGTTCCTCGAATTGGCCAAAGAAAAATGACTCCAGCTGCATTAACTTGTACAAACGATAACCTTTCGACGAAGCGTAACGAGTGTTGTACGCGCAGATACAATGATCCGGGAACGCTTCAATAATTTTAGGTAGAACTAGCCAATCGAATTCGCATGGCAAGTGGATTATATTGGGATCTCTGTTTTCATCCGGACATTGAGGTGACTGGCGCCGCTTGACGTGTGCCTTAGCAGAACCACCAGCATCAGCATTAGCATCAGCATTAGCATCAGCATTAGCATCAGCATTAAGAGTACCATTAACACCATCGGTGCGCGATGGCAGCGGTTCGTTGGCATCCATTAGAGCGAATGACATTGCATTCGAATTGCCGGCTGCCAATGACGGCGTAACTGGCGGGCCCAATGACCTGGCCCAGCTGCTTGGCGCGCGATTCTGTGAACGATGCGTAAACTGTGTGAAAAGTGGGGCGGACTCAAAACTTACGTGCGCCGGAACAATGCTTACCAGGGCAATGAGAACGTTCGCTATTGCTAGCAATAATTTCATTTCAGATTGCATTTTGTGAAATATGTTTGTGTTCTCATTTATATATTTGTGTATACTTGTGTGTGTTTTTGTGTACTCAAAATTGCCCGCCCCCTCGCCCGGTTTGCTTCGATTTGCTTAATATGATTTACTAAATTCGAACAAAGTTCGTTTTAGCCAAGCACATAAAATGCGCGCACACTTGCAAATTATGGCCAACATGTGCGGCAGGCGCAAATTGATAACCAGGGACCAAACGGTTCACATACAGTACCACACACTCTCTCTCTCACACACACACACACACGTACACGTACACATACACATACATAGATAACTCGATACAGCATCAATTACCCACGCCATGTGGTCAGACAGCAAACGTTTGAGGCCCCAAGGCTGAGGATGCGGGGGGCATAAACTGAAACAAGCTAAATTCTGTGCTGCCCAAAATGCTGCACAAGCGGATACCCTGTAGCCCAGTCTAAAGTAGCTTACTTCGTTTATAACTCGAGATGATTTTTATCAAAGTTTTCCAGAGAATGCAATTTGGAATACGACATTTGACATTTGTCAAAAAATATATATATTAAACTTGATTTTAAATATCATATAAAAGAATCTTTTACCTGTAACTAGCTTTTGTATTGTCTACAGGGTATAAAACTGCGCCAACTGGGTCCAATTGGTGGGTGGCTGGGTGGGTGTACACCGAGTGCAATGACAGCAGCAGCGGCGGATACTAGGATATTAGAAAAGCCACACGACCAGGCAGAGAAGCCTGTAAAAGTGACAGCCAAGTGGCACACACCCATTTACACACACCAAGAGTGAAAGAGAGAGAGATAATGGCCAGCATTGATAATGACCAACACTGCAGATCGATATGGAACATTTCAAGCGTGAAAATAATATGACAGCAGTAATCAAGGAGCAAACCCGCACAGCCCAGACGAGACACCCTGCTCTGTTAGTGTTAGTGATATTGATTTCAGGCGCGGTAAACGCGTCGTATGCGCAACATCGCAAAGTGTAAGCGAGCTGAACGGCCTGAAAAGGCAACAGGAAATGGACAAAATAACTAAGCGGAAATGTTGCTAGCGCATTGCAATGAACACCAGCTGGCTGGCTGGTTGAAGGGCTGGTTGAAAGGCTGGCTGAATGGCTGGCTGGCTGGTTGACTGGGCTGTTAACACATGTCACTGGGCCATAATTGCAAGCCATCCATCGGAGATGGAGTGCGAGTGCGAGCTAGAGACAAGCTGCTGAATGAATGACAATTGTTTTGACACGCCTGACAGCTGGCGGGTGCAAGGCCGGCGGTTGCCGTGCGGCGTTCGGTCAGAGGCAGCTGTCAAAAGCAGACAACAGCTGCCAGAACACTGGCACACATTGCATGCATACAAACACACACACACACAAGCTACTGATAAAATTCATGGCAAACACACAAAATAGAATTTTTCATGCTGTGTGACATCAAGAATTTATGGGAAAATTATTTTGTTATGCGTCTGCGTTGAAATGCAACTTCATTAGGCTAACTTTAAGCAATTTTCAATTACACACAAAAGTGTCTGTGTGTGCAGCTTAGCCACGTTGCATGCCCCATAAATGCCTGAACAGTTAATTTCGCATTCAATTAAGCCAACGGCAGCTGAAACCAAAAGCTTACAGCCACAGGCAGACAAACAGACAGGCAGCTACTTAAATTGGTAACGCTTGATTATGGTCCTTAGAATCGCAACAAATCTCTTTAGTTAACTGCTTTCAAAAGTCCAACCATTGATTAATAATCTCTCTCTCTCTCTCAGTCTGTTTCTCTTTCAAAAGCAAAAGTCTACGTTTTTCTCGGCTGCATTTAACATTCCACAATCTGCCTGGCTGACTGGCTGGCCTGGTGCCTGTCTATGCCTAAAGCTGCCAGGATAGCACATATTTCGCCTGCGCCAGCAAATTTGTTGCCAGCTGCAAGTGGCGAACCGCATTTTCTCCTCGGCTCGTCCCTTGCCTTCCCTTCCTCTTGCTCTTTAAGCACTTTTATAGCTGCAACTGACGCTGTGGCATGATGCCCATTTCCCGCACTTTGTTGCCTTTTGTTATACCCTGTTACGCAAATCAATGGGTATAATAGTTAGAATAGTTCCACAAAAGGAAGCATATATATTATATTATTATATATGCAACTTATTTCAATATTTTAAAGTAGTACTGGGTATCTAACAAGTGCGCATACCCCTTTCGTCTTGCTATACAATATACATAAATGCTTCTGATATTCTTTCTAACAAAATACGAAGTACTAAAAAATAATAAATGTATATTTTATTAAGATTGTTAATTAATATTCGAATTTGCAACTTATTTCATTATTTTAAAATAGTACTGGGTATCTATCTAACAAGTGCGCATTCCCTTTTTGTCCTGCTTTATTTATATTTTTATTTTTTTTGTTATTTCTTATTGTTCTTGACGTCGAAGTTGTATTTCATTTTGTTTTGCTTTTTTTGCACGGGGCGAACCTTTTGTTTATTCGCGCTCCGGCGGATCAAAAAAACTGTAATAGCAGCAGTCCGGTGCAGAAGATGGGACACGGGACATGCCGGCTGCATGATGCAGGATGCAGGTTTGGACGTTTGGAACGCGAACGCGAAAGCGAACGCGAACGCGAACGCAGCCACCTCGGCACAAAGGCAAAGGCAGGGTGGACCTGAAGCGCAGCTAACAAAATGTTTATGTGCTGCCGGCTGTTGTAGAATGGGCCAAGGAAGTGGAAGGGGGGTGGGGCAAGGGGGGTGTGTGTGGTGGGGCCAAGAATGCAGTGCACGTATGTGCAGTTATAAATTGCAACTCGTGCGCAACGTTTGCCAGTCCAGAGCTGAGCGAATCGGCATCCGTGATGGCGTCAAAAAGAGAGAGCCGCCCAGTCAAGAACTAGTTGGGGGTTTTTTAAATCGGGACAAGAGGGGTGGTGAATGGGGCGGGCGGGATTGGTTTACGTTGAGGTTGGATAGTTGGTTAGTTGGGTTAGTTGGGTTAGTTGCTGTCTGCCAAAGCCACAGGCAACGAGGTCGGTCGAGCTGCAGGTGATGCATCTGCGGCTGTCTAAGCATGTGCATGTGTGTGTGTATGTGTGTGCGTGTGTGTGTGTGAAGAGTAAAGTGCGGAAAATGGTTACAGTAATAGAATTAACAAAACAAAATTGAAGTTGGGCACAATTAAATATTTGCGCGGCCAGCCATGGCAACAATGTTGTGGCAGCAGCTTTTGTTGCTGCTGCTGCTGCAATTTCAAATCGGTACAGTCCAGCTTTATATATATATGTATTTATAAATATATATACGTTACTGACAGCGCCATAAAATAGCGTCAAACCTGCAACACGTTATTGCAAACTTTCGAATTAAACAATTTTAAATGCGTTTTATGCTAAAATGTAACGACCGTGGCCAAATTGCAGCTGTGGTTGGTTCGCTGCATTTATGTTTATTTGCATTTTGCATTTTGGATTGTGCAATTTGCATTTTGCAGGTACGCGTGCCGAACAACTCCCCCCACCCCAATATGAATCGCTTCAATAAATAACCACTCGTTCAGGGTGAGCAGAAAAAATGCGGAAACTGAAAAAAAAAAATGTTAAGTGCTTTTAATTTGGTTTTTATTTACCCGAAAAGAGGAAGAAATTGACGCGGACAGCCGTAAAGCAATTAAGTAAATATATTCCCAGAACCAGCATCGATAATCGAAGCGTTCCCGAATCATGTTTGTGAAATTGTGCGGCATTCTTATTGGAACTTTATCGGACAATTGGACGTTAACATTATTTTTATCAGGCTTTAAGTGCAAATGAAATTTTTTATTTCAGCCATGTTAAATGCGAGTTCGATTAATATTAACTGATAAATATTATAATAAAGGTATTTTGAAGGTAATCTTTTTTTTTGTAATTCCTTCAAATTCCTATTAGATTGTTATATGGCCACAGAATCTCATCCCAAATGCTGAAACATTAATTAAAATGCAAATGTATTCATTGCAAAACAGATATTTATTAAGCTGTTAAGCGCGTGTTTTATTAAATACATAATAAATTTATGTGCTGGCCGTTGAGTATTCATTTATCAGCAAGTTTTTGGCAGGCCATAAATCATGGCTTCAACACATTTATTATACAAATTCTGAATCAGTTTGCGTGAAACATAATAAGAACACGCCATCAGATATGCCATAACTCAAATCAATAAAATTTTCCGAGCTGAGCCACCTAAACGAGATTTAAAAGCAAAACCAAATCGCAATTTTAATCAGTTTTTTTTTTTTTTGGTCAAATTCCACAGAAATGCAATTAGTTTACACACAATTTTGTTACTGACCAAAGCTGCTGGTATTCTATCAGTCTGGCAAGTTATCAAATCGAATTGAAGCTGTCAGATTCCACTGACAAATCGTACTTAATTATTTTAACTTTAACTTTAACTTTAATTTAATATAATCTAATCAATAATCATGTTTTTAACAATAAATTATTATAAAACGTACAGGATATTTCCCAGTCGCCTAATTTTGTACTTAAAGCATGATTACTCATATTTTTTTGTAGCTTTTGGTTGTCAGAACCCTAATCTGGCCAGCATGGCGAAACTGAGCAGAAACCCTTCCACGCGCGCTGAGCTGAGGTACTGTTAACAGCTCTGTAATTAGTTGCCTTTTTTTTTGTGTGAAAATTCTTTTTTCGTTTTGTGTCCACCATGGTCAACATCGCTCTTCTCGTGCTGCCAATGTCAGCGCGAGATTGATGGCAATTCATTTTTTAGACCGCTGCTGGTGGTGTTGATGGTGGTGTTGGTGGTGGTGGTGCTGCCATGCGAGATGGACAAATGCTGACCATCATTTCAAGCTGACTCGTAGCCGGCGTCACATTGCGTCTGCATAAGCTTTAATTAGCCAAGTGCCGGTTAACTCGGCGAAACTGAGAACAAAAGGCAGCCCAAAGCGGTGTCGCTGCCGTTTGCCAACATATCGCAATTTCAAATATTGTCAGCGAGAATTTGCGAAATTGAATTGAATTGCATTTGCAAATTTGCATAGCATTGCCTGAGATTACCGCCCCCTTGACCCCGCCCCTTGAGCCACCACATAAGCGGTGCGTTGGTGACAATATTGACAAAACGTTCAATTGAAATGCATATTGAAATAAATAGTAAGTGTTTCTTTATTGTATATTTAATATATGCAAGCTCCTATAGGACAAAAAAAGGAGCTGCCTGCCTCACTGAAAAAAGGGAAACGCAAAATTACCATATTTTCACACACTGCCACAAACGCAACAACACACACAATGTATAACAATCAAATTTTAAATGTGCAGAAACATGTGATGGACTAAAATGTATCCTATATGAAACAAAGACATAGATAAGATTAAGGTTTGATTATTATAATGTAATTTTTTAAAGTTATTTAATGTTTTTTGTGTGTTTATTATTAATAAGTATAATTCAATTGTACTTTATAGACATACTCTTAAGCATTTCATACTCTTCTTCAAGATTAGTACAGGGTATCACAACAACAGATGCTTGGTGAAGCGTTGACAAAGCTTCGAAAGAGGTAAAAATTTAACGGAATTGCAAATGCTGTTGACACTTGCACAACGCAAACAATTGTCCGCAATCTGCTGCTCTCTCACCTCGCTTTCTCTCACTCGCTCTCTTTCTCTTTCTCTGTCTCCTTTTCTCTTTCTCTGTGTGCAACTAAAATTTCAGCCATTTTGGCTTTCGGTTTGTATACGAAAGTTGCCTGTACGGCATCGGATGGCGTTTTAGCAATTTTCATGTTTGCATAGTTTTTGGCAACACTTGATTGCTCTTTGGCTTTGGCCAGAGTGTAGTCAACCTGGCCAACACACACCCAGCCATCGTTGGTAACCTGTCTGCACAAATTTTTGGTTAATATTTTTTGATATTTTTTTATTGCTTTGCGTAATCAGAAACTTGACATGCCACAAAAATCGGATATGCAATAAGTTAGGCAGCCGATTTTTTTGTTGTCTTTTTTTCGAGCTGTCGGAGATTTATAAGCCCGCATGCAGGCGGGTGGCCACGCCCACAAATTAGCTGAGCTGAGCTGAGTCACATGTTTTTGGCACATAAATCATATTCAGCTTTGCGGCGCCAACGAACATTCAATCAATGTGCAACAAATCCCTCAAATTTGTTATGCGTCACGTACGAGTATCAAGTCACAGATGTGTGTGTGGGTGTGTGTGTGTGTTTTAGAACTTTAAAGTCGGTCGAGCCTAAAAGCCCTTTATACATATCTATATTTTGTATATATTATATATTTAGGCTAATACACTCATGTTAATATTATATAGCGCCTAGTGCGGCTTAATTTGGGGCTTGTGTATGCTTATGGAAGTAATCGTAATAGTAATCGTTATCGGAATTAAAATCGAAAGCCCTCCGTGCCCTGTCACATTTGCTAGGTTATCAACTTTACACTCAACTGAATATATTTGGGGCATTTGGCATTTCTTTATGCCTGGCACGGCTTATTAAATATTAAATTGATAAGGCAACGACGCCCGAGCAGGGACTGGTTGTCTCCCTTTTTCAGCTGTGGGGTATTGGGCATCTATAAGTAACATTTGTTGCCTATTTCTCTTGTTCTTGCCCATTTTGTGTTTTTGCCTAAGCGGCTTTTGCCCGCATTTCACAGTGGAGCACGTGCTCCTCCACATCCCACACACCCAGCTCCCCTTTTCCCTGCTGATACAATGCTGTTGTATGCTAATATTGCGGGCATATTTTTCATGTCGCAATCATTTTGTGTGCCATTTTTTGTCTCGACATTTTTTTATACTTTTCATTGCTGTTGTGTTGGCATTGCTTAAGCGTTGATTGCAAGCATTTGCATAATTTAAGATTGTTCTGTTCACTGCCACTCGACACAAACACAGATACAGACAAACATACACACACACACACAGCGTTTCATTTTCGTGTCCCGCTCTGTCAGCGCATTTATATGAAAATTCCAAGCTCAGTCGACGCTCGCTCGAGATTAACATATTTCTTTGAAGCTCTGCTAAATTATTAAGATTATAAATAGCAGCGTTGGTAGCCAATGCTGTATTACACCAAGCACCTATTAAATAAGTATAATGGTTATATTAAAACTGTACGGACAGTTGGAAAATATTCTTGATCAACAGCTACCAATTTAAATGAGGCAAATTCTAAAATGGGATTTGGTCAAAATTCATGCCAATATTGACAAAAATGTTGTCATATAAAGTTCTCGGATCCATAGCTCCCATATTTTAAACTCATATAACTTTGACAAAACTGAACCGATTTTCACGTTTGATGTCATTTTGGTCATGATTTATCACCTAGATTAATTTTACATTCAAAATATATCCATTTTAAAAAATAAAATTTTTGGAATTTTTTGGTCAAAAAATCATATTCATTTTCAAAAATACTCCTATATTTTAAACTCCCATAACTTTGCCAAAAATGAACCGATTTTCAAGTTTGATGGCATTTTGATCATGATTTGCCCTATATATTGACTTTACATTCAAAATATATTCATTTTTGAAAATAAAATTTTTTTGAGTTTTTGGTCAAAAAACCAAAGGGTCCCCCCTTATGAATATTGGAAAAAAATTTTTTTTCAAAATTTAGAATTTCGAATTTATACTTTTAATCGATTGTATTTGTCATAATTAGCATAAAAAACAACATTTAAAGTGATTTTGGGGGGGTCAAATTTTTGGTCAAAAATCATGTCAAAATCGACAAAAATTTTGACATGTAAAGTTCTTGGATCCCATTGCTCCGTACTTAAAACTTCCATAACTTTGCCAAAAATGAACCGATTTTCAAGTTTGATGGCATTTTGATCATGATTTGTCCTATATATTGACTTTACATTCAAAATATATTCATTTTTGAAAATAAAATTTTTTTGAGTTTTTGGTCAAAAAAGCAAAGGGTCCCCCCTTATGAATATTGGAAAAAAATTTTTTTTAAAATTTAGAATTTCGAATTTATACTTTTAATCGATTGTATTTGTCATAATTAGCATAAAAAACAACATTTAAAGTGATTTTGGGGGGGTCAAATTTTTGGTCAAAAATCATGTCAAAATCGACAAAAATTTTGACATGTAAAGTTCTTGGATCCCATTGCTCCGTACTTAAAACTTCCATAACTTTGCCAAAAATGAACCGATTTTCAAGTTTGATGGCATTTTGATCATGATTTGCCCTATATATTGACTTTACATTCAAAATATATTCATTTTTGAAAATAAAATTTTTTTGAGTTTTTGGTCAAAAAAGCAAAGGGTCCCCCCTTATGATTTTTGGAAAAAATTTTTTTTTCAAAATTTAGAATTTCGAATTTATACTTTTAATCGATTGTATTTGTCATAATTAGCATAAAAAACAACATTTAAAGTGATTTTGGGAGGGTCAAATTTTTGGTCAAAAATCATGTCAAAATCGACAAAAATTTTGACATGTAAAGTTCTCGGATCCATAGCTCCCATATTTCAAACTCCCATAACTTTGTCAAAACTGAACCGATTTTCACGTTTGATGTCATTTTGGTCATAATTTATCACCGAGATTAATTTTACATTCAAAATATATCCATTTTTAAAAAATTTGGAATTTTTTGGTCAAAAAATCGTGAGTATTGCGCCTTCGGTGACTCCCCACCGCAGTTTTCTACATATTTTCGCTCTTGCAAATATTGAAAAAAGTTTATCATTTCCATTTCAATTTCTCGTTGCAGTTCAGCGGGCTACCGGAGAAGCCCCAGAGACAGAAACGACGACCGCGACGACGACGACGAAGACGAGGATACGAAACGGCAGGTAGTTGGAGGAGGCGGTAAGCATCCGGTGCTGTGGGTATGTCCACAGCCAAAAGACTGGTGCTCTCGCTACGTGGACGCAAAAACTCGCAGGGCAATTCGGCCACATCGTCGACGCGGCTGGTATCCGCTGGCACCTCGCCGGGCCATGAGCTGGACGAAATAGCCGTTGTCTCCGGCACCGGTTCGACTAGCCATCATTTCTCCTATGGCGGCTGCATTGGCAATAACAACGACGCCAGCAGCGCCGCCGCGGCTGTGGCCCGTTATTCAACAGGTAGGCAAAAATACATTATTTACAAACCGACACCCACACACAGACCCCACCTACCCACCCACAAACAATCAATTGTTTAAGTACTTTTCGTAGTCATCTTTCACACCAATGCACACCATGCAGCAAAACCACTGAAACAATCGAAACCCACAATTGGCAAATAGAAATTGTGAACTGGACACTAACCCACCACCACCCCACTCACTTCACAACACGTGTTCTGTTCTCCCCCTTTGCATGCTCTCACATTTATTGTGTAGAACTTATTGCCGCATCTATACAAATAAATAACTATTGCTTAAGGCTTAATAGGATTATACAGGATTTATAGGTGTCCTGATTCTATATACATATGGAAATCCCAAGTTAATTTACGTTCTCGATGCTAATCGATTAACATTTGCAACTATCGCAAAAAAAGAAGAGTTCAGTGTTGCTCGTTGCTTAAATAAATTTTGTAGAAAGTGTTATGTTATTATACATTACAAGTTCATATTTAAGGCCTTTATTAATAAACTCGACAATCGATGAATTCAGTCATTAAGGGATATCTTTCATCGCAAAGTATCTTAGAGTCCCTAATGGGCCTTTAGAGAATATATATTTAAATTCGACTTGTCCAACCGTGTTTCTTTTCTGTATAAAAAGTTAAAAGAGTATAAAATCTTAATGTCAAAGTCTGCGTAGGTTTATTTATGAACAAACAGGTACATTTTTTGAATTGTATAATGTGAGGATTTCATTAATTCCATAACATTAATGCAGTATATGTAGCTGTAGCTGTATCCTGCCTTGTCAATTTAAGTGCTTCTGCCCCCTTTTCTTTTGTTATTTTTGTGATTGTCGTATTCGTGTCGTGTCGCCTCTGTCTTTGTTTGCGTCTCCGACTGCAACGTTCACTCAATGACCTTTTTTCCCGTTTGGAGCATTTAAATTTTATATGCCTTGGCATCTGGAGCGAGCGCATTCCGTTCGCGAGTTCCAAACAACTTTTGCCATTGATTGGCATTTCGATAATGTCAGCCAAAATAGACAAAGCGCCAAAGCGAAACTGCAGTCAAAGGTGCGCCAAACGATGCCATTTCGCATTTGCATATTTAATGCAGTTGAATGACTCTCAAATGGCACAACTTTAATACCATCATCATCAGTTCCAACAACAGTTTGTTCGAAGCTCCAACGGATTAACTTATGAAAATCGCTAACTCACTGCAAAAGGCAACAGTTTACAGGCAGTCAACCTTTCACCTTTCTCTTTGTTCGCTGAACTCATCAAAAAATGCCATTTTAAAAGTTGAGCACATTCCGTTAGTTGGTTCACCAAAACTAAAACTATAAAAATTGAGATCTATAATAATACTAGCTGTTTTTGAACTTTAAATGTTCGTTAACTAAAAGTATGTATATCAAGTTTTGTTATACGAAAAGGTAACTGTTCATCGGGCAGGTTGTTTTTGTGATTCTCTTGATCAGAGCGGTGCTGTGATTTGACAAAGCGCCTTAGCTTGCTGTTCCTACTTAGGTTGGCTTCCATTTGTGAGGGCTGTCTGTCACAATTGAGCCACAAGTCAGTTGTCCTGTTGCCATTTGTTTGTGTTGGCCCCACAAATCTGGCGCTTTGTGTCTTTTCTATGGCAAGGCAAAATAAATCAATCAAATGACAAATATGCTTAGACAATTGCCAGACCAACACGCTGTGCAGCCTACAGCCTGTGTCCTAATTTCATTCCTTGGCTGCAGCAGTAAACTTGACGTTGTGGTCGCACACACACACACACACGAACACATATACATGCGTTGTCTTAGCCAAGCCACAGTCGGTAGTTTGTTGTTGATGTTATTTTCCTTTTGCGGCTGCTGCTTGTCACATTTTATAGGCCGCATATGTTGCGACCATTTTTCTTCAGCCATCTGTTGTTGTAGTTGTGGCACGTTCACTTTGGCTTACAGTTAATTCTGAGCGAAATTCAATTTATCATTGTGCGGCACATAAATCCGAAATTTCGTTGCCACTTTTGCTTTTAACGAGCCGGAGTCATTGAAAACCTGGCCAACGACTGGACAAATGAGATTTATCGGAATGTTTCGGAATGTCTCATTCCATTTATTTTCAACGGACTTAAACGCCAGCAATTTGTATGGCAACAGCAACAGCAGCAACAGCAACAATATGAGGGTCAACGTGACGTATGCGCAATGCACTTAATAACTTCAGCTGCACTGCATTGTGTATCGTGTGTGTGTAAGTGCATATGTGTTTGTGTGTATGTTTTGTGACTGCAGCAAAGTTTTTTCTGGCACTGCTATTGACATTTATCGCTTGGCGGCTTGAATTTAATGACTGTTAAGTTGTTCATGTCCAAATGCATGCTTTAACGCACAACCACTGATGCAAGCAGACATAAACGCTTTCATGCATTGAGTGCAAGCCAAATTGCTAAGCTGGGAGTCACAGTTAAAAAGTTTTTACTTTTTTTTTAAATAATTTATTTATAAGATGGTCTTAGTCTTAGTCTATCTTAAGAGTATAGATAACTAGACTGACGCTTCCTTTAAGCATAGCTACCTTCTGCTGTCCAGCCATAGGGTATATGAACTGCAAAAAACACTCTCAGCACTAGTCACAACCACAATACAAACAGCAGCAACAGCCAAAAATAAAACGCAACTTTTTCAACTTTTGGCATATTATATTTTCAGTGTTTTTTTTTTCTTACTGTGATGTTGACAATTTCTGTTATGACGTACATTGCTGTTTTAAGACTATAAAGCGTTCTCTCTCTCTCACTCTCTCTCTGTATGTGTGTGCGTGTGTATATTTAGTCGTTTACAATAGCAATTTGTCCATGGCTTTGATCAAAGTTTTTCCTGCCATGGCATCGCTAAATTGAATTTGATTTTCATAAAAAGACGACAGCGAGCAGCAACTGCAAATTTTGTTAAAAGCGGCGCTTTTAAATGAATAACTTAATTCAGCAAGTTCTGTTTTTGAAGCGTTTTTTAATAAAAATCCAAAATCGAACACAAGTCGATTTTTCCTTAACAGAAGAGAGACTACGATTTGGTTATAGATTTAATTTAGTTAAAATCAAAAGGTAAATATGATTAAGTTTTTATTTTGTATTAATTTTTAATAAAGGTATATTCATACAATGTTTGTTTTATGAAAGATAAATGTTTTGTTGCCTACTTATTTGGGCATTAGCCACTTGCGTCTATGCATCCATCAGATATAATATCTGTAAACGCTTTAAAGCGCATTTCATGCTTAGCTCAAGCTGTAAGCAATACAGCTCGGAACAATGGCCAAGTGCATGTCTTTTGTCTATGTAACTCTTTATCGCTCGCCCGAACACTTCTATCCACTCTTTGGCTCTGGCTGTGCTGTGCTCTATTTATGCCAGCTTAGAGGTCTTATGGCAGCTGCATCATTGATTTGGCTGCCTCCCTGCCACCCCGCACACCCCGCACACACACCATCGGCTCGGACACTGACGTCAAAGTTTTGTGCAAAGTTTTTGTTTTTCTTTTTTTTTTTTTATGATTGCTGCCGCTGTTGTTATTGTTGTTGCTTTTATTGCACGCCCGTTGCGCTTGTTGTTGTTGTTGTGTTAATTTTAGCGCCGTACTTCAGCAGCAGACATGGCAAACTTTTTCTATCTAGTTTTAAAGGTGCTACCCCAATGATTTGCGCATGTTTAATTAGTTTTATTTACCACCTGGCACACAAATTTTTATTAGAATTTATGCATGTTGCCCAGGCGGACAACGGGTCCCGTCCGTCCTCACTGGCCGAGTCGTTGGCCATATTCCAACTGCAGGCGGAGCGTGTTCGAGCAATTTGAGCTGGTTGTTTGTTATTGTTGTTGTAAGGGGTGTGCCAGATACTTTGATTGCCATAGCTTAGCCCTGTGCTTTGGGCTTGTAATCAATTCGAGCATTTCGATTATAAAAGCAATCTGCGTCGCCGTGTTTGTCAACTGCTGCTTACAATGTTGCGCCATATTAGCTTACCGATTTGATAGCCCAGTTTAGTCCAGGTAGCAACTATGCTCCGTTAACTGCGCATCATCCACTCAGCGCGCGGTGGATTGAAATTCACGTAATTCCCGTTACTTGCGCTGTGCCACCCAAAAAATAGTTTGAATTTCGTTTCGTATTGCGACAATGTTGCAATGTTGTTGGCAACATGGCGACATGGCTTACGGCTGCGTTTTAATTGTCATTCGCGTTTGTGCCAAACGAGCTGACGACCGGACAGCCGGACAAACGGAAGACCGTGTTGCGTATACGCCGCGTCTGCTGGCCACAATGTTGCCGTTTCTCGCTTGTCCCACACACAAACACACACACACACACTGTGACACAAAGCTATGCAACGGATAAAAGCGTAAGCCAAAGCCAGCGCGAGCCGATATAGAGCATTACAAAGGGGCACTTAAAGTTGGCACACACACACGCCCCCGCACACACAGGCAAGTGGTTTCAAAAGGTTTTGCTTTGTCGGCCCCGTAATGCAATTACAAAATGCCAACAGTTAGGGCGGCCAGGTGCACACAAGGCAGACAGTCGGCAGGTGTTGGCTAAAGAAGAGACAAGTGCGATAGAGGGAGAGACAAAGAGACAACAGACAGAGAAAATAGCGAATGAGCGTCTAAAAGAAAGTGGACCCAACGCTGAAGCGGTTGACTTATAAACTAAAGTGCAGCATTAAAAAAATTGCTGAAGCTGTTCGCCTTTTCTTGCATTGTTTTATTTTGCGCATTTACCAGCGGCAATGCGGGCGGTCACCGAGTGTCGCCACACAAAAAGACCGCAAACACTGATCGGTCTAAGCAGCTGAAGATACACAACAAATGCAATCGCATTACGTGCAGTTCTTAAGTGGAAAGAAGGTGACTAAATGCGCCAGAGAAAGTCTGGATAAAGAATATATATAATTTGTTAATGGTGCTTTACTTTGGTATTTGACAATTGAGATAAATTTTTAATACATTAATTCGCATAAAAAACTTTTTTGGTTATAAATAGTTAACAAGTTAACAAAATTAATGATCATTAGTTAAATACCAGTTAAATACTCTATAAAACGTTGACAAGGGAATAAAGTAATAACTGCTTTAAGATATTTAGCGAGCGCTTAGTGCTGAAAACAACCGCAAAATGATAAAGTTTTTAATGCAACTATTTGCTTCAACTTAATAGACAAACAGCTAGCACTTCAAATTAAGTTTGGCCACTTAAAAAGTCTGAAAAGTATCAGCAAATTTGCAGTTATAAAAAGTTTTCGAAGGTATTTAACAACAGTTTTGCACTGCTGGATTTAATCTACATATTAAGTCGTCTGTGTAAAACTAAAGTGCAAGTGTCAGTGACTCAAAAACACTCACAATTCACAAACAGATGCAGATTGAACGGACACACAGACAGACAGCCACAAATCAAGCATTAAACACATTAAAGTTGAAATCGCTTGCGGCCAATATTGTGCATTGTTTTTGGTCACAATTACAGCTGATACGGCGACAGTTTTGGCATATCAATCACATGACTGTTGCCCTGCAGGGCGTAAACCTATTATTTTTCGACCACAGAGACAGACAGACGGACAGAGACAGAATGTGCAGAGATTGGTAAGCTGCTCAGGCTCTCTCTACACATGTTTGGCCTTATCAAGTTTGGTCAACTGGCAGCGATAATTTGCCAGTCTGTAGAAATGCCTGTCTACGGGATTCCTCGCACATATGCTCGACCGGGGGATTAGCTGGTTGGGATTAACAGCTAACCAAACCGCAACAGACATTGCCTGTTGACTGTGCTGGGGTCAAAAAGGGGTGGCATTAAACGGCAGCTGGGCGGGCAGCTGCATCAGCATTAAATGTTAGCGAACTAAATGGCCCGCAGCAGTCAGCGCTGCGACACGAGTGCAAACTTTTTTAAAGAAGCAATTTGGCAAATTTATGTTGTAATTACCCCCCTCTCGCTTTCCCTAAAGCAACGTCCCACATTTCACCGCCACGCAGAAAATTAAGTTTTGTGCTTTGCTCTCCCTTTGCCAAAATGGCAACTGGCAACTGGCAACTGACGATGGCAGCTAAGCGGATTACAAAAATTTTGTGTTCTTATTTTTTCTTCTTGTTTTTTTATTTTGTTTTTTGTTGTATTGTACTTTATGCTGTGTGCCAGTTTTCTTATGCTGTTATTTTATTTTTATATTTTTGCTTTTTTATTGTTTTTATTCTTACACCTTTGTGAAGGGTATCATAAGTTTGTCATGAAATATGTTACGCATAGAAAGTCAGCTGCAATAATATAAATATTTTGTCTATTTTAATAATAGAATCTAATATTTCTGTTAAATTCGTTTAAATTTGTCTACAACATTTTAGACGTTTTAATACTCTCTGAAAGGGTATTGAATATTCGACACACCTTAGAAAACAGTATTTAGATATGTATATATTTTCTTTTGGCTGATGCTGATTGGGCACGTGGCGCTGCGGCAAATTTGCCTTCTTACAATGCGATAAGCGCAATTACGGCGCCAAGAAAATTATAACAAGAAGAGGAAGAAGATACAGTAGCAGTAGCAGTCGCAGTGGCGGCATCGACAGTAACAGTGGAATACCGTTAGCTAAAAAGGCAGTCAGCAGCACTGTTGCACAGTTTGCAGTACGCTCACGTTTTTGTCTATAAGAAAATGTAAGAAAAAATAAACTTTCCGAAGCGCAACAAAAAATTGCAAACAATTTTGATAGCGCAACCAACCAACTCAATATGCACAAGGTGCCGAGTTGGAAGGGGAAGTGGAAGTGTGTGGCAGCTAAAATGCGACGCCTGCAACTTTGTGGCAGCAGTAATCGCATTTGCTTGCCAATAAAAATGTTACCAAAAGCCCTTGGCAGTCCAGCGAGTGAATGAGAAACGTAACTGAATTGGGTAGGTGCGAAAGGCAGATGAGTTGCAGCCAGGAAATGTAATGTCCCCAAGCAATATATACACAAATATATATATATATAGATATATAAGAATATGAATATCCAGCTAACCTCTTCCTGTATGGCTGTGCTGCATTGATAGGGCGGCCCCTGCGGTAAACTATTATGACCACAATCAAATAACCAAATGCGACAGTTGATGCCAAAGCATCCGGTTTCATTCAATCACAAAATTTAATACTGAACATGGCATATGCTGCTGAATATTTAAACACACAAACACACACACACACACTCGCACACCCATATAATAATCAAATTAAAGTGCGTCCAGGGAGAAATCGAAGAGAAAATGCTGCGACAAATTATGAAATGAGAATGACCAAATGAAGTCAAGTTTTATTGTGTGCAGACGGACGGCAATTGACAATAAAAAGTTCAAAGTATGTTATTTTCATGATGTTTTCAAAAGAATTTAACACACACATACACACACAGCCAGGCACACACACACACTCAAACGAGTCAACGAATTAAGTTGAGAATTGAGCAGCAAAAAAAAAAAGAATAAGAAGAGAAAGTAGCATTCAGCAGCAGTCGAATGAAAGCAGAAATTTCTTGACATTAAATTCAATGCGATTAGGTCACACACATATAGCCATAAGAGCAATGCGAGGGTGGCTTATGAAATAAGAAAACCGAATAGATAATCAAAGCAAGCAGAGTTGCAATTATCTTTTAACATAATCTTTTATATATAAACTTATTATCTGTTTATGGAATGATGAAAATTTATATATAGATGCATAGATAGTGAATTACTTTTTTTTCAAATTAACCGAAAAGATATAATACTGCTAAGTACTTCCATGAGTTGAGTTTCTCTTTACATATTTCAAGTTTTTAATAACAATAAGGAATAAATAATTTCGCAATATTAAAGGACACATTTTTGCTTTTAAACTTTTCTTATTTATTCCGTTGGAATAAATTTACAATAATTAGTTATTAACCGCAACATTCGTTTAATTACATAATATGCTTAAAATTGATATAAATGCAAGCACATTTTGCAATGACTTTCGATGATTGCAACTTCTCGCACAACTCTCGTCTGTAGATGTCTCTGTTTGCCCCTCGCACTGATGTTGTGTGTGTGTGTGTGTTCACTTAAATTTGATATCCTTTGTGCGCTTTGCTCAGTGCTGATGCTCGGCTTGAATTGACTACGAGTTGAGGCATTCACATTCGCACAGCACTTTGTCCCCCGGTCGCTCCTGTCGGCATGTGCGGCAGTAGGCGTGGCTTGTGTTGGCTCTTATTATGTTTGGGCTTTTTGCCGTTTGTCCGGTTTGTCGTCGATGTCGTTGTCGTTGTCGTTGTAGCTGGGGCCAAAAGCCTTAGCCGCATTGCTGTTGGGGCCATTAATGCACAAGCATTGGAATCATGTGACCTAAATACGCTACCCAGGGCTAATGGCATAATGGCGGAAGCCAGTGTAACAGCCAGCACTAACCAACAACATTAACAGCAACAGCAACAACAGCCTCAACTCAAAGCAAACATGCTACCAAAAAAAAAAAAACAGAAGAAAAAGAAAGTGGAAGCAGAAGAAGAAATCAGCAGCAAATGCTGAACAATTTTTCATCTGCCGCCCAAACGACGGCGACGGCGACCACTTTAAAAGTTGCCCACAAAATGAAATTGAAAAGTCAATAGAATGTAATTTGTTGTTGCTGTTGTTTCTGCTTTTGTTGTTGTTATTAGGCGGCAGCCCTTTTCGGGTACTTTTTCAATTTATTTGTAATTTTTTAACAATTTCACATTTCCAAAAACAGAAAACTGAAATGGCGAAAGTTTAATACTCTTGCGAGGTGAAGTAAATTTTCACAATGAACTTTACCAAGTTCGCTTAAAAGTCTTAAAAAAAAACAACAATAAAAGTTTTTGATATTACAAATTTTAGACCTAGGCATCCTTTATATATTATGTATGTGTATATACCTTTTCTTACGATACAATTTTGTAGGGTATAAAACACATTTTCCAAAAATAGAAACACAAACTTGGCAGCGCACTTAAAGCGCGGAGCTAAAAACAAATATAATTATGCAAACGGGTAACCGCAAAAGCAACAAATTACACAACGAGATGCTGGGACACGCCCCCTAAACCAGGCGCCGCCCCCTAAGCCAGTTAGTCGCGTGCCTCGAATGTGTAATTCATTTGAAAGTTGCGTAGTTGTCGACAGAAATTAATTTAACTTTTGGCGGGTTGCTGCAAGAGTTCAAGGGTCGCTGGCTATCGTTTCGTTGTTGTTGTTGTTGTTGTTGTTGTAATTGATGTCATTGTTGTTATTTTAGTTGTGCATTTCGTCAATTAGCAACGCCGCAAGCCGGTTTTAGCGGCCCAAAGCGATTAATGCATTAATTCCATTTAAGCGTCTGCTTGAGTGCAGCGTCATCAACTAGATGTTTACATGGACTACATGACATGTCAGTGGGCGCACACTTGGGGCGTGGCAGCTCTCTGGTGTCTGTGCAAAGTTTTAATTATAGTTACAGTTTGCTGTTGCCTTCTGCCTGCTGCTGCTGTTGATGCTGCTGTTGCTGCTGCTTGCCACTCATATCCTTGAGCCATTTTGTTGTTGTTCTATGGCAGCAGCGTCGGAAATTGCAACTTGAAGCGGTTTTAGCTTAATTTGAGTTGCTACAACACATACACAAACGCACACTGTACAAACACAGCAAGCAGGCCTGGTGCGCTTGCCTCCACCCTTTCTTGCCTTGCGTTTTTGGCATTGCCCAAAAACTCTCGTCAAAACAATGAGGCAAACTGCTGGCCGCATAGGTTGCAGCAACTGCTGCCAAACTTGAAATTATTTGCAGCATGCAAAATAAACCGCCAGCAAAGCAACGCAGCCAAAGAGACCGGCATCATGTTTGCCAATGCCACAAAACTAAAAACAAAAAAAACAAGCAAGAATGCTGTGCGCCCGACTACGAGATACCCCTGAACTCATATACGCTCAGATTTCGTTATGATTAATTATTTCAAAAATTAAAGTTTTTCCGAAACTTATTAAAAACTTTTTGCATTTAAATGTTTACACATCCCCAATCTGTGTCAAATTTGTTTAATCTTATGAGCAAAATTTAGCGACCCTATATTTTATATAAATTGTTAAACAACTATTATCGATTTTTAAAGTTTTGAGAGAACGTTGTTTTGTTTGTTTGGTAAATAAATATTCTTTAATTTGTTAAGAATTTAATTTTAAAAAATTTTAAAATAGAAAATAATTAATTAATTCTCTTAGTTCCACAGTATTGTGCAGACAGCAGGAAACTGCAACTGTAACTGCAACTGTAACTGCAACTGTAACTGTAACTTAAGCAAATGACGTCAGCAAATGCTGCCTGATTAATTGATTGATTGATAATTGGACTGAGTGATGATTTAGCCAGCTCATGTGACAAATGCACACACACAACATTTTGCTGCTGTGGCAATTAGTTAAAATTTGATTCATTGGCAAACAAACAAAAATCCATTGCATACACACAGGCGCAGACATTACGCATACGCAGCGTTGTACCAGAGCAATGCCAAGCATATAAAATTTCTGCAGCCATAACTAAACATTAAACTGCCTTGGCCGCTGTGGCACTTGTGGGCGTGTCAATTGTCGGCATTTGCCTCACTTTTATCGCAGCCAAAAATTAAAATCTAAGCCAACAGAATTTGGGCACAAGTTGGCGACATTGGCGGCTTTCTGCTAATCACATCACGCGCGTTGTCTTGGACCTAATATACACACACACACACACACACACACACATGTGCTGATGGTGTTTATGCAACTATCTTCTGCCGCAAAATGTGTTTGTCCTTTTCTTTTTTGTGGGCCCGACCTCCGGAAAACAAATGATACGCCATGTGCTTATAGGGACGCTCGCTTTGGCGCTTGTGGTATTTGTCGCAATTGCCGTTAACTGTCAGCGCGTGTCTGTCTGCCAGGGTGCATGTGTGTGCTTGTTTGTGTGTGTGTGTGTGTGCGTTTCATTATCAACGCCAAGTTTGCCACTAAGCACGTCGTAAACAATAAGTTGGCCCAACACGGTTATTACTTTGTGCCCGGCAAACGGCGACATTTATGGCATGCATGTGTGTGTGTGTGCTTGTGTGTGTGTGCCGGAATGTCCTTATGGCATGTATAATTTTTGCTTAAAATTGTTTAATATGCCGTCCTGTCCTGTTGCTCATGTCCTGCCGTACACTTGATATCCCTATTTCTTTATCCTTTATTTTGTGTGTCTGCGTGTGTGTGTCTTTGTGTGTGTATTGATATTCCAGGGGCTTATGCTATTACCGTTATAATTTCAATTTGGGCATCCTTTAATGCCAACGAACGCAACGTTTATTAAGCAGTTCCGTTAACACTAATTGATATATGTAAATGAAGATTCTTTGATATTCTTCTTCAAGTCAAGCGGCTTGTTAAAGCTATGACTTAAATAATCTGTTAAAAATAGTTTATTGAAATGGAAACACAACACAACAGAAATTAAATGGAAATGAAAATGAAAATATATTTTTCATGGAATTGAAATTGAGTTGTTTTGTTTACCGTAAAGATATTTGCTACTAGATTTTCTAATTAAAAATATAATTGAAACAACAAATAATGTGTGGGCAGCAATGCAGTTGAGTCTATATTTATAACTATATGAATTCTACAGTATTATTTGTTATATAGTGCTCTTGTTTTTAGTCGTAATTGACATATAAACTGACTGCGAAAAGTTTATTTCAGTCTTAGTCTCTTCATTTCCTTGCTTCTGTTGCATTCTAATTTAAATTAAACTAATTTGTAAATCTTAAACAAGCGCACACACAGGCGCAGGCACTTGCTACAATTGTATGCCCTCAACATGCCCTTGCAACATAAAATACACACACACACACACAACACACATATACACTTGTACGCAGTGTATTTTTAACCCAAATCCATTAGAGCAGTTACTCAAGAATGCTTTAGATATTTATGTACTGTGCGCAGTTAGCTACAGATACATAGATACAGATACATACAGCGCTAGAGAGACACTCAACAGATGCACAAATACAGATACAGCTACGCAGAGGTCACACACACCGAACACACACATACACACACACACCGCAGCTGAGCGGCAGGAAACATCAAGTAAATAGCAAACGGCGACTGCACTTGGGGGCAAATAACGCTGGCAAACAAATACGCAAACATTTATAAGACTGCTAAGCTCATAACGAAATGCACTTACACTTGAACACACACACACACACACACACACACCAGCTATACCTCAAGCATGCAGGCAGCCTTAGAGTGTCAAATGCCTGAGCAGCTACAGATGCATGTATCTCTCTACGCAGAGTAAGTATACGACCCCTTGTCCCAGTCGGCTTTGGTAACGAACTTTTGACATTCATACGGTTGCCCCATGTGGCAGCAGCAAAGCAGCAGTGCACAATGGGGAAAACATACTTAAATGAACACAAATTGCTCTAAATGCAGATTAAAAGCATACAAAAAAAAATGTGTTAAATTGTGCATAATAAAATGATTATTATTCTTACATTATATAGGATATGTTATTATAGCCACTGTCAAACATTTAAACACAACTGTTTTAAATATGAAATACAAAACAAAAACTTTAAATTAAACCCAAAGTTGCTGAAAAAACTGTGTGTGATTTTAAGCTTCAAGTATTCCATTAAAAATTAAAAATTTGCATGCTTGTTTCACCCAAAATTTCTGTTATTTTTAGTGCACAGTGGGAAAAATTGCAGGTTAAAAGCATTAAAAAATGTGCTTAACTGTGTATAGTAAATGATTATTAATCTTGGATTATAAAATAGGATATTTAATTATGTTTAATTTTGAGTTTATATATGTAGTAAAATGTATAATTAGTCAATTTCTGTGTTGTGGCTTTCTGTCAATCATTTAAACTGAACTCTTTTAAATATTAAATGCCAAACAACAACTTAAAATTAAAATATAAAATTGTTGAAAAAACTTTTTTAATTCAAGCTTCCATGCTTATGTTTAATGCAAATATATATTTGTAAAAGTTAAAAGTATTTCTATGTATCGTAAAAACTATCCATATTCCCCATAGTAAACTGACGCCACACACTCGACCTCTGTGTGGCTGTGTGTGTGTGTGTGTGCTGGTTTTCATTACAGCTGCTGTTTAGCTTAGCTGATGAACAGACGCTGCCGCCCAATGTTGCTTGAATATCTCCAGTTGCTGCAGCTTAAGACTAACACAAAAAAAAGTACGATTATGTGTGTGAGTGTGCGTGTGTGTGTGTGTGTGGCACGTGTCTGTGTTACAGCGGCGGCTGCAAATCGCAGCTGGTCAAATGTAATTAACTGCATATTTCAGGGGAAATTAAGAAATTGGCTGGCCAGACAGCTGCGGGCCGCACGTTTTGCACACGCTCGTTGCCAGCTCTGCCACATGCAGCAGGTCCTGCTGTCACTCAATTGCATGCCTGCATGCCCGCATCGCACACACACACACACACACACACACACACACATTCACCCGCTCTTCCACATGTCCGCGCATATTAAAAGTTTAATGTAAATGTAATGAGCGCCAGCGCATGCAAATGAACAGTATGGCTTTGCTGCTTTTTACATTTTACTTTTTCTTTTGCCTTTTTTTGTTTTATTATTTTTTTACTCTTTGTATTTGGCGTGCTGCTGCATGTGAATGTTGTTTTTGAACACCAACTTTCAGCCAGCCTCTGACCCCGCCCCCGTGCTGGCTGAGCTGCTAATGAGCGCACTCACTTAAAAGCGTTGAATTTTTTGAAAAATTTAATATGTGCTTAGCGCATTGACTCTGCCAACAGGCAACAACTAAATGAGCTAAAATGTTGTTTAGTCTGTGTTACAAAAAAAAAAAGAAAGTGGAACATTTGCTGGAGTTGCTTTTAAAGTAGTCTGCACAAATTAGTCCGCAAGTTAATTGAAGGAACAAATTTATTTAAAAGTGAATTTGTAAAATATTTAAAAGAACATCTGGCCTCAAAATTTCGCACAGGTGTTGAATTTCCAAAAAAATTCAGCGGCAAGATTATTAAAAGTAGCACGAACAAAATGGCAGCTAAGCTGGGCCGCTTTACATTTATATATATAATATATATATAAATGTTTATATATATATATTTTGTATATAGTCGGCTTTTATTTAGTGTTTCTATTGCAGCTGCGTCTTCAGCGTCTGCTAATTGAATTGCCTGCCTGCTGTCTGTTGCTGGACCTTTCACATATCTGTGTACACCTGTCGCATACATTTGTATATATATATATGTATATATATATATATATGTATTTGTACATGCGTATTTATACGCACGTGCGCACAACAACTATTACAACAGCAGCCGGCGTGGCAGCCGTTTTCGGCAGACTGCCACGCCCACTTGTCGCACACAGTCAGCCCCAAATTGAGGATTCCCAATGGCGTGCACCTTAATACGCATTCATGCGTACAAAGAGGCGTATGAGTGCTGCGATATCTGCCAGCTATCTGCTGTTATCTGCCTCGATGATGACTATGACAAGGAGGCAAATTTCATTTCTTCCTCCCTCTCTCTCTCTCTCTCTCTCTGTGTGTATCTCACTCAGCGCCTTTGCCAGGCGTTTAATTAAATGAAGTCGTTTGCATTAATGTTGTCATTACGCATTTGCCCATTGCGCAGCAGTTCGGCAAGTGTCGATTTGCAAAGGGAACAAATGGTTGCCAGTAACTGTAACTGTAACTGAAGCTGGAGCTGGAGCTGAAGACGCTGCGGCACGAAATTCATTACATAAATGGAGCGCAGGTGCCGCCTATTGTCCATGTCGATGACATATGCACAGCGGGCAGGCTATATATATATATCTATAAATTTGTATTATCAGCGTTTTGGTTCAAAACACTGCTTCGCTTTCAACCATACGATTATTTCGACTTAATGTTGATTGCAAACATTACGTAATTGCATTTATGCATCAATCAAGAGGCGGCTTAAGATATTATATGCTGAGTCTAGACACACGTTAACTGCTGAAATGTGTTTTGGGCCAGGTCAGAAAGGTTCATTGATTGTCTAACGTGCAATTGCAGAAATGTAGTCTTACAGTTATAATGCGATTGTTATGGCCTTAACAAATTGATTGCAAATATTGCTTAAAATTAAGTTCTCATAGGTAATAATTTAATTGTTATTTTATACAAAATCCTATTAACAGAAATTGCAGTAATTTGTTAAAAATTGAGTTTTTTTTATAAATATTTATTTTATTATTTTTATGGTGAATGGAACCATAGCAATAATAGTAATAATAATTAGTGATGTTAATTTAAAATTAACAGCGAAATTGAGTTCAAATTGGTATAAATCTCTGCTTTTTTAATTATTTTTAACGTTTCCATAATTAGTATTTAATAGAAATGATGGAAAATCCCCTTTTTATGTCCTGCTTGGTGCTGCATATTAGCAGCTGTATACTCTATGCACCCACACACAAATGACTCAAGTCTGTGTAGAAAATGTTGCAGTTGGCTGCCAGAGAATGTTAACTGAATTGGGTGCCGAGTAGCAAGATCTGTCAGAGAGGACTTCTTTGCTGGTCGACTCGATGGAAGTGCTTCACTTCAATGATTCACTTTATGGTTTTGTACAACACTCAACGTCATTTTGACAACGTATGTGCGTTTGTCCATCATCCGTGGACGTGGAGATGTGATTCTATCTCGAACGTGCCGCGCCAGACTCGTGTGCTCCAATTGCAGCAACTTTGTTGTCATTGCACACGCTGATTGCTTGCCAGGCGCAGCAGCATTCGGCTACAAATCAAATCAAATCAGAAGCTGCCCACCCACCACCAAGCTGCCAATTCATCAAAAAGAAAAAGGAAAAAAAGCAACCACGACCCAAGTTTATTCGTGGCAGGCAGGCAGCAATGTTTGAGGGGAGAGTAGGCATCTATTTGGCAGATGCCACCTGCCGCTTGTGTCGATTGGTTTTTCATTCGTTTTGCGCACGTTAAACGTTGCTGCTGCTGCTGCAGTTGCTGCTGCTGTTGACCTAGCAACAAGATGTGGACTGACGACTACCCAACCAAAATGGTCGACTGTCGAGCGGTGAACCATGTTCTTAATTACCACAAGCTCGGGCCGCGTTCGTGCAAACAGTTTAATTGCCCGCCCAAAAGGAAAAAAAATATTTGAAAAAAAAAGTTATTGAAAGCAATAAAGTACTCAAATTTAGATTTAGTAGAAGATGCCTGCCAACAAACTAAGGCTTCGGTTTCCTCGAACAAATACTTCAACTTGTGATACTCGATAGATAGTGAAGTGTGGTTAAGTGAAATCAAGATAAATATAGTATCTTTTACTGTAATTGATCTGACAGACTGAAGAGTCTTTAAAATACGTTCAATGTTAACTTGACTTGACTTTGGAGTCTCTTTCGATAAACTCAGCATCGCGCAGTTCAGTTGAACAAAGGTTTAACTTTCCTTTATATAGTTTGACTATCTAACTATCTACTAGATTCAATCTAAATCGTATAAAACAACATGCAAATCTCACACATGTATATATATTAATTTAATATAGAAGCACATGAACAATATAATACAAGGCTTCGCAGCTGTTGGGCAGGCCGCGCTAAGCGTCTCGTTTATCCAGTCCATGTGGTACCACACGTCCGTATAGATCGACGGCATTTCCTTAAAGCCGCAGCCCATGCTGTACGACACCAGCCCCACCACCGTATGGTTGCTGGATATCATCGGCGCACCAGTGTCCCCGGCGCAGGGACTGTTGTCGGTCTCGTTGCCAAAGTTGCCTGCGCACAGCACTCCGGGCCGCATGTTCTTAATGATTTTGTGGCAGGTGTTGAAATCGATCAGCCTAATAACAATGTGCACCAGATTGCCAGCTATTGGACCACCCTGTGGAGTGGTTGCATGTTGAGTGGTTTGAGTGGCTCACTGTCGCAGCTCACCTTAAACATGCGTCCCCAGCCAAGCACCAGATAATCGCTCTCATAACTTGGCTCCGAATCGGGCAGCCCAATTATTCCTATGCCGGGGTTATTCATTGGCCATTTACCCTTAACCTTCAATAGGGCAATGTTGTTTCTCAGGTCCTTGGGCACCAAGATCTTCTCCAGCTTCTTTTCAACTGTTTGGGGCACAGATATTAGCCTATTGGGCGTTCCAGCCACCACGACAATAGATTGTGTCCGATGCATTACATTTTGAGCACTTTTAAAGTACGTGTTTAGATACGCAGATATGTATATAAATGCGATACCCACCTCATGGCACACCTGACCGCGGTTAGCACAAATCGCGGCGCTATTATGGCACCCACACAGAAATGATTATCACCAAAAATTATCTGCGGACTTTTGGACCGTATCGAGACAACAAATTTGGCCAACTCTACTGTGTTGCCATCCCTTATCGGGGAAGTCAGGCGTTTCACACGTTTCAACTCATGGCTATTGGCCAGGCCAATGGTTTCTAGCAGCAGATACAACAGCAAAATGTCCAAAACAGTACAATTTTGTTGCTGCATTTCAGATTTGTGATTAAACTGCCGCAAATAAACTTAAGAGATGCGAATGCATATTCCCCAACAAAGCGCGAGCCTTGCTTTATGTTTCGTTTTCCGTATTTTTTTTTTTTTTTTTTTTTGGCTGACAGAGAAAAAATATAAGTAACAAACATGGCTGATCAACAATAAATTCTATTTTGTTAAACTCTGTTTTTCAGCCTGCTACAGTCGAATATGCCCATTAGAAAGAAACAGCTTTGAGAATAAATTACGATAAAATTTATTTCAATCAGCTAAGTTTTAGAGTGCCAGCACTGATAGTGAAAGCATGACGACGAACTGCAGCAGTGATCGATGTGCCGCATTCACAATGCTATTGATCCATTTGACATGATACCAGACGTCCGTGTAGACCGAGGGCAGTTCTATATTGCCGCAACCAAGGCGATAAGTGACGATACCGTATATCGTATCGTTTGTCATAAGGGGCGAACCCTCGTCACCCTCACAGGGGTTTTGATCAATCGTATCATTGCTATTTCTGGCGCACAGCATCTCCTGCTTGAAGGTCATCAACAGGCATTCGCAGAACTCGCGCTCCATTAGGGTTACATTAATGTGAAAAATGTGCGCAGCCATGGGACCACCCTGCACATTAAACAGATCGCACTTGCTGCATTATAAATATATCGAATTTAACGATCGGCTCACCTTAAACATGCTACCCCAGCCGAGGACCGTGTAGCTCTCATTGTAGACGGGCTCCGCTTCGGGCAGTTTAGCAATGGCAATCCGTGGATTATTTTTTGGCCACGATGAAGTAAGCTTAAGCAAGGCAATGTTGTTTGTATTATGGCTGGTAAAGTTCATGGGTATAAATATTTCTTTAACTGGCAAATTCACGCTGTAAGTGTCAACAAATTTGAGTCTGTTTGGCGTGCCACCCACAACTAGTAACGTCCGGCTTGGATACTTGAATTTATTCTTGCTATATATATGTGTGTGTGTGTGTGTGTGTGTGTGTGTGTTATATAGATCAGTTCAGATTCTCGCTGGCAAATTCAAATGCGTATCTACCCACTCCATTACACAGTGCGCGGCAGTCAATACGAATCGGGGCGCGATTATCGTCCCTCCGCAATAATGATTGTCCCCGAAGAAACGACGCGGTGTTCGCGACCTTATAGATACCACAAATTTGGCGAGATTTCGCGTGTAGTTTGCCTCATAGTCTGGCGTTGACAGGCGTTTCACGCGATTGACAGACATGTTGGCGTCCACGAGCAGCAGCATAAACAAACATAACAGCAACAACAATAACGTCTCATTCACCACAAAAACTCTATTCATTTCGAGATACAAAAACTTTTTGAGTGTTTTGAACAAATTTCTTGGAAATTTAACGCCTGTTGTTGACCATTTTTTCCATCCTTCGGCATTGCAAACAAATTTTACTTACACGCTAATTAAAACAATTATATTTTTTAAAATACAAGTACAGTTAGATCACAGAGCAAGTGTTTTGAAATGTATTATCCGAAATGTTTTAAAGTATTTTTAAATCAAACTGGCTCAAAAGCGAGCGTGGATAATTAAAGTTGGTTTGAAAGTGGTTTACATAGTTTTTTATTCTTTATTTCAATATATATAAATAAATATTTAAAGTATTTCATACACTCACTGTCATAATTTTAGAGTAGGGTCACTTTTGATAGCTTTATTGTGTCATAGCTATAATATATATATATGTATCTAAGTGTATTTGTGTATCATCACTCCGTAGATAGCTCTATTTTAAGCTCTTAATAAATATTAGTAGACTGCCATTTCAATTTATTGTACGCCTTTGTTTCCCACTCGTTTGATTTTGATGCTGTCATTCGTGGATTTCTATTTGTGATGAAATTTTGATTACATCTTAAATGATTGCTGCCAAACAATGCAATGCTCTAGCCATGGCTCGACTATATTTCTGGCCCTGTCAGTCAAACGATTTTGAAATACTTTCAGTGGAGTTGTGTGTCCGTGGGTTGATGTGGTTGGTTTGGGTTGAAGCGGTTGTTCAAGCGGGCAACCCGCCTCAATGTCACTTCGGTTGACAGCTGCTCCACTACACACTCAACTATTGTAATTTCCAATGTGTCAGACCTGTGCGGGCGCCAAATGGGGGGGTTCGATTTAACGGTTAAAGGTGGTTTGGGTTTGGGTTTGGTTCTGGAAAACTGTTCAAGTTTTTATTGCGTGACTTTAGTTTTGTGTCATTTATAGATATTGCGGCCGATTCTACAGCCACTTGCAGCTACTTGTTGTTGTGTGTGTGTGTGTGTCTGTTTGTATGTGTGTGTGTGTGTGTGTGTGCAGCATTGCTTTCAAGCATGTTTTAAACAAAGTTTGCACAGAAACTTTTTGCCAAAAGTATTTCTGGCTACAAGTGAAACGCTCAAATATTTTCATTTGCTTGCGGCAGCTGCACCAAATAATTGTGGATCTGCTCTCTCTTTCTCTCTCCCTCCTTCTTTCTCTCTCTCCCTCTCTTTATTGCCAACCCCTTTCTTCCGCTCCTCTTTTAGTTGCCTTGGTCACTAGCACATCGTGACTGGCCGCTTCGTTGATTTGTGGCAAGCAAATTTATTGACAATTCATGGCGCCAACACCAACAACACCAACAACACCAACAACAACAACACTAAACACCAACAGCATCGCTCAACGGCCGCAAAAGCTGTTCAAGCGTTTTTTTGTTGAACTTTGGCGCAAGTTTGTCGCAAGTTGCGCTTTCCGGCTGGCAGCCCATGACAAACTGCCTGCCCATTAAGCCGTAGATTTTTCATTTTTCATCTTTTGCGCTTCTTCTTTTTGAATACTCTGCTCACCATGTTCACCAAAGAGCATATTAATTTATGTGTATATATACATATTTTTTCTTGACATCTTTAAAACTAGAATCTAGCTAGAAACTTTTCAATATTTAGCTGTTAGAAAACAGTGTATTGCACAGTCGGTTATGCAGAACCGTAACATTTTTCTTTGGCCAAGTACAGGGTGGCAGAATCTCTGCGTGGAACAGGCCAAAAGACAACAAAGTTTAAATTAATGGCACTCAACTATTAGCAAAAATTAAAAAGCCACTCGGATTAAGTCTACATGCTTCAACTGAAGCGGTGCGGGAGGTGTGGGTGTGGGAGGAACGCTGCTTTTAAGGAGAGAGAAAGTTGGGCTGCTGCAAACTGAAAGAGGGCGTGGCCGTGTCGACTGGCTGCGGTCACGCCCTTGATTTGAGCCACAGTTATTGGGCCAGAAAAGCGCCAAACTGTGGGCCAATTAGCGTTGAACAACGTTCGAAGAAGACAAGCAACAGGTGAAACTAGAGTGTAAGTAAAATCTATATATATATATATATATATATATTCACATCTGTCCATGTAAAACTTTAGTTCACATGACACGAAAATGCACTTTTACGTGGCCAAAGATGGCTAAAACGGCCGCCGGGCAACTGCGACCAAAACTTTAACTGTAAACTCAACAGTTAACTGAAAGTAGAACTTCAACAGACAAATGTAACGGCTGCTGTTAACTTGGTCAACTCACTAAAAGTGAGCGGCAGCTGGCGCTGACATGTTTATTAAAAATTTATGCAATCGAGCTAATAAATTAATTCGCTTGCTTTGTGTGTGTGTACCTGTGTGTGTGTGTGTGTGTGTGTGTGTGTTTGTGTTAATTCGAATTTATCGCACATCTCGAGCTCGGGCTGTAAGTGCAAATTCATGTCGCTCATACGCCGCGTCTGCCAAGCAAATTAATTAAACAACTTGGCCGCGGCTCAGCTCAGCTGCGTCTGATGCATTACTTTTCGGCTGGCTAATTGAATTAAAGGTGCTTCAAGAAAGCACAGCGCCAAACGTGGCCAATAATTAAAAGCTCTTGGCCAATAATCAATTGGCAGCACAGCTGGTCGAAGGTACAACAACAGTTGACAGTTGACACAAAGCAACAACGGGCAGCAGCAACAGGACAGCAGGACAGCAGGACAGCGGCTAGTAGTTGGCAGGATTCGAGTAATAGAAATAAATTGGCGCCGCACGCAGCTTCAATAGCAACTTGGCCACGGTAGTCAAGTGGCACTCGTGGGTGTTTCTTTGTGTGTGTGTGTGTTTCTGTCTGTGTCTGTGTTGGCTCATGAATTGCCAAGTGAGCCAGTTGCCAGGCGGCTGCTTAAAGCTAATAAAGCGCCAGCTCGCGTGTGTCTTTGTGTTTTGTTGTCCCTTTCCATACCCTGTAATCATTGCAAATGCTGCAAAAGGGTATATAACTGTAAGCTGGCTAAACGAAAGTATTTTATTAACGGTCAAAACTTGTTACAGGCTATCTGCTAGTCAGCCAATACCAATAACAGCACTCTTTTTGTTTTTTTTTCTTCGTTTGATTCTTTTCTGCATGCCCCCATTAAGGCGCACGTAATTAAATCTAACTTTATTAGCACATTTGCTCAAGTGAGCGAGCTTCACTTCAGCGTGTTATTGTCTTTGCATGCTGCTAAAGGCTCACAGGAGACCCATCGCTCAGAGCCATGTCATGAAAAATAAAGAAGACTGCATAACGGACACTGACAAATACACACGCACAGCTATTAAAATACCTGGTCATTGTCCATATGTGTGAAGTGCACAATGAATTTCGTTTAAATAAGTTATAAGCAGCACTCGAATTGCTTTTGTTTTGTTGTTGTATTTTGTCAACTAACTGCGTATTTTATAAAGCCAAAATCGTACGTTTTAATGCAGACGAATTTCAATTTAAATAGCTAATTTATATGATGATATAGTTCTTAATTTTAATGCGAATTGCTTGTAACATGGCAACGCTGACATTCCTTTTTAGTAAAATGCGCTCAAAAGTATGCTATAAAAGTTTCTGCAAAAATTCTCGTGTATAAAAATGTCACATGAAAACGTAATATGTTATCAAAAAAGTTTTGAGAAAGTTTGACAAAACTACAAAAAAAATTAAATTTGACATTATAAAAAGTTTAAGTATTGCAATTTAATAACGCAAACGTATAATTATTACGTTTAAATAATAAGTTAGTAATAGTTTACATTCATATAAATTCACATACAAAAAAAACCAGAAATTAGAAGTTTACATAGAAGGCTTTTATATCAATTAAGCCACATTACGGAAGGCTCTCCATCCCACCCCTTAGACTGCCCTTCCTAGTGTTTTTTAGAAAGAGTAAAATTCAGAGCATGATTTTATTTTGTTATCCCCATTGTAAATAAGACCAAATTTCACTTATTTCGCTGCTTGTACACAACATTTTTTTTTGCTAGCTTTTGACAGCTTTTTTCCACTTTCTGTAATCAGTGGAAATAGACACAGCTAGTCTTAGTTTTTTCCAGTAATTTAAGTATTTATATTTAATTTATATTTACACAAGTTGTTTCGGCTCTTGTTGTTGCTGTTAATTGTTGTTGAATGTTGTTGTTAATTGCAGTTGTTGTTAAAGGACCTGTAGCCACCAAATCAAAATATGAAACCACCAACCAACCAATTACACCACCACTCTCCGTCACTTAATCAGCTCCAATCTTTCTCTCTCCTTATGTAACTGTGTTTGTAGCAGCTTCATATCCAAAAAAAAAAAAATTAAAAAGCAAAAAAAAAACTTTACACATAAACGCTTATAATGGCCAATTTGCAATTAATTTAACATTTCTTTTGTATTTCAACAACGACAAATAAACAACAACAACAACAACAAAAAAAACTCTGACATAAATTAATGCGGAAAATGCAACACATTAAAACAATTATGGAAAAAAACAACATCAATAAAAACACAAAAACAAAAAAAAAAACAATTGCAAAATTCAACCGAATCGCGGCATGACAGCTGACAATTGCAAGGCGACGCCCACAGTCACGCCCACTGGCCGCTTGTTGTGCCGCACAGCGGCCATTGATGGTGACGCAGACGCCGACGCAGATTTTGGCCGTGACGTCAACGCTGCTGACGATGATGAACGATGGCGGCCAAATTCGCTGAATGCAACAACAGAGAACCTTGACAGCAGACAAACAGCAATAACAGCAACAGCAACACCAACAACAACAATAGCACTACATCAAAACAACAAAAGAAATACAACAGCAACAACAACGACAAATCAGAGACTAGCGCCACGCGCCAGCTTTCCGGAAATAATGCAGCCACGCCTCTCGCTGAACGGCATGCTCAATCCGCCGTATCCATCGCTGATGCCCTCGCCGCGGCCGCTGTACCGTGAGCACAGCTCCAGGTCGATCAATCCGCTGACCGCGTACGAGCAGCAAATGGCCGAACTGGATGGCAGCTTCTATGGCAGCAATGCGGCGTATTTGGGCGCTGGGATGGGCGGCAGTGCCGGTGGTGGCACCACCTGCACCAATCTGACGGTGGGCGGTGGTGGTGCCTGTGGCAACACGGCGACAGCCAGCGGTGCCGGTGGTGTCGGTGGTGGTGTTAGTGGTGTTGGTGTTTCCCATGGTGGTGGTAGCTTTCACACAACCGAACTCTCAATAACACCAACAATGCCCGCTGATGAGCAGTTTATTGATTTGGGTAGCCTGCGTCGCTTCTCGATCGATCGACAGAGCTTTCTCGGTAAGGGTGCAGATTGACTTTGTGTGTGTGTGTGTGTGAATGTGTGTGTGTGTTGTCTTCTCCCGTGCGCCCTTTATAACCCACTTCCATATAAAAATTCATTAATTGTCATAAATTTAATTTAAATTTTCGTAAAATCTTTTCAGATCTAGGCCCCAAGTTTGGCATGTCCCAGCCGAAATTCGGCCAGAGCGTATCGCAACAAGGTTTCTTTACGTCGCATGACAGTCTGGCCACACCATGCGCCTCCAGAGCATCGAACTCGCATATGGCCACCGTAAGCACTGCCTCCGAAATGGATTTATTGCACAACAAGCAACGCCCCAACAACCACAAATCGCGCGGTCGTCTGAAAACCACCGGCGGCGATCAGCCGCTGCTGGGCACCTGGAATCGATCCACAGGCCGCGGCTCGCAGGATAACACACTTGGTGGTGGTGGCGGTGGTGCCACCAGTATCCTGATGGGTCATACCCAATATGGCGGCAACTATTGCAACGGCACCGATCGGTGAGTTTGAGATATATATTCAATATAATTAAAAAATCCTAAAATTTGCCGGGTTATTAAATCATAGAGCCGATCTTCTTGGGTTTGTCCGTCTATCTGTCCATATGTGATATTAAGCTAATAACAGATTGAAAATTTGTAATATATACTCGTGTATATCTGAGCCAAATTCAATGTTTTATGCCCATTGGGGGCGTTTAACTTTATCTATATATCTCTTTCAATCTTTAATCTCAACACTCAAAAGTTTGCTGGCAGATTACTTATAATGTCCCTTAAATATGGCCCAAATATGGTTTGGATACGCTTACTGGAAGCGTGGCAAATTGATAAAATCTTTAAAATACAGCCACACTTCCACATATCCATATAGTTCCTGCTTTAGTCTTTTCTTTTACTTATAATTTTTGTTTTTCTTCCGTTCTCTCGTAGCTACCCGCGTTCGCGTTCGCAGCAGCACCACAATGCCGGACAAGCTTCGCACCACTCATACCAGCTGCAGCACTCTGCCTCAACGGTATCGCACCACCCGCACGCGCATGGCCAGCCCGCACAGGGTGGTCCCGGCCCGCCCCATGGCGGCCATCCGCACCAGCAGCAATCGCACGGCAGCGGTGGTGGCGGTGGCGTTGGCGGGCACCCAACACAGCCGCATCATCAGAAACCGCATCGCACTGCCTCGCAGCGGATACGCGCCGCCACCGCCGCCCGCAAGCTGCACTTTGTGTTCGATCCGGCGGGGCGACTGTGCTATTATTGGTCGATGGTTGTCTCCATGGCCTTTTTGTACAATTTCTGGGTGATAATCTACCGCTTCGCCTTCCAGGAGATCAATCGGCGCACGATCGCCATCTGGTTCTGTTTGGACTATCTGTCCGATTTCCTGTATCTGATTGACATATTCTTTCACTTTCGCACCGGCTATCTGGAGGATGGGGTCCTCCAAACGGACGCGCTCAAACTTCGCACACACTACATGAACTCAACGATATTCTACATCGACTGCCTTTGCCTGCTGCCGTTGGACTTTCTCTATTTATCGATTGGCTTCAATTCGATATTGCGCAGCTTCCGGCTGGTGAAGATCTATCGGTTCTGGGCATTCATGGATCGCACCGAGCGGCATACGAACTATCCAAATCTGTTCCGCTCGACGGCCCTGATACACTATCTGCTTGTGATATTCCATTGGAACGGCTGCCTCTACCACATCATACACAAGAACAACGGCTTCGGATCACGCAATTGGGTCTATCACGACTCCGAATCGGCAGATGTGGTCAAACAGTATCTGCAGAGCTACTATTGGTGCACCCTGGCCCTGACCACCATCGGTGATCTGCCCAAGCCACGCTCCAAGGGCGAGTACGTGTTTGTGATATTGCAATTGCTATTCGGCCTGATGCTATTTGCCACCGTGCTGGGCCATGTCGCCAACATTGTGACGTCGGTGAGTGCGGCACGCAAGGAGTTTCAAGGTGAGTGTTAAAATATAAATCAATTAAAACGGTTCATTAGTGATAAATGTCAGAAACATAAATAGAAAATACACAGGAATTGGGTTTCAAATGAAATACAATAATAAATTGCTTGGGCCAAGCTTGTGTTAACAACATCAAAAGCACATTTGATTGATTATGCTATAATGAATCAAGGTGTTGTTCAATTAGGCAAGAATCCTCCCCAAAGGAATAGGATATCTATCGCAAATGTATACAGGACCTAGTTTAACAAGTAATTATATATAAGTCAACAGCATACAATGTGAAAATGTAATCATTATCCGTTTGTTTACTTCCTTTTTTTTTTTTGCAAATCCTTATCATGACAATTTCAATGCTTGGAAGATATAAATTGTTGTTGTTCCTTTTTGTGGCTTCAATATTTACGAGCTGTCTGATTAAACTGTTGCTAAGAGCTAGGTTAGATACGCACACACATATGGGAACAATAATCCGCAGCTAACATAGCAACAAGATGAAAAAGCGGGAGACAAACAGATAGAGACGGATGGACGGACGTGGGACGGAATAAGATGGGGTAGCAACATTTGACAAAACAGAACAATGAGCAAAGCCCTCAAAAGTATGCAAAACTTTTTGGCTTTGGAATTTTAGCTGCTTAAATTGAGGAAAACTGTTGTGTGCGCATATATATGTGTGTGTGTGTGTGTGTGTGTGTGTGTGTTGTTGTGTTCTGTGCTGTGTGTAATTGTATATATAATATTCAAATCCTTGCCCGCTTAAGAGATGTTGCTGCTCCTTTTGTGGCGCACAAGAATCCACTCGTGCAACTGAACAGGCAGCTCCTTCAGCCGTCTGGAGCACAGTCTCTTGCGAGCTCAGTAGGCCATGCGGCCATTAGCTAAATGAACTCGTTTATTTGGTCCATAAATAACTGGGCAAAATGCAAGTGTCGCCATTGCAGTCCGATGTCCTGTCTTGTGCCCCATCGTCCTGTCGTTTTAATTTGAAAAGACCGCCCAAGTCAAATGGCTGGCAAGCAATTCAAGAAAATGGCTAAAACTGGGGCCAGCCCGAAGAACTTTCATTAGGCGAACGTCAGCTGAAAATATTAAGGCCACTCAACGGCAATGAGCCACAAAGGCAAATGCCCAAGAGACAACGGTTGCTTAACTCGACAGTGGACGTTGTCGTCCAGCAGCTAAAGTCATAGCTTAGAAGCAAACAAAGCAATTGCTCTCTGCTCATTGATGGGCGTGCCAACAACCGTTGGCACCTCCACACTAACAAACACACACACACATACACACATGCTCATTCCACATGTTTACACAACACTTTTTATAACAAATTACTCATTGCAAATGAATAAAAACTGGGTATTATGACAAAAAGTGTAGAATTATTCAGTATATAATTTATGCTAAACTTTTGCAAGCATATGTGAGACCAATTCAATTTATAAAATGTAGCATATAGCTGAATGATATATAATATATATATATAAATAATATTGATATATAGCCTACACAGAACAGAAATACTTCACCTCTAACGCCCATTCCCAATTCAAAAAATTGCTTATAGTAACCACAAATAAAAGTTGCAGGGTATTGTCCAGTGGGGCACACTTTTATGCTCATGTGTGTGTATGTGTGTGTGTGTGTACAATTGATGTATGCACACAAGGGAGCAGAACGGGCTGCGAGGCAAAAAGTCAGCTAGCAAAGCTCAGCGGCTTAATGGACGAAGCGTGCTGCTGCATTAATTTCTGGTTTTATGCACTCGAAACTTTTTCTCATATTTGCATGCAGCAAATCTCAATTTTTATTGCACCACTGAAAATTTAGTGTGCTCGATGTTTTTTTTTTGGTTTTTTGGGTTTTTTATATGATTTTTTAAGGCACTGCCGTCGTGCCAGGGCCACCAAGATGCATATAGGCCAAGAACTCCTTGAGACCAATGTTGGATTCGTTTTGTGCACCCATTTCGCCAATAATTAGGGCGCTCTCATCGTCGGTGATCACCTCGCCCATGGTGGCCATTACGATGCGCACATCGTGAGCGGTAAAATATCCGAAACCCTGGCGATCGAACACCTCGAAGGCGTATCTCAGATTTTCATCGCTCTCGATGTCCCGCAACCTGGGCGCCATTGCCTGGAGGAACTTGCGAAAGTCCATCTGGTGATCACCGTCGAGATCAACGGCATCCATATACTCGTACAGATCCGCTTCGGTCGGCTCGTGACCCAGCTCGATTAACACGTTGCGCAACTCTCGAATATTAATGGTGCCATCCCCGTCCTCATCGTATTTGTTAAAGATCTGGCGCAGTTCGTTTAGCAACTCCTGCGTCAGATAATGCGGCATGGCCCAAACTGATCGATTTGTCCAATTATATATAAAACAAATAAATAACATGAAAATAACTGTTTCTCTGGAACATTAACGCAACAAAAACGAATAACGAATAACGCAACAAAAAAACCCCACTGACAATCAACTCAAAGCCACAACTTGAACTCGAGAGCTAATAAAACACTTAGGTGACCGTTGCGCATCGCTGAGTTGGCAACTTTTCACGTAGTTTTTCTTTGCCATCCCCCCTCCGTCCGGAATGACGGCAAAACTTTCGGCCTGTAGCCGCAATAATAATACATCATATAACCATGGACATGCTGCAACGAGAACCATCCATCAATTTGTCAATTCAGCGCTTGCCGCTTCGAGTGCGCGCGACCACAAGAAGCAAACGATGCTCGATGCCTGATGCCTGATGCCTGATGCTTGTTGCCTGATGCTTGTTGCCTGATGCTGGCTGATGCGAAGCGCTTAGATGGGATGGTTGGGGCGACTGAGGCACGTTGAGTGGATGTCTGGTTGTGAGCATGCGAAAATCGCAATAAACAGTAAAAAAAAAGAGAAACATAACCAAAACCAAATAGAGCATTTTGGTGACGCTCAAATGCTCTTCAAGTGCGACCACAGCGCGTATGTGTAATATATTGTCGAAAATAACTCATACGCCGAGTGGACCGCAGCGCATAAAGTTGTGTCAACAGCAAAGGGTTATGCAAATAGATAACAGAGTTCATTTAACATATAACAAGTGCGTGGGTATTTAAAATACACATAATTTTCATGTGTTATTCAACACTATAAATTCGTTAAAATGGACATTTTGTCAATTACTGCAAAGAATTTACGATATCACTTTTATAACATGCGAACGTCTAATTAGGATTACTAGAATTCTAAATAAATTTCTTTTGCTAGTTCGTTTCTCAACAGCAAATCCACATAATCCTTACAGAGCACAGATTTTAGTTATATCCTAAACTAAGTGCAAACAGAATAACTTGAGCTTTTTATGTGATTCTTTTAGTTAGAAAATGTCATTGGTACTTGCATTAAATGCTGTCTCGTGACGCTTTCATTAATCTTAAAGTTTCAGAATGTATTTAACATTCTTAAGATAATTAATTTTGATTAAACTTTTACGCTTACTTTTCTGATTAAACTAATCCCTTTTTATAATGAGCATTTCCTCTCTTTTTTAATTTCGCTTAAAGCTTATGCAGCAATAACTATTCACCCTTCAGCTTGACAGTTTTCCCGCTGATCTTTGATATCTCAACCTTTTGCTTGGCATTTAGAAACTCATTCAGCTCCCCCATTTCTTTTCTTTCATTTCTCTTTCTCTTTTCACTTTTTTCTTTGCTTTTTTCTTTTCTACACGCAGTTTGCAGGCAAATATCGCAAATACCTCTAGTCATGGTCTTAGAGCGCAACACTTTAGTGATGGCCTTCTGCTACATTAAGCAGACCCCCACTACCCCTCTCCCCCAACAACTTAAAAACTTATATATTTACTTAGTAACAGCCAACTCCGCATCGAATCTGCCCCCCTTTCCCCTCGTTGATGCGTACTCATCTTACTTACTCGCCTTCTTAGTCGTTGTGTTTGGTCTGAAGCATGAAAATTGATTTTCAAATAGTTGGCCTGCCTTTTTTCAAATTTGATTGACGTTATTACATTACATAACATCACATCAGGCGCACAGGCAGCAACTTTTACAAACACACACACACACACACACAGAAACACACTGGGGACTTATACAAGCAGCTGGTTTAAGTTATTCATCCATTTAGCCCCACTTACGACCGGGCTCGCTGACTAGCTGGCTGTCTGCATGGCTGCCTGGCCCGGTTGCCTGCCTGCCTGGCTGACTGGCAACAACAAGTGGAAAACTGTCATTATATTTGAGTTATTGATGGTTTTTCAAAATCATTTTAGCAACAATGTTGTTGCCATACACACACCCACAACACACCCAGCACACACACACGCACGTGGCAAGTTACATTCACGCTTAGTTAAACGCAATGCCGGCTGCGGCTTGTTAACGCCAAACGGCTGCAAACTTTAAACGTTGTGCGAATATTGCTATTGTGGTTGTTCTTGTTGTTGTTGTTATTACTGTTGTCGTTGGCCCAAATCCAAAAACGCTTTTCAAATATGCCATTCAAAATTATGTTAATTTGTTGCTAGCTGCTGCCCTGCAGCCGGCTCTTATGTAATTATTATTGTAAATAGTTTTTTATGCAAATTTTATGCGTTAGCAGCGCTGTCAACGCTTTTGATTGATGTTATGCATACAACATGTATGTATATGTATGTGTGTGTGTTTGTGTGTTAAAATTTACTCGCTCTGCGGCTGTTTCTGTTGCTGCTTCAGCTGGTCACTTGCAACGCCTTTCACTGCAGTTGTTTACTGCAATTAAAACAGTTTATGCGCTCAATTTACGCACACACACACACACACACACATACACATCAACATACATATATATACTATATACTATATGCTGGCTGGGCACTGGCTCACTGCTTTGAGATTTGTAGTACTTTACGTGCGGGATTTGCAGCCATTTTGACTTGAACCCGTTTCAATGCATCATCTCACTCGCACTCGCTTTAACTCTCGCTTTAACTCTCGCTGTGTGTGTGTGTTTTTATTACATCTTTTTTGTTGGTTTTTTCATTTTTTACTTAAAGCCATAGTTGTTGCTGATGTGCTGCTGCTGCTTTTGCTCTCGCACAATGAGCGCGTGTCTAAAAATAGCACTGAGCGACGTACGCACGAGTTGAGCGTACATTCGATTGAGAGAGAAAGGGACGCACAACAAATTCACAGTTTGTGCGCTCTTTTGCCGTTTTGCCATTGCCTTTGCCATTGTCTTTGCCGTTGCCTTTGCCGTTGCCTTTGGCTCAGTCTTCAGTCAGGGCGAGCAGCAGTGTCCATTATCCACTTTAACTTGCCAGCCAGTGTTGGAGAGCGTGTGTATGTTGACGTGAATTTGGTTGGGTTCCGCTGCTGCTGTTCTTGTTGTTCTTGTTGGTGTTGTTCGTTTCGCTATTTGCTTTCGCTTGCCACAGCTACAACAACAACAACAACAGTTACAGCAAAACCAAAAGCAAAAGCAATGCTGTGTTTGCTGCTGCTGCTGCTGCTGTTGTTGTTGTTGCTGCTGTTTATGCCTCACAGCTGTAACCGTGAGTGCGTTACTCTGTGTTTGTATGTTTGCTAGTGTGTGTGTGTGTGTGTGTGTTCCAATCAATATTGTAGACGCAGTCGCCGCTGTTGGCCGCTTTTGCCCATTAAGCTGCATGTACGGCAACTTACCAACGTATTTTTAGAACATGGCTTTCTTATTTTTTTGTTGTTGTTGTTGTTGTTATTATTGCTAGCATTGTGTGGAATGTAGCTGCTCTTTAAGGGCGAAATATTCCATTATCCTTGAAAAGCGAATTTGCCAAGGATTTTGCTAGCGGTGCTGATGCCAATGCTTCTGCTGCTGTTCCTTTCGCAGCTGCATCTGGCATGCGCATTGTTATTGTTATTGTTATTGTTAGTGTTATTGTTATTGCAACGCTGGGCAACGGAGCGCATATATATTTGCTTGCCGCCCGAACAAATCCTCGAGAGCATCAAGAATTCAACATCCAACATCATCAGGCGTTGTTGTAACCGCATATATGCATAATTAATGATACAAATTGGTTTTTCGTGGAAAGCTGTGAAAATTTCAACCGAAACTTGAGCAAACTTGAAGATACCATAAATTTTCTTATCTGTGAATACATGTTTATTACGCGATTTTATGGAATTTGTGTTATGTGAAAGCGAACAGCAGTAAAATATTTATCACTCAAACTTGAATCAATTTTAATGTGAAGAAATTGTGCCTACATTATTTTAACTTGGCTTGAAAGATAACTTTCTTATGAAATAAGTGCTATATTATAAGCCCTAAAATCACTTTTAAATCATTTCGGTACAGCTACTTTCTTCCAACATATCAACTCAATATTAAGCTGTTTTTTTTCTTCATCGTCCTTTCAGTGCAGTTCCGCTGAGAACTTTTCGGTCCGTTTTTTCTTCTCTTCTTCTTTGTCTAGCGGCTGCATGCACATGCACATCAGCGTCGCTCTTAAGTGGTTTCTAGTTAGTTTGCAATTTTCACTTGGCCAGTTAACCCACAACGTCATATATATATATATATATATATATGCATTCAGCATGCTCCACATTCCCCGCCTCCGCCGCCGCTCCCCGTTCCGGTTCTTATCGTTGGTGAGCTTTTTGTCTTGGGGCTTTTGAAAAGGCAGGAAGAGCAAGTTTTTGTCACGCATATTTACTGTTTGTATAAACTGGATGCACCCTTCGTGCCGCCGCGTCCTGTTGCATCCACTGAAAAACTTGCTGCAGCTTGTTTGGCAGACAATGGCCTGAACTTTTGCACCCCAGATTTTTATATTGTTGCGCCACAAAAGGCAAAAACTCACACATGACGCGCCAAGTTATTCATTCTTATTTTTTGTTGTTTTTTTTTGCTTTTTGTATTTATTTTCTTCGTTCGTTCTCAACACGCACTTAATCCCACACCCAGCAACAATTGTCTTGATTGCCCGACTGTCAGCGGCTCTTCTTGTTCTTGTTGGATTCGGGATTGCTGTCCGGTTTATTGTCTCAGTTGAGCCGGACAAAGCGGCCGTGTGCAATATCTAAATGCAATTATGGTTACAGATTACTGCTTAAGGTGGCAGGCGCCATAAAAAGTGGGCCACAAAACTGCTGCAACAGCAACAGCAACAGCAACAAAAACCAACACCAGATCAAAATGCGCCTGTGGCAACTGTGGCCAAGCAGAGCATAAAATGAAAAATAAATATGAAAGAGAAAAACGAACAAAAATAGCGAAAAATCTGAAGAAATTGTGCGGCAAGATGCGAAGCCAAATGCAGTTTGCAGACGCCCAACCACCAACCAACCACCAACCACCAACAACCATCAAGCAGCAACAACCAACGGCAACCTCCGCACAAGCCACAACCACTCGGCACGGCCACGCCCCAGCTCAGCTAACTTCGGGGCAGAATGGCAAATTAAATTTTGTGTCGGCAAAATGCAACGGAATGGAAAAATGCGTTGAAAGCACAACAACAACAACAACAACAACAACAACAACAACAACAACAACCGAACCGGGGCTAAGGATAAACACTGCGAGAACAGCCAAAAGCCGCAGAGAACAGGAATTAAATCTTAAATAATTGCTACATAAACAAAATGCACAACTAACCGCAATTATTGAGCCGAGATATACATGTGCATCAAATATATATAGATATAGATATATCTATCAATGTGCATATATATATATATACATTTTCTTTTGGCAATTTCCATTTGCCATCCATGCAAATAAAACGCTGCTCTCGAATATGCAATTAATATTTAGATTGATTTTCAATTGTTAAAAAAGAATCCACAAAGCGTAACGTGACATGCACACTCAGCCCAGCCCCAGCCCCAACCCCGCCCCCTCGCACCACGATACTCTGTTCACGTTTCTGGGTTCCATTGCCGGAATGCTGGCAGTGTCATGCAGTCAAGCAGAACCGCAATAAAAATCGCTGTAATTTTGCATACTGTCGCCCTGACATTTTGTGTGTGTGCGTGTGTGTGCGTGCGTGTGTGTGCGTGTGTGTTTTTGGTATCCGCAGAGCATATCCGTTGTATGTAATGGTCGTGTGTTCCAAGACATTTCCTGGGCTGGGTTGCCATGCAATAATCCTTGGATGCGTTTCGTTGCCAATGAGCAAAGTTCTATTTCGATGGGGAAGGTGGGGCAAAAACGAAGTCAACGTATGATAATCGATACTCGATACCCCGTTTCATGCTACCCGATACTGCTGCCAGCATCAGTTACGCAATATTTTCCGCAACAACAATGCAAATAAAAATAATATTAAAAGGAAAACCGCAAAGTAACACGCTTTAAGGCAAACAATGCAAAGTATTTTGAACAGCAAACGGGATAAGCCCAAAAGTATGCAATGAATTGTGTGTGCGCCAGCTATGAGCATAGGAAAATAGACAGAGAGAGAGAGAGGAGAGAGACACTTGAACAATGTGTAATAGCCTGGAGCATGTAACTAAATTTTAAATTTGCCGAGGAATATATTTAAATATATATATAATGCTTTCTAGAGTTTGCAATACTTTTGTATTTGGCATGAAATTAATTATAGGAATTTTAAGGTAACATTTTTGTTTACATTCTTTAAATTTTCTAGAGAAAACTGGCAAAAAATTTATTTGAAAAGTGGCAAAAAATAGAATTTGAATAATAATAAATGTGTGTTAGTGTTGTTTTTTTTAATAGCCAACCACCTGAGCCATTTCGATGGCATCGACCTTCAGGCAAACGCGTGTGGTATATTTCTTCTGCTCGCAAATGGAAGCGGACCACTGAGTGCACGCTCCGCCCGATAAGCGATAATTTGAATAGCTTGTGCCGTTGTATTGTCCAGAAAGCTTCAAGCATACGTTGCTGGACGTTTGGGGTTGACCCGAGGCCCACGGCAGGTAGGACGCCTTTTTGCCAGTGCTCTGCCAGAAGTAGATACCACTCTCGCCCAGGCTGTTGCCCGAGGTCCAAAACTCTGGGGTATATGGTGCGGTGAGGTTCAGCCACTTGTTGATCAACTGCAGCTGCGACTCGTTCTGCAGACTGAGTAAACTGGCGCCTCTGGCGTGACAATTGCGATCTGCTTCGTACCAGTTCAGCCAAGTGTTAAAAGCCATCAGACACCTGTCGCCCACCTCGGTGAAATTCTGAGCACAGCTGGAGTTGGCCACCACTCCACTCGATTGCTGGCCGCTGACAAAGTGCAGCTGGGTCAGCGCGAGGCCGAGGATTGCGCAGGCAATTAACTGATGCCACAACATTTTTGGAGACAAAGGGAATCAAAACTAACTAACTAGTTGGTTGGGCTTGGAGTTTATATAGCCAGTGAACTGGTCAGTTTAGGGTGGCCTTATCAGCTTGACGATATGATAAGCACCAAAAAAATTACCTTTATATTGGCAAATGGAATCCCAATAGAATTATCAAAATTATTTGATAAATAAGTTTCTACGAAAAATTAAATAGATGTGAATAATGAAAGTCTTATAATTAATTGGCATTTGTGAAACGAAGGTTGCCAGACGAACAGAATAAAAAATATTTGCTTGAGCATTTTAAAAATATATTTTAGCTTAGATATAAATAGAAATTAATCAGCTCTTTTTTAGACAAGCGTAAAAATCAATCGTGTGATCCATAAAAATGCAATAAATTATGTTGAATCAGGTTGATTGCGTTGGGCGAGGTATTGAAATTTGATCGACAAATGATTAAATGATAAATGAGTGGACGGCATGGAGGGCAATCTGTCAGGACTGAAGTGAACGGCAAGGCGTAGCGGCCAATTGGCAATTGTTTTTGGCCTTTCGGCCACAGCGGCGTCACTTGCATTATAGATGAGAATGCGAGAAAATGAAGGGCGGGGGAATTGTGTGGGGAGTTGCCTGCTGGGCCGACAAGCAATTTTATTTATTTGTTTTCAATCGGTTTGCTTGTTTGCCAGTTGGTTTGCTAATGTTTACACGAGCAAACAACTGAGTTGCCCCTGCCCCCCCCGACCAAAAGCTCTCAGCCGTTGTCTGTCAATGTGGCAACACCACCACCACCGCCACCGCCACCAATAACAACAACGGCAGCAGCTGCACCACCAACAGCTACACCACCTATAGCCAGCCGAGGTTGTCAATCGACAAATTGTGTCAATATTTGCTGGCAGTGACGTTGAGCCAAGTAGAGATTTAATTTCCTCTCATCGAGCGCCGCTTGGTTATCCAGTCAAACACACACACACACACACACACACACACACACACACACACACACACACACAATCCGAGCGAGCTGCTAGTAAAACAAAGATGTCGAGAAACGTGTCTCGTTTTTTTTCCGGAACTGCACTTAACTATAGACAACGAACATTCTTTGATTTTGTTCCGATTGTTTGTGCTTTTTACCCAATAGTCTTTAAGAAGTGTTTCTAAACATTAATTTAATGCTGAGCGCTAAATAGCCCCAAATAATTGCTGCTTAATATTAAGCATACGCCGGGTGCTCCGAAATTAAACAAAGAAATTTATCTGCAAAGGTTGTTTTAAATTTATTATAAAATGTGCAAAGCATGAAAAGTTATTTAATAAATAATAATAATTATCTAGAACAGACTGAGGAAATACGAGCAGCTAACATATAAATCATAATCTTATCTCTTCGTTCGGCCAATTTAGTAATTAGGGCTTGCGAGGTTATTAAATCTGCGGTACTCTAAGGATAATTGATCTTCTCTGGTTAATCAGCCATAGATAAATAGCATGTAGAAAGTATTGAAATTTATGCAGCGCACAATGCTGATTGGGTCTTAAGTCGCAGCGGATAGTGATAAGGAGGGGGCCACCCCTTTGGCAGTGGCCAGTGGCGATTTGTATGCGCCCAGCGTTTCGATTAGCGTGTAATATACATATACATATTATTCAACATGAAATGTAGCTCAATATGATCATTGTAGTAAATATAGCTAAAACCGGGGATAGGATAAGTGTTTCCTTAAGGGATAAACAGCAGCTTAGTCTTTTTAGTCGAAAATCGACTGTTTATCCCTTTTTAGAAGTTCATAAAGTGGTTTGGCTAACATTAAACAAATCCTTTATAAAACGTCTGAAGTACAAACATAAACCTAAAAAACTTTGAACAATTTGCAGCTTTTCTAGAATTTGTTTAAATGTTTTATTTACAAGTTTATCAAAAAGATCATCGATCAACTGTTATGGATAATTATCTTTTATTAACAACTTGTTAAGTTTCCGGAAATGGTTATCCACCACATTAATATGGAACATGTCTTTGTCGAAATTATCTTCACGTATTTCCATTAGATCACAGCTATTCTCGCATTTTGTCAAAATATTGTCCTTACAATAAAGTCCTTAAATCTCCTTTTTGTTCTCATAAAAAGGTTCGACTTGAAACTTTCTAGAGTTTGCAATACATTTTTATTTGAAAAGTGGCAAAAAATAGAATTTGAATTATAACTGAAATTGTGTTTTAGCGTTTTTTTGTTTAATTGCCCACTACCTGAGCCATTTCGATGGCATCGACTTTCAGGCAAACGCGTGTGCTATATTTCTTCTGCTCGCAAATGGAAGCTGCATACTGGGTGCACTCATCGGCCGATAGGCGATAATTTGTATAGCCTGGATAGATGAATTGGCCAGAAAGCTTCAAACATGCGTTGTAGTTCGTTTGGGGTTGAGCCGAGGCCCACGGCAGGTAGGACGCCTGTTTGCCAGTGCTCTGCCAGAAGTAGATACCATTCTCGCCCAGGCTGTTGCCCGAGGTCCAAAACTCTGGGGTATATGGTGCGGTGAGGTTCAGCCACTTGTTGATCAACTGCAGCTGCGACTCGTTCTGCAGACTGAGTAAACTGGCGCCGTTGACGTGACAATTGCGATCTGCTTCGTACCAGTTCATGTACTGGGTAACAGCCATCAGACATTTGTCGCCCACCTCGGTGAAGTTCTGAGCACAGCTGGAGTTGGCCACCACTCCACTCGATTGCTGGCCGCTGACAAAGTGCAGCTGGGTCAGCGCGAGGCCGAGGATTGCGCAGGCAATTAACTGATGCCACACATTGAAGAGAAAGGGAATCAAAACTAACTAACTGGTTGGTTGGGCTTGGAGTTTAAATAGCCAGTGAACTGGTCAGTTAAGTTCAGTCTTATCAGCGCGACGATTTGATAAGCACTGACAAGAGTCGAAATTTGAAGACAACAGTACAAAATTATATTTACAAACGGAATCCCAATAGAATTATCATAAATTATTTTATAAATAAGTTTCTAGGAAAAAGTAAATAGAAGTGAATAATGAAAGTCTTATAATTAATTGGCATTTGTGATACGAAGGTTGCCAGGCGAGACAGCCGTTGCTTTAAGCATTATAAAAATATATTGTTTTTTCGGAAATGCAAAGAAGCTTGTGGGTCCTATAAATATAAATTAATAAGCACTTTTTTATACGAACGTAAAAATTAGTCGTGTGATCCTTAAAAATGCAATAAATTCTGTTGAATCAAGTTCAGTTGGCGTTAGACACACGCACGCGCACACACACGCACACACACACGCACACCGAGCGGTTGTAAGTAAAACAAAGACGTCGGGAATTAGAATTCCACTTAACCATAGATAACGAACATTATTTGATTTGATTCCGATTGTTGTCTTTAAAAAGTGTTCCTAAACATTTCTTTAATGGTAAATGGCTAAAGTTTCCCATCTAATTACAGATTAATATTAAGCATACGCCGGGTGTTTCGAAATTATAAAAACAATTTTGTAGCCCTCCCAAAGAATGTTAAGCTAATGAATGTTTTGCTAATATATCGAGAACAAACTGAGGAAACGCGAGCAGCTAACATATAAAGCATAATCTTATCTCTTCGTCCAGCCAATTTAGTAATTAGGGCTTGCGAGGTTATTAAATCTGCGGTACTCTAAGGATAATTGATCTTCTCTGGCTAATCAGCCATATATAAATAGCATGTAGAACGTATTGAAATTTATGCAGCGCACAATGCTGATTGGGTCTTAAGTCGCAGCGGAGAGTGATAAGGGGAGGGGGCCACCCCCTTTGGCAGTGGCCAGTGGCGATTTGTATGCGCCCAGCGTTTCGATTAGCGTGTAATCCACAGCACAAACAAGCATGCATATATAATAAGCATCTATATATATATAGACACACACAGAAATATATATATATATGTGTATTTGACTACTATTGCTATTTGCAGCCAAGCTGGATGGAGTTAAGACGTACATGCGGATGCGGCGTGTGCCGAATCATCTGCAGGTGAAGGTCATCAAATGGTTCGATTACCTGTGGCTCACGCAAAAGTGCTCGGACGAGGAGCGTGCCGTATCCTGTCTTCCTGATAAATTAAAGGTAAATACGGCACAGCGAACAGCCGCCCCCACAAAACTGGCGACCCTTGTTTTGTTTTTCAGCTGGTTTTTGGCAACATGAATTGTCCATTTCTGTATCGTGTTATCGCTCGTGCTTAATTCTCTCTCTCTCTCTCTCCTCTCTCTTTCTGTTTCTGTTTTTGTTTTGCAGGCTGAAATAGCAATTAACGTCCATTTAGATACACTTAAGCGGGTTGAGATTTTTCAAAATACTGAAGCTGGTTTCCTTTGCGAATTGGTGCTGCGACTGCGGCCCGTTCTATTCTCCCCGGGCGACTACATTTGCCGGAAAGGTATGTTGACCGGAATATATACATATATATAATTTATGAAACCAACCTATTTTCCCTCTCTCTCCCTCATTCTGTTTCGTTTTTCATCTGTTTTTGCACAGGCGAGGTGGGCAAGGAGATGTACATTGTGAATCGTGGACGATTGCAGGTCGTTGCTGACAATGGCAAAACGGTGATGGCCTCGTTAAAGGCAGGTTCCTATTTCGGCGAGATTAGTATACTGAATATGGGCACCGCAGGTAAAGAACTTGGTAAATATCCCGTTTTAGTGCGACAGGCGGAACAATAACAATAACTAAGTAACTACAACAACAGCAACAAAAACAAGAACCCAAATATTTAAAAAAAAAAAACTAAACACAACACATCAAGTTTAAAACTATTTTTCAAATATATATTTATATATTTTAGCTATGTGTTTCTTACATGTCCTATATAAAATGCCGCATATCTAAAAAATACCAAGTATTAAAAAGTTTTCATACTTTACCGTAACTTAGTCAGCGCTCTGATAGCGTTTAATTTAGCAGCACACCCAATTTATATCCTCAACTACTTTATCTAGTGTTACTGTTCACACCACCCCCCAACATACACACGCACACCCACCTTTATCTGTAGCGTTCATTCACACACACATTTATATGTTTATAATACTCAATAAAGCTCTCCCAATCGTACGTTCGATTTATTTGAAATCATCGCATTTATTATTATATTTATTTAAGTTTAACGGTTGCACGCGTGCAGCGTACATTAAATATTTGTCACATTACCCAAAAATAATTTATTTCTTATCCGAGCGACAAATTAATGCGATAAAGCTACATAAAACTGTTTCTTTGTTTACAAACAAAAATGTCGCCAAATGTAAATGCTTTATATATAATATTTAAAAAAAAGTATTATTTACTAGTTCAGAATTGAATTGGAGAATTATAAGTTTCTACACAAATTTAGCTTGTTCATCAAATTGATTATGAGATCAGTTTTGTTATATCAAACGTGTTTTACTTAACATATTATACGTATTTTTCATTGCATTTCTGTGACAGCTGCATAGTTTTGTTTTTTTTTTCTGTTGAAAAATTGTTTTTATGATCCGCCCTAAAAGTATGCAATGCACTTTAATTACACACGCAGCTAAAAACAACTTTTAACTGTTGTCATTCTGTCTCTTTCTCTCTCTCTCTCTCTTTATGTACATACCTTTCTCTTCAAACTCAGCACAATTAACAAATACCAAATGCAATTATTACACCTGCATGCGTCCAGTTATATTTATATATATATATAAATGTATACATTTGTTAGTCTGGCTGCAGCGACGCATTGTGCACAATTAAACAATTAAAACAATGCAAAAAAATAACAATAAAAATTGGCTTAAATAAGCAATAATTATGCAGAATTTATTGTTACTGTCAAAGCGAATTTTGCTTTATGCTTAAATCGGTTTCAATGGCGTATTGCAAGCGATTTAACTTAACTCAACTCGACTGTAAATTACAACGATAATTCACACGTTTAACACACAAGTATATATATATATATGTATATATGTATATAGTTGTATGTGTATCCGTATATATAGAGAGAGTGCTTATTTGTGGCATATAATTAACATCAATGCCAAAATTTATCTCAACGCATGCATGGCTAGCAACTAGTGTGTGTGTGTGTGCGTGTGTGTGTGAGGTGTTGCATACTTCAGTGGCGCTTCACTTGCAGCTGCTTAATTAAATTTACAGTAGCGGCAACAACAACTCGCAACTGGCAACTTAATTCTATTTGAATGGCTGACAAAAGTTGCCGTTGCCGTTGCCATTTGCCGGTTGCCGCTTGCCAGTTGCCGTTTGCCGTTGCCAAAAACTTTTGCCATGTCTGGCTCAATTAGTCGTTGACTTTGGCAGACAATTGGCCAAGTTGCTGTCAGGCTGCTGCTGCCACCTTTAGCCATCAAAAAACTAGCACACAAATCGATAACAAAATCAAAGCGTTTAATTTGTTATTCGAAACCCATTTATCGTTCATTGTTTATTGTTTTAGTTTCGTGCATGATTTGAGCGCTTCCCAACCACAGTCCAACTAGGTAACTTTTTAGAGTAGTTGTAAGTGTGAGCAACCGGAATATTTAAATTGTGTATTAATTTCATATTTTTAGTAACTCTCTCTCTCTCTCTCTCTATCTGTGTCTCTCTCTCCCTGTCTTTCTATGTGAGTCGTTGTTGTATTGCTTTGCCTGGTCGTAATTTAAACGTTTGAATTGTGTTTGACAGTGTTTAAAATTAAGTATGCCACAATTTACATGCAAATCCGTTCTACCACACACACACCCAAACACTCCCGAATATCATTCAAATTGCACGCCAACTTTTGCTCCTTAACCGAAAACACGCTAAATGTTAAAACTACTGCTACAATTTATGCAGCGTACTTTTTGGCAACTTTATTCAAATTTATCAACAATTCTAATCTGTATTCCATTTCTACAAAACTTGTCAAATAGTAAATAAATCATTTTGTAAAACTTCTCTTAGCTAAAATTTACTTTGAAATTTCAAATTTTACTAATCAAAGATAAATTGATTGTTAAACTGAGCCTAAATTAACAAATAAAAAGGATATACAACTTTTTTTTTTGTTTCGAAACACAAACACACAATGTGAAATTGAATTGAAATTCTGTTGAAATTGCAATCTAAAAAGTCCCAATGGCTTAACCAACTGTAAACTGGCAGCTCCAAAAAGCATGCCATGAAAAATGTAAGCGCCAGTTCAGCTGTTGAGCCAAATAAACTGTTGCTATTATTGGCGCTTGCGCTTGATTGTAGCAAATGGATGCCGGACAGATAAACAGGCAAAACGTATCTTTGTAGCTATGTGTGTGTGTTTGTGTTTGTGTATGTATGTGTGTGTGTTGTTGCACTTGTGCATCCAATAAATGCCCCCTGTGAAATTGTCAACCCAATTTGCCCAACTTCAATTTTCATTTGCAACAAACTCCCCTCGAAACCAATTGCCTGCATATCTCAGGTTGGCATGCAATTTTAATGTCTTTGTATGTGCTTGTGTGTGTGTGGCAGTCAACAATGAGAACAACAACAAACAAACAAACAACAACATAAATAATAACAACAGCAACAGTAACAACATTGTTGTGCACCTGAAATACCTTTGCAAGTTATTGATATTAAACTTTTTGCCCCCCATTCGCTTCATTGTTGCAAACGTGCAACTTTGCCACACTTGCCACACTTGCCAACCTGCCACTTGCACAACAGGCAACAGACGCACCGCCAGCGTTCGCTCCGTCGGCTACAGCGATCTGTTCGTGCTCAGCAAAAAGGACATGTGGGACGTGCTCAAGGAATATCCAGCGGCGCGTGTCCGCTTGGAGTCGATAGCCGTCAAGCGTTTGGAGAAGTACAAGAAGGCGCCGCTCGAGAAAGGTACGCCGATAAACTCCCTTACATAGTTACACTCCAGTTAAATCCTATCCCAACACACACGCATTTACAATCCAAATTTTTATCTAAAAGCAATGACTGTGCGTACACTGAGAAAAAACACCAAGACTTTTACACTTAACTTAAACCCAGGTCGGAATTTGTTACTACTATTTAATTTAATTTTTTATAAATTGTGTTCTTTAGTGAAAAACTCAAATCAAGCAATTTGTATTCGCAATAAGAATTTTTTGAATTATTTTGGATATACAAAAAATAAGCATATATTTCTCATTTGTGTGAAATGTCCTTCTTACTGTCCGTTCCATATTTCAAACTGGCATAGCTTTGTCAAAGGATTTAAAGATTGATAGCAATTTATTTTGATACGTAAAGCTCTCGGACCCATAGCTCCTATATTTCGAACTCCCATAACTTTGTCAAAACTCAACCGATTTTTATGTTTGATGGCATTTTGATCATTATTTGTCGTATAGATTGTTTCTACATTTAAAAAATACGCATTTTTGACAATAAAATTTTTTTCAATTTTTTGGTCAAAAAATCATAAGGGTCCCCCCTTACTAATTTTCAAAAAAAAATTTTTTCAAAATTTAAAATTTAGAGTTTATGTTTTTAATCGATTGTATTTGTCATAATTAGCATAAAAAACAACATTAAAGGTGGTTTGGAAGTGGTTAATTTTTTGGTCAAAAATCATGCCATAATTGACGAAAATTTTGACAAGTAAAGCTCTCGGACCCATAGCTCCTATATTTCGAACTTTCATAACTTTGTCAAAACTCAACCGATTTTTATGTTTGATGGCATTTTGATCATTATTTGTCGAAAAGATTATTTCTACATTTAAAAAATACGCATTTTTGACAATAAAATTTTTTTCAATTTTTTGGTCAAAAAATCATAAGGGTCCCCCCTTACTAATTTTCAAAAAAAATTTTTTCAAAATTTAAAATTTAGAGTTTATGTTTTTAATCGATTGTATTTGTCATAATTAGCATAAAAAACAACATTAAAGGTGGTTTGGAAGTGGTTAATTTTTTGGTCAAAAATCATGCCATAATTGACGAAAATTTTGACAAGTAAAGCTCTCGGACCCATAGCTCCTATATTTCGAACTTTCATAACTTTGTCAAAACTCAACCGATTTTTATGTTTGATGGCATTTTGATCATTATTTGTCGAAAAGATTATTTCTACATTTAAAAAATACGCATTTTTGACAATAAAATTTTTTTCAATTTTTTGGTCAAAAAATCATAAGGGTCCCCCCTTACTAATTTTCGAAAAAAAAATTTTTTCAAAATTTAAAATTTGGAGTTTATGTTTTTAATCGATTGTATTTGTCATAATTAGCATAAAAAACAACATTAAAGGTGGTTTGGAGGTGGTTAATTTTTTGGTCAAAAATCATGCCATAATTGACGAAAATTTTGACATGTAAAGCTCTCGGACCCATAGCTCCTATATTTCGAACTTTCATAACTTTGTCAAAACTCAACCGATTTTTATGTTTGATGGCATTTTGATCATTATTTGTCGTAAAGATTGTTTCTACATTTAAAAAATACGCATTTTTGACAATAAAATTTTTTTCAATTTTTTGGTCAAAAAATCATAAGGGTCCCCCCTTACTAATTTTCGAAAAAAAAATTTTTTCAAAATTTAAAATTTGGAGTTTATGTTTTTAATCGATTGTATTTGTCATAATTAGCATAAAAAACAACATTAAAGGTGGTTTGGAGGTGGTTAATTTTTTTGGTCAAAAATCATGCCATAATTGACGTAAATTTTGACATGTAAAGCTCTCGGACCCATAGCTCCTATATTTCGAACTCCCATAACTTTGTCAAAACTCAACCGATTTTTATGTTTGATGGCATTTTGATCATTATTTTTCGTAAAGATTGTTTCTACATTTAAAAAAATCATAATTTTGAAAAAAGGTTTTTTTTTTAATTTTTTGGTAACAAATTCGTTCCTATTTATATGGTTTTTAATGTTTTGAATCAAACGCGTATTTTTACTTAAGAATTTTTCAAATCGAAGTGTAATCGAATTTAAAAGCGGGAGTTTTTTTTCTGAGTGTACGCATTTGAATACGAATACGAATACGATTGACCCCTTTGAATAACACAAATCGATTGTTTTGCCTTTCGTTGTTTTTTCCCCCCGCACTTTGTGAACGTTTTTGATTTTAAAACACAGTCAAATACTTTAATGTAGTTGCCATGGGCCGCTGCCAGTCGACGCCGGGTCTGGTGGAGAGCTGCGGTCGCACCACGTTGGAGGATATGTGGCTGCCGCCGGCAGCGGTAAATATGCTGCATCAGGTGCAGCAACATCAGCAGCAGCAGCAGCAGCAATTTCAACACCAACAACTGCAGCAGCAGCAGCAGCAGCAACAACCGTTGCATTCACATGGGTACAGGTGAGTTCTAGTTTCGTGACATCTTTGAGGTGCCCCACTAAATGCCAGCAGTCCACGCAGCTATACGGAACATTTGGTGCGTGCCACGGACTCGCCCCGTTCGGTTAGTCCCAGCGCGCACGGCTCTGAGGAGCGGCCACGGAGTCGAGCCACCTCGCACCACTCGATGCGACCACAATCGCAGCCCAGTCACACAGGTGAGCCACCTTTAAAGCTACCTTTATTATTATTTGTTTTTCAACACAACTCTGCAACAATTCTCTCTCTATCTCTGTTTTCTCCCTCTCTCTCTCACCCTGTTTAGGCCACATTTGCGATTCGAGCTCGCAGCTGGAATGCTATGGCGCCGGCGTTGGCGTCGGCGGTGGTGGCACCACACCGCTGCTCGGCTCTCACGAGGCTCTCGAGGATGAGATCAAGCGTTTGCGCGAGCGTCTCCACACGGTTGAATCGGAGAATCAGGCGCTCAACACCAAACTGTCGCAACAGCAATGGGATCTTGAGAATCGGCTAGCCGAAATTGAAATGCAAATCTGCGGCGTCTCATCGACGTCCAGCGTGGATCCCGACAATGAGGCCGAGGAGCTGGAGCGTAATCGCGAGAGTATCATATAACACGGGAGCGTGCTGCCCCATCAGCATCAGCCGATCGGTATGGTGTACATATCATGTTCCTCATGACTCCATGATTCATACGACTAAGCCAAAAAAAAAAAAAAACCAAACAAAAAAAGCAAAAACAAAACGCACAAAGGGGCGTGGATCTGCCGCCTGCCATGAAACGAATGCGAATGCGAAACCCTTCGCCTCATAAACATTTGCATCATACTCTCTGTCTCTCTCTTTCTCTCTCTCTTACTCGCTGTTTGTGTCTCAGTGTGTGTGTGTGTGTGCCCAAAAATTTGTTGTACAAGTGTTTTATACTCTATCTCCCTGTCTCTATCTCTCTCTCTCTCTCAACGTGTGTGTGTGTGTGTGTGATTGTTGTGCATGCGGTTGAAATATTGCCAAATTGCCAAATTGCCTTACTAACTGAATGACCCCGACGCGAACAGGAGCAGCAGCTGCTAGCACAGGCAACAGCATGGCGAGGGAGGCGGTGGCGATGGCGGAGCGGAGGCTGCAGCGGGAGCAGCAACAGCGACAGCAAGCCGGGCAAATCTTGCGGCGCATGCAGCGCGCCAGCAACAATGCAACACAAACAACAACAACAACAGAACACAACAACAACAACAACAGTGCCAAATATTGCTCGCTGTAGGACAAAAGAGAAAACGAGAAACGAGAAATGAGTCAGAGGCAAGAGAAAATTGTAGCCAGAATTATTGATAGGCTAGTATTACAAAATGATAACGGCTTGTGCTAGGATCCACCATTCACCCACTAATTGGCACTGCCAGAATTGTTTAGCCAAATGGTTTGCATAGGTCAATGCAATATGTATATATAAAGCGCAAGCCCTAGCTATAACTAAATTATAATTATATATTAATAATAAATAACAAGCCCATTTGCTCTAGTTTAGTTTGCATCTTTCGAAATTCCGTATAACCCATAAAGCGAAACAAAGCAAAAAAAACATAAAGTTATATCTAAGTTAAGACTTGTGAAGAACTTTTTTAAAACCTTAAAACCATTATATATTTGCGAAGTATGTAATTTAGTGAATATCGGAAAAGCTTTAATAGATATTCCGAAATAAATTGAAAACAAGAAAAAGAAAACCAAAGCTCATGGAATAACCAATTTAAACCATTGATTCACAGCGCTAGCTGAAACCCTCTTAAAAACCTACAACTTTTGCCATACTACCATATACACATATATATATATATGAATGTTTATATATATATACAGACATAGAACTAGTTATATAAGTAGCATCATTAGAGTTTAGTATCTTCGCTAATTTTAATTAATATAAAAAACATAAAAATGAATTAATCCATGTACAACTACGCGCATTGTATGTAATTTGCATTGTAAATATTTTCTATCTAAGGATTCAATTAGAAAATATCAAAAACTAAAATGATTATCTAAACAGAAAACAAATAAAACATATTACCATAATAATGTAATTTAAATTGATCTAATTACGAGTAATAATAATGAATAATTAGTGTATTTACTAAATGTAATTGTAATTTGAAAAAATTTACTAGATGTGTATATGGGAAACGATTTACTTTAAAATTGAAAATAATATTAAAAAAAACAATTTATGATAAAACTAAACAAAAGATATTTGCAAAATATTTGTACTATTGGAAAAGAACTGCCACAGCATACAACAGACACTAAAAAACTGATTAAAAAAAACAAACAAAAAGGAAAAAAAAAAACATATACATAATTACATAAAAACGAAAAACATAAATAAATGGGTAGAAAACAAATGCAAAAAAGAAAGAAAGAAAACTAAAAAACACAACTGTCGAACAACTTTTAATGCAATATTATATTGTACTACTATATTAGTATATTGTATGTAATATGGCATTGGGTATATTGATCTATGGCATATATTTAATATGATATATGGTATGGATACTCTCAACTGAAAGATCTAAATGTATTGTAATGTTAGTTAGTTGCCAAGCTAAACGTATGCTGAAATCACATTTGAGATATAATTCAAGAATATAATTGATAATGATGATGATGATGATGATGATGAATTCTAAACGCTGTAGAGTAAGTTCTGTAGCAGAACTAAGCGATGATTTTGGTAAACCCATAATATGGGAACGCACTGCAGGCTTAAGTGATCGAAGACCGAAGAATTTAGATATTAACTTTAGATCTAATAACAACTTAATTAGTTACCATTAGATGTGTACAAGAGAAGACCAAATAATAATTCAGAAATTGTTCTGTGTCAACACAAATACACATACACTCACACATACACACGCACACATTAAAACCAAAAGTAATAATTACGAGTATATACGAGAGAAACAAAAAAAAAATAACTAAGCTATTATCTTAAGTGTATCAATGAGTATGCGATTGATTGATTGATTGATATTGATTGAGTGTCTATAAGCCGCTAGTTAATGTGCTATTGTAGCTCCAGCTGTGAGCCAATCCCATGTAGAAAGAAAACCAACTAAAACAAACTAAATTCACTTCATGCTGATGCCAAAAAAAAAAACAAAGATGAAAATTTCACACACACTCATTTTGTTAGCAATTTCTTCTTAGATTTTTCTTCCTTTTTTGTCGGGGAAAATAAACGAACTAAAATTTCATAATTCCTTTTCATAGTTTAAACCTAATTGTATTGTATTTCGAAAGATTATTGCAATTTATTATTATAGAAAGAAAGAACGATACAAAAACAAAATATGCCTACATTAATAATTACAATAAAAATAAAATGGGGTTTCATCTAAGACGAGAAATGAAGAAGAAGAAGAAGAAAACAAAACAAAATAAGTACGCTAAAAGTTGTTGAAGGTTTTTGGTTTTTAGTTAGCCAAGTGAGAAAAACGTTATTATTAAATAATAAATTAAAAATTTTATTGCTTCTTAGCATGCTTAAATATATAGCACATAATACAGAAGAGGCAGAGAAGCTAAGGGAAAAATGGAGATGATCATATTGATTAATGACAACAAGGACACATTTCTCCCTTTCCCGCTTGCAGTCTGCAAATGTTTGTTGGCTTTTCTTCGGTTAGCTCGAAAGTATTTATGTTATTCGATTTGTTAGGAAGGGTATAGAAAGATGGGGAGAACAGGAAACTACATCGATTTGGTTGTGTTGTTGCTAATGTAGAACAAATATTGAGGAGTTGCGGGGGATTTGCCACATGTTAAATGCTTGAGAAATGTGCTAAAAATGATTTATGAATTAATTTAATGCATTGTACTATGAGAAAACCAACAACATTTATAGCTTTATTTTGTGACTATAAATTAATTAATTAATTTATAAGATTATACAATAAATTAATTCAGCATGACTTCATTCACAAAAATAAAATCAAGAAACAAAAAAAAACAGCAACAGCAAAAAACATAAACATAAAATGAAAAAGAAGATAAAACCAAAAAAAAAAAAGCAAACAAACATATAAGGAAAATTAATGGCATTTTTTAAGATAATATTCAGAGCAGTCAGCGCCGATTTGCAGCAAGTGAATCGAGCTTATATGAAAAACCTGTATACCCAAATACTTATGTACTTATGATCGTTCAGATCGATCATAAACAAGAGCATTTTAAAGCCGTGTGTGTTTAGCCACAGAAAACACAAAACTGACAACTGCAGCGCAAAACAAAGGGTAACAAATGGAAAAAAAAAACAAAAATATTGATGAAAAAAACAAACAACAAAACACACTAAAAATACAAATAAAATCAAAAACAAAACAAAAAAATTCTTGAGAAATGAAAGAAAACCCATTGTGTCCTCTTTATGGTTTGGGGTTGGCCTGCGGTAAGTAAGCGGAAGGGGAAAGGTGGGTTCAAGGGGGCGCCGGTTATTGCTCAAGCTGCGTTTTATAATCAATAACTTTTGAAATAAGCCGCAAATTGTTCAATTATCAAGAGAAAAACCACAGAGTCATCGACAATTAGCGTGCAGTCCATTAAAAAACAAAACCAAAAATCCAACAATAGAGTTGAACAACAACAACAACAACAGAAAACATCAGAACCCAAATGCGTTTCGTAAACGGACAACGAGCCAACTCCCAACAACAACAACAACCACAACAATTGAGTAAATGCTTAGCTGAGCGCTTAAAAGCGAATGAAGAGCCCAAAACAAAAGCGCAACAAAGTTGGTAAGCAAAACACGCCAAGATCGCAATGTGGAAACGATGACGTACTAACCAGACTTCCAGTTGCGGCCTAAAGCTTTTGCGGCTGGAAACAATTTTTAGTTGTCGTTGTTGTTGTTGTTGTTTTTCGTTTTATCGAAACCGAAACTTGGCTTAAAGCGGGCTACGTAGTTCAGTCGTTGTGAGGAACTCGTGCGCGCTGGACGTGTTTGTTTACCCAAAACCCAAACTAAAACTAAAACAACAACACAATCAAAAAAAAAACAGTACAACGGGCTTGCAGTAAGCCACAGCTACCCGTTCCGGCCCGACCGCAACAGACAACGAGACCAGCGACGAGCAAAGTGTAAGAAGAGGCAACAACGAGGCGAACAGCAGCAAGTGCTAAACAAAAACAAAAACGAAAAAAAAAGATGTAAAAAAAAAGCCCTAACGAGAAATGCCATAAAAATAAATAAACCGCGTTTGGGCCGTCGCTTTAGTTGGCTCTAACTAACTTTATATAAAACTAACAATAACTACTCAAGTGCACCGCGTTCTAACGCCCGCGCCCTTCCACCAACGCTCGAGCATAATTTAATATTTGTGCATAACTTAAACTAGTCGACTCGACTGTTTTGCTGTGCGTTGTTTTTAGCCAAGTTAAGACACACACACACACACGGACACAAAGTTATTTTTTTGTGTTGCTCTATGGCACGTTGTTCCTACACGAGATTCTCTGCTCGCATCTCAAAACTGAAGCGCTGCGTGCTGTTCTAATTTTTAGGCCACAATTTAGGCAGAGATATAAATTATATATGTACATATATATGTTTTGTTTGCCTGATATTCGTGTTAAGCACGTGAACCAAAATGCGGCCGTGTGAACAAAGCAACGGCACAATAACCATAATATATATATATATATGATCACAATATAAGAACTGACTAGTTAGACATTAGTTTTTTTGTTGGGCGTGCAAATACCAAAAGTCGCGCGAGCGCGGGCGTTGTCTTCAAAATATTTCTTGGCCCGATTTGCATTTTGTTGGCCCATTACGTAATGCCGTAGCAAAAACAACAACAACAACAACAACAACAATAATAAAAAACCGAAAGTTATATTTTTCTATTTCATTGGAATCTATCTGAATCTGGTTTTTGCGATTGGTTTTTAGTTGAAGCTGTTTTTTATTTTAGTTTTTCTGTGCTTCTGTTTGGGCCGCATTCAGTTGCAGTTAGTTAATGGTAATTGGGCTGTTATGGACTGTCTGGCACACAATTTATTTTTTTAAGTGCTCCAAGTCGAGTGTGTACAGTAATGAGCAAAAATTAAAAACGGAATAATTGAAGAAAGCAAAAACAATAGAACACACGGCTGCGCTTTGGTGACGTCTAACGGCATAAATCAAATGACTGAAGACACAAACTTGAAGCGTGCGGTGCGGTGTGTGTGTATATGTGTGTGTGTGTGTTGGTGTGTTCTCTTCTATTTATGAACAGCAATAAATGCTGCCAAAAATAAACGCTCGTTTGCCAACAATTCATAGGAAACGCGACGTTAATGAGCTGCCTGTTAGCTCAAGGCGTGTCCAAAAGCCAAGTTATAGATAAATAATGCTTATATAGACAATGACAGCTGAAGCATGCAATAAAAATTTGTATGGATATCAAAGTTATATCGCATGTATTATGAAACAAATCAAATAGTTCGGTTTATTTAATGCTTTGGTATATTTCCTATCGAATTAAGCAAAAGTATTGCTTTTAGTTCTTTCTAAGAACTAAATTTGCCATTTAAAATAAATATTTATTTAAATCTTAAGAAGTTGCCAAAGTAAACAGATAACTATACCTAAATGTTCTCTGAATAAATTGAAAATTCTGACAGATATTATAAAAGTTAACAGAATTTATATCAATTACTGCATTGAAATAGTTGAGAAGTGGTGGAATAATTTTTCACGCGCTGTTGAGTATGCCCCAAAAAATGTTTTAACTCTTTAAATCTCATTTAACTTAATTACTCGAACTGCCTTCTTGCCCACGCATTGATTAGAAACTCGTCTTAATATTATTGTAATTATTGCGTTCAAGTTGTAATTTGGCTCTGTTGAAGCATAAAAGTGTCGTATTTTACATTGTTCATTGTTCACACTATAAAAATCATTCTCAATTCGATTCAATGCGCATTTGTCGCTTGCTTTTGGCACAAATCAAACTTGAAACAGCGCCCACGTTGAGAACGAGGCGTTGAACCACCACACAAAACATCAGCTAGAAGCAGAATGTGGGTGCTGATTGCGACTCCCTCCTGGCTGATCCCCTCCGGGGTTGTGTGTGTGTTTGTGTGGGTGTTCTCGCAAGGCGAATTTCGGACAGCAAAATCGAATCGAATCGAAAAATTTGTAAAAAATGCCACACAACAAAGAGAGAAATCAAAAAAAAAAAGAAACAAAAAACACCCACACATGCAGTTCATGATATCGTTGCAAAAACCAAAACAAATATCTTGGCCAGTGCCAGATTTAGTGGCTCAATCTAAAATATTTTCAAATGCTTACGTAATGTAAATGGCATGGCCCTAAAACTAAAACTGGGCGTGTACGAAAAATGTATTGTTCAGCTCAAACAAGCCGCTTGAGTCACGTTAAAGATGTTAACAAACAACAACAGCAACAGCAACAACAACAGCAACTATACAAAAACAAGGCTAGTTGAAAACGGCAAACAAATGAGGCAACTAGCTAAACACTTTCGTTGACTGTTTGCTCGCTTGACCAACTGTGCAAACTTCGCATTGCCTCAATTGCAGTTGTGTAGTTGTTCGAGTTAAAGTTGAAATTTGTTGTTTTGTTGGGTTAAAAACTTCATGTTCGGGCTGTGCCCATTCCCATGACCTTGCGAAAAGTGCCGCCGCTGTTCCAGTAAATGACTCGATTTAGAACGCGTGCTCATTAACTCCAACTAATTACGACCAGGTTCATTGCCAATGCCAATTGCAGTCACATGAGATCAGCAGCAGCAGCAACAGCAATAACAACAGATTGAACAATTGACTACAGTTCAGTTCAGTTTAGTCATATATAGCACAATATATATATGTATGTATATATAGTACATTCCACATGTACGAACACATAAATCCATAACTCATTTCGCTGACGACCTTAAAACTGTTGGAATTTACTTCCAACTATTTGCTGTCTATCTAAATTTATGCAATTTGTAATGTGAATATACCCTGTAGCCACAAAATGGTTGAACAGAGAGGGTATCATTAAGTCAGCTATCACTTATCGATTTGATTTAGTTGATTTTAAAAGCTGTTTTATTTTGTTTTATTGCTTTACTTTAACATAATAAAGCTGCTGTTGAATGCAGTGAACAGAACTGTAGGATGAATCAATTAACAGAGTGCCAAACTCAATTAACAGTGTGAATTTCAGTTATATAACTGTAATGCTAATTAAGCATTCTGTAAGACATTTAATAGCATCAAAAATATTAAAAAAAAAATTATATAGCTATAAATCTAACAGAAAAATATATTAATTAACAGTATTTTAGGGTATTGCCTAGTTAAGCACTCTTCTCTAGATAATTCTCAGTTGTTGTTGTTTTCAATCACAGAGCTTAAATTGTCGCGTTTTCATGGAAGATGCGTGATGTCATCGGCAAATTAAGTAAGCACGTTCAACACACAAAAATTGTTTCTCAATAAAAAAAAGCAAATTTTCGGTGTTTGATGAATATGATAAATGGCCAAGCTAGTGCGAATGCTGATCTAGTGAAACCGGAATTCCGATTAATTAAGGCCTTTGCACTTCAGACACCTCGCTGTCTTGTGCCAAAAATGCAAATGCTGTCCAGTTGTCCAGCTGTCGTCAGTTTGTGTTTTGGCAGCATTTTGTCAAGCGGACCAATTAGCGCATTGCAAGTAGCTTTCAATTCGGCCAATTCGAAATGCCAGCGGTAAAAGTGAGTGAAATTGTCGACAATGATCAATGATGGCCCAGACAATTGCAATTGTCTAGCCGAGAGAGTTTTCAGCTACTAACACAGTGCGTCAGAGTGCGACACCCACCCAGACCGGGCCGAAACGAACAGTTGTTGGCTGGTTGGTCTATGGGCTGTAGGCAAAAACCTTGACGGCCTTCTAAACTCGCTCGACGCTCGATGCTGTAGCTGTTGTGAAAGACTTACAGTTTCCTACGCTACGCTAACAAAACAACCACACACGTTTTTTTTTCAAATTTTTTTCTTTATTTGTATTTGTTTTATTTTTTTTATTAGACGCTGCCCACCGCACTGAGATCGCAAAGTTTGTGTTTTTTTTGCGGCGAAATTCCAAACTAAGTGAATTTCTGTTGTTTTTTTTTTCGAATTTTATTGTCAGACTCTTTTTTTTCAATTTTCCTTTTGGCTTGCTTCGCTCTGGCTTGGAACGAACGCTGGAAACCAGTTTTTCTATAGCCAGATTCGGATTCGCATGCCCACATTTTTGTAGCTGTTGTTGTTGCTGTTGCTGTTGTTGTTGTTTTTACTGAGTCGAGCTTTAAGCTCTGGCATGACGTCATTGTTTTTGCAGCAAGCTGGCTCGCATGCTGTTTGTTTTGGCCAGATAGCAAGTGGCCCCAAAGTGGCAGCCGACACTCAGTTCGCATTGGGCAATGATCGCGTGCGTTCGAAAATCAAAATTCAATATCGAAATCGCGTTTTCGTAACTAACAACTTAATAGAATTTATTTTTTGTTCGTCTTTTTTTCGGATAGTCATTAAAATAAATCAAATTAAAAAGCTAAAACAATGAAACAATTGCCAGCCAAAGGTGCATAGAAACAAAGGCAACCAAAATCGAAACGAAAGTGAAGTGAAGTGAAGTGGACGGAAAATGGACGTCAAAGATATCAAGGGCGCCAAGGTGACGCACGCGGGTCTGCTCAAGCATAACACAGATGGCACCACCGAAACGCAAAAGATCACACATGCCGGCTTGGTCGCCCGCAGTCCCGAAGGCACCGCTGCCAAGGGCATGAATATACGCGGCAATGAGGATCTGTGGGTGGAAATCCAGGCGAACACCTTTCGCAACTGGGTCAACGAGCATTTGCGCGAAACGGGCATGCAGGTGAGTGTGCACACACAAACTATACAGACATATATATAGTATTTATATGTAGTATATATGGGCTTGGGCTTATCTAACAGGCAGGCGTTCGTTGAAGCGCAACAATTAACAATATGTCGCTTGTTGAGCTCAGCCAATGGGTCGGGCAGTCAATAGAACTATCGATTGCAAGCACACACATATATATATATATATATATATATTTAGTTATATAGTGCAGAGCAGGGCCTGGGAACTGGCCAATTGAACAACTGGCCTGCAGTTGTTCTTCCGCGAGGCCTTAAAACTGCCTTAGATGGGCATACACCACCCCGCTTACAGTCATAAAACTCATAACTTAAATCTCGACTCGACTCGACTTATTCGAGTCGCCCACGCGGCGTATACGCAACGCCCACAATCGTACCGAGTGCGACTACTTCAATGGCAAAGATACTCAGAAAAAAGTTCACTCGAAGGCGACATTTCAAAATTGCGTCGGTCAATAATTACAATTACAAACATGCACTCGTCGCATACATTTCATTAGTCAATTTGAAAGCCAACTGCGAGTCACCTTTGTGCATTTATTTTTTTTTCATTTTATTTCTCACACATGAACTGACCATATTTGGGCGCATGAATGCCAAGGCCGCAACTCACAGCAACAACAACAGAAAATAAGTTAATAAAAAAATACATATATAAATAAAAAACAGCATCGGTTGAAACTCATTACGAGTTACAAAACAAAAGTCAGCGACAGATTTTGTGCATAAATTTTGAACAGCCAAAAAAAAACAAAAACAACAAGAAAAATGAGAGATGAGCCGAGCAAGCAAGCAAATAGGCAGCTGGGGCAAGGTCGCAGCCCTCCAAAAACGGGCAGAGTTCGCAGCTCAAATTGAGCACCCAGCCAATGGCAATAAGCCTTAAATACATTTTCAAAAACAAAACCTGGCTGAAAGATTTAGGTCACAATGCCAAATTGAGACTGTCAAGTGTGCATTTTATATTCTAGCTTATGGCTAACGAAATGTAATACCAAAAAAAAAAAACAAGTAAGGAAAGCTAAATATAGCTAGATATGTCAGATACACTATAAAGCACATTTAATTAACTCTAGCAAACATATTTTACTGCAAATTTTTTAGTTTTTTTGTGTTAGCCTAATTTTTTTGCACTTTAAATTTTAAATTTAACTTTATACATTTTTTTTGTGTTGGTTAAAAACAAATTTAAATTGCACTCGCGTTGATCCAATTAATTATTCGATAAACAACCGTTAAGTAGCCGTTTAATATCACAATCAAATAATCGTAATTATCTGTTATACATTTCAAAGAACTCAAATTGCATTTAATGAATAAATGCCCACACGAAAGAGGATTATTTGTATATACATATAAAAATAAAAAATAAAATGCTTTCCCATTGATCCAATCAGCAAAGACTTCAGACACGCTTAAATCGAGAGTTTTACATTGCTTAAACGAATATCGATTAACATCAACTTTAGCCTAGCTATATTTAAATTGCAAAACCAAAAGGGAAGGCTCCCGCTTCCCTTGTGCTCGGCTCAACACATATGTTCGCCCCGAGGATATATGACATAAAACTTTGTGCATAGCAGACAATAGGAATTTATGAACGCATATTTATAATATCCACTCTCGTAAAGCTCCAGCATGCAGCCATATATCGTAAAACGTCAAAAGACTTGCAAATTTAAAGGTTACGTGCACATGGCAACAACAACAAGGATAGGGTGGATAACACCCCCTCCAACAACTGGCTGTTGTTGGCAACTATGTGCAAGATTTTTATGGCCACAGAATATTTTCAACGGAAAACAAACAAACAGCAGCAGACACGCGATTGTCTCGCCGGCTGCTGACAGCTCCCAGATAAAAAGCTTTATGTCAAATGCTAAAATTGCAAAGACGCATACGAAGAAAGCCAACCAACATCGGCAGCAGCCCAGATCCAGCTACTGCAACCGCATCAGCATCAGCATCAGCTTCAGGTTCAGTTTTAGCTTGGCGTGTGAGTTTACTTTCCAGCCAAGTCGCCCATCGAAGGCGGTGCACGCCCAATGTGGGCCACAACTAGCGGGCTTCTCTACATTTTATAAATCGTTGTTGTTGTTGTTGTTGTTGTGCCTTTGCTGTTGATTGGCCATTATGAAAGTTGGCTGACAAGCAGCAGCAGCAGCAGCTATGTAGCTACATTAGGAGGAACATGCATAGCTACCAGCAGACAATGCTAATTAAGGCCCATTGAAAGACACGCCAGCAAATTGTTGCAATGAATTAAAAAAATACAAATACAAAATGCTAGTCATGCCCGACTAGAAGATACCGAAAGTAAAGTTAACTACAAAATATATATATAAAAATGTAGCCGTTTGAATTTTGTAAAAATCTATCTTCATCGATTTTGGGAAGAACTTTTTTTAACTTTTAACTTTTGACTAACTAACGGATCTAGAATAATATATGTATATATAATATATGACCTATAAGCTTTTACACCGTTAATATAGTAACATATTTGTTTAAAGTATATTTACTTCACGTTACCAATACGCCCTTTTTTCTATCCATTTGCAATGGGTATATGCTATTATTCGCTCATCATTAATAATAATAAAAAAATAATTCCCCATTTCTATGATTGCGACAGGTGCATGACTGGGCCACGGACTTTTGTGACGGCACCTGTCTGTGTGCGCTGGTCGAGAGTCTGCAGACGCGTCCGCTGAAGCCATCCTGGAACCGGCGGCCGGCCAATCAGCACCATTATCTGGAGAATGCGACGACCGCGCTCAAGTCGATCGAGGCGGATCACATTAAGCTGGTGAACATTGGCAACGTGGACATTGTCAATGGCAATGTGAAGCTGATACTAGGACTGATCTGGTCGCTGATTGTGCGCTACCAGATCGGACGCAGCAAGTTCCCGCCGCGCAAGCTGATGCTCGCCTGGCTGCAGGCGGCGCTGCCGGACTGCAAGATCACCAATCTGACCACCGATTGGAATAGCGGCGTCAATTTGGCGGCACTGTTGGACTACTGCCAGCCGGGTCTGTTTCCCCACTGGCGCAGTCTCGATCCTAGTCAGAGTGTGCGCAACTGCACCAATGCCATGAATCTGGCGCAGCGCGAATTCGGTGTGCCCAAGGTGCTGGAGCCCGAGTACCTGGCCTCGCCCTGGCTGGACGAGCTCTCCGGCATGACATACTTGTCGTACTTCATGAAGCCCGGCGGACCCGGCTACAATGCCACCATGCGCTGGGTCAACACCCAGGTCAAGGAGCCCGTCAAGAACTTTACGGTGAGTAAATCAACAGCGTTGCCAAACATTAAATACCCTAACACTGTTCTTATAAATCGGTATAAGCAACTACATTGATTAAGAACATAACAGAATATGGTCAGAAAAGTCCCCTTCTGTGCGTGACACAATTAACATACCTGCTGCAGGGATTTTAAAAGTACTTTTATTAACACCGCCGTTCTATGCGATTTTCATAAATTCAAGTAGCAACTACTGGTTTCTTGTATTTTTAGTAGAGTGTCATTTTTCGGAACAGTAACATCGTGCTTTTTAATTTTATTCCTCACTCTCTCTTTTTACACCTCCCCCCCCCCCCTCTTTCCCACTTTCTGTAGTTAATCCTCCACCTCTCTTCACGCTCCTCTCCCTTCACGCTCTCTCGTCCTCGCTCTTCACTCTCTCTTTCTTCTTCTCTCTCTTCGATATCTCTCTCTCTCTCTCTCTCTCTCTCTCTCTCTCTCTCTCTCTCTCTCTCTTTACTCCCTCACTCTCTCTCTCTTCACTCTCTCTCTCTCTCTCTCTCTCTCTCTCTCTCTCTCTCTTCACTCTCTCACTCTCTCTCTCTCTCTCTCTCTCTCTCTCTCTCTCTCTCTCTCTCTCTCTCTCTCTCTCTCTCTCTCTCTCTCTCTCTTCACTCTCTCTCCCTCTCTCTCTCTCTCTCTCTCTCTCTCTCTCTCTCTCTCTCTCTCTCTCTCTCTCTCTCTCTCTCTCTCTCTCTCTCTCTCTCTCTCTCTCTCTCTCTCTCTCTCTCTCTCTCTCTCTCTCTCTCTCTCTCTCTCTCTCTCTCTCTCTCTCTCTCTCTCTCTCTCTCTCTCTCTCTCTCTCTTCACTCTCTCTCTCTCTTCACTCTCCCTCTCTCTTTCACTCTCTCTCTCTTCACTCTCTCTCTCTCTCTCTCCCTTTGTCTCTCACTCTTCCCTTTTCCTACTCTCCCTCTTTCTATATCTCACCTTTTCTCTTTTTCATTCGTTCCCTCCCTTTCTCTATTTTCTCTTTTATTTCAACACCCTCTCCATTTCCATCGCGTGTAAAGTCCTTTTTTTTTTTGAACATTTCATCGCGTGAATGAAATGTCCTTGCAACTGTTGCAATTGTTCAACACTGGCCGCACGTAAAGTGGCGCGCCTTTAATGTTAATTGCGTACTTAATTGCAATTGGTTTAACTATTAATTGCGTCGCATTGCAGACCGACTGGAACGATGGACGCGTGCTGTGCGAAATCATCAAGGGACTGGGCGGCTCGGCGCCGGCGCCCGATAAGCTGAGCACCGATCCATTCCACTACGAGAACAACATACGAAAGGCGGTCGATGCGGGCGCCAAGCTGGGCGTGCAGCCCATACTGACGGCCAAGGATATGGCCAATCCGGAAGTGGAGCATCTGGGCATCATGGCGTATGCGGCGCATCTGCAGTGGGTGCCGCCGCGGCCGCCGCTCTCCGACCTGGTCAACGTTTATTTGGAGAGCACTTCCGGCCGCGTGGGCGAACCGGTAAGTTCCCATCAGTGTGTGTGTGTGTGAGTCTGTCCGGATTAATTGTTAATTCGCATTTCGCACGCAGACGCATTTCCGCATCGATGTATTGTCGCGGGATATCAGCCTGAGTTCGGTGCGCTGCCACGTGGTGCCCCCATCCGGACATCCCGGTCAGCCGGTGCGCTTGAATGCCCACGGCGAGGGCGTCTATGTGCCGGAGCGTTACGGCATGCACGAGATTGTGGTGGAGATTGGCGAGGACAGTCTGGGCGGACATTTCTTTCGGGTGCTGCCGCGTCTGATGCAGGTGGCGCCGCCTGGCATGGCGCCCTGTGCGCTGGGCAGCCTGGTCGAGGTGCTGGTGAATGCAACGGGCGCACCCAAAACGGAGGACATCCTGGTCACGGCCGTCTCGCCGACGGGCATCTCGCACAACTGCCCGCTGAAGAAGATCGACGAGGGACACAGTGCCATATTCAAGCCGGATGAGGCGGGCATCTGGGAGATAGCCATCACCTATCAGGGCCGTCACATCCAAGGCGGACCCTTCACCTGTGCCGTGTTCGATGCCTCCGGCGTCTCTGTCCACGGCCTCGACGGCGCAATGCCGCTCCGAGCCCACACCTTCGAGGTGGACGCACGCGGCGTCGGCGTCAACGGAGAGCTGCACGTGGACATCGTTCACGACAAGCACTCGCTGGTCTGCTCCGTAGAGAAGATCGTCGACAACAAGTACCGGGTGACGTTTATGCCACGCCAGAATGGCAAATATCGCGTCTACATCTACTTCAATGGCTACGACGTCAAGGGTTCCCCCTTCATGTGAGTAATCCACACAGTCTACCATTGATCCAACCCGCTGAATCCTTGAATTTTTGCAGCATGCGCGTGGGCACCAAGGGTCGTTCGGGCAAGACGCGCAGCAGTCCGCTGCACGAGAGCAAACACCGCTCGGAGAGCCCCTCGATGCACTTCATCTCGTCGACCAACACGCGTCACAACGACTACCGGAATGCGTCGCTATCCCGCCGGGATTTGCACGGTCACAACACGGCGGAGCGCACCAACAGCTACTCACCGCAGTATTCGCCGAAGCTGGACACAACCGACTACCACACCTCCAGCTCCAGGTACTACAAGCGCGAGAGCGAGGTAAGTCAACGTAATCAGCAGCAGGATCAGCTTTACTTCATTTTAAGCACGCGGCACGGGCTCCTTGTTAATGCTTTGCACCACCAACCACCCACAATGCACATCAAAATTGAAAGTTTGGCTAACACACACACACAAACACGAACACACCCTTGTACCCCTGACACACACCCACACTCAAAATTGCATTCGACAGGACACCCTGAACCATGGCTCCCCCACACCGCCCCTGCCGCCAACGACTGGCGGCTCACCCACCGTGAAATATCTGAACTCCACTGACCTGTACACGGAAACCGCCAACGGTCGCCGCGACTCGAAGACCTCGAATAGCAGCTCGACCAAGAACGACTACTACTACGACAAGGAGAACGAACTTTACAGTCAGCGGCGCATTATTAGCAAACCGAAGCTGTCGCCGGCACGCGAGGAACGCGAACTGACCACCACCACCACTAGCAGCTATCAGCGGCATCAGCAGCAACAGCAGCAGCAGCAGCTGACCAGTTCGCTCAGTCCAATACCTAGTCCTACACTGAATGTAACTAAAATCCTAAAGAACAGCAACTTCTGCTCGATATGTGTCTTATCACTAGTATCAAAACAAGGTACTCACCCCAGCTCCATCTCCGTCTCTTTCTTTCACAGACGCGCTCTAGCGAGCTGCACTCGTCGCACAGTCCGCTGACCATCAAGACATCCAATCAGTTTGAGAGCTCCACGCGGAACGTGACTAGCAGTCCGCGGCTGGCGTCCGCCTCGCCGGTGCAACGCTATTCGCCGAACAATGCCTACATCAGCACGGCCACGCATCGCATTGGCAGTCCGGTGACCAAGGTGAGCAATCCACAAAGTTTCACAATTCAGAATTAACTAATTAAATTCGACGCGTTTGCAGAACGGTTACGAATCCACGCGTGTGGAGAAATCGTCCACGTACAAATCCAGTTCGAACTATGTAACCGATACGAATGTGCGCGCGAGTCCGTCGCTGTACGGGACCGCGGAGCGAATGCGTCGCATTGGATCGCCGGAGCCGCGCATCGATCACTCCTCGAATGTGCGCGTCTCCTCGCTGAAGCCGGCGTCGGCGCGTCGCGATAGCTGGGATGTGATCAACAAGACCAAGCATATGCTCTCGCACAATTCGCTCGAATCGCTGGCGAACATGACCGAGACGCAACTGAACACGGAATTAAACTACGCCCGTCCGGATCTCGACAACGAGACGCAGCGCAACACGCAGTACAACAAGTTTGCCCTGCACAAACAACAGCAACAGCAGCAACAACAACAAACGGACTATCGACGCGACTCGCCCGACGACGTGGATCGCTACAAGTAGAAACACTCATTAATATGAATAATATATATATTTTTCTAAAAATTCCTTACCCATGCAGACCCAGTGCCATCACCGTCAAGTCTCACTCGAATAACACTTACACGGACCGATCCGGCGGCTATACGAAAACCGTTAAGGAGTCCAGCGAGCACGTGGTCACCGAAAGTAACGGTCACAGTCCGGGCAACGGTCCGGGCTATGGTTACAGCTCACTTTCGCGCTTTCGGCCCATAGACAACAATGCGACAGGTGCGCGGGCGATACGCGTACAGGATATACCCAATGGATCCATCGGACGACCCGTCGAATTCGAAATTGATGGCTCCAAAGCCGGCTCCGGCAATCTGGAAATTCTTGTAAACGGCGGACGCGTCACTTCGTCGGTCCGTTCGCTGGGCGGACAGCGCTTCATAGCCAGCTTCACGCCACACGAACACGGCACGCACACCGTGCAAATCACATTCAATGGAGAAACTGTACCAGGTGAGTGACAGCAATTACGTAACAAAGTGTTTGAAGCGGGGGCGTCAAGATCTTCTTTTACGGCATTCTTCTGATGCGGATGCGATGCTAACCCAAATTGGGCATGCTTACTTTAGATTTGAAGTGTGTTTTCCAAGTTTAATGATCGATGGCACTTTTTATACGCATTTACCAAAAACTACAGTTATTTAAAGTTGTAAAAGCGAGCACATTTTGGCGAGGATCAAATTCCGTGTGACCATGTTAAATTAGTTCAATAATGCATCAAATATCGATAAAAAAAAACTATCATCGATGAGTCCTAAATATTGGCAACTTTGAATAAATTCGGATTCTAAAAGTTATACTTTAGGGAGGTATAATATACAAATTAATAAATTTGGGTACTGCAGCACAATTTATTTATGTACACAAGTTCAAGAACTGCCCTCAGCTTTTACTCAGTCAGCGAAATATCACACCACAGTGCGGCGAATTCGACTAGTTCGCTCGAGAGCAACAAAGCTGCGCTCTCCACGATTGACAGATTTTGGTCTTTACACAAGCTGCGCTCTCAATCGTGCACGCGCTCTCCCACCGCTGATCACTTGTTGCCGCACTCTTTTACGCTCCGGCGCGCTCAGCCACTTGCTGTGAGCGACCTGTTGGACAAGTTTTTTTGGTTGTATTTTCTGAGCAGCGCTCTGAGTCGCGTTGGCAGCAGCCACCGTCGCCAGTCATAGCTCGCGTTTCGAACGTAACTGACACGTCGGCGTCCCGGACAAGTGCGGATCGCTACGGTTTAGGCCAGAAAAAAAATTGAAATTGAAACAGAGATTGTAAAAAACAAAAAGAGAAGTGAAAAGTCTACAAATTAGTGTGCGAAACGTAAATGAAAAGAATTGTTTGTAATCAAACACAGCACAAACAAAAACATTGTCAAACGGTTAAAGCAAATGATAAAAAAAAACTCCGCAGAACAAAAAAAAAACGAAAAACAAGAGAAGAGTTTCTTGTGGAATGTTTAGCGAATCGAAAATATTTTTGTTGTGAGATTTCTATGGCAAAGAAATATGCTAATATAACCAAAGCGGACGTCGCGTTCCCGTTGCCGTCTCTAAAAACTAAGTTGCCCTCGTCGCATTTGGGTCTCTGTTTGCTGTGTGTGTGTGTGTGTGTGTGTGTTGCGTGTGTGGGGTGTGCGCTACGACCAAAAAAAATAAAATAAATAAGTGAAACAAAACTAAAACCAGTTTAATGAACCTTTAAGCTGAAAATATGTTCAATGGGACTAGACAGCTGCTTTGGCTTAAAGGTTGAAATCGGAATTTGGAATCAACGTCAAAAAACTGTCGCCTTGCAATATTTGCAATGTTCATTGAACACAATATTGTTGTGTCTGTGTGTGTGTGCTTTATGGTGTGGCAGCCATTTTGTTTAGAGCTTGCAACATGCCACAGTCGCAATTTGGCTCGTTTATTGGCCAAGTTAAAGGCCCCCAATGTAGCTGCATAGTTCAAACGCAAGCTGATAGATCACACACACACACACACACACACACACGCACACACTAGCAACGTTGCAGCAAGCGGGAAATGCGCTGCATTTATTTTTTTTTTTATTATATATTTAGTTTTTTCTTTTTCTTTTTTTCTCTTCCTCCTTTGTTTGCTTTGCCATTTTCAATCCATGTGGTTCAAGGCGCACTTGTTGCATGCCTTTGTTGGCTGGTTGCAAGGAAACAGTTGCACGCCCTATGACAAAGCCACAGCCAGCTACACACACACACACACACACACACACACACACACAGCGACAGCCACAACAGATACGCATTCTGTGTTTGCCATTGCACTTAATGCGGCTGCAGCTCGAAACCCGTTGGGATAGGTTTGCCAACGGTCCGTCCGGTCCGTTTGTTTGTGTCCGTAGTTACCTGTACATGCCGCAAATACACGCACACATGTGGCAAGGGCGTGTCGGACAGGTATGCGAGAGATCAGCCGCGCACAGATTGCAATTTCTTTTGGCTGCCAACGCGGCTGCCACTTACTTTCCCACCGACTTGACACAACACAAATATTTGAGTGAACATTTCATTTTCGTTGCGTTGCGTTGCGTTTTTGTTGTCTGTTTTTTTTCGTTTAATGAGATGTAGCCACACCTCTTTCAACTGTAAAAAAAAGCAAGCCGCGCTGAGCCGCGCTGAGCTGAGCTTTTGGCCCCGCTGCTTTTGGCCATTTCCGCTGTCCAACATATTGGCATACATGCCCAATTTCACAGCGAGACCCCCTTTCCCCCTCTTTCTCTCTCTTTTTATCTTTCTGCATTTTTGATCATTTTATGAGCCACATTCAAAGTGAAATTTTTTTATTCGGCAACTGGTTTTTAAACGACGGTCAACAAAAGTACATAAAAAACATAAATATGCAATTAAATTGCAAATAATAAATTACAAATCGTTTTTATTTTGATTTAATATTATTCGCTTTTATTTAAATTGTTGCGATGGCCGCGGAAAATGTTGAAAAACGCGATAAAAACGTGCGCGATTCGCGATTTGCGTTGAACAACATTTTTGTGAAATGTGAAAACCGAAAGAAAATAGCGAAAATAAAATATGTTTTTTTGTTGAAATTCAGCAGTGCAGTGCATTTAATACAAGAAATATATATAAATAATATCACACAAGTATTTAAATAATTAAATTAAATAAATAACAAGCCGCTGACATAATCGCAGCGCGTTTAACATTTTAACTTTCGAGCTTGGTTCAAGTTCAGACGTGCCGCCCGCTCAGCAATTGTGTATTGATAAACAAAAGAATAAGGTCCAAACACGCGTTTTCAGACAACATCTTGCACTGCCCCATCAGCAACAACAACAACAACAACAACGGCAACAACAAAAGCCTCGCTACCAACGTTCCAACGCATCGTCAGCAGTCAACAGTCACCACAAAACGTAAATCACCACCCTACCAAAAAAATCTATAGCTATATATATATGTATCTGTATCTATGTATGTAAAGATACTTTAGTTGTAACGGTCGCTGTCAGATATTCTAGCTTTGAATTCCACATTGCTGCGGCGACAGCTGCTGGCAATCTAACGGTTTGCATGCCGCAGTCACGTAACCGATTTCGTACACACACACACACACACACTCAGTTACTCAGCTACTCACAGATACAGATACTTGTGCATATGCATATTGAATAACAGCATTCAGCCAACTGCTCTTAACTGCACTTGTTCTCTGGCCGCATGCCGGAAAAGTTGGTCGCTGCCAGCGACAGCTATTCGCCGATTAACAGGCCGATCCGACCCAAACCGGCCGCAGGCCACAAGCAGAACGAGAACCACAATCACAAAGCTGCAACAGGTGGGGCTGCACAGCACTCGAAATGCTCTGCAATTTGTGAATTACAGAAAGTTGAATTTCACTAGACGTATACTTGATATTTGTCAAGTATTAATAGCAATTTTTTACAGCAGCTTATTTAAATCAAACCTGTTTTTAGTTCACTTTGACAATTTACTAAAAAATTTACTGCAAAAATTTATGAGAAATAGACTAGAAAGAAATTACAAACGATTTATGTAGAATTTCACTTTAATTGGAGAGTTTATTTGGGTTTCGGGAACAGCATTTTAGCTTGATCTAAATAAGATGATATAAGGTATATATATATTCTAACTCTATTTGAGTTGCCGCCACAACTTTAAATAATACCCTCTCTAAGCAGATAAAAATAAATAAAGCCTTCGTCTAAACTGAGCCCGTTAGTTGCAACTGCCGCAACTGGCTCGTGTCTGTGGCAGAGACAAAGCGACAGACTTTTATTTATGAGACTTTTACTTGTGGCTGGCGAGTTTTATGAGATGAGCCGCTAACTGTTGTTAGCCGAGAGTTATGTTGGCAGCTGATTAATGTAAGCCCCAAAGTGTGGCAACAACATTCGTTGCAACATTCTATTGGCCATTTGACTGTGGCTAGAATTCTCGGCTCGAATTCGGTTTCAATTTGCATCAGAAGAAGTTTCCCACGCGAACAACAAAAAGTTGCGCTAAACGGTTTGCGCAACCCAAAAAAAGGGAGCTAAAAAACAAGGCAGAAATAGCAAAAAAAAAAGTAACTAAAAAAAGTGCCAACTCAAATCGAGTTTTGAACGACAACGCAACAGTTTGATTTTCCATTGAAGCGACGCCGCAAGACGCGCGGCAACTGTTGTGGCAATTTTCATGGAAAGCCATAAAAAAAAAACAACTGCAACCGAAACGTGCGCTAAAAGGAAAAGTGCTGCAGCAGCACACAAAAAAAAACCCACACACACACACACACGGACAGACACGGACACATATGAGAAAGAGAAATGTGTGGAAAGTTGCAAACAAAAGTAAATTTTTGCGTCAAGCTGCAACACGACAACAACAACAGGCTAAATCAATACAAAAAATCAGCAAACAGTTAACAATCTGCTCGTAATGGCCAATTGCAAGTTCAATTCGCACACGAATATTTCTCTTTCGCTGCTGCTGCCGCTTAACACAGGTGTATTTATGGCTTAATACCTTTGAGCCTCCTTCAGCCAACCAACCAGCAACTGCAACTAACTGTGGCCAATTAATGTGCTATAATCTGCCCATGTTGATTGTCTGCAACATTTGCAGCTTAAGTGCCACAATGGCAGATACAATTGCAGTCATAGATACAATTACAGACACAGATGCAGATGCAGATACAGATACAGATACGCAGCTCAAGATACGCACTTGTAGCTCGCACTCAGCCAGCTGGCAGCAACGAGGCGGCACAGTTTGCGTTTGCAATTGCGACAATTATAATGAGACGCAGCGGAAAACAATGCGAAAAAACAACAAAAAAAAACATACAACAACTAGTAGAAACCTTGTTTTGACTTGACTAGCGAGGGTTGCTCTATACCATAACGAAATATATGAATTATTTGTATATATTTAATATTTTTATAAGTCTAAAATATACACAAAATTTGCATATTTAACTTCTTTTTAATAATATTTATTTAAATATTTAACAAAAAATATAAATATTTCTAGAAAAAATATTATTTATTTATATATTTAACAAATTATATGCATTTTTTTATGTATTTGATATTTTGATGAGTATGCAAAATATTTAAAACAAAATATCATTAATTTATATATTTAACCTATGCTTAATAATAATTATTTATATATTTAATATTTTTGATAAATAATTATTTTTATATATTAAGAAATATATGAATTATTCAAATATATTTCAAATTTTTATAAAATATATTTAAAACAAAATACTATTAATTTATATATTTAACTTATAAATTTTAATAATTATTCATATATTTAATATTTTTATGAGTATGGAAGCCACGTTTTATAGCCAAATACTTAAATATATTTATCGATATTTTTTAAACAATGTTATTAAAATTTGAGTAAAATAATTATTCGATTATTTCTTGAAAAAACATAATATTGGCTCAATAACAGAGCACTTGATCAAGTAAATTTTAATTCAAATGAAATTCAGATAAATTATCGATAAATATCGATCAACCCTCGCCATCAACGTGTGTATCTTGTGTGTTAGTCAACTGCTTCTCAATTACCAGCGTTGTCGTAGCTTGAAATCGCTTTGTGGGTCAAATGGCCCAGCCCAGCCCACTGGGATGGGGTAGCTTACAAAACCCAGCCAAAGATAGTTTTAAAAAGATACTTTTTTTTATCTGCTCCTAACTAACTGTTAACTGTTTGTTGCTTGTTTATTCGCAGGTTCACCGTGGCACGCTGAGATCATGTCGTCACCCGGCCTGACCGCTCTGGGCGAATCCACGCGCCTTGTGCCCGCCAATACGCCGGCGGTTTTTGAGATACTGCCGCCTCCTGGACAAACCCTGAGTAAGGGCGAGTGCGTGGCAACGGTTTTGACCCCCAACAAGTCGAAGCTGAATGCCAGAGTCACCCACGAGGCGGCAAATGGTGCTGCGCGCATTGAGTTCGTGCCCACCGAGGTGGGCACGCACATCATTGACGCGTCCATCAACGGCACCAAGATCGCTGGCGGTCCTTTGATAGCAAAGGTCTACGATGCCAGCCTGATCCAGGTGACCGAGGTGAACGGCGGCGTGGTCGGCCAGCCGTGCCAGTTCCGTGTCGACGCCAGTGCGGCTGGCGAGGGACAGCTGGAGATATCCATCAATGAGGGCGAGGTGCCCAACCACGTTCAGGTCGTCGGCGGCGGCCGCTGCCTCGTCTCGTTCACGCCCGAGCAGGCCAAGTCCCATTTGATCGACATCAAGTTCAACGGCGAAACGGTGCGCGGCTGTCCCTTCGTCTGTGCCGTGGCGGACACCTCCCGTGTCCTGCTCAATCTGTCCAATCTGGAGCTGATCCCAGTCAATCGGCCCTCCTCCTTTCACATCACGGTGAGCGGCGGCGGCGCCGCCGAACTGGCGGTCAGCGTCCGTGGTCCGCACGGCGAACTGCCCGTTCGCGTCACCGGCGACATTCACGCCGGCTTTACGGCCGAGTTTACGCCCGTCAGCGTTGGCGGCCACTCGATCAACGTGGAGTACAATGGCTTTGCTGTCCAGGGCACACCGTTCCTGGCCAAGTCATACGATGCCACCAAGGTGGTCGTTGGTAGCGTCTCGCGCGGCACAATGGGTCGTCCGGTTCAGTTCACTGTGGACGCCGGCGATGCCGGCGAGGGCAATCTGGAGATAACCATATCGGCCAAGGGTCAAAATATACCCACACAGGTGCATCCCCAGGGCAGTGCAAGGTGAGTCTAACAACTAAATCCAATTTCTAATTAAATTATTAACCGTATTTCTTTTTTTTGGTTACAGATTCTCCGTTTCGTTTGTGCCGACGGAGTCGTGCGAGCACACAATTAATGTCTCCTTCAATAAAATGCCGGTGCCCGGTTGCCCAATAACGGTTGGCATCAGCGGCGGCGTTGCCGGTCCGCAGGTGTCCCTCGGCGGACCCGGGCCCGTGCATCAGACCAATTCTTTTGTTATCAATCACAATGGCGGCCGTTTGGAAGACATTGAGGTCAACGTCGAAGGTATGTAGCTGGCCGTAAGCTGGCTGAACGCGCGCACTCTCACACTAACTAAAGAGTACACACACATATATATATGTATGTGTATTACTCTCCCCCCCTCCAACTTTCCCCCTTCCATTCGCCTTCATTTTGTTTGCGTGTGGCTGGAATTGCATTTGCATTTGCATTTGGATATTGATTTTGATTTTGGTTCAAGTTATTCGTTATTGTAATTAAATTGCTCGTTTAATGTGTGTACACACACACACAAACACACACACACACACATATACGCACACACACACACACATTTACTCACAAGCTGTAACTTTAGCTAGCATCTTATCCGTATTCGCATCTTTTTTTTTACTTTTCCCACACACATTTTCACACTTTTCAACACAATCTACGGAAATTGTTGTTGAAACTGTCCCCCTTCCCCTCACAATTGTAACTGCTTCGCCCGCTCTCAACTCTATCTTCGCACGCAGCTCACTTGACAATAAGCTTGCCACGCCTTGTGGCAGCTGCCCCGCAGCGCCTCTTCAGTGTGTTTGTACATTAAGTATACGTAATTATGCTTTATATTTATCATTTTGATAATTGCTACGGTTACAAATTTGACGCATTAGCAGCCCAGCTTAGGCTTTTCTCAAAAGCTAACTTATGTCAAGACCGCAACTGTGTAGGCGTGTGTAACACTTTGTGTGTGTGCGGACTTTAGAATGTGTATTTTGTGTAATCGTTTTCACTGTAGAATAGCAAACACAAATTCCTATATAATTACTTTTTAATCTTATTGTATATATGTATGCGAATGTGTGTGTCTGTGTGTGTGTGTAGTTGTATGTATATTTGTGGTTTCTGTTTGTATGTATTGTAATCTTACGCCCTTTTATTTGTAATAATTTGCTCACTTTTATATCTGTATTATATTTCAGGACGGCGAAATCTTTTGTACTAGACTCTATAAAATATGCATATACCTATATATATATATATATATAACTTTATATATGAGTACTTTCTATCTCTCTCTCACTCTATATATATGTATATACTAGCTCTTTATACCTACTTTATATATATATATATTCCGTCTAACAGTCCGTTGTAAAACAAAAGTTTATATATATAACCCAACAACGTGTCCATCCAAGTGAAGTACTACTGTAACAACCACCAGTGAAACTACAACGAAACAAACAACAAACAACTATAAAAAGCACCCTACACTACAGCAACACTAAACAACAAAGTACTCGTCTTACAATTATTTTGTATCTACTAATGTCCTTTTTATGCCCCACGGCAAATTGTTTACTAATTTGTTCAATTGATTTTGATTAATGTCTTTTTGAGAAGCGCCTACAAATATGTAACATAGGCAAACAACAAAAGCAACAATAAAAGCAACAAAAACATGATATATATGCATATAGGATTGTGTATTGGTATGGTTTGTGCCATAGGCAGACTTTCAGTTTTGTACATAAACTAGTTTTACAGATATCAGTATATAACCACAGGACGATATTCAAATATATATCTTATCCGACTGCTCGCTGCTCTGTCTCTGCAACATCTCAGTTTACTAACATTTTCCGGCACGTTCTCGGTATTATCTCTGAATGAAATCACAAAAGCAACCACAACAACAACAACCAAAACAACAACTAACCTAACCTAACATTGCAAGTTAACAAGATTACAACACTAACAACACACCTTTGGCATCGTTCATATTAAGTTTTTTTGTTTTTAAATAAATCAAAAACTAATCCAAGTAAAAATTTTTCCAAATTTTTTACCAATTGCGCGAAACCAAAAATAAAACCACCCCAAAAAAAAACCTAAACAATTCACTAACCACAAAACACAACAATAAACCAATAAAAAAAAACAATTCTTTATATGAATTTCAACAAAAAAACAATGAAATGAAACCCTCTCAAAACTCATTTCCGGCCGCGTTGCAATCAAACAAAACAAAACAAAACCAAAAAAAATCTAACTTAATAATACTAAAAAAAAAAACAAACAAAAACAAAAAATCGGGGGCACCTCAGGTCCCGCTGGCCAATCGGTGCCCGCCCAGGTGCATCAGTCCGCCGAGGGCGTCTTCAAGGCGGAATTTGTGCCGCGCGTCGTCGGCGAACATCGCGTCAATGTAACGGTCAACGGTTTGCCAACAGCCGGCAGCCCCTATGCAGCCAAGGTAAGTTCATGTTACGGAAAGTAACCACAAGTTAAAGTAAGTCCTTGATAAACGCTTCTGTTCATTATTCTAATGTCATAACTCAAGTAAATCATTTCAATTGTTCAAATCAAGTTAAATTGTTCAATAAATCAAGCTTGAAAAACACATGGTTTTACTTACAATGTGCTCAAGTTCATGGTAAATGCTCCTGGTAAACTTTCGGCTTTCATAACTTTGCCAAAACTCAACAGATTTTTACAAGTGATATCTTTATGATCATGGTATTACCACTAGATTCTACACAATTGTTGGAAAATAAATTATTTCGGGCAGAATTTCAGTAATTCAATCTTGAGTGAGTAGCAATTGTGATTAGCACGGATATCAGTTAAATTTTAACCATAATATGGGAAAGCAAAGATTTAAACTAAGCTTTAAGTTTTTAAATTTGTATAAAGATAAGCAAAAATGGGGCTTTTTTATACAATGTTTTATAACCAAACTTGATTATAAAACAATCTTAGGAGTAAAAATTGATAGGCTTAAGAATCTAAGCCCTATTTGTTATGAATTTTTGTAGCCCACAAATGTAAATGCTTATTTTGTTTTGCAGCAAAGTTGGGTTCAAGCCCTGATTCAAACATGATTACAAATTAATTTTTGAGTGAATTTTGACACGCTGTATAAAAGATAAAGCCCTTATAGGATCTAAGCCCTATAATTAATCAAATTTTTTGCTTGCCATTTTGTGAAGGTTTACGATGTCAGCGCCATTAAGGTGAAGAATGTGAGCAGCGGAACGGTGGGCAAACCGGTCACATTTCTGGTGGAAACTTCGCAGGCTGGACCCGGCAATCTGGAGGTGACCGTGAATGGTGGTCGGGTGCCGACGTCGGCACAGGCGCAGGGCCAGCACACGTATGCGATCAGTTTTACGCCGCGCGAGGCCGAAAGTCACACGGTGGAGTTGCGCTTCAATAGCAAGGATGTGCCCGGATCGCCGTTTACGTGCCGCGTGGCGGCCGCGGCGCGCATCCAATCGCCGGAGACGATGGACAAGGTGAGCGTGGGTCGCCTCTTTGAGTTTGTGGTGGAGTCGGACACCAAGCCGACGGTGGAGGTGCTGGGCCCGGCCAGGCGCAGCGTGCCCGTGAAAATCGACGCACTCGGCGCGACGCTGGGCTACAACGTCAAGTTCGAGCCGATGGAGGTGGGCGATCATTCGGTGGAGGTGCGCCTGCCCGGCGGCGGCGGCCATGTCGAGGGCAGTCCCTTCCTGCTGAAGGCCTACTCCGCCGAAAAGGTGATTGTGACGGACATCCGACCCGGCGTGGTCAACAAGAGCGTCAGCTTCGGCATCAACGCCTCCCAGGCGGGCGCCGGCAATCTGGAGATCATTGTCGCCGTCAACGGCAAGAACGTGCCCAACTTTGTCCAGTCCGAGGGCAACGCCCGGTTCAAGGTGAACTTCAAGCCAACGGAACCGGCCGCCCATTCGCTCTCGGTGCGCTTCAATGGCCACCCGGTGCCGGGATCACCATTCAGCTGCCACATCGCCGCTGCCGCCGCCAGCTCGCTGGGTGCGCCGCGGGCGCAGGCGCTGGGCGAGTGCCTGAAACAGGCGGCGGTCAAGATGGACAACACGTTCGAGCTGGAGGGCTTCGACGGCATCGAGCCGCAGATATTTGTCACCTCGCCGGCCGGCGACAACGAGCACTGCCAGCTGAGCCAGCAGGACGGCGGCAGCTACAGCGCCTCGTTCCGGCCGAGCACAGTGGGTCGTCATCTGATCAGCGTGCTGGCCAATGATCAGCACATCAACGGTTCCCCGTTCAGCTGCAACGTGTTCGATGTCTCCCGGGTGAGCATCAGCGGACTGGAGCAGCAATACGGACCCGCCACGTTGGGTGTGCCCGTCACGTTCAGCGTGGATGCCGCCGGGGCGGGCGAGGGCACCCTCGAGCTGGTGGTGTCCACCGACAGCAGCACCGTCAAGGCCGAGGTGGTGGCCTGCGCACGCGGCCTCTACGACGTCACCTTTGTGCCCCAAAGCACCGAACCGCATTACGTGAACATCACGTTCAACGAGGTCGCCGTCGACGGAAGTCCCTTCCGGGTCGACATCCAGCAGCACACACAGCACATACAAATCGGCAGCCTGGCAGCGATCGATTTTCCAGCGGATGATCAGATTGTGGAGATCCTGGCGCCCGATCAGAAACCGGTGCCGTACACCATCAATCGCCAGACGGCCGAGTTTCGCACCCATGCGACCGGCAATTATACAATACGGTTCATCGATCGCGAGACCCGCCAGCACATTGGCAGCCGGACGCTGTGCGCCTTCGATCCGATGCTGGTGAAGATCACCGAGGTGGGCGAGGCGCTCTGCCATCGCCCGGCCAGCATCAGTGTCTCCCTGAACGAGGCCGGACAGGGCGACTTGTCGGCGCTGGTGCGCTGCGGCGTCACCGAGGTGCCGCACACCATTCGCGGGCCCAGCAAGGCCGGCGTCTACGAGATCGTCTATCAGCCGACGCGGGTGGCGCCGCACAAGATCAGCATCCTGTTCAACGATGTGCCCATTTCGCTGAAGCCGCTGGAGATCAATGTGCTGCCCGCCAGCGCCGGCAAGGAGATCAGCGTCAGCGGTCTGGGCCTCTATCAGGCGCGCGTCGGCAAGACCACATCCTTTGCCATTGACACCGTGAAGCGGCCGGCGCGTGAATTCGACGTTGTTGTCTCCGGACCCGGCGGCCAGGCGCTGCCCGTGCGCTGCTACCAGACCAAGAACGGCCACCTGCAGGCGGAGTTCAGCATCAACAAGCCGGGCCAGTGCATCATCGGTAAGTAGAGCTCGCCCAGATTGAAAACCAAGACCTAATCCCTGTTTTTGCAGAGGTGCTGCATCAGTCGAAACCGCTGCCGGGCAGCCCATTCACATGCGAGGCCTTCGACAGCAGCAAGGTGAGCGTGCAGGGCGTCAACAAGGAGCCGCTGGCGCTGCACAGCTCCAACAGTTTCACGGTGCGCACGGACAACGCCGGCACCGCCGAACTGGAGGCGTTCGCCATATCGCCCACTAACCAGAGCCTGCCGGTGCTCATCAGCGAACAGTCCGAGGGCATCTACAGCGTCGAGTTTGTGCCCTCCCAGCCGGGCAGCTACAAGCTGACGCTCATGTACGGCGGAGAGACGATTCCCAGCTCGCCGCTCACCTTCAGCGCCTCGGCCAGCGGGGTGCGCAACGATGCACGCGCCGCTGGCCACGGCCTGGAGGTGTGCCACCGCAACAAGGAGGCCTCCTTTGTCGTCTACTGTCCAATTGCGCCGAACGTGCAAATCGAGCGGGTCGACGAGTTCGGTGAACGCATCGAGCCGAAGATTAAGGCGCTGGGCAACAACGAGTGGCGCATCTCGTACGTCATCCTCTCCGTTGGCAGCTATGAGATTCGGGCCAGCTGCCCCAATCGTGGCAGCCTGCCCGGCTCCCCCTGGCGCGTCAGCTGCGTCGAATCGAACAAGGTCACGCCCGTGGGCGGTTGGGGCACGCTGGTGGATCACGATGGCCGTTTGATACTCCCGGCGCGCATCATCTTTGACGTGGAGAACGCGGGACCCGGCAAGCTGGTCTGCAGCATCGATGGCATCGAAATACCCGTGGACAAAATGGCCGATGGCAAAATGTGCCTGAACATCACCGGCGATAATCTCGCAGCCGGCGAGCACGACCTGGACCTGACCTGGAGCGGCCTGGCGATCACCCAGTGCCCGCGCAGCGCCTTCGTCACCGGCCAGCAGGCCGCCGACAAGGTGGTGCTGATGGGTCGCGGCCTGGCCGCCGCCCAAGCCGGCGAGGCGGCCCACTTCACCATCGACGCCACAAATGCGCCCGCCGGCCGTCCCGAGGTGATCCTGATTGCCCAGGACAACACCGCGCTGCCCGTCAGCCTGGCCCAGCCGCGTCCCAGCGAGAACATCTGGCTGGCCTCGTACACGCCCCAGAAATCGGTGACGGGCACGCTGACGCTGTCGGTCAAGTGGAACGGACGGCTGGTCAAGGGCTGTCCGCTGACGGTGGCCGTTGGCTCCTCGATGGATGCCTCCAAGGTGATTGCATCCGGCGAGGGTCTGCGGCATGGCATTGTCGGCAAGGACATCAAATCCTGGATAGATACACGACGCGCCGGACCCGGCGAACTAACCGCACACTGCGCCGGCGCCCGCAAAGTCGCCTACTGCGAGCTGTACGACCACGGCGACGCTACCTTCACCCTAAACATTAAGCCGCAGGAGCCGGGTCGCCATCTGCTGACCATCAAATACGGCGGACAAAATGTGCCCGGCTCACCGTTTGCGCTGAAAGTCGCTGGTGCACCGGATGCCAGCAAGGTGAGTGTTTTTGAATAGATTCAAGTTGATCTTTATTATATTCGTTCAATTCGACAGGTGCGCGTTTATGGCCCCGGCATAGAGCACGGCGTGCTGGCCACCTTCCAGTCCCGCTTCATATGCGACACACGCGGCGCCGGCGCCGGACAGCTGACGGTGCGCGTCCGCGGACCAAAAGGCGCCTTCCGCGTCGAAATGCAGCGCGAGAGCCAAAAGGATCGCACCATTCTGTGCAAGGTGAGCCAATGAAAGAGAGAGCAACTCCTCAAAGGGGAATTATTAACGTAACTCGTTTCTATTCCGCAGTACGATCCAACGGAGCCGGGCGACTATCGCGTCGAGGTTAAGTGGGCGGGCGAATTTGTGCCCGGCTCGCCGTTCCCCGTCATGATCTTCGACACTGAGGAGGAGTTACGAAGGTACTTGCAGGGCATATGAGGCCAGCTCAACCATCCCATTATCGTCTTCCCCAGTGGCCTAACTACGCCCATCCGCTATCACCAGCAGCAACAGCAGCAGCAGCAGCAGCGTCGTGCCGCCTGTGTACCGCTCTAGCTACATATATATATATACTTATATATACATATTTACTTATCGAGTACTAACTAGTTAAGCTTTACGAACCGAACGAAACGAATCGAATCGAATCGATTACAAGTCTAAAGGAGTCTAGACCCCATCGGGGCTACTTAAGACTAGGGCGCTACGATAAATAGCTTTCTGTTCTTGTAGTTTTAGTGATATAATATACCTATGTAATACAATGTTATTATTGCAAAAACAATTTGACCCAAATGTGTAACAACGTATTCGATACACAAGTACACAAGTAAAAATCCTTTAATATCTATATAAGTAAAAGCTGTCAGTTAATATATATATCCTCCTCCTCCCAATCCTCCGGCAGGGCAAACTGATTGACGAACTCTTTGCGATATTTGCGCAAAAATTTGAGCAGATTCGCTTCCAGAAAATGTTTGCACGCATCTGTAAAATCGGAATCGCCAAGATTCATGCCCGCAAAGTTGCTGCTCATGTGCTGCAGCAGCGAGATGAGTGTGTTGTGATTCTTGGACTGCATCTCATCGAAACGATCGTGCATCATATACTCTGTCCACGGATCTTCAAAGAAGCTAACAAAGTTCTTGATTATGCCCAACTTCCAACGGCTTTGCAGATTATTGAGCAGCTTCTCGTGTTTGCCGCAAAAGTATTCCAGAAAATATAGAGGTTTACTCAACTGAACGAATATAATTTAGATACGTATATAGATAGATAGATAGATAAGGATATCCTACCTTACGGGTAACACACACTAACTCCTCTACAATGTGGCTACGGTTCATTCGGACGCGAAAGAACTCGTTGTCGTAGGTGGTCATCGTATGGCTGTATTCATTGCTCAGATCGCCCAGTATAAAGCGTTTGGGCGCCGTTATCTTGATCACCATATGACCCAGCGGCAGCAGAGCATGAAATAAACACGGTTTTGCAAATTTGCGCTCCGGCTTAATCGGCTCCGGATTCAATTGCAATATGTTTATCAACTAACGAAACGAATATGCTTGTTAATCAATTGGAAATCAAGCTGAAATTTTTGCCCACCTTTTGAGCCATTTCGCATTCGCTGGTATATGTATACTGATAATATACATAATTTATGAAGTTAATATGATTCCCAGTCGCATAAATACACAAATCGTTTGTGCAAAAGTCCTCATCGACCATAATCTTTGAATCTTTCACGTCAATTTTGCTGTTGATCAGAACTGCAAAACAAGAAAAAAAGATATAATATATAGATATAAATTAGAGTTTACCTTGTTCCATGGAAGTGGTCATATAACTCTCGCTGAAATTAATGAATAGATCGCATGGCAGATTGAGTACATTTTCGTTGGGGTAGTACTTGAATTTCAGAGTCTGAATGAAGTGGGTTTTCTTGTAAAGAGTACAGCTGTCATAATTGGCAGAGTTATGGCAGGTAATGCCCAAGTCCGCAACCATTTGGTCGAGTATAGATTCCAGATTCATATCGCTTGTCGGATTGTTCTCATACTCATACCGGGACGGTCTATGTGGCTGCACAAAGACAATTTCGTTGGGTTTGCAGCCGTGCTTTAACAGAAAATCGATGCACTCGAAAAGGGCCAACGTAAACCCGTAAATGACAATGTGTTTCTTGGCCAGTTGGCTGCGATTCAACTCGACCAGCTTGTGGTACAGTAAAATCTTGTCCAGTCGCCCATTGATGTGCGAATAGTTGTACGGCATCTCGGAGCTATAAGCCTGGTTATCTTCCTGCTGCTCCAGCGCACGAAGTCCAAATTTGGTGTCGCTCAACAGCAGCAGTTTCTCATAGTAGATTTTGCAATTGTTGTCCAGGCTAACGAACTTATTTGTGCTGCAAAACGGGTCGTATACGTAATAAATGTATGATATGAATTTGAATCAATTAAAATAAAACACACCGATCGATTGCCTCCACTTTGCCCGCCACAAAGCTAATCCAATTGCGCATGTCCAGACGCTGTGTGGTGTCCATCACAAAGGGACAACTGTTGGCATTATTGAGATAGCATTGATCCTTGCTGGAGCAGTAGCTGCACTTGGTGTGCGTATCGTACTCCGCTTCGATCTCGCCATAGTTAACAATCACCGTAATTTCAACGATGGGCAGGCAATTGTTTACACTCACATGACTGAAGCTGCATAAAAGATAGAAATAAAATCATGTACAGAAAAGGTGAAAGGGATCCTCAAATTGAAGCACCTACTCGGGCGTGTTCCAGCCAAAAACCATGAGACGCAGAAATGCCTTGCATATGTCGGAGAAGCCGACAATGACAATGGGACTCTGATTGCTAAACGATTTCGATGGGAATAGATTGTGCCGGAACAGATAGAACTGATCCACGACGCAGTTGATCTTCAGCAAATCCACCAGTTTCGATGAACGCCTGTAGCAGCCCTCGCTTTCGGTATCGATGAACCAGTTCCTGCGCATGCGACGCGGCTCGACGGGCATCATTCTTGTGGCCAGATCGTTGGGCAAGGTATTGCCAAAAATATCCTGAAAGTAATAGATTTCGCGAAAGCCCGACCTAATGGAGACGGTGCGCAGCAGCTCGTCGGACCACATGTGGAAGTACGGATGCAGTCGCAGCATCACCAGCTCGCCCCGGTCATAGGTCAGGTAGTCCTCATCGGGTGGAAGCATGAACTGCTTATAGACTGCATCATAGTTCGAGAATGGGCTGCGATACGGAGACATTAGAGAAGTGCTTCAGGCCAATGCCACGCCCACTTACCGAAGTATGGCAAAACCAACAGTTGTGGTATTCTCCCTACCCATGTGACCACAGCGAAATATCCAAAAGCTAAAATCGGACATCTTATTATGGAGCACATCTGAGCTAATCTGCTTGACTATCTTGCGGAGATAATGATGATAATCTGGCGCCTGACCCAGCGAGGAACTGCTTGAGCCAGCTGTCGATCCATCCTTGTTGGTGAAGTTGATAAAACTGTAAACACTCTCGAGATCTTCCTTCTCCAGCCGGAACACATTTAGCTCGGTGCTGATGGAGCAGCGATGTGCCACAAAGATCTCATCGGACTTTTCGCAGCTGGGCCGATGTTCCACGCGCTATCAAATTCGATTTGATAAGTCTGACAAAAAAACCATCTCTCTCAATGCTACTCACCAAAAAGAACCGCAGCAACGCTGACAAACTCAACGAGAACTTGGTGCCGGGTGGAATGGGCACCACACAATAGTCGCGGTCCGGATAGGCGCTGAACATGGCGCACAGATAGTAAAAGGTGTACTCCAATCGGAGACTGGGATGCAATATGAAATTCTTCAATATGAATGCCCCGGAGACCTTATTAAGGTTGAATTTCTTATTTTTGAGCATGGTTCGGCCCGCCGGCAGATCAAATGTGATCTTCAATGTTTTCGCTATCTTGTCCAAATAATTGCTGCTGCTTTTAACCTCTGCAAAATATTGAGTCGTACACTAATGTTCAGATAGAGCTTGGGCTTACCATCGCATATGTATTTCATTCTGGTAAAAAAGTGCTCCCGATCGGTTATCTCAGTTTTTTGCAATTCCGCATTATCGTACAATCCGCTCAAGCGGACTGTGCGCCGTTTTGAGTGGAACAACCGTGCATTGAGACTAACATGTGGACGCTGAGATGCCGTGCTGCACAACAGAAGGACAAAAGGATTAATAAGGATCGCGTTAATACCAATTTACTATTACTCACAAGACCTCCAGTTGTACGACGCCATGTGGCACATCCGGCGTACACTTCACCAGGTTGCCCATGTTCTCCAGATCGAAATTCTTAACCATCTCCTCGATGTTAACATCTTCCGATAGCCACATCATACCGGTGCTGCCATCAGAAGCAGTCGCATCCTAAATAATATCATATATGCAGTAAAACATTTCTTATATATTCCGACGGAACTCAATTCTTACCTCTGTTACAATAATTTTGTCCATGTCCAAGTTGCCGCCAGCTGTGCCCATTAGCATTTCGGCTATGAAATAATCACCGTGCTGCTGACGCAAATCCGGCTCATACACATCAATCATTTCGATAACATCATCATTATCCTCAGGACTGCCTCGCAATGAACTTTTGATAAGAATTTTGTTGCTCATTGCCAAATGCAAAGATACTTACAGAGCCTTACGAAAGGATATCTGTGGCATAAATCTGTGTCGCGAAATGATGATAATCGTTGGCAAATCCCTGCGGCTAAACATATCGAAGGCAATGGGATAATACACTTTGCCATAGGACTCCAACTTTTCGTACTCCCTGAACGAATAGTTGGGTGGCCTGGCTACAACCAAATAGGTTACTTTGTGTTCGCGATAAAATACCTCCTCTAAAATCTGTCTCAAAATACGCGCATGTTCCTCCATGTATATATAAAAGTTAAAGAATATGGTATTCATTAGCGTTATGGGCACATCAATGCTAAAAGGCAAGAATTTAAAATTCCCTTCAGTCAAAATTCTCCGTTTATTTTCTTACCAGAAACGACATTGCAGCCACTGTGGCCAGCAATCATTGGCCAGCACCGGTATATTGGGATATATGCAGAACTCACAGTAACCCAAAAGTACCGTTGGCTCGTTTGACTTGTAGACGATCAGTCGATGTGTCTGGTACTCATAGAACAGCTGCTTCAGGGGCGGCTCTCGCTTCACCCCAAAGTGTCGCACCGAATCCGCGCAGAAGAGAGTGCTGATAAGCTCCACATCGAATATGCTGGCCGTGCGAATCTCATATTCAGTTTCCATTTGACAAAACTATATTGTATGTATTATGTATATATATTTATTTATATTTGATGTTTTCAATTGTAACTGCTGTGTTGACAAAGTATTTGTGTACATTTATGTTTCAAGTGCCGCCAAAGGATTCCCCATTTGTATAATCCTCGGGCAGGGCGAATTCGTGATGGAACTCCGATCGGTGCTTTCGTATAAAGTCCATAAGATTGTCTGTCAATAATTGTTGGTTCATCGCATTCAAATTGAGATCGATCGGCGTATTAGTCTGCAAAACAAAATATTATCAAAATAAACCATAATCAAGTATTTACTACCAATGCACACATTGACCATGTTCTCCACCATAGGCTTCAGTATCTGGTGATTCGCCGCCTGCAAATCAGCGAAATCTTCATGCATTATCAGTTCCGTCCACGGCTCCTGCAGGAATTTCATAAAACACTTTATCAAACCGGCCGCATAACGCGCCTTCAGACTATTCAGCATTGTTTCATGCTTGCCACAGAAGTTTTCTAGGTAATCAAAGCTAGTTTTCTACGAAAATAAAATTCAATTAAACCTGCCCTTAATCGACTGCCCACACACTTACCAATTTGGTGACAATCACAATCTCATCGACAATCATATTGCGCGTGAGTCCGATGCGACAAAAGGTGCTATCTTTGTAGGTGGTCAGCGAACAGGTCTCACAGGTGAGCACACAGCTAGCCAAGTAGCGACGTGGCATGGTCACCTTGGTGATAAAATAATCCAGTGGCAGTTGAGCCCTGAAGAACGTTGGTCGCGCATATTTATAGTCGAGGGGCGTTTCAAATGTACGCAACTCCAGTATTTGCATTAGCTATTCGAGATCAATTTAGATTAAAGTATCTTCATCTAAATATAGGGAACCCACCTTCATGGCTGTTTCCATTTCGTTTGTGTATTTATACTGATGATTGAGGCAATCATCGATTTCTATAAATTTACCCGCCGCATAAATGTTTGGATCGTTCGTCTGAAAATTTTTATTCACCAGAATTTTTCTGCCTTCGACCTTAATGCCCGAATGTGTTAGCCCTGTAACAAAATCGAGAAATCTGGAAATCAATTTTAGAATTGGCCTTAATGCACTTACATAGCCTAGTAACGGTATCCATGTGTCCCTCCTCGAACGATATGAATATGTCGCAATCGATTACGATTTCCCTTTGTTTTTTGAACTTTGTGAACACAACCTCAAGTATGAAATTAGACGAACCGTGTGTTTCCCAGTGTGAAAAATTGAGGTCCCTGTATATAGTTATCTCGAGATCGTCTAGCATGTCATCCAGTACGCTCTGTATATTCGCGTCGACGGTTGGATTCTTAAGTTTCTGCTCCTCTTCCGTGGCAAACTTGCGATAGGGCACCACCAAAATGATTCGATCGGCAACGACCCCGTGGGACAATAGAAACGCGATGCACTCGTAGGTTTGTAGATTTGATCCATAGACCAGGATCAGATAATTGCGACTGTGTGTCTCAACTAGAACCTTCAGTTTATAGAACAATATGAACTTATCGAGTCGATTGTTGATCTCTATGAAATTCGAGGGTAATCGACCCGAGGTATCCACCAATTCTCCCATTTTCAGACTGAAGCTCACATAGTTCATCAGGAGCAAAGTATCGTAGTAGACCTCACAGGTATTATTTAGGTTCACAAACTTCCTCTTCCTGTGGGAGTACAAAAAGAATGCAAAAGTTGATTGATTGATTGTCAATTTTGTGGGATCACTCACCTGTTTATTGACATGACGTGTCCGCTCACAAAGTGCACCCATAGACGTAGATCCATGCGTACAATAACATCGCGGACATAGCAGCAATTGTTATAGAAGGACATATAGCAAAAGGCTTTCTCGTCGCAGAAGGGACAATCGAACATGCAGTCATAATCGGCCTCCACAACGCCAGGAGTTGTAATTACCGTTACCAGCATACGCGGCAGACAGGTGTAGGTCTCCGCGTTCGCGTGACTGGAGAGATGAAGAGTTGCAGAGTTCATGGAAATAAAAAGGGGTTTTCTCGTATACTCACTCCTTGCTGTTCCACTGGAAGACCAACTGGCGCAGAAATGCCTTCGCCAGCGCCGTAAACCCAATGATGACCACTCTATTGCTGTTCCCGAACCATCGGGTCGGATTCAACTTGTGTCGGAAGACAATCATGTGATCGCGATACGAATCGATCTTTGGCATATACGTGAACATTGTTTTCTGCACGGTTTTCTGTTTTGGAACTGTTTTGAACCAGAGTTTCTTCGTGGGATTCGGTTCAATGGCCATCATCATAGTCTTCAAATCGTTGGTGAACAACAATTTCTGTAAATCGAAAGTATAAGATATATATATATATATAGTTTGTAGTTGTGCCTACATCACGTGCACTTATGTAATAGAAGTCAAAGTAGTTCGTTTTGGCTGCCAAACAACGTAGGATCAGATCGCAGCTATTGCTGAAGAGCGAATGCAATCGGAGCGATATAATCTCGGCGCGTGCGTTATCCAGATGCTTATCGTTTTTGGGCAGATGGTAATGATGGTGCAGCTCGTTCAGTTTGAGGAACTTGCGCAGAATCACATACCCAATCACCGTATTCTCTTTGGCCGACTTGGTCGAATTGCCGCAGCGTATTGTGAAGACATCGTATTCGCTGTTCTCATTCAAGAGGACTTCGCTCATGATTTGATGCACCACCTCCAGCTCGTTGTCGATGTTCACGTTCGCGTTCACGTTGGAGCTGTAGGAGATGGCACTGCTCGCCGAATCCGAATTCAACTCGGACTCCGTTCTCCCGCCCCTGGCCAGCTCCATAACCATTTCGATATCGTCGTTCTCCAAGCGATACAGTCCAATCTCTCCAAAGATTGTGCTGCGATGCGTAATAAAAATATCCGTTAAGTCGGACACTTCGCTGGATCGCTGCGCCACGGGCTGTACGAAGGATGGACAAATTAAATTCCGCAAAGAAGATCTTGAAGATTTTGTGACTTGCCGTAAAGTATTTAAGCGCCTCCAAGTGACTGTGCAGCGGATTGACGCTCTTTGGTATTGACATTATGCAATAATCGCGTTCGGGAAAGGCTGCAAACATGGCCATCAAGCAACCGTACAAACTCTGCCTGGGAAAGTCCTTGTGCCCACAGATATATTTCAACTCAAACACATTGGAGGAAATCTGAAATCCATCCGCATTCCGATTCTTGGGATCAACATTGTAAAATAGATTTAGCGTCTTGCTCTCCTCAGTGATGTAGTAGCCAATTGTGACCAGCTCTAGGGTTTAAAAAACTGTGAATCGGGATTGTTAGAATTTCTAGAGAGCTTCTTACTCTTGAATATGCATCCGAACTTCAGATATAGATCCTCACGCATATAAAACTTGTCCTGACTAGTCGAAATATTCAAATTGAGGATAGTGCCTTGAATCGAGCTAACCTTCAACTTGCTCAAACTAGCCACACTGTGGAGAGCAAAAAGAAGTGTTAAGAGTATCTGATAATCCAGGGAAGGTGTAATCTTCATATATATCCCACCTGATGCCACTGTCACTGCGCTGCACTCCGCCGATGATGGTCGTTGCATCGAGATCGTTCATCGCATCGTCTGTGAATAAATTGGCTTCGGCTTTGCGTTCCACCGATCTATCAAAAACGCCAATTAAAGCAATTAGGACAATTTAAGGGGAGAGATCACTCACAAAACAGTTAATTGCTCAACGTCGTAGGGCTTGTCAGGTGAGCATTTAAGCAGATTGCTAAACATTTCCATCTCAAAGTTCTTGATGTAGAAACGTATATCCACGTTCGCCTCCAGCCAGACGAAGGCCGCCGTATTAGAGTCCTCGCCAGCGTTCTCGCCCTCGGCGACAATGATCATCGTATTCATGGCTTCCGCATCCGTGCGCATCAGCTCTTCGGCTACATAAAAGTCACCGAACTGGGCGCGCATCTCGGGGAATTCGTGTTCGTGCATCTCAACGATATAATCGTTATCCTCGGGACTGAAGGAGCACAGAAGAAAGGATTACAACACACACACACACTGGTTGAGCACTTACAGGGCCTTGCGGTAGCTGATCTTTGGCAGAAATCTGGTGCGCTCTATGATATACAGCGACTGGGTTTTCGGATTGGATGTAATGCTAAACTCGCGCGGGTAAAAGACCAAAGCCACCTTTTCCAGATCGTCGAAACTCTCAGTATAATGCGATTTGGACTGATCAGGTGCTCGAACTGCGATCAAATATTGAACGCGTATCTCCTGGTAAAAAGAATCCTCAAGCATAGCGGTCAGCGCGTCGGGATGGTCGCTCAAATAAATGCAAAAGTTAAGAAACAGGGTATTTGGCCAGCTTAGGGGTAGTGTAATGCTACAAAAACAAGAAGGCGTTGTTAACACTGCCAAACATGTATTGTATACATATATATATATATATATATATATATATATATTCAATTTTACCAATATTTGACATGCAGCCACTCGAGCCATTTATCGGTGGGCAATGGCCCGATTGCTGGGTAATTGCGCAGCTCGGCATACCCGATTAGTTTGCTGCAATCGTTATCTTTGAGCTGGACGACCATGCGATGGGTCTGGTATTGCTTGAAGATCTGTTTCAGCTCGAATTTGGGACGCTTGTTGCCAAACCATTTGGCTTTCTCCTCATAGAACAGGTCTCTCAACAGGCTCAGATCATCTTTGGTTGCCCGACGCACCGAATACCCGCGAGACATTTGTGTACAAACTGTGTATAGGTATTTTTATTATTATTATAATTTTCTTTTTTTTTATATTTATATTTTAATGTGTGTTGTGTGGTGTTTATTTGTGTACTGTATTTGTTTAGCATGTGTTTGATTGCTTTATCAATTGTTGATCACTTGAGGAGCGACGTCTTCTCGGGAAGGACGATGCCATCGATGGCATAGCACTTGGCTTTCGCATCGCTGCACTGTTGTTTGGTGCCCGCCGAGTCGGTGCCCGTCCAGCGAAAGTAGGGGCACTCGTGCTTCTGATGGTACTCCGTCTGGCAGAGGTAGACCATCAGCAGAAAGGGTCGGCAGGCGTTCTTGAGCATCGCCTTGGCCCCGGGACTGGCCTTCAGCAGTGTGTATACGTTGAGAGCTGTTGTAGGGTATTAAATAGATAAACTAATAGAACTCCAGCAGGCGAGTTAATTCAAAGGTCCTACCATCCTTGCGACAAAAGTCAAACATTTGAATGTGATACGCCTGCTCCTTGGGACGACCTTCGTACAGTGTCTCCGCATCGAGCTTCACCATTTTCATATTGATCGAATCGCTCTTGCCAATATATTTGCGCTGCTTATAAAGACACTCCACGAAGCACTACAGATCGGAAGTTGTAAATTAGAGTAAACCATATATATATATTTGTATACCAACCGATAGAAACTTGAATGTTTTTGACATATCCGTATCGCCATCCGGCGGCAATTTGCTGGAGTGTATGGAAAAGCATTTCATCAGCGTTTCGTCGTCGCCCAAATACAGATCGGAGCAGCAGCCACTGCGCTGTCATTACCGTTATTTATCAGTTAAATAGTCAACATAAAGAAAGTTCTGTTGCTCACCTTTTTGCCGCACTGTTCCGCAGTGAGAGTCTCAATTGATGTTGCTGCCAGGGTCGTCTCCTCAACGTCCTCGGCATCCTGCGCCAGGACCTGCCCAGCTAGCAGCAGCAGAGCCAACAGCGGGAATACACGACTGTGCATTCTTTTGTCTAATGAAATCAATTTCAGTTTTAACGCCGCTTTATAACATTGCAATTTAATTACAATCAATTTGCTTAATTAAATGTAAAATTACCAATTAGAAATTAATTGCAGACCCACTTGTTAAATGGTTCGCAACAAAAACAAATTAATTAGTCTGAATTTACATCATAATGAAGCACCATTAAAGGCAGCATATAATCCGGCTATATAAAAGGCCCTGAATTGGGCATCAAAGTAAACACCAAAATGTATCTCGCTATTTCCATAACTTTCGCCTATCTAGTCTGGGTAAGTTTCTGTCAGAGATATATTTTAGATTCCCCTACTATATACGATTCCGATTTAGTTCGCCGGCGCCCTTCAAATTGACTGCGATAATACTGATACCATAAACGAGGATCAGATCCATTACTGCTGCAAGCATCCCGACGGACACAACGAGATCATTGAAAACTGCGCCAACGAAACGGGCTTCAATGTGCCCAATCCGAAGGAGCAATCCATGGTGGATCTGACCGCTGGTCGCGCCATTTCCGGCACCTGCTTTGCCAAGTGCGTCTTCGACAAGCTGCACATCATGAAGGACAACAATCTCGACATGGAAGCCGTCAAGACGTATCTAACGGCAAAGTTCGGAGATGATCCAGAGTATGTCAAGGAGATGATCAGCGCCTTTGATCATTGCCATGGCAAGAGTAAGCAGTTATTATTATATATTTTTCTTTATACACATTCCATTTTCTCATTGCAGCTGAGGAGAATACGGCCAAGTTCATGTCAAATCACGTTTTCGTGCAGATGTCGCAACATTTCTGTGCGCCCAAGTCGAGTGTTATTATGGCCTGTGTTATACGGCAATTCTTTCACAATTGCCCCTCCGAGCGCTGGTCAAAGTCCAAGGAGTGCGAGAACGTCTTGGAATTTAGCCAGAAGTGTCGCGATTCTTTGGCCACAATGTGAAGGATTCAACGAAATTTGAAATAATAAACACAGAATATATGACTGCCTAACATAGAATTATCTGATCAGTTATCATTTTTCCCTACGTCATCCGTTCCCAAATAGAATTCCGATTTACGAAAATTTTCACCTCGGATCAGTAGCTTCCATACTTCAAACTCCCATAACTTTGTCAAAACTAATCCGATTTTCATGTGTGATGGCATTTTGATCATCATTTGTCGTATAGATTGATTCTACATTTAAAATATATGATCTACTGAAAAAAAAATTTTTTTTAATTTTTTGGTAAAAAATCATGTGGTCCCCCCTTGTTAATTTTCGAAAAAAAAATTTTTTCAAAATTTAGAATTGCGAGTTTATATTTTTAATCAATTGTATTTGTCGTAATTAGCATAAAAAACCACTTTAAAACCGATTTTGAGATGGTCAAATTTTTGGTCAAAAATCATGCCAAAATGTTCAAAAATTTTGACAAGTAAGGTTCTCGGATCCAAACCCCCATACTTCAAATACCCATAACTTTTCCAAAACTAATCCGATTTTCATGTTTGATGGCATTTTGATCATTATTTGTCGTATAGATTGATTCTACATTTAAAATATAAGCATTATTAAAAATAAAATTTTTTTCGAATCATATATTTTATTTGAAATATATGTTCAAATCATTAACTTGTGCATAAAATTCAATTTATTCATTATTTATACAGATTTCACATAGTGGTTAGCACATCCTTGCACTTCTTGGAGAAGGCCAATGTTTCCGTGCACTCCGTTGTGTTGGACCAGCGGCTTTTGGGACAGTTGTGGAAGAAGTTCTTGATCACACAGGATAGTATAATGCTGGGCATTGGCTTGCAAAACTTGGCCGTGCTGAAGGCGCGTACGATGGGCAGCGATAGGAACTTGGCAGTGGCCTCCTCAGCTGTAAGTATAAACAATATATATATATATATATCCATTCAAGTCAGAGATATTCACCTTTCGAGTGGCATTTGTCGAACGCGGCCAGCATTTCGGTCTCGTATTCGGGATCCAGTTTGTGGACGGTTTTGTAGTAGCTGCGCACCGCCAGCATATCGAGTGTGTCGTTCACCATAAATTTCAAATGATCAAAGACGCACTTGGCCCAACAGTTGCCGACCATGACCGCGTCCACAGTCAGATCCTCCATGGCCTCCTCGTCCTTTGAGGGCAGCCTGAAATTGGTCTGCTTTGCGCACATCTCGGTGACATCGTTGTGGCCATCCGGATGCTGGCAGCAGTAATGAATATGATCCTCATGGATGCGTTCCATGTGACGGCAGTGGACGCGTATTCCAGCCGTCGGCCGATCCTGTCAGCGGGCAAATATATAGAGTGGGTTATATATGGGTTATATAAATTGATCGGATGACTCACCAACAGCAGCAGCCCAAAGGCAATCACAAATATCGCTTTCAGCATGCCGGAGAACTGTCTCTCCGCTGGGCCGAGGTCGGCCATTTATATGGCAACGTTTAGGCCTGGTCATAACCCAAATCAATTGTTGAGCTTTAATGGGCTTTGCTGTGAACAGACATTAATTTAATGCACGCTTGAATCGCGGGGTATTATTATTATGATGACAACCCCCTGGCAACCGGCTGGACGAGGGTTGGGTCGGGGTGGAGTGGGTCGTCATGGCAGCCCGGTTAGTGCTTTGTTAGCTATTTCTCTCTTCTTTTTTTTCGATTTTTCTCATTCTGTTTTTTTTTTGTATTTGTGGGCCTGTAAGCTGTTCGCTTAATTAGTCGACTGCTGGCCTTTGAAATTTGATAAGCGGCTTACAAAAGCATCAATCAATAGAAACACTTCAAGATGGGCAAAAAGGGTAAGGGCAAAGGCAACAAGCTGGCCAAAATGTCCGAGGAGGAGCGCGCCAGATATTTGCAGATGCGCGCCGACGTCGAGGAGGAAACGCGGCGACGCAAAATGCAGCTAATTGCGCTCTACATGAAGGTATAGACGCTGAGATACCCTAGCAAAACGGCAATTCACTTTAATTTCCATCGCACAGAACAAACTGAAGCGTGAGGATGCGTTTTGTCGCCTGAACATGGCCAAAATCAATCAGGAATGGCGCTCCATATTGCGTCAGGTGAAGATCCAAGAATTGCGACGCGAAATTATCGATGTGGAACAGTTCTTCAAGGAGGCGCTAAAGCGCAAGGATCAGGTCATACAACGTCTGATAGGGGATATTAGCTCAACGGAGGATATGTACGCCAATCTGCAGCAGTCGCACATGGAGAACATTGATCGGATCATAGGTGAGCCAGATTTATTTATATATATTCGGACAAAAAATTAATTGGAAAAGAAAAAAACCTTTAACCCAGGCATTCACAGCAGCCGCATTGAGTTCTTTAGGCGCATCTACGAAGACGATAAGCAGGCGGTGCTCAGGGAATGGAAGCAGGACTCAACCGAGTTCCGGAACATGCGTGCGGAGAAACAGAAGCAGCTCGAGTGCGTTTTCTATCAGCTAGAGGAGATCTCGGATCGTCAGGTCAAGGACAATCACGAGCGTTTCCTGGATCGTGTCGAGGATCTAAAGAGCGGGGTAGGTCTCCTCCTCGATTCAATTGAACAGCACATTGCCGAACTCCTCCCAATCATCGCACTGCGCTTTCGCGTATTCCGACATGCATTTGATCAGTTCACGTGAATTGCTGCACTTGTTGTTGTTGTTGTTGTTGTAGCGGGAATTCTCTAGATAGCGAAAGCACTGCTGCACCGTATCCATGTAGAAATTGCGCAGCTCGCGATCCCGCAGCTCCTTGGTCAGCAGATAGCTGACCTTGCGACGATCCGGCTGCCCATTGCCATCCACCTGCGAGATTTTGAGATTAGATTTGACTGAATTTTATTTTTTTTTGGAAACCTACCATGTTCATCTCCTCGAAGAAGCATTGTGCCACACAGGCGCCCATATCCGTGTTGCTGTTGTTGTTGTTGTTGTCCTGTTTCAGGCTGCGCTGCCAGCGATTTCCATAAGGCTGCTGCTGTTGTTGTTGCTGCCTTGAGCCCGAACCTGTTCCGTAATCCTGGCCATAGGAATTGTCAAAATTGTATCTGCCATTGCCGTAGCGTCTGTCATTGTCCTGATCCTGATTGTTATTGTTGTTGTTGTTGCTGTTGCCGCCACGTTGCATGCAACCGCGCACGATCCGCTTGAGTTCAGCATCGCTGACGCCATCCTGGGAGCGACACTTCAGGCTGTGCACGCCCAAGCAGCCAAGTAGTAGCAACAATACTATTAGCCGCATCTCGAGCACTGTTGGCCAGCCTCATCCGGCCGTGCCGCATTTATAGCCAGCCGCAGTTGACAGTGAGGCAATAATCGCTGTCGCTTGAGTGGCACACAATGGCAACATGGAAACATGAAAGTTGACTGCAATTGCGGCAATTTCGATTCGCAGATGCAATTGAAGCTGGAGCACATCACGGGCGGGGGCGAGGCGAAGCTGGAGACGCTGTGGCAGGAGTATCAATCAGTGCTGGCCGGGTACGGCAAGCACATCGAGAGCTTCTACTCGGAGTACGTGGACCTGAAGCAGCGCGACGAGGAGAGCGCCCAGCAGATCAGCCAGCAGAGCTACGAGATCGAGCATCTGGTGGAGCAGCTCTCCAATCTGCGACTGCTCGCCGAGGAGCAGCAAATCAAGCAACAGTCGCAACTGGAACAGAGGCAGCGCATTAAACAGCAGCTCACCGAACGTTTCCGCGAGCTGCGCAACTGCGTCGACAAGGAGCTGGAAAAGGAGCGTTCGCTCTTCAAGCAGATGTCCGTGGAGAGCTACGAGGCCATTGAGGTGGGTAGAAAGACAGAGAGAGACGCCAAAAGTGGCACAACTAAGAGCTAATCTAATCTTTAGGTCCTCAAGCGTCATCTGACCCAGTGCGAAACTTTGTCACAGTTGTCGCGCATCTGCGCCAAAATGGAAACCCAGCGGGAGAAGTGGTTCTCTTTGCCGCAGCTGTCGCGTGAGATAATTGAAATACACGAGCTGCAAACGCCGCCAGAGGCAGCAGTCAGCGATCCGCTCAAGGTAAGCAGCAGCCACTAAAAGAGATCAATTTGAAGTTGAAATTTCTCCAAATCCATCGTAGGAGGAAGTTGCCGCTTTGCCGCTGATGGAGACCTTTTGGCGGCGCGTCAACAATGTCTCCGTCGATGTGGCCTGCCTCAAGCAGCAGAAGAAGAATCTGGAGGCGGCCAATGCACAGCTGAAGGCCGAATTGCAGGAGTACCTAATCAATCTGAACATCAGCAACGGCTCCAACAGCCACATACACGACTATCTGGCCAGGCGACCCAGGAGCATGTCCGTCGATCGCGTCACCCAGCTGCGCCTGCAGCCCAAGCAGATCAAGAGCGCAATGGCAACAGCGGGCGGAAGGCGAGCGCCGCCGCTGGCGCCGCGTCCACCTGGTGGCTATGTGCCCATCTGTGAGGCAGCCATCTCGAATTCGATACGCTCGCGTAACCTGCTGAGAGGCAAGCCTAAGTTGGCTAAAATTGAAATCAAAAGTCATTTGTAAATCAAGATTACAACAACATTTAAATCACAAAAAGTACAAAATGTTTAGTTCGTTTTTTTTTTTAATTGAATATATAGACCAAAAGTAAGAAAATGCATCGATCCCGGAATATTATCAAACGTATTGCTCAAAGCCGCTGTCCGCCGCCGGCGTTTGGTAGGGTTCCCGTTAGGGATTCGGGACCAAACAGCCATTATTTTACTCACGCAAATCTTGCCAGCTGCTGCCGTAAGCTCTACACGAACTTGGTGGGCGATGACACAGATCCGCTGGCATTGATGGCACGGCGGCGGGATGACAACATGAACTGGCTGAAATTATCTTGTAGCCTTAAGGAAAATAGCGGCAAGCAGTCGAAAACAAAATTTGACTTTTTGAGCGTACCACTTAAATATTGCATGGATATTTTCCCGTGCCGGATCAACATCAACGGGCGACCTGTGTGCTCCGAATGCATCGGGTCGTATGTGGACGACAGTGAACTGTATCCTGACGCCCATAACGCCAGCCCGCCCATTCAAACAGAGCCGCAGCAGAAAAGCAAGGAGGAACGTCGGGGCAAAAATGTCAAAGCGCTGAATTTGCGGGTCACTGTGAAAGAGACACCAAAAAAGAATCAACTTTTTTAATAGACTGGACCAATAAAACACATTAAACGATCAATTCAAATTTGTAACGTATTTGTTTTGTGTGGCCAGACTGCGCATTGCCTTCGCGCATGTAGTGCTGCCAGACTGTTTAATATTGTGCGCATGGTATTTTTCTGGTATATGTTTCTTGTAGTGCTCCCATACACGTTTCATATTCACATTGTTCCGCAGTTTTCCACAGACACAACCCACGTCCAATAGTCGTTAACCAAGGAAATTAAATTAAACACCAAGAATAGTTCAAGTTAAATTAATAAAAACTTAGCTGTAGCGGCTGCTTAATTCAGCGCACAAATTAAAAGCAATGGGCAAGTGAATAAAACGACAAATCAAGCCCGCATTTGGGGTGTAAATGTTCGGATGTGTTTTTTTACATCTGTGTATCTACTCAATTCGAAGTGTATGTGCTGTGTACGTGTGTGTGTGTGAGTGTATATTCGTACGTACGCTACGCACTGTTATAGATACAACAACAAGAGCCAGCCGCAAGCAGTTGGAACGGTGAACGCTGAACAGCAGGAGCATGTTCTTGTTCTTGTAAAATTACCAAAAAGAAATTTCATTCGGAAAATGCGGAAATGAGGCTGAGAAAGAGAAACAACCCCGAAAACGCAAACGAATTATGTACATAAGACTCCAAAAAGGCAAAAACAACAACAACAGCAGCAAAACGAGCGACGACAAACGCTAAAATCGCTTTAGTTTCGGGCTTACCATTTTTTGTGATTAATAAAAACAACGAAAATAAAAATAAGATACGAAATCTTTGAAAAGAAAGTGTGAGAAACTCGAAAAACAAAACCACAAAAACAAAAAAAAAAAACCCATCAAAATCCGAACTCTGCGTTGCGCTGCATTTGGATTGTAAATTTGTTTTTTTTTCTCTGTTACTTTTGGGACACGCCGTCGCCGTAGGCGCTTCGTTCTTGTTGGGCGACGCGAGATAAACATAAAGAGAGATAAATACAGAAATAAAAAAAAGAATTAATGGAAAAGCATAGACACAAATAGTATATATAATTTTATTGGTGTTGTGCGTCGAGTGCTGTGCAGTGCTTATCTATATGCATATGTCGTCATTGTCGCCTTCGATTTGGAGCTGCCTGCATGGAAATCTAACTGGAGCAGGCGTAGAATAATTTTCGTTTGTGGGGAAATGCGTTCAATGCGTGCATAAAGATAAAAACAACAACAACAAGGCGACAAAATAAAAAGAACGTGTGACCAAAAGAGGTTTGTAGTCTTTGTTGTTTTAAACACGGCCACACCTGCCCCAGCACATACATATGTATATATATGTACATATATATCACATAATAAATGTCTCTTTATTCATTTGAGCTTCTTTATATATTTATTGACTAACAGCTGCCACATTCTTTGCCATATTCATTTGTGCCATTAGCCAAATGCTAAAACCTAAAAAAATGACTGCCACCACTCACAACTGCGCAATATAAACCTATATAAATAATATATATGCATACACATATGTATATATAGTCTATCCACCACATCGACATCGATACATCTGGAGCACTATAACTATTATCATCATCCAGCATCATCAACATAAACAATATGCCACCGCAGCATCGACTGCTGCTCGCATTGGCCATCGCGCTGGCCGCGCTGCCAGCAGCCAAAGGTAAAAGCCATCAAACGCATCCTCCACTCAATTCCGTATCAATATCAAAATGCGGGTCTGTTTCCATTTGCAGCGCAATACCAATCGCCACGCATCATCGAGCATCCCACGGATCTGGTGGTCAAGAAAAATGAGCCTGCAACGCTCAATTGCAAAGTGGAGGGCAAACCGGAGCCAACCATTGAATGGTATAAGGTATGTCCAGCTAAATCTTAAATGCCTTTCCACACATACCTAATATGCGTACATTCAATTCAATCCGATCCACTCCCTTGTCTAATAGGATGGCGAACCCGTTAATACCAATGAGAAGAAATCGCATCGTGTGCTTTTTAAGGATGGCGCCCTCTTCTTCTATCGCACCATGCAGAGCAAGAAGGAGCAGGATGGCGGCAAGTACTGGTGTGTGGCCGAAAACCTCGTGGGCAAAGCTGTCAGTCGGCATGCCTCGCTCCAAATAGCTGGTAAGCACCACAACAACAATAACAACAACAACTGGTTAACCCACACTTGCAAATGTTTTTGTACCATGTCTGACACCTTGTTGCTATGTTTTTTTTGTTTCTTTTAGTTTTGCGCGACGATTTTCGCGTAGAGCCCAAAGACACGCGCGTGGCCAAAGGCGAGACGGCGCTGCTTGAGTGTGGGCCGCCCAAAGGCATACCAGAGCCGACCATTATCTGGATGAAGGCAAGCCGAAAACAAATCTTAAGCAACGCACTTGTGCCACATTCAAATCTTGTCGCACTTTTCAACTTTTTTTTATAGAATGGCGTTCCACTGGATGATCTCAGTTCGAAGCCTTTTGGAACCAGCTCCCGTGTACGCATTGTGGATGGCGGCAATCTGCTGATCAGCAATGTGGAGCCCATCGATGAGGGCAATTACAAGTGCATTGCCCAGAATCTGTTGGGGTCACGCGAGTCCGCCTATGCCAAGCTAATTGTGCAGATCAAACCGTTTTTCATGAAGGAGCCCAAGGATTTGACCATGGTCTATGGCCAAACGGCGACGTTTCACTGCTCTGTGGGCGGAGATCCGCCGCCAAAGGTGCTCTGGAAGAAGGAGGAGGGCAACATTCCGGTCTCCCGTGCGCGCATCCTGCACGACGAGAAGAGCCTCGAGCTGAGCAACATAACACCGAACGACGAAGGCACCTACGTCTGCGAGGCGCACAACAATGTGGGTCAGATCAGCGCCAGAGCCACCCTCACCGTGCACGGTAAGATAATCAGTTGGATGCTTCCCTCTAATCACTCAGCTAATCGTGTTTTCTCTTAACGCTACAGCGCCGCCGAACTTCTCCAAGAAGCCAACCAACAAGAAAGTCGGTGTCAATGGTCAAGTGCAGCTGCCTTGCGTGGCCACTGGCAATCCGCCGCCGTCTGTCTTCTGGTCGAAGGAGGGCGTGTCCACGCTCATGTTTCCAAATAGCTCGCATGGACGTCAACATGTCTCAGGCGAGGGCACGCTGCAGATCAACGATGTGCAGACGGAAGACGAGGGCTTCTATGTGTGCTCCGCTTTTAGTGTGGTCGACTCATCCACTGTGCGCATCTATCTGCAGGTCAGCACGGTGGATGAACGCCCGCCGCCCATCATCCAAATTGGACCCGCAAATCAAACACTGCCCAAGGGCTCGGTGGCCACCATGCCCTGTCGTGCCACAGGCAATCCGACGCCGCGTGTGAAATGGTTCCACGATGGCTACGCGGTGCAGACCAGCAACCGGCACAGCATTGTGCAAGGCAGCTCCCTCCGAGTAGATGGTAAAACTCTATTTAAATGATTTTAAGAAAATATACATATATTTTAAATCTAACACATTCACAGATCTCCAAGCAAGCGATTCTGGTATTTACACGTGCACTGCCTCCTCGGAACGTGGCGAATCCTCTTGGTCAGCTGCCTTAGTGGTAAGTCATCAGCTTATTGCAGCAACAATTGAAATGCACACCCTAAACACATTCGCTTTCAAACAGGTGGACAAAAGCAGCTCTGCTACGCTTCATCGTGTGGCGGATCCCAGCACGTATCCGGCACCACCTGGCACGCCCAAGGTGATCAATGTCACACGCACCAGCATCTCACTGCGCTGGGCCAAGAGCCAAGAGAAACCAGGTGCCGTGGGACCAATAATTGGGTAAGAAAAAATAATTCTAAATTAAAATAAACAATCAATTAATATCGACATTATCCAAATTTGTAGCTATACTGTGGAGTACTTCAGTCCCGATCTGCAGACGGGTTGGATCGTGGCCGCTCATCGTGTGCCCGACACTCAAGTAACGGTACGTAATAGGTTCCTGTAGAAGATCCCCACGCTCTGCTAATCTTAATGCTTACTATCAACAGATCTCTGATTTGACATCCGCCACGTCGTATGTTTTTCTGGTGCGCGCGGAAAATACGCAGGGCGTTTCCGTGCCCTCGGGCCTGTCGAATGCTATAAAGACCCTTGGCGAGGATTTTGACGTGGCGCCTTCCAATGAGCTGTCTGCGGCACGCACGCTGCTGACGGGCAAGGTAAGCGAAATATATATTTATGAAGAGGTTTCATCGCATACTGAATGAATTCTTGTGCACAGGTTGTGGAACTGATAGATGCCTCGGCTGTGAATGCCAGCGCCGTGCGCTTGGACTGGATGCTCCATGTGAGCGCCAACGAGAAATTTGTTGAGGTGAGTTTGCGTTCTTATTTAAAAAAAAGAAAACATGATTTCAACGAATCCTAATTTCCTTTGCTCAGGGCCTGCATATACGCTATCGGGATGCCAGCTCCCACTCAACCCAATATAACATGGTCACAGTGACGGATGCCTCCGCAGAGTCTCATGTGATTGCCAATTTGCGCAAATATACGAAATACGAGTTCTTTTTGACGCCCTTCTACGAAACCATCGAAGGCCAGCCCAGCAACTCCAAAATGATCACAACCTACGAGGATGGTAAACACCAGATGAATACACTTAAAAAAATAGCAGTTTCTCTAATTATTTTGTGATTTCTTTAGTGCCCTCTGCACCGCCGGATAATATACAAATTGGCATGTACAATTTGACCGCTGGCTGGGTGCGCTGGACGCCGCCGCCAGCACAGCATCACAATGGCAATCTGTATGGCTACAAGATTGAGGTGAGCGCTGGGAACACCATGAAAGTGTTGGCCAATATGACGCTCAATGCGACAACAACATCTGTGCTGCTCAACAACCTGACCACAACAGCGGTTTACAGCGTGCGGCTTAATGCCTTCACCAAGGCCGGTGATGGACCCTACTCCAAGCCCGTAAGTGTGGACGGAAGGCTTTTTTAATTATGCTACTCCTGCTAATTGTTATTTGTTTTCTTTAGAAATCTCTTTATATGGATCCCACATATCATGTGCATCCGCCGCGAGCACATCCCAGCGGCACTCACGATGGTCGTCATGAATCTGGCAACGATTTCACTTACCACACCAATGGCATGGTCAACACGGAGCCGAATAATGCCAATCCCACAACGCATCGGAAGACAACAGACTTTCTGCATGGCACTTGGCTTATGGTGCTGATCATTGTAGTACTCCTAGTTTTGGTGATCTGCACAGCAACAGCGATGGTTTACTTCAAGCGACGTCATCAGATGACCAAGGAACTGGGCCATCTGAGCGGTAAGAGAAGAGTGCAGTTTGTCCTCACACCCAGAACTAAACGTTTTTCTATTCTCCAGTGGTGAGCGCCAATGAGATAACCGCACTGAACATCAATAGCAAGGAGAGTCTGTGGATTGATCGCGGCTGGCGCACAACGGACACGGACAAGGACTCGGGTCTGAGTGAATCGAAGCTGCTCTCCCACGTGAACAGCAGCCAGTCCAACTATAATAACTCCGATGGCGGCACCGACTACGCCGAGGTGGACACACGCAACCTGACCACTTTCTACAACTGTCGCAAGGTTCGAGTTTGAATTAATCACACAACAAACATTCCGGCTAATCTGTTCTATCTTCCTTAGAGTCCCGATAATCCAACGCCCTATGCCACGACCATGATAATTGGCACCTCTTCGAGCGAGACCTGCACCAAGGCCACTTCGCTGAGCGCTGACAAGGATTCGGGCACACATTCACCCTACTCGGATGCATTTACAGCACAGGGCGCGGCAGCTGCAGCTGCTGCTGCGGCAGCCGCTGCTAGCAACAAATCCAGCTACTTGCAATATCCCACGGAAACGATTAATTGGTCGGAGTTTTTGCCGCCGCCACCGGAGCACCCGCCGCCGCTGTCCTCCAACTACGGCTATGCCCAGGGCTCGCCGGAATCGTCGCGCAAGAGCTCTAAAAGCGCCGGCTCGGGCATCTCCACCAATCAAAGGTGAGCTGAACCGCTGCATAGCGACAAAATAACATCCCAGTAACCACCCATCCTCTCTGCCTCTTCTGCAGCATTTTGAATGCCTCCATACACAGCAGCTCCTCGGGCGGTTTCTCTGCCTGGGGCGTTGCGCCGCAGTGCGCCGTCGGCTGCAACCAGGAGAATCTGTATAGCAATCCGCTAAGTGCTGTTGGCGGCACACAGAATCGCTACCAGATCACGCCCACCAGCCAGCATCCGCCACCCTTGCCGCCCTATTTTGCAACCACTGGCGGCGCCGCCGGCTCCGACCTGGCCTCCCGCAACATACATATCCACTATCCCACACAGCGGCACGCCGTCAGCGAGTACCAGGCGGGCCTGAACGCGACGCGCTGCGGCAACAACAACAGAGCCTGCAACAGCTGTGACGCGCTGGCCTCGCCCATGCAGCCACCGCCGCTGCCACCGACAGCGGAGGGCTGGTACCAGCCGGTGCATGCCCACGGCAGCCAGATGCAGCCCACTGCATCCAGTCATCAGATCTACCAATGCTCCTCCGAGTGCTCGGACAACTCGCGCGCCTCCCATGGCCACGGCAAGCGACACCAGCAGCAGCAGCTGCATTCCGACAGCAGCGCCGATCACAGCAGCAGCAAGCGCTCCGGGCAACGTCGCCCAGCTGCACATCTCGCCCAACAGCAGCAGCAACAGCAGCAGAACTCCTGCGCGGAGAGTGAGAACGAGAACATGTTGCCGGGCTACGAGCTGCATCAGCGGAACTACACGAGCGACTGCTGCAACAGCTCCCGCGAGGGCGACACTTGCTCCTGCAGCGAGGGCTCCTGCCTCTATGCCGAGGCGGGCGATCCCATGGGACCGGCTCCGCGCCTAATGACTGCTAAAAATACTTAAACTGGTTGCCAGCGTATTTGAATTGGGCCCGATCAGAATCGGGTCTGGGCGTAGTTTTAAAATAGCATCTAGTCGCAACATTTCATTCATATCGAACTTAGCACACGATACTATATAGCATTTTATATACACTAGGACTGTGCTGCGCCCCAACTTGCATAAATACGGATAATCCTACGAAAACCGAATACGTACACACAGCAGAAACGAAAAAAAACGAGGAAGAACAAGAACTAAAACTACAACTATACAATCAATGATCTTAACTAATTTGGGCATCTTTGTGCGGGGGCTCTTTAGCAATTACGAATTTTAGATATTACACGAAAACTAAATAGAACTCAATAGAAACCTGCACAGAGAGTGATTCCAAAAAAGAAAAACAATGTACTTAAGAAGTGAATGCTGTATGATATATGCTTCCACTAACAAAAATTGATAAACTGCTAAAACATGAAATACGTACGCAAAAAACAAAAGTCAGGCCATAGCAAGTACCATATATAAAACACACAATTTTGATAAACCCAGAACTAGTTAGATACAATATATATGTATACAGACAGTTAGTTGGCTGGCCCCTAGTCATAGGCTTGGAATAACATTAGTAACAAGTACTCACACAACACTTTCATATCTACGATCACAATCGAGCATTTATCAACTATGTTCCCTGAATTTGCATTTACATACTATATAGAAAGAAAACAAAAAGGAAGTTTAAGACAAATTTGAGGTTAGGTTGAGAACAACAACAATTGAAAACGGCAGTTGCAATGTTTAATGGTTAGTGCTTTTCTATAAAACTGAAAACTAAAACAACAAAAAAAATACATACACAAACACAGTAATACTTCATAAATAACGACTTGACCTAGTGCTTAGTAAAACTTAAACTATTATTATAATACTTCTACTTAATAGGCAGCGTATACATAAATAGCTAAAGCGAACACTTCGGTGCCATCGAAGCCAATTTCATGTACCCCACACAAGTGCGACTTTTGTCCGATCTTTAACTTCTGTAGATCCCCTTCCCCAGTTCCTGCTGTTCGCCTTTGTGTGGGGCACTCTCCATAACGTACATACATTTTTAAAAGCTTGCATTTGAAAAAAGTCTAAAATGTACCTGTGATATATATAACCCCATTATAGTATTTTAATAATAATAATTTCTTTTGTTTTTAGTTGTTTTTTATATACTAAACATTTTAAATTTTTATTTTGTTTGTGTTTTTTAACATTTTTCAAAGCAACGATAAACCGCACACACACGAAATTTTTAGCATAATTTAGAACTTAGGCACGTACGACATTAGAAATGCAAAATATATCATCATCCAAAAAAATAATAGAAATACCAGTGAAACGCGCAACTTCGGCCAGCCGAAGAAGTCGCACACTTCTCACAAATTTTTGGATCGTGTTTGGATTCTTAAGTTCCCGCAACGGGTTAAACAAAATGGAAACAAAGTGTGCGGCACAATTGATTAATAATCCATTCGGACTAAATTCAACGAAATGATATGTTTAAAAAGAAGTAAAGAAAATGAAAATAACAGTACTATGCATACACAATATACTACATAATAATAATAATAATAATTATATAAAACATATAGCACATAGAAACGCGCATGTATCAAATAAATAAAAAAGAAATCAAAAGAATGCTTTAGCATATACACAAACCACTTCCTTGCTAGCGCCCTATTATCCCTAGATCATGTACATATATAGAATCATATACACTACACTACACTACACAACAAAACACATATTTATGCCCCCCTGCCATATTATTGAAAGCCCATCTAGCTACCACCCTTCCGTAGCATAATGAAGCCTAGTTGGGTCTTTGGGTTTTAATAATTAGCATCTAGTTATTAACTACGTACATACGAGTATTTTAAAGTCATAGCGTAAACGAATTTTAAGATTTAAAGCTAAAATCAATATTAATTTTTAGTGCATAGTATGCCATATGTAAACGAAATTTTTCAAAAAAAAAACAAAAACAAAAGAAAACGACAAAAAACTGACACATCTACTTACCGTACATAATATTAAATATATATATATATACATATAGCATTTAAATTACATAAACAATAAAGGAACATTTTACATATATGTGGAAAAAATATCTACATTTTTATTAAATACCAGTAAAAGTAATCAAAGAAAATCCATATATTTATTTCCATTAATTTAATTAATGATCAAAGATCATTAAATATCTTTTTTCTAGAATTTGCGTTCTATTTTTATCAGTTTCCTTGTTTAACTTGCTTTTGTTTTTCATTTTTTATTATGACCTAGATTATTTAAAAAGATCTATCTTAATATGGAAATTTTCTTACACACTCGTTTAAATTAGCCCTCTGATCCTAAGTTCCTTCTCATAGATTTTTAGTGCTGATTACATTCCACAGCGGGAGTTTTTCCAGTTGTGTTTTGGCAGTTGTGCATCGATCTTTAACAATCTGCCTGATCCCCAGAGTGCCGATTTTTTCGCCAGAAATGCCATTGAGCTGCGGAACTTGGCACTTGAGCCAGCGAGTGCTGCCTCTTAATTCTAAATGTGGTTTCAGTTTTCAGTTTTTCTGAGATTACCAAGTGTTTCCAAAAAAAAGAAAAGTGGACAAGTGTCGAATCTAGCAATTGAGTTCCTTGGTGTCTATTTTGTGTGCAGAATTGAGAAATGAATGCAAAGTAGAATTTCTATGTAGAAAGTAGTTTTTCAATTAGGACATCTTCCAGTTAATGTGCTAGGGTTTGATTAGTGATTCATCATTCCAAATGCAGCGAAAAACCCTTTATGCTGGTTTCTAGCGAGTAGACAAGCCGCAGTATTGAGTTACATTTGGCATCCACTGAAGCCATCATCCCAAATCTAGATACGATCCGTCACAGTCATTGTTCGTCGCCGCTTGTTGGTGTCCCGCAATTTGTTATCAGAAATCTGCTTACCCTAGATTAGAGATGTGCTGGGCGTATTCCTCGCCACATGCGGGCTAACAAATAACACAAATTGAGACCAGATTTCGATTACATCAATTAGACTGAATAGCGGCATCGTTGTTTGACAATCCCGCAGTACGTGAGTCCAATTTGTTTAAATGCATGTAAAACTGGATCAACTTGGCAATTAATCTATTAATTTAGAAAAAAAAACCAACTTTTTATTACAGCTAGATTGCATGTAGATTATTATGGCTAACTGTTGCCCACTCAAACTTGAAGATCTTGAATTGGAATTGTGACTTAAACTAAATCTTAGTCTTAATAAGAAAAAATCACATTTTTAAATTTCTTTTGTATATAAAGTGATTTCCTGAATTGTTAAAATTTTTTTAATATTTTATTTTGATATATATTAAAAGTTATTTCTTAAAATTTTTAAAATTTTTTGAATATTTTATTTTGATATATTTAAAAACTCAGTTTTTCTTCTGCATTTATCTGATTTAACTGCGCTAAAGGGCAGCCAACTTTAAGATCTTAGATAATACACATTTTTGCCAAATTGATGATCTGCAAATTCTCTCACAATATGCCCAACAAAGGGACAACAACAACAACAAAAAATACCTCCCATACGCTAACAACAGTCTTTAGAGCCAATAAAGCAATTTTTGTGTGCAATCATTCAGTTTCCCCCTGCGTAATATATAGTTATATATGTATGTATGTATGTCTATATCATACGTGACAAGTACAGGTGTGTGTGTGTGTGTGTGCGTGCATATATTATTTTTATGTGTATCTTGTGGTTACCAGTTATTGGGCTCGCCACGAAGAGAGTTGGCAATGGGGTCGCGGTCGCCTGAATTTGCACTTGTTGCGTGGGCTCCCCCCTTGGAACAGCGCGCGCCCCGCCCCCATCAGTGGATGTTGTCTCTATTGCGTGTTGCACCTTTTCCGCAGTTGCCAAAGATGCTGCTGGTGCTGGTGCTGCAGGTAGGCTGCGCTAATGATGATCATAGTGTGCGAAACGCACAAAGAGGCAGCCAAAAACCAATCGATTATTATCTGCCGCACTATATTTGTTTCGGAGAGCGGCCAGCGAGTTCCAGCGAACAGATTATTTTTCGTTGCCAGCGACGCCTCGACACGTCCGCGTCCGCGTATGCGTCTAGAGATTGGCCCTTTTTTGCGAACCGGTTTGACAGGTAGACAGAAAGGCCAGAGAAAAAGATGAAAAAAAATAGTGAGGGAAAGAAAGCAACTCCGGCCGCACGCCTCGTTCTCGGCAAGGATAACAATAATGCCCAGCGACTGTACGAGTATCCCTCAGACTCCGACTCCGACTCAGACACAGTCATGGGCATGAGAAATCAGCGTAGGCATTTTCTTTTTACCGTTCGCCAGGCAAACGATCTCGAGGGTGCATTCCGTGCGTCCGTGTGCGGGTGTCTGTTTTCCCGGCAGGTAGCGGCGCAGATTTTCCCAATTTCCCGATGCCTGGTCCCTTTTTCTATACAATTATTATTATTTTTTTTAAGACGGCGGCGTTTTCCTTTCCTTTTTTTAAGGGTCCGAGAGTTTTACCCAACATGTGTGTGCGTGCATGTGTGTGTGTGTGCGTGTGCATTGCTTTCCTAGTATCAATAACAATGCGTGGCCCGCTATTGTGGCTCGGCTTTTGTGCATCCCAGCGGGTTCCAGCTCTGCAACTCGAGCCTCGAGCATTTGCGTTTGTGTGCGGCAACGTTTTGGGAGATATCGTTAATATTTTCTTGGAAACCGGGATTGTTGTGCGTCGCAGGTAGCGACAAGCACCAACATGAAACGATCGCAGATACTCACGCACACAGATACAGACACACACACACACAGATAAAGATACAGAACCACAGCAAGACAGACAGGTACCTGCTCATATGATCGTGCTCGGAATGCACTGCAGCAGCAGCAGCAGCAGCAACAAATGCGTCGGAGTTTTTTTTTTGGCATAAATCTGATTTAGAACAAGAACACAAAGAAACGTTAATAAAATGAAAGCTAGAAAGAGAATTATTACAAAAACCATTATTTGACTAGTCCTTTAAAATAAAATCGAAATAAACCAAGCTTTATAAATATTATTTTATATAAATCAAATACTTTAAATTATCTATATTCAAAAAAACCTTGCTTATAGTAAGATCATTTCTTGCCGTAAACGATTTAAACAGTTTCTACATATTTTCTATCCTATAAATTACTACAAACGTTTAGCACAAAACACAAACATTTCTTCGTTGCTTTCTTATAGTTGATAAAAATAAGTAGAAAACTAATTTATGTAGTATTTAAATTTAATTGAAAACATAAATTTATGCATATTGTGCGAGCTGTCTTCATCGCGAGTGTTTACGAATATAGCTAAAACTTTTCTGTTTGTTTGTCTTTGAACGATTTATATTATGAAGAGAAAACAAATGCACAGCATTTTGTTATGCACCAACACACATTTTTATTTACGAAACATAAACATATATTCATTTCGAATTAATATTATTTATATAAATAAATTTGAAGTAAAGAAGTCAAGCTAAGAATCTAGCCAGAAACAAGCCAAAGTTGACTCAGCGCACAGCACGCATTGAGAGTAAGAGCGATGGAGAGAGAGAGCGCGCGCCACTACCTGCTTGCCTTATTGCTGAATTAGGCTGCCATTGCTGTTGCGCTCAGCGCAGCTGCGTTTGTGTTAGTGCCTGCGTGTGCCGCTCATTTATTCTGTTGCCTTGTCGCTCTGCGGCTCATTCTGTTACTCGCCTTTGAACCGTTCGGACGTCGCAGCGCAACTCACTCGTCGCGGTACGGTTTGTCTTCAAGTTTTGAAGCTCGCCCAACGCTCGTTCGTTCGTTAAGTGAATAATAGAGAGACAGATAGAAGCAAAGAATCGGGACTAAACACTGGCTCAGTTCGATCTGGCCAAAGCGCGTATTTGTGTTCAGAATCGTGATTCAGTAGTGCTCATCTAGTCCAACAGTGCATCCGTCAGACAACGAAGCAAAAAAAAAATAAAATTATTTCAAAAGTGAACACAAACCAAGTCAGCGACTGCAACAACAAGTCACTCAGTTGAATAACAACAACAACAACAACGAGCTCCGCAACTCGTTGCAGGCTCGCACCGAAGTCGCCACATAGAATGGCCACCAACACAGAGCTGCTGCCCTTCCATCATCAGACCACAATCTCGCTGCAGACAGCCGCCGCCCTAAACAACTATCACGGTGGCGGCGTCGGGGGCGGTGGTGGCGGCGGCGGTGGTGGCAGCGGTGCCGCTGCTGCCGCAGCTGGCTGCATGCCAGCCGGCTCGGCGGCCGCCTGGAATATGGACGAACTGTATCAACAGACTGAGCTGCCCGGCCTGACACGCAACGCCCACCACCTGCTGCGCTTCACGCCCTACGCCCTGCACCATCGGCCGCAGCTGCAGACGCTGCCACCTGCGCTCTACTTGCAGCATGCCGCCGCCGCAGCGGCGGCAGCAGCGGCAGCAGCAGCAGCGGCCGCGGCACACGCCCAGCACCATCATCATCATCACCACCATCATCAGCACAGAGCCGCCTCGCCGGAGAGTCCGCCGCCCGTGGAGGGCACCCACATCAGTAATCTGTTCCCGGAGTTGCTCGAGCAGATCTTCGAGCACCTGCCGGTGCGGGATCTGGGACGTGCCGCCCAGGTGTGCACCGCCTGGCGGGACGCGGCGTACGCGAAGAGCGTGTGGAAGGGCGTCGAGGCCAAGCTGCACCTGAAGCGCTCCAGTCCCAGTCTGTTCAACTGCCTGGTGCGTCGCGGCATCAAGAAGGTGCAGATTCTGTCGCTGCGCCGCTCGCTCAAGGATCTGGTGCTCGGTGTGCCGGCGCTGACCTCGCTGAATCTCAGCGGCTGCTTCAACGTGGCCGACATGAATCTGGGGCATGCGTTCAGCGTCGATCTGCCCAATCTGAAGACGCTCGACCTGTCGCTCTGCAAACAGATCACGGACACCAGCCTCGGCCGGATCGCACAGCATCTGAAGAACCTGGAGACACTCGAGCTGGGCGGCTGCTGCAACATAACCAACACCGGTCTTCTGCTGATCGCGTGGGGCCTCAAGAAGCTGCGCCACTTGAATCTGCGCTCCTGCTGGCACATCAGCGACCAGGGCATCGGCCATCTGTCCGGCTTCAGTCGGGACACGGCCGAGGGCAATCTGCAGCTGGAGTATCTGGGCCTGCAGGACTGCCAGCGGCTGAGCGACGAGGCGCTCGGCCACATAGCACAGGGTCTGACCTCACTAAAGTCCATAAATCTGAGCTTCTGCGTTTCGGTGACGGACAGCGGACTGAAGCATCTGGCGCGCATGCCCAAGCTGGAACAGCTGAATCTGCGCTCCTGCGACAACATCTCCGATATTGGCATGGCCTATTTGACGGAGGGCGGCAGCGGCATCAATTCGCTTGACGTTAGCTTCTGTGACAAGATCAGCGATCAGGCGCTCACCCACATCGCCCAGGGTCTGTACCGGCTGCGCTCGCTGAGCCTCAACCAGTGCCAGATCACGGACCAGGGCATGCTCAAGATAGCCAAGTCGCTGCACGAACTGGAGAACCTCAACATTGGCCAGTGCAGCCGCATCACGGACAAGGGTCTGCAGACGCTGGCCGAGGATCTGTCCAATTTGAAGACCATCGATCTCTATGGCTGCACACAGCTCAGCTCGAAGGGCATCGACATCATCATGAAGCTGCCCAAGCTGCAGAAGCTCAACCTGGGCCTCTGGCTGGTCAGATGATGCGTTCACCATGACTGCAATGCCTGTGCCGCCGCCGAGGCGGAGAAGTCGGCGCTGGCTAATGCTTAGGAACTGTCTGTCAGTCTGTCTGTGTGTTTGTGTTTGTTTGTGTGTGCGTGTGTGACTTCTTGGCCTGGGTCGCTCTTCTTTGTCTTCCTACTCGTCTCCTTCTACCTGCGTGCCGTGTTGCATGTCTGACGTGAAGGCAAGGCACGTAATTACACACACGAGCAAACTCGCACACACACACACTCACACACACACACACGCAAAGTTGGGCAGACAACTAAGTAAAAAAAAAAAAAAAGAAGAAGGAAAAAAAAACAAGATACACTGAAAACTTATAGCTTTCGTTTGCCATACCACACGCTGTACTAAATTTTTTCGTACGAATCGAGTAGAAACCGAAACAGCAAAAGCAACCAGCAGAAGCAGAGGCAGAGGCAGAAGCAGAGCGCAGGCAGCAAGCGAGCGGGCGTAAGTGAGAGAGATAGAGTAAGGAGAGAGGGGCAGAAAACAACAAACGCCAACAACAAAAAGCAAACAATGAACAAAACACACACACACATATATATATACATACGCAGACATACATTACGGTGTCATGGAGCCGAAGCTCGCTTTACTCTGCTCTGCTGTGTCGTTGTTGTTGTTGTTTGTTGTTGTTTGTTGTTGTTGCTGTTGCCGCCGCAGGTTCCTAAGGGGCTGGCAGCGGCGCACTTGTGGGCCTGTTCGCGGCGTTGAGGTTAGCGGGGGGGCGCGACGCGTCAGCTTACACGCACGCAGCGGCGGCGATAAAAAAGAAACGAGAGAAAAAAAATATACGGCTGCAACTATGGCCGACGGCAGCAGCAACAAAGTGCATGGCGATGGAGACGCGCGATAAGCAAGGCAAGGCAAAGCAAGAGAGAGAGAGAGAAAGAGAGCGGACACACACGCATGCATATGCATAAATGTGCGTGCATGTGTGCATGTGTGTGTGTTTGTGTGTATAATGCAGGCCGCAGTTAAACAGATGCAAATAAATTTAAATAGTTTATTTTAATTCACGCTTCGCCAACAACAGAAACAACAGAAAGAGCGAGCAAAAAAGCAGCAGAAGCAACAAAAAGCCAGCGTCCTCCAACGCGACAGCAGCAGCAGCAGCAGTAATAACAACAAACAGACGCAACAATGGCGGCAGCTGCGACGCCAGCAGCGACGTGAGCAGCGCTTTAAGCTTGCCCGCAACAGCAACGCCAACAACAACAACAACAACGACGACGACAACGACTACAAAAAGTTTGCTCTTTGTTGGCGCTCTCTGTCTCTGCCTTTTGTTAGAAATGTATTTTTTTTTTGTTTTTTTGTGTAGTTGTATTTGTATTTGGCCCAACGAGATTCTTTGTGTTAAACTTTTTTTTATTTTGTTTTGTTTGCATTTGTTTCGAATTTGTTTAGTGCAGCGTCGTTAGTTATGCCGTTTAATTTAGTTGGCGTTTAAATTTAAAACATGTTAATAGTAGACACTTAAAGCAAATTAATAAATTTACATTTAGTTTTAGTTCGTAACTTGGTCAAACAACAATTAGTCAAATAACAAACTCAACAAAAAAACAACTTTGTTTGCTAGCAAAAAAAAACAAAAACTAAACAACAACAAAAACACAAATGAAACGTTAAAGGAAATTCTGTAAATTTTTTTATTGTTTAATTTATAAGTAAGCAAAATACAAAAAAAAAATTAACAAAACGAAAAAAAAACAAACTATAACGATTGAAAAGAATATGTGAATTAATTCTTTTTTCTATTGTGATATAAAATATATGTATAAACGACAAAAATTATATGCTAAAATACAAGAATTACGTAACTTTATTTTTAACTAAGCAAAGACAAACGATATAAAAAAAAAACAAAAGATGAAGTGAAAACAATGATGAACTATGTTATTATATATTAGCTGTATATGTTAAGTCTAGTTTTCAGCTCTGTTTCATTTTTAGCTAAAGTCTGTCCGGTCTGTCAGTTTTGTTGTATATGTTTTCAATTTGATCTAAACGCAATATTTATATATGTATGCAACTATCTATACATATGCCTTATTTGATGACAGAACCAAAACTAACATCACCAACATCATCATCGTCTTAATTATTATCATTATTATTATTATTAACTATGTTGAACTCGTAACGTTTATTTGGAGTACACAAACAAGTTTAGCATTAAGTTTAATATTATTTGATTATTGATATTTTTGTTGTAGTTTCAGGCGAATTCACACACACACACACAAACACACAACACACACACACACACACACACACTGGAAAAACATGAAGAAACTGAAATAAAATTAAATATGTAAAAAATTAAAACACCAAAAATATGTGCAAGTTCTTTAAGAAATGGGGAAAAGAATATATATAAACAGATATTTGTACATATATATAAGTATACATTTATTTATAGGTATGTCTACTTTTTGGGGTGGTTTACTTCAATCTGCAACAATTAGCAGCAAGAGTTGCAACGGCATGTCCGTGCTGCGTTTCGGATTACGAATTCAGCAGCCCACTCCCCTTTGACCCACCCCCACCACTCCACCTGCGCCACCATGCTTGTCTCATTTAACAAATGCGTTCGAGTATTTTGCTGTAAATTTATTTTATGCAAGCATTGTGCGTGTAATGAACAAAAGGACGCCACACTAATGCAATTGCAATTGCAATGCAATGCAGCAGTCATCGATACACATACACACACACACACACACACACATACATATTTAAATGCATTTATACACACATACATTAAGACACTTTCATGTATTTGTTATATAAAGGATATGCTTATGTATCTGTAGCATATGCAAACGGCAAATGCGGTTATGCAACACACACACACACACACACATACACACACAGCTGCAAATTATATATGTATTGCAATTATTTATATTGCCCTGCATTATGTATCAGCAGCGAAACAGCCGTATAAATATACGCACACATACACACATTCTATATAAACATACACACACACACACACATGCACACTTAGAGAGACATAACGGTTTTACTTGCTTGCTAACTGCTTAAATTTGCATTAAACGTGCGTGTGCGTGTCCGTCCAACACAGCTGTGTGTGTGTGTGTGCTCCACATGATTATATACACGTTTATATACTGCACACCCACACACACACACACATACATATGCATACGCATATGGAAGCCACCCAATTGGAAATTTTGCTTAATGCTGTGCAATCAATTGCAGGCCTGGCCACATTTTGAATGCCAAGCTTTAAGCAGCTTCCCAGCCGCCAACCAATGTCAAGCTTTAAAGCTGCGCCGAGTGCCGTTACCCAAGCTCAAGCAGGCACTTCAATTCTTCTTTTTTTTATAGAATATCGAGCTGCACTTGGATTCAGTTTGGCTTTGGTCTTACTAATTTAGGCAAAATTTTTATGCAAATTCGAGCATAAATTGCAGACTTTTTAGTTTAAGCATACACTGAGCAAAAAAATGTGTAGAAAAACGAACTTTTGCTCTTTTGAAACAATTGTGAGTAGCACCAAATTTAATAACTAATTGTTCTTTAAGTATCGGTTTATTCTTTAAATTTTTAAAAATTAAGTATGTTCATCCAAACAACTGTTTTTTTGAACTATTTGAATTTTTGAAATTTTCTTAAAAGTGTGGTAGCCTTTGTTTTGTAGATAGATAGAATATGTATTTTTTTAATAGTATAAGAAAAATCCGTACATTTTACTATTATTTCTTCGTTCATTTAAAATAAAATCCTAATATGGGTGTTAAATATATGTAATTTAACAAGTTTTCATAGACTATTTTTCAAAATTTGCTCTTTTTTAATAGATTCTAATAATAAGTTTTGTATTGAAAACATAAATATTTTCGTTGTATTTGGTCGGAACTAAATACAAATGTTGTTTTTAATACTAAAAAATATTAACATAGAGAAATTCTAAAAATTCTAGAATAAAATTGGAATGAGTAAATTGAAGGTAGTTCACAATTAAGACTAAATATAGGCTTATATAATACATTTAGTGTAAATATGATTTCTGATATTACCATGGAAACTGTTTTAGCACAACAACTATAGCTTTTAGCCAAGAGAGTCAGTCTATGGCCCAATCCTAAACCAGAGACTTGGCTTGGGACTGTTTACAATACCGAGCTCCAGTTTCGGTTACAAATTCAAGTCACAGTCACAAAAACCCGACTCGGATCTATGGAAATTCCCCCTTTGAGTTCGCTAGGCAAACACGTACGAGACGCTCTCAGAGAGTCGCCTCGGGTTGTTGTTGCTGTTACATTTGTTGTTGTTGCGACCTGGCTGTGCGGCTCTGTGTGGTCTTTGGCTGCGTTTCGTGTGCCAGGCAAAATGTTGTTTAACCAACATTTGCATTCTATGAATTTTGAATTTACTGAAAAACTCGCTCAAAGAAGTCGCCGAGTCACGAGCTGGCCATGGGCACTGTGTGTGTATATGTGTGTGTGTGTGTATGTGTATGGGTGTGTTGGTAAAAGCGGCTTTGCTTATCTTATCACAGCGTCAAAGTGGGTAAACAAAGGCCGCCAATCGGGTCGGCATAGATGAACAAGTAAAGCCCAACCAGGGGTGTTATCGGTCATGGGGCAGAAAGGGTGTGAATTTACCGTTGCAGTTGCAGTTGCACTGGCCTCATTAGCATGGCAATGGCAATGGGAGCAGCTCCTGCATCTGGTCCCAGTTTTGCCCGTTGTCCAGCCACCATTTATCAGAATTTTCCACACATTCGCTTGAGACGAATTCCAAAATCGATTCGCTGCTTACACTTTGCGTCAGCGACGCTGCTGCCGGCGCATAATGTCACACAGGGAGTCGACACTGAGACGCAGTCTGGCATCCAAATGTGTTCCTTGTCGCACACACACACACACACACACATATACGCACGCACACACAGCGAACAACCCTTCGCACGTACGTGTTGGTTCGGTCTAGCGCTTTGAATTTGAACCCCCGTTTTCAAAGGACCAACTTCAAATGCCGAAAATAAATGCCTCTGTCCCTTGTGCCCCGTTCCCGTACCCATTTTCACCCCCTCTCCCCCTTTCTCTCTTCATTCTTGCTGTTAACGTCGCAGGCGCAGAGAAAATGCATTCAACATAAAAAATCAACGAAAGAAATTTTAATCCAAAGCGGTCCCCGCATATATGCCCTTACAAAACGGGTGTGTGTGCGTGTGTGTGCTAGTGTGTGTGTGCCTGCTTTAGTGGATACACATTTTGTAAATGCCGCCCAAGGTGACCAGAATTTGATAAAGCACCACCGCGGCAAGGCTATCACAGCGGCATGGAACCAGGGGACTCTCATCCTTGTCAGTGTCAAAGGGCAGCCGCCTTACCTGCCCCTGCAACCGGATGTTGCACACACACACACACACAGAGCACAATGCAAAACTTTCCCCTTGCCGTGAATTGCAACCAGGAGAGGATCAGCGACAGAAGTGTCAAGATTTCTTGGCTGCAATATTGAAACAGGTGTCCAAATTGCTCCGAGATTACAAATAGTTTCCGCTGTCAGAGCCCTAGAAGAAGACCTGAAGTGTATATATGTGTGTGTATGTGTGTGTGTGTGTGTGTGTTGTGCTGAAATACCTTTAGCTAGGTTGCACTAGAAAGTAGATGAATGCACCGAGAGAAACGAGTTTTTATTTTAAAGGTGATTTGACGAAACTTAATCTAAGATTAATCTTGGTTAAAACTAAGATTCTTACGAATTTCAAATAAATGTTTAAGGATAAGGTGCAAAAACTTTAGCTAAATAATTATATGGCATATAAATTTAAAATATGCAACTATTTTATTTTTTAAATTAAAGTAAGGTATGAGATTATATATTAATATATAAATTATTAGAGTTATATATATATATACATATATATATATATTTTTTTTTAAAATTTAATTTACGTTTATTTAAAACATAGCTTTTATTTCGTGAGCACTATAATTTGATTTTTATTCATTTTCAAAAATATTTTTATTATATTCTAGAAAAGTCTAAATTAATACTAAAATCTAAAAAAAAAAAATCGAATAATGTATTTGCTCAGATTTTGTTTTTACTGTATAGAAAATTTTATCTCTAAGGAAAATGTTTTTAGTTTTTTTGAGAAAAACTCTTGTAGGGCTTGATAAAACTTTTTCTATTCAATTTTTCTACATATGTATATCTAAATATGCAACTAAAAATGTTTATTTTAAGCTCAACTTGATTTTATGTAAAGGATTTTTGAGTTTTATTTTTTCTGTATCTATAGGAAAGTGAAGTAAAATATATGAGTATATACTTTATATTGAATCCCTTGATATAATACAACTAAATAAAATTTAATTAAGTTCTTTGTAAATGAATTACGACAAAAGCGAGTAACATTCTCCATTGTATTCCAAATGGCCTCTGGGAAATTCTTGAAAACTGTTCATCTGATTAAAGTTTTATTAGATTCGCAGCGTCAGGAAAGCTGGGGGAAATCTGATATCTGTTAGTTCGCGTTGGTTTCCTGGAAGTGATAGTTGTGTGTTTTCCGATTGATTAGTGAATTTTGAGTTTTGGAATGCAACTAAATGGTTTAGTAAACTTTCGTGGAAAGAAACGCGACGAGCTCAGGGTCACAGCGTCTAATACAGCTCAGGAAATGCGAGCGTTCAACGTGAAGTGAGCGAAAACAACAACAACAATAACAAAGGCAACGGCAACGTGTATGAGAACAATGCGAAACAAGCGCTAAGATACAGATACAGATACTTATTTTTAATTTCGATGAATCAGCTCGAATTCAGCGACAACAACTCGCAACGGCAACGATGACTGCATGCCTCGTTGGAGACCGGAGAACGGAGACGACGGTCCGCATACCCAACCCAGGCCCCAGTACGTTAGCCAAGCGAATGCGAGCGCAAAGCAAACTGAAAGAATGCACAAAGAGCAGACGACGATCGGCAAAAGCAGAGGAGCGAGAAGCAGCAGCGGCGGCGGCGGCTTTATGCGTTCAGTTGTTGTTGGTGGAATATGGGAACTTGCCATATAGACAGACAGACGGACAGACGGAGAGACAGACATCAGGCATGCATGTACATATATATATCCAACATTCCAACAGCCCTCTGCTGGTAGATAAGGGTTTATCGCTCGACTATATGCCAGGCTGCCTATACTAGCATATTGCCAGATACACATATACGTGCACATATATGTGTATGTGTTTGTGCGTGTGTGTGTGTTTAAAAGCTTGTCAAATGTCAGCTTCCTTCTTGGCTTGAAAGTGAGCTGAGCGCGTGTCGTGTTTAACAACGTGACACGAACTCGCACGTGTTTACGTCAATTTAATAGCTAAAAACAAATAAATAAAATTGAAAAAATTTAAAAAGTTTATTTTTGGTAATATTTAAAATTATTATCAAGACTTTTTATAATAAATATATGTTATTACGGCTTGTCATAAATAAATAAATCAACTAGTTAAAGATTAGTATTTCATTATAATTATTATTAATCTCGACAAGTTCTCTTTTTCGATAAAAAATATTTGCAAATAATTTTTATTTAATAATTTAAATTAGTTGACTGCAAAAAGTCGTGTCGTGTTTTTGATGTGCTGTGCACAACAGCACGCGCTCATCTCTAGCTGGGAACTTTACACGTTTTGTTTTGTTTCGTTTCGTTTCGATAGTTGAGCCCTCGGCGGGGGGCTTGCCGAAAGGTAGGGGGTAGGGGGGCAGCAGCAGCAGCACTCACGGGGTCTCGACATGTGACGTAGTTGTTGTTGTTGTGGCTGTTGTTGCTGCCTGATTAGAGCTTCAATATTTTTGCAGTTTACGTTATTTTATTTTTTCTTTGACGAAAGTTTTGGTCTGGCAGGACTCCTTGCCGGGCCATCCTTTGTGCGTAGCGGAAGTGCTTATTGTCGCCATTTGATGTGACAACGACTTCCGCTCGCCTTTCAACCAGCTCTGGCAGCTGTCTTGCCGTCTTGGCCCTTAGACATTAGCTGAGCAGTTGACAGCTTGGCTTGAAAACGGTTTGCATTGCCAACAACAACAACAACAACAACACTATTGATTATTTGGCCATTGCGTGCTTGGGCGACCATATTTTATTATATAGCGGGTGGTGCAGCGGTGCACATCAGAGGCTTCTTCAGAAGTAGAGGACTGCCCGACTAGCAGATACTTTAACATTTATTTTGGGGGGAGGTATTACAAAAATAAAATATTCTTTAGCTGTGAATTTGTGCTAGATATGCTAAAGAAGTGCTCTGCTACCTATCGATAATTATCGATTTAATTAAGAAAAACTGAACTATCGATCAATTGTAATGAATTTGATTTTCGAATTGGACGGACAAAGTGGATCATCTTGAGTGTTGATTCCTGACCTGTAATTCAGCCTGTTTGCAATATATGTATACCCTTATTTTAGCCATGTTCAATCATTGCAGGGTATAACATGTTCTCGAACTGCGCGTCATTTGCATTTTGGCGCTTGCCCTGCGCCTGCGAAGGTCTCGCTGCCAAAGCCAAAAGCAAATTGTTTGTCAGCGAGAACAAAACCTGGGAAAGACCTTTGCATATGCATGTCAAGAGTCGCGTCTTGCAGTTGTTGCACCAACTCATTGTTGTTGTTGTTGTTACCGTTGTTGTTGTTGCTGCCACGGCCTGTTGCATGTTATTTGGCTTCAGTGTTGGTGTCGTTCGTCTGGTTTTCTGTGTCAGCGTCAGCGTCAGCCACCTGCCTGATCATGGCTAAAATGGCCTTAGGATCTGTTGTCTGCCAGACTTGTTTTATTTTTTTTGCTGTTGCTGCTGCTGTTGTTGTTGCTGTTGTTGTTCTGTGTGTTTTGTGGGTTCCAACAACAGCAGCATTTGCGACTGCAACAGCAACCTAATTGCAATGCTGGATGCCGCCACGCCCGAAATGCATATTAACATTTTTGCGCAATAAATGTGAAAAATGCATAAATAAATAAATAAAATTCTCTCAACCGCAACAACATGGCCAGCACTTCCGTTTGTCCACAAAATGGCGTCGCAGCATAATGATAAATATATCAAGGGTTGACTCTAATATACATAAATCCAAACTGGAAAGCTAAAAAAATAGTGAATATATATATCATACATATATAAAAGTATAAATTGATTAGAATTTAGTTGGAATTGTAGCGAAATCGATATTGAAACCAAGGTAACCTTAAAAAATAATTTAAGTTCCAATTAATTATTTATTATTTCTATGTATTTCTAATTCATTCACATTTTAAGTATTCCAAAGCATATTATTAAATTTCGCTAGAGCCATTTAAAAAGAGTATTTCAAACAAATGTTGCAACAAAATCAAAAATAATCACAAAAATTATATGCGTGCTGCAAAAATGCAGAATCATGTCATATATACATTGGGGCAAATGGGAAATATATTATTGTATATGCTTAATGGCGTCTGGTCAAAGTGTGAGACGGGTCAGTGGTTATGCGGGGCGGTGTCTGTGTGGACGGTAGGCACGGTCTGGATGTGGGTGCGACTGCGGGTTGCCGGACAGGAAGCTTGATAAGTTGGCTGCACAAAGGAAATGCATGAAATGTGCAACATGAAAAGCAGTGCGAACGTTAAGGGTGCAACGGGGGGGAGTGATAAAGGGAAACGCTTCTGTTTCTGGTTATGCATGCAAATGCAACTCTCTGTGTGTGTACGTGTGTGTGTCTGTGCATTATATGAGTATAAATTGCATACGCATAGATAATTGCGACGTTTTGATTATCGCAGCAGCTTCGAGCGCTGCAAAGTAGGCAATAAATTCTTTTTTTAAATCAAACAATGGCAAATAACAAGAACATGTATATGAGTGTGTGTGTGTGTCTGACTGTTATTGTTATTGCTTTTTTTTTACCTACTTTAATGGCACATTTGTAATTGTTGCTACAGTTGAATTCAAGTGCAGCCCCAATGCGAAATTGGCTGCACAGACAAAAGTCCGTTGGATTTCAAATGTGGCGACTGCTCATTCAGCGCTCTTCTATATTCAGCGCACACAGATGCAAACTCGCTCTCATCGCCACAGAGAGCGAGAGCGAGAGTGAGAGAGAGAGCGCGCGCCCGGTACCCCGCTGCCAACGCTATCCACTACCCACCACTGGCAAGCGACGACGACGATGGCAGCGACGACGACGACGGCAACGACAGCGCACGGGTTGGGGGCACAGCCAGGGTGCGCCATCAAGTATGCGATTGGCCAGCACGCAGTGTGACCAACACAAAAATCGAAAACTTGCTGGGACGCGGCGTGCCATCAAGTAGCGAGTTTTGCGCCACGGCACGCCATACGCCCATCAAGCTGATACATTTTGGTGGCGTGCGCGCCATAAAGTACCCGATACTTTTATCTCATTTTTGGCTAGCCGATTTCTGGGCACTTGCTGGCGCGCCGCCCCATCAAGTATTGGGAAATGTCAAACGCTGTGCGCTGTGCCGACAAATGCGCTGCCTGATGGCTCCCTCAAATGGGCGCTGCCAGCCCCGCATCGCTGCCCGAGCTCCAGCTCGTCGTCGTCGCCGTCGCCGTCGTCGTAGCCATTGCTGTAGCTGTAGCTGTAGCTATAGCTGTAGCTGGAGCTGGCTGGCTGCCTGGTCGCCTTGCCTTGCCTTGTGCCTTGCTGGTTGCCAGGGCTGCGTTATGGCAACTAAAAACTGCTTCGAAAGAATCGAATTCACATTCCATATGTTTAGCAAATTTCTTTTGTGGTTTTTTAAACAGAACTAACGATAAAATCACAAAAAAAGAAATAATAATCTAGGTTCGAATCCATGTCCCACCTTAGATTCGGCTTGTAAGCCAAGTTTTGGTAGGACTAAAAATTTATTATTTATTTTTTATAGAAAAACATTATTGCTCCTTTCCTTATTTTATTTATTTTTTAGAGTTAGTTAATTGATTAATGCATTTTATTGGCTTTTTGCCCTACTATTAAAGTTAGACTAAACTTTTTAAAAAACAAAGACTTAGTTTGTGGGCCTTAATCAGATTTACATCTTATAAATATTGAATTCTTAGATTCTTGATGGCTTAAGGATAATCGTGGTTATAGTCAACATTATTTACTATGATAAAAAATATATATAGACTACTTTATCTTCATTGCTAACCTTCTCCCAGCTTACCTTCTGTTTAGTTTTTTCATAATAAAAAAAAGTTCACTTATGTTCATTTTATGTGCTTAAATTATTCTCAGTGCACATATAGTTCTTATCAGTTTGTCAGCTGAACAAACTGAAATACGTAAGTTTCGTTTATTGATAAGACAGTTCGGTGTGGAGTTTGCTATTGCATTCGCTGCGACTTAAAGCTGTGACATAGTTTAAGCGGTCCAGCTAAATTTAGTTTGGATAAATAAACTTAATATATTAAATGCTTTTTAGATATTGATCGTATTACTTTTATGTTTAGATATATATTAGATTAAATTGACAAATTTAGCTTACAAAAGATTTCAACCACAAAAATTGGTAACTTTTCTGTTTTCAGCTTTATAAGCTTATTTATGCAGCCCTGGTCTTTGGCTATGTTGTCGCATGGCAAGTATTTTTCTTTCTTGGACTTGGACATATAGCGCTCGTCCGTGAATTTTCCCCGTGCGTACAGGGTGTTTCAGTTTGGCTTCAGTTTGGTCTCAGCTTCAGCAGAAGAATTCTAAAAAGTCGTCGAATTCATTTCCAACACAGCTGCAACGATCCAAAGTTTTTCCCAGTTTTTCAAAAATACTCGTGGCCCTGTATTATAAAATATACAGCGACTGTGTGTGTGTGTGTGTGTGTATGTATGTGTGTGTGCTACTCTGTGTCGCTGTCTGTCTGTCTGTGTGTGTGCGAGAGTTTAAGCTTAAAGCTATTGTACACTTGGTGTCGTGTCTGCCCGTTCTTGTCCTCGTCCTCGCCCTCGTCCTCGTCCTCGTCCTCGTCCATGTTCATATCCTTACAGGCGGCAGGCTGTAGCAGCAACAAAAATGACGTTGCTTTTGCTGTCGTCGTCGTCGCCAGCTGCCTCCGCCCTCCGCTCTCCGCCCACCGCCAGCGTCTTTGCCAGCGACTTCTTTCCCGTTCGCCGCTTTGCCAACGCATTTTGTTTTGTTTAGAGCGCGAGCTCTGCCCGTGTGTGTGTGCTCCAGGACAGGCAGCATGCCTCATGCGGCATGTTTCGTGGTACCTGTGCTGCTCGGCAAATTTTTGGATGCAGCTCTTTAAAGTTGTCTGCTTTAAGGCTCTCGCATTACGGACATTTACCTGGAACCCGATGTCGGCACAAGGACAGCACGCCGGAAGCAGCTCTGCAACCCCCAAGAAGAACACACACACACTCACAAACACACACGCACCTTAACACATTTTTCCACTTCCTTTTCATTTTCAGGCCAAATGAAAAATTGCACACGCGGGAATTTGATTTTAACATGAGAAATAAATACAATGACGTTGACGGCGACTGCGACGCTAGCAGCGCTTTAAGCAAAACGAGAGGGGGAGGGGTGTGCTAGGGTTGTAGGGGGCGCGGGTTGGGCTTGACATTGCTATGCTTGGCCGTGCTGCTAGCTTTGTGGCAGCGTGTTCCATGTGGCACTCATAGTTTTGAATATGTTCGTCGTGTCAATAATGATTTAATTACAGCTGCCATTCATGCAGCCAACGGCGGCGATTGGTTTTTGCAACCCCCCTCCCAACCCTCCCTCGTACCTGTGTAATTGATTTATGGGCCGTGAGCTGCGCTCAATGATTGCAATTTGTTGCTCATTTGTTGCAACTATGCGCAACGCGGCGTCAGATAAACGACGAGCGGCTCAAATTCACAACCCTTTCAAGCCGAACACACACACACACACACTCAACCCCTTTTACCGTTAGCGGCCAAGACAACGGGAACAGGAACGGCAGCCGTAGTCGCATTCCTTGTCTAATGCCGGAATTTCAATTTAAAGCCTTAAACACTAAACTTGATTACACGCGACTCACTGAACAGCAACTGCCAAGAGATAGAGACTCTGTGTGTGTGTTTGTGTGTTTGTGCTTGGGGTGTCTGGGGGGTAGCTTTGTGTCCATGCTCCATTGTCTTTGGCAGCGGGTGAAACGCGCGCGGGGACATTTCTCGCATGAACAGCAAAAGTTACTTTTGCTCTGTAACTGGGATCAAAGTGACATAAGTTCAGCTACCGCTTCCCATTCCCCTTCCCGCGCCCGCTCTCGCTTCTATTCCCGCTTCAGCTTTCGGCTGCAATTTATTTAATGCCAAAAACTTTTAATGTAATTAAAACGGATAATGCCTAAAACGCGCAAAACTTTAAAAACAGAAGCGCGAGCTTAAAGTGCTAGACCTTTAAGATGTGCCAAGAGGGGGAGGAATAGCACACAAGCACTCACACACACATACACACGCACACACACACACGTTGGCTACAGTTACATACACGTGCCATAAAGCGCTCAAGTTACTTGCTGGGATTACAAGTTGCCCCATCTCTAAAAACTTTTGCAACACACAAATATATATATACATATATCTAAATCTCTGTATATAGGTATAAATATGGATGGGGGGCGTTCGCCCTTTGGGCTTGGCCTGTCCGGTTTTGACGATCGCGCTGGGCCTGCTGGTCAGCGGGCCAATGCGGCGTATGCGTGATGTAAAACTTTACACCAAAAGGAGTCTCAAACATTTTCCAAATGCTGCACATTTTTGTTGCTGACTACGACACAAATACACACACACACACATATATATAGAGGGTACGGCAAGTGTAACAAAGGCAGGCAACATGGGGCAAAGGGGCGACAGCTGTGAGGATGGAGCAGGATGTGCGAACGGTCGCACAGACGAGTCGGAAGCACGGACAAACAAACGGATAAGAAGGCAAAGGAGCAGCAGCAGCAGCAGATGGGGAGAGGCGAAGGACGCACAAATGAACGAGCCAAACAAACGAAACGAAGCGAACGAACGAACGAAAGAACGAACAGAACAGAACGAATAGAACGCACATGAAGAAGATAAGCGCACAGAGCGTCGCTGATAACGCAAGTTCTGCTAGCCGGCGAGCAGGACTTGTGCCAGGCCCTACCCAACCCCCAGTTTGTGCCTGAGGCAGTCAGGGATAGATAGACAGACAGACAGACAGACAGACAGACAGACAGACAGACACAGTCGTTCCTCCATGGAGGAGGACTTTTGAATTTTAACATTTTAGAGAAAAGCGAACAAAATTTTCGAATGTCAGCGTCGACTGAAACGAATTGTTGGGGCAGCAGTTGGAGTATAGCATATAGTTGGGGGGTTGGGGTGGGGGTGGGGCGTGGCAGTGTGTAAGTAGTAGCAGTGCAAGCAGCAGCAGCAGCAGCAACGGCGACGCTGGAACGAAACAATTTGTAATTTATTTGCGAAGCGTGCGAAAGTTGAGGCAGCTGCCAAAGGCGTAGCCAGAGATGGCGATGGCGATGGCGACGGCGACGACGATGGCGCAACTGTGCCAGGCTGAAGGAGCAGCAGCAGCCATGCCACGCGCGTAAGCACAGCCAGCAGCAGCAGCAGATACAGATACAGATGATGCCACACACACACACATAGAAAAGCACACATTTTGTTAGCGCCGTGCGGGTGGCCCGGCAAAGTTAGGGTAGTTGGAGTGGGGGGTTGGGGCTGTATTTTTTTGTTTGTTTTCTTTTTATTTATATATTTTTTTTGTGTGCAGGATTTTGCCCTGTGCCGTTTTAAAGACAATTTTAAAGTGTAGTTTTGAAATTTATTTAAAACTTTGCTTTACACAATTTAAAATTTTGTAGTTTTTTTTTATTATTATTATTATTTTATGTGTGTGCTTTTAATTAGTTAGTTTTTGTTGTTTATTCGTTTGCTATTCTTTTTGTTTTTAATTATGTATATCGTTTGCTAAGGTATATAAACTATGAACTTTAAATACTTACTAATAAAAAAATTTGTTAGCTGCAATATTTTTTTTTTTGTCTATTTGGAAGTTTTTGTGTTATATTTTTCTGATTTTTATTTTTATTTTTTTGACTTTGTTACTCAGTCGGGCAGTTTTGAATGAGCTTTTTGTGCAAAGCTTTTGCCAACAACTTAAAGAACAACTTGCTTCAGAGCACTGTTGTTGTGTGTGTGTGTGTGAGTGTGTGGGTGTTTTGGGTAATCCTTTAAAAATTACATATAACATGCATATCTAAAACTTCGAATCCGTTACTAAAAAGTATATCAAAATTCATTGATTCAGCTAAATATGTTCTATATATATATATATATATACGTATGCGTTTATAAGGCAAAGCGTTAAGGCTTCGCTAAGTACAAAAAATTGTTTGTAATAATTGCATCTATTGTATTCATCTTGTATTGTTGTTGTATTGTATTATTGGGCCTGTTTAGTTGTGTGTGTTCTTATTGAGGGTAACACAAAACCAACTCAACTGTGTGGGCTATCGTTATATTCTTTTAGGTATTTGCTTAATCAGTCTTGTATACATAAAAAAAAAGATATATATATATATATATATCTATTTAAATTAATTAAAATAGCAAATTTTTACTATGTATTATTCACATGCCGGGGCATATTTCGTTGTCATGCAGGCAAAAAAAAAAACAGCACCAAAAACTAAAACTGTTAGTAAATTAATTATACAAGTTGAATGGAAACACAAACCATTTAATGGAGACACTTGAACTTGGTTATTTGATCTGCTGCAACCTACATACAGAGAGAGAAATTGAGAATCGGCTTTCAGTTTTGTCACATAGTACACTTTTGTTTTGTTTACATTTGGCGCTCGTCGTCGCTTTGTCTGCCCATTCGATAGGCGTGATGTGAACATAGAACATTTCGCACTTGCACTTATTTAAATTATATTTTTTTAATTTGACACTTATAAACAATAGATTTGTAGAACATATATATATGCATACGATGAGCTTACAGATCAATAAATTAGGAATCAAATATTACAATACGAGACAGTTGGTTGTTTTCAATTTGTTTTTGAAAAAAAAAAAGTTATATATATATATATATACAAGGTTCTCGATTTCACATTCAATTACATTGCCCTTCTCTTTAGTTTTGAGAATGCGGCCGAACCACAGCGTCTTTTAAATGCAGTCATCTAGCAACAATAGCCAGTACAAGTGGAAGTTCTTATGCATGGGGTATATCGATTGATGCTGTGGCTGAGGATTGGATAAACGTGAACATCGCTTAATACTTGCTAACTTAAGAACAAGCTATTTAGATTTACAATTGTACTTAGGCCTAATATTAGAATTTACAATTTTTAGTTGTACACTTAGACGACATTGGATTTGTGTGTGGGTGTGTGTGTGTGTGTTTGGATAGGGGGACATAAAAGGAATTGTGGCCGCTTGTCGACAGATAATACATATATATGTTTATATATATGTTTACATATATAAAAAGGACAAACAAAAACATGTAATGGGGAACACAAATTGCGCGCTTATTCATTAAACCTAACTCCGGCTATCGTTGCTCTCGCTGAAGCTCTGTTCACTCGACTCGCGCCGGCTGCTAACCGGCTTGGCCTTGTATTCTGTGATGAAAACGGTTACCGAATTCACGGTCACCTCACGCGTCTGCGCCGTCGAGCGATCCACGTTCTTCAAACGGGCTGGATACCGCTTGTGTCGCTGCCTGTCGTGACCGCTGCCATGTCGCGAACTGGACGCCGGCTTGCCATTGGGCATGTTGCCACTGGCACCCGGCAATGTGGCTGCCTGCTGAGCGACTAGCGCCGAGTTCAGGCGCGGTTTGCGCGTCGAGGTGCCTACCAGCAGCACCACCAGGAGTTCAAGTTGGAGTTGGAGCACAAAAATATATATATAAAAAGAAGAGAACAGTGAGACCATGCAGCAATAATACCATAACGATAAATGGCTAAACTTAGCTGTCCACATCACATGAGTAATTGTTTGCTTGGCAAATTACTCATTGCGACCCATTTGCAGCCGTCCTTCAACGCAATTCAAATGCGACGTTGGCGTTGGCGTTGACGTTGACGCTGACGCCGCAACGCTCTGTCGCTGTCGCGTTGCTGTCAAAATCGAAATCGAGGTCACTCACCTTTTCTCACGTCACACATGCGACACTTGAACGCCTCCGCTGAGTTCCTGTACGTGCAGACGCTGCAGTCCCAGAAGTTCTCCTCGATTACTTTCGCTTGGCGCTTTTGTCGTCGCACGGGCGATGATTTTTTGTCCATAATAATAATGCTGACCCAAAAGATGTCAAATGCAGCTGGCCAAATTTTTGCAATTGTTGTTTTTGTCACTGCTGCTGCCTCTGCTGTTGCTGCTGCTGCTGCTACTGTTGTTGTGGCTGCTCGCAAACGGTAACTGCGCAGCGCTGCTGGCTTACAAAATGTACACACTTTTACTTGAATTACTCCATTAATGTGCAATTGGCAAATAATTAATGTTTTTTGACGAGTGAAAAACTTTCTGCAATTGTCTTCTGGCCAAATAGAAAATTGTTGCGGAGTTGCCGTATGTGACGCGAGAATAAACACAAAATGTTGCTGAACTATCGATATATCGGCGGCCGTCAGGCGCTAATATCCATCGATAGGCAAAAACATCGTCAAGCTGTTTACCTAGTATTTGTTGTTTATTTATTCATTGAAGTAAACAACGCCTTGTGTCTGGTCAATACAATAAAATATTGTGGCAGTCAACAGACGGCCTCGCGGTGTTTAAAATACAAAAAAAAACCAAATTAACAATTAAATGTATTTTAAAATCCACTTTTAATAAAAAGAAATGACCACATTTACACAAGACATATTTATATTTATATATATACTTTGACCTTAACTTTAAGTAACTTTTAGCTTAACTCAATTAAAATCTATTGTTCCAGCATGTTCTCAAAGTCCTTCAGCTCCAGCTCGCGCTCTATTACCTGTGTGTAGAGGTTGTCGAGCGTTTCCTGCATACGCTGCTTCAATGTCGCATTTTGAATGGACGCAATTTCGGTGGACTTTTGCGATTGTTGAGCCTTCAGCTCGCTTATTTGGCGCGTCAGCTGATTAATCTTGTCGTGAATCTGCTGCTGCGTGTACTGCGGCTGGGGCTCGTCCATAAATTCCAGATGGTCGAAGTCGTCACGTTTGGTCAGCTGATTGTCGTAGAAACCACTGGGCGCAGCCAGATTGGAGCTGGAGCCAGCTGCACTGAGCTTGGGACTGCTGGTTTCGCGCCCAAACATGGACTTGCTGAACTCATTGTGCTCCATCTTATTGTCACTGTTGCTGGCACCGCCGTTATCACCTCCGCCGCCACCGCTGGCACCACCAAAGAAATCGGACATGCGCGAATCATCGGCGGACAGCCGCGACGATTCCTCCAGTTCGTGGCGCTGTGCACGCGAATTGTTGCCAGGCATTGTTGGCTCGTCCTCGTCGTCTGTAGTGGAGACCTCTTCGCCGAAGATGTCGTGGGCAGCCACGCCCACATTGGGAGCACGGCGCAAATCGAAATTGATGGTCTCATCGTCATCGGACTCCACGTTAATGTCACGCTGCGAGGCGCTCTCGTTGACGGTCTTATCGCTGGCCTGCATGGTCTCATCCTGCAAATCCTCATCGGCCTCGTTGTACGTCTTGACGTCCGATTGATCCAGCTCATCGCTGGGTTTGTCCTCCTCATTGAATACCTCAAAATCAACGCGAACAGCCTCGTTGTCAATGCGCAACAGATGCTTCACTTCCTTCTCGATTTCGGGTGTTTCCACGTTCTTCTTTTTCAGCGTTTTGCGGAAGCGTCGCTTTCGCACGTTTTTGCAGGGCGGCGTGATGCCGTGGGGCCACAAATACTTCTTGTCCACCTTGTTGGGATCCTTTTTCTTGTTCTTGTTCGGCGACTCTTTCTCCGTATCATCCTCTGGCTCCTCCTTGCATATCAGCAGCTGGCATATGTCCGCGGATTTGTAGAAACTTTTGTTATCTATCGTTTTATAGCTCTCCATAACCGTGGGCAGGTCCACGATTTTGGCGTAGAGCAACTGGTCATCCAGTCGCACTTCACCATATCGCAAATCCTGATCCAGCTGTATACTTAATCGATCCTTGATGGTGCCCGCCTGAATGTACTCGTGTACAACACTGGCCAGGTGCTGCAAAAGGAGGCCAATTCAGACACTGTAATGTGTCAAAATAGATGTGAACGTTACCTTGGGGAAACGCATTATGAACTGGTTCTCTAGCTCAACTCCATCATCCCTGGGCTTGTGCTCGGCCTGCTTCTTCTTTTCAAACATGTTATGGTTATTACTAGCAGATTTGGCTTAAATTTTTATAAACAAAAACTAAGCAATACTTGGCACGAAACATACCACACTGTTGCAAGTTCGATACCGCGAATATCAGCAACAGCAGTAATCGATAACTCTTAGAGTGCTGCAAAGTGTAATTTTATACATGATATCTGGCAACGCTAAACATTCGAAAAAAAACGCGCCTAAATAAACAGTAACAGCAACATTAGAATCAACATGGTGTTTATAACTGTGAAATAGCGAGCGTGCCTTCGCACTGTTGTTGTGTACAGTTTTTATAGTTTTTGTTAATAACCCACAATCGTCAGTGCCGTGTATCGCCCACGCAGCGCGCAAAAATGGAACCCAAAGGCCGTCAAAAACAGAAAACTGAACGCAACTTGTTTTTTTCTATACACACAACACATTACGTATGTATGCATGTTCAATTATAGTATACTTAAACAAAAGACTAAAAATAATAATAGTGCAAACAGCTGATATTAAAGTGACATTTTAAGCTGCGATATGCGGCTGCTTATGCAAATAGATCAACGTTTTGCTTATCTTATCTTAATTTGTTGCGCTCATCCGCCAAATCACTTAACACCGTTTGGATTGTAGACGCCCAAAAAAGTGTTACACTTGCGGCAGTAGTGATTGCCCGTGCGGCAGCTGTTCATGCAGTAGGGCACAAAGCAGGCGCAGACACACCAACTAGAAACGAACGCAAATGAACTTGAAATCTTCAGAGCTATATAGATTAAAATACTCACCCAACAAGGCAGATGAGTGCTGCAGCTAGATGAGTACGTGCATTGGCTGTGTGCGTCATGCGTGTGGTCTTCTGTACGCCACAGGCTGGACACAGCACTCGGCAGGGATTCGGGCCCAAATTTGTGGGACCTAAATTTAAGTAGTTGTTGTTTTTGTTTGTTAACACATTTTTGTTTTTGCAATTTCGGGTTTTACATTTACCTGTTTGCACAAAAGTGGGCTCTACCAGATGAGGTTGTTGTGGTTGTTGTTGTGGCTGCGCAATCACAATCGTCGCTGGAGCGGGAGTTTGTGCTGCTATTGCCACATCGTACGATGGCGGCGCCTCAATGGGCACAGCCAACTCCGGTTCGCTTGTCGGCGCCGGCGGCGGGGCGCTGGGTGTGTTGAAATCCACCTGTGGATAGAGCATGGCTCGCTTCTGGTCCATGGCTAAAAGCGTTAAGTACGAAGTTCAGCCTTTACTTCAATATGATTCAGTCGTTACAGAGTACAATCACAGTCCAAATAAAAAAACAAGCTTTGCTTATTGCCAACTGCGTCAGCTACGACTTAAGCGAAGTCGTTGATCGTTGATCGGCTTGATCGTTTTGGTCGCTTCTCTCGCAGAGCTCTCGCCGCGTTCTTCTGCGTTTCACTTTCAACACACGACTGAATTCAGTTTGAGCGCTAACCAAATGAGCTGCCAGAGATCGGCTGAGAGCGAGCTTAAAAGCTAAAGCAAAAAACAAAACGGTTAAAAAGAAGAACATTTGTCATTGGCGAAGTTTGAATACCCTAACAGACAGAAGCATGTAGTTTTGATAACTAATTATTGGAGAAATGTTTCAGTGAATAATTAAAAATACGTTCTTATACAAAAATGTCTGTATTTAAGCGACTGTTAATAATGATATAATGAGCCAATTTTAATTATCTATGTGAAGTTGCAAGTGATCAATCTTATTAATACTATATATACTTAATGGGTTCGGTGCGGTCTTCTCTATTGCATTACACGAGCGAAATACCCGCCGCGAGAGTATTTTAAAATGACTTTGCCAATCTTTTGCGGCAATTGCGAAACTGAAAAACACGAAATTTTAGATACTAATAGAACTACAAATTTATTTGAACAGTTTATCTAAGGTACACAGATGCCTGCTTTTAAGTTGCAGGTAGAAATGGGCGTATCTGGATATGTGCTTATTTATTTATTTTTAACCCAAGCCAAAGTTGCAGATAAACGTTGATTCTGGAGTTCCACATCCGGCTGCAGCTGAATAGAGGGGCGTGTGCACCTCATCTGCGCAAATAGGTGCCCAAATAGTGATCGCACATGCCGCAGTAGTGATTGGTGTTCATGCAGCTGGAAATGCAGTAGGGCAGGCACACGCAGCAGTAGAGTCTGTTTGGAACCGAATCGAAAAAAAAGAATGCCGTCATTATCATTCGGAATTCATTATCTGGGCTGCGATTACTCACTGCAGCAAGCACAAAATTAGCGCGATAAGGTGCGTGCGGGAATTGGGCCGGTAGGAGACGCGAGTTCGCGTATAGTTGTGACAGAACGGACACTGGACATCCTGCGGTTCGGGACCGTACTGCGAGCCCGGCACAACGATCACCGTGTGCTGTGTGGTGGTGTTGTTGGTGTTTGGCGTCGGACCGGGTCCCGTTGTTTCAGCGGGCGTGGCCGTCGCCTGATCATAGCTGGGCGGTGCTGGCGTCCGCAGCAACGGTTGCTCTTCGTGCGGCTCATTAACCTGTCCGCTCACCAGCACCTTGGGCTGCTCCGGGTGAACATGTTCCATAATTGTGATTATGACTGAGCTATGACAAATTTTCTGGGTTGGCTGTCAATGCGGGCCAGTCGTGAAAATTGAACGCTTATCAGCGAAAGTCGTTCGGGCAGCTTTGTGGTAGGTTTCCGATAGATACTTTTGTAAAAGCTCTGCCTCCAGTTTGTTTACCTTATGGGAAATATAAGTATCTGTATGTGTGTGTGGGTGTGTGTTTGCTTTTCAACACCTAACAGAAAATGTTCGCATTGTGTGTTTATTGTTTACGTTTATTGTTGTTGCTAATCGCTGCGATAGACACCAACAAACTGATCGCAATTGCCGCAAAAGTGATTCGCATTCATGCAGCTGTCGGCAGTGTACGGCAAACAGACGCAACACCACAGTCTGGCCAGGATGTCAGCAACAACGGAAGACAAACAAGCACGGATCCGGTCCCACAATCGGCGGATGCTGTGCTGCAAAGAGTTCAAGTAAAGTGAGCAACGGCGTTTTGTGGCAACCGAAAACTCTTACGTTGACCCACGACTATCTGAACGGCTTGCGGCACCTCGAAATCGGTTTCCGGATCACCAAATTGCGCGAAATTATGTTGCATGATCAGTTTAGCCACTGACAGATCTGGTGCTGGCCAATTGAAAATTTCACATTCTTTGCTGGTACGCTGGCAGCCGGCAACAATGTTGCAGCAACATGATGCGAAAAGCTCTTGAATGTTGCAGCAAAAAATTGTATTTAAAATATGTGAAATGGAAAATAAGTTTTGCAGTTTGGCCTAACAAAAATTTGTAGATTAATAATATTATATATATATGCCAAACTGACGAAGTCAGAAAGAGATCGCATTATATATATTAATAACATTACATATATGTATGTATATATAATTAACAAGCAATTTTGAATGTCCTGTTTTGGATTGGTTTTTATTTAACGATTCTGTTTGCCTGGTAAAAAAAAGTTAGATTTTTTTTATTGTTGGGAACTAAGTAAATAATAGCTTTATTTGTTATCTGAAAACTGAAAATCTATTTTGTGTTTGAGCTTTTAATTTTTGGTGCAAACAAATTTTGAATTTCATTAAATCGTTTTGTTTTGTTTTTTGTAAATTCTGAGCCAGCTGCAGTTGCTTCAATTCTGATAGGCGCCCACGAAGGCGCCACAGTTGGAGCAGTTGTGAACGGCGGTCTGGCAGGAATCCACGCAGTAGGGAATGCAGCAGCAGCAGATGCCGCTGCAAGAGAACAACACAGAATGGGTAAATTGTTTGGGCTGAATATCATCCTGTTGGTACTTACCCCACCAGGCAGATGGCCATCGCCAGGAGATGTGTCTTGGTGCTGGGCTCGTGCTTAACGGTGGTCATCAGACGCGCCTGGCACGAGGGACAGGTGGCCAGTGTTGGCATTCGGCCCAAATTGTTTTGTGGCACACCTAGTTAATAGTTGTCATTAACCAATCTACAGTACTTTTGTTTTGTTTGTTTAACCTTGCACATAAACATTTGGTTGTTGCACGCTAATTACGGCCGGAGGCGGCGACGACGTCAGCGTCTCCGTTGGAATCATCGTTGGCCCGCCCAAGTCGCCGTATTGCGGTGGCGCGTCGCCAGCCTGCGGATAAAGATTCGATTTCGCTGCCATTGCTCAACTGGTGTCCTCCGCACGAGGTCTGCTCCGCTTGCGGCACGCCACGAAACTGAGCAGCGTGAAATGTCGCCGCTTGGCCAATGGCTGTCAGTCAAAGCCACTGCGCAAATACCCGAGTGCATACAAGAAAAAAACAAAACAGAGTGTGTGTGGGTGTGGGTGTGTGTCCATTGGCTTGTTTACAGTAGCCTTTTTGTCGCTGCTAATTCAGCAAAAGAATTGATGCAGGGATAAGCGTTGATTTGCGAAAATGAAAAGTGATCATATTACACAACATTTTTGATCTATTATATTCAAAAATTTAACATATTTAAAGAAAATTGTGTATGTTTTTGTACACAGATAGCAGAGTATTCGATACAGCTACCAATTGATAATTGTATGATTGCTTAATTATAGATTAAAAAATATATTCTTAATAGGACAGCGAAATCTTGAAAAACAAGAAACAACAAAACGAGTTTTAAATTGTATATAATTTTATATAATTCAGAATTATAAATAGATAAATTTTTAGCTATAAAAAGGCGAGAAATATTAGAGTAACTATATTTCATAGGACAGCCAGATCTTTAAAAACAATAATATATATATATAAATAAAATAAATCTTAATTGTACAAAATATTATATTATTTTGAATTTTAAAGAGATCAATTTTTAGCTCGAAAAACGTTGTAACCTATTTTTCATAGGACAGCGAGATATAGAAAAAAAAACTACAAATTTATATATATTTTTTATATAGTATAAAAAGAATTCTAAATTGTGCTTAAATCATTTAAAAATTTGTGCAGTAAGTGAACTCTCTTCTAAAAATAAGTAAACACATTTGGTTTGTTTGTCCAAAATTTTTTTTGTTTCCAATTTCAATGTAATTTCTTCGATTAGTTGACGGCTTTGCCCATGTACTGATTGCAGCAGCTGCAATAATGATGCAAACTGCGGCAGCTTTTTAGGCAGTACGGCAGCGGCACCAGGCAAACCAGCCTGCAAATAAATAATATAAAGGGGAATACCAAAACTGTAGAGTGCCACTTAGCTGACTCACCCGGTTAGGCAGAGTATTAGGGCGATGATGTGCGTGTTTTTGTTCGCGCGACGCTCGAGGCGTGTTTGCATCGTGTTGTGGCAACCGGGGCAGGTGAGGCGCTGCGGCGCAGGTCCCAGCGGTGGCACAACTGCAGCAGCAGCATTTCGATTAATTACTGTTTCGGCGGTTCGCCATCTTCACTCACCGTTCGAGTTGAGCATCAGGACAGCAGCTGGCGCTGGCTGAGCCACGGCGGATGCCAGCTTAGCCGGAGGCGGAGCACTGGACACATATGCGTAGTTGAGCTGCTGCAGATCCGTTTCCATGTTGCGGAATTCGTTCTGCGGCCAGAATTTACCTGGCTTTTATAGTTATGTTCAATTTGGCATTTGACCTTACGTGGCGTATACGCAATTATCGAATAATATCAACCCATTAAGGACAATTCGGCATTTCATTTCATTAAGTTTGTTTATTTGAGGAAAAAACACTTAACAATGGCTTTTGTCTAACATCAAAATTGCATTTGGGTAAATATTAAAGGCAGTGAATTACAGTCGAACTTAGCTATAATGAAATTGTGTTATGTGCGTGATTATCATAGCAATATTTTCAAATTTTTTTTTTGAAACATATTTGAACACATTTAAAGTTACTTTCATATTCATATATAGTTTTCATATAACTATTTTCAATATAATTTCGATTTCTACTAATTAATAAAGTAATTTGCTTTCCTTGCTTTGCTTCACAATAAACTCTTTTCTTATTTCAAAAAGAGTACAAAGCATAAAATATATCGTTCTGAATAACTGTTATTATTCGTTGTTCGCTTTTAGGTAATTTTAGGAATTTAATTTAAGTTATATAAAAAATAAGAAACTTTTATTAATACGAATATTCGTTAGAACAAAGCTCGACTGTATTAAATAAAGCATTTGACTACTGTTGGCGGTGCTTTCAAGATTCTGGATGTGAACTAGATAACTATAGCAGCATTATTTCAATATCTCCCAACTCCATCGAAGTTTAACGCTCGAAGCTGCCGACGAGGGCGTTGCACGAGGGGCAGAAATGATCCGTGTTGCGGGCGCAATCGGTGCAATACAAACAACAGGCGCAGGGCCAGCAGCTGCAAAAAAATATATATATATATATATAGTAAAAACTGAATAAGTAAAGCCTTTTGATGTGCTTACTTACCAGGTGAGGCACATGATAAGCGCTATCAGATGCGTCTTTGTGGTGGCCTTTGCCTCGGTGCGCGTTGTCACCTGTTGACTGCAGTTGGGACAGACCAGATTTTTGGGCTCAGGACCGACAGGTGTTGCCATGTTGCTTATGTAATAAATATAAATATATAAATATATATATTAGATATCGATTTACAGCTAGTAACGACCTTGGTCGTGACCACGCTTAGCGTGCTTTGCATGTTGCAATCAGTGCAATGTCATCTGGAATAAACCCATTTTAAAATCGAGCACAACACATGATTAGAACAACGGTTGTTGGTTGTTGGCTGTTTGCTGTTTGTGGCTAATTGCATGCGGACTTAATGGAAGTGCGCGCTGATAATATTGGATAATTGCTTGGCATGTGGCAGACAATTAATTTCAATAACTGTATATATATATATATATATATATATATATATATATATAGGTATAGATGATGTGCGCCTTTCAATGATTGCCATCAATGATGTCAGGTTCTGGCGCCATCAAAACTATCCGGACACAGTGATGTCATAATTTTCAAAGAACTGCCAAACGGATACCAAAAAAACACGGTTCTATAAATAAAAACAGTCAACTCGTCCTGGGACTAGTTGTTATCCGTCATATTTTGGGAGTGCTTCAAGCTATCTGCGTTGCGGGCGCACCCCTAAAAGTATGCTAATGTGTGACTAACTGAGTTGCCTACTTTTAGGCGTTGTAAGTGATGTATCTACACACACACGCACACTTACACAACTTAACACTTTTACTATCAATCACATATTTGGTAAATATACTTTTCAAAACACACTAATCAAATCAGCAGATTGCTTCTATATACTCACAGAGATATATGTGTATATATAAATAATTTATATATATTTATAAAAGTCAAAGAGAACTTTTATTTCTAAAATCGCGAACTTGTTGCGCGTTGTGACAACGAAAGCGATTTGAAGTTTAGCACGCAGAAATGTCGCAAAGGCAACCGCTTGTGGCCATGTTAACCCCTAAGCACTGCACAGTGGCACAAAGGCTAACAAAGTGTAAGAACTTAACTTAATTAATACAATTTTTCTTTTCTGCTTTAGCATTTTTTTTGTCGACCATCACTTGCCAGCTAGTTAATATAGTATATATGGCTGTGCATTGTCAACATTTTTATGTATTTGAAATTTTCTTGTTTTTTTTTAATTTTTACATTTTATGCTATTTTTAATTAGAATATCATTAATTAATTTCACCCCTGGCCAATTACTCATAAGCCACAGTGCGACGGCAACGCTTAACAAAATGTTGCTTGGCAGCAATGTTGCTTGGCAACAATGTTGCTAACGTGTCGCTGAAACACCAGCGAAGCTTTTTTGTTGCCAGCTGTATTCAATAATTTAGCTTTTCAGATCTGTTTCTTTAGCCATTATCTGCACTTATTAAATTTAAAAGAGGCCGCAAATGTGATTCAATATTTGTTTATAATATATTTTTAACGTAAGCAGTCAAGTAAATGCTTCTATATATACATATATATGATTGTATATGCTTACATTAGAAATAGCAGAACCCATTTGTGCACTTCAAATGCTTAATGTTTGCTTACATTTCCGTTTTGCTGGTTCAAATTGTGACTTTATCTTTATGTATATGTATATAAGTTTATTCATATATCTTATATACACAACTTTAAATATATATATATAGGAACATTCATGTCCTAATCAGCTTCTGGAATATGTATTAATGTTAGTGTCTGATATAAGTGTGCTTTTTTTTTTGTTGGTTCTCTTCTTTGACGTTTCTCTGACTCAGAATTTGCCCAGGCAGGCCTTGCAGTTCGGGCAGAATTGGCTGGTTGTGTAGCCGCAGTTGCAGCAGCACGGCAAACAGACGCACGGCCAGCAGCTGGGGGAGAGAGAGAGAGATGCTCCGCATTATTTCGCTGGCTAAGCGAAATTCGAGATTTCATATCGGTTGTGTGCACTTACAGAAATAAACAGAGGATCGCTGACCACATGTACGTGGTGCACGTTGCATGGTGCTCCACGCGCAAGCGCACGCGAGCGTTGCAATGGGGACAGCTCATGCCGTTACCAGCGCTATCGACGACCACCATATTCTGAGTCACCACGTTCACCGGTGGGGGTTGGGGTGGTGCCATGTACATGATGGGTGCCGGCTGCATGAGTTCGGTTGGCGGAGCACTCGGCGGTGCACCGGACGGCATATTCCAGCCAGGCTCTGACGTGTAGGGCGGCGGATTTGGGGGCAGTTTGATGTATTCCATCGTGTTTGCACGTGTCTGAAAGAGAAAATTTTTGCAAATTAATTTGCGCGATCTCGCAATTACAGGGAAAGCCCCCTTATATGCACATGCACTATGTATAATATCAAATTTACTCAGCGAAATTGGATGCGAAAGAATAATCAAAATGTCGTCAAGCAACAGAAGCGACCGGCGACTTCTCCAAAAAACACAAACGAACTGAGCAAGGCGCAAAAATCAAAGCAGCAAGAAGAAGCAGACGTTGAATTTACTTTTCAGCGTAGTGAGAGTGAGATAGCTACACATGTATTGTAAACACAAAACGGAATTAAAAATTTGTTATGCTGTTGGCAATGCCAACTGTGATGCGCAAAACATATTTCTGTGGAAAATATACCAATTTTGTGCGGTATTTTTTGTATAAATATAGAAAGTGTTTAGTAAAACAGAAGCAAATGGTTGCTCAACTTCTGGTGTTTTAAATAATTGTTTTTAATTCCCAAAAAATTGAAGTTAGTCAAAAACAATTGCGATTTGCTTAGTCACGACACAAACATTTTGTGCATGCACAAAAGTATGCAATGAAATTTTATCGGCATGCTATAAAAAACGTTGATTCAAACAAATTTAAATTGAAACAATTAATATATTATTTTTATTAAAAATCAACGGTTTAAATAGCTATATCTCCAGCAATCTGATCTCGGACAGATCTCAAAATCTTAAGTTTTAAATTTGTGTTGAATTAAGTCGTAATTTAGAACGGTTAATGCCAATTGATAATCTCGATCCTTACGAGCATATCTTTTCAGGATTTGATGCCTGTTTGGGTGAGTTATGCAAGTTTTCATTTCATAAAGCATTATAAATGTGTTTAAAATTACATTTGCTTTTATTATCATTTACAACTCAGTAAAAGTTGTGTTATCAGTGCTAAAAATAACAATTTTACACAATACGTTTTATTTTGGGGCATAAACATAAGTTGAAATAGAGTTGTTGTCAGTTCCCTGATTCACGCTTAGATCGCTCGGCTGCCTACAAAGGCGTTGCAGACGGGACAATAGTGATTTGTTGATTTGCAGGATTCCATGCAGTAGGGAATGCAAACGCAGGGCCAGCAGCTGTAACGGGATTAAAATAGATTTGGTTATTGGCAATACTGATAAGCGCGATTCGTTTTGACTGCGTTGGTTTGTTTACGAATTTATGATTGAATGTTTTTCAGATAACAATATTCGATTCCAAGGAAACATTAACAATGGCTGACTCAATGCTGTTACCAGTTAAGATAGTGGAGAGATAAGGCATTTAAGGTTCGGCTTACCCAAGCAGACACAGAACTAGGGCCCACAAATGCGTTCGTCCGTTGGCCGTTGAGTGAATCGTGGTCACCACATCGTTTTGGCAGCTGGGACAACGCACGAATGTCGGATCCCTGCCAACGGGCACACGGCTGACCGGCTGAGTCGAATTTATTATAACACACTGTGATGACGGCTGTGGCTGTTGCATGGCCGGATACATCGGAGGCTGCGTCGGTCCCCCCGGATACGGCTGGTAAGTTTGCGCTGGCTGGAATCGGATTTGCGCCTGCGGATATGGCGGCTGCGAAATTGGCGGCTGAAAATTTGTCGGCAGCGGCTGTGCCACCAACTCCGGCTGTGTCGCCGACTCCGGCAGCGGCTGCTCTGTGTACGGTGGCAGATCCTTTTTCTCCATTGTTTGTTAGCCCTATTTATTAGCCTGATTTATTAACAACCGAACCGTTCAGTTTGCCGTTTATTGTCTAACTGATATTTAGCCACAAACGCAAACTAAACGTCGATAATGCGCCCAAATATCATAAAACAAATATGTCGGCTATCAAACTTATCTGTTAAAGCCAAAAGATTAGAAAGGGAACGATTAGAAAGGGAGCAAATCTCGGAAAAGGGGGATTTTTCAAACTGAATTGCTCTTCGGCAACCTGTTTCCACGAAAATTGTTCACAAAGGCCAAATTAAAATGAAAGCTGTAAAAATTTGTGTAATCGACCGAAGTTGGAATCTATCATCATGTTTCGTATGTATACTGATTTCTTATCGGTAACCACTGAAAATAGATAATGATGTGGCAATGGTTTTTAATACACGCTCATTTTCCGTTATCATCTATTAAATTCGAACGCTTTTTGAGGACCATATAAAAAGCGAGGCAACTATTCAAAGGAATTATGGCTTACTTTTAAGTAATTACCAATTTTTCATAGGAAAAACGAAAATTCGACCCAAGTGGATTATAAAAACATATATCAAGATACTTGTCATATTTAAAATTTTGCAATTTTCTTTCGAAAAAGTTGAATTACCAAGGAATCAATAAAATTTTCTGCTTGCATTCACAATTGCAAAAGGAAGCAACCAAAAAAACCAAGTTTACGTATACGTAATATTTAACTTTAAGTACTCATATATTTACAATTTAAATTTACTTAATCGGCAATACATAATTCGTTCGTAGTTAAAATCAATTTAAAATACATTAATTCTCATAGGTGCCAATGTAGGCGCCACAGTTGGGGCAGGAGTGCTCGGCATTCTGGCAGGAGTCCATGCAGTAGGGCACACAAACGCAGGGCCAGCAGCTGTTGAGGGGGAGAAAATGCAAAAGCCGGTTAAGAAAATTGTAAGAAATTGTAAGAATTGGCAAACTTACAGGAAGAGGCACAGGATCAGGGCCCAGCAGTGGGTGCGTCCGCTGGGCGTTCGCTTGACATTGGTCAGGATATCGGCATGGCAGGATGGGCACTGAACACGCGACGGCTGACTGCCGATGGGCACCACATTCGTTGTGGTCGTTGTCTGTATGATCACACTACCGCCGGGCTGGTAGGTCTGCGCTGGCGTATATCCCTGGCTCATGTTGCTCCAATAATAATAGTAATCCCAGCTGCTGGCTAACTGTTCCACTCGAGGGTCTCCCTTACACTGATAAATATATGGAACGCTACTGTGGTACCTATATGCAGTTGCCTTATCTGATATCGGGTCGCGTTATCGTACAAGGTGTGGCTACAACTGATAAAGAGCGCGACCGAGAAAGGGAGAGAACACTGAAAACAAACGGGGACTTTTACGCATTAGCTGTCAAAATTCCGCCTAATATCAATTCTCTATTAGAAAGAGTAGTTTATGTGTTCTATTTACGAAATGTTGAGTGCTCGCAATGGATCTGACTCACAAATTGGTCTATAAAAGCGATTATGGCTGACAAATTTCTTCAGGCGCTAACAATTTGCAGTGCTTTCGGGTTGACTCATTTTTTTTCTGATAGCTAAAAACACAACTTGCATTCTGATAAGGGCTAATCTCGAATAGTTCGCCTAGTTTACAAATACTCTGCTTGCTGGCAAATTTAAAGCGCTTGGATTTCAGATTAAACACTAATTTCCGTTTAATTCTAATTTACATAAATTCTAGAGAATATTCAATATTTATTCAATTTTTATGAAATCGTTTCAGTTTTTTCTTTCATTTTGCATTCACGCTTATATCAAAACAATTAATTAATAACAATTATTAACAATGCATTTTTGTGTAAATTCCAAGCAAACGAATTCTGAACTCACAAAATGTGCTTTATAATTTCTGTTGGTAAACAGGATTTATTTCACAAAAGTTGCTGCAAAAACAATAACCAAATAAGGTTTGCACAAAGTGCAAATAAAAAAAACCAGGGCGTATACGTAATAATTTACTTTAGATACTCGTATATTTACAGTGGGCATTTACTTAGTCGGCAATATATAATTCGTTCAGAGTTAAAATCTATATGCATATACACATATATGCATGCATGTGATGTGTATGTGTATGTGTGTGCACATCAGTTTTCGTAGGTGCCAATGTAGGAGCTGCAGTTGGGGCAGTAATGATTGGCATTCTGACAGGAGTCCATGCAGTAGGGCAGACAGACGCAGGGCCAGCAGCTAAAAAAGGTAAATAAAGTATTAGTTTATTTCAGTTTATTCATATATTTCTATATATATATATGTATAGCTAGCATAATAAAATGTTTTTTCCATTGTGGCAGTTTAACGCAGTTGTTTTTGTCTTATCTGACTGAACTCCACAGCCAGTTGAGATAACAATGGCACACACACACACACACACACACACACACACACACACACGCAAACGGAGAGATAAGTGTTTGGTTATGTACAGCAAGTTTTGAGCGAATGTCACTTGTTTGTGGCCCATTTGCAATTGCTTCTGATTCACCACACACACACACACACACACTCACACCTTTTGTAGGTACTTACACAAACAGACAGAGTATCATCGCCCAGCAGTGTGTGCGGCCCGAGGGTGTGCTCTTGACGGTGGTCACCACCTCTGCGTGGCAGGACGGACAGCGTATACGGGTCGGTCCGCTGCCGATGGGTACCAGATTGGATGTGGTCGTCGTCTGTATGATCACCGTGGATTGCGGCGGCGGCTGTGGCATCGGTGGATATAGCGGCGGCTGTGTGGGTCCAGCCGGATACGGCTGATAGGTCTGTGCGGGCGTATAACCGGGCTGTGGCATCGGCATCTCGCTATACGGCGGTGGCTGCTTGCTATCCATGTTTCTCTCTCTGTATATGTGTGTGTGTGTTTCAAATTTCCTTTACTGTGGCTCAACCGCACAGCTTGCTGGTCGTCATGCAACTGAGGCGACTGAGAAAATTGGGCTCTAGCTATACGCCCAACTCAGGCAATAGCTTTACGCCCAACTCAGGCAATTCGGTCGTATCTTATCAGCTGGTCTTCTGCCAGCGATTAGCCGCAGACTGTGGCAATTGGGCTTAGTTTGTTAACTTGTTTCCGCACATCACTGCTATTTATGCATGTAAATATATTTGTAAGGCACATAAATATTTCATGCCATATATTTACGTGGAGATCAGTGCGATCACAATTGCTGGATGACTCACGATCAGTGACGTCTGTTGTTTCGTTCGAGATCTGTGGGGAGCTCAGTTTTGAGTATTTCACCACCAGTTTGCTTTATATTGCTATATATACATATATAATTTACACATTAGCAGGTGTAAATGTTATAATTAATTACTTGATCAGCTACCAGTTTTATTTTTGTTCTGCTTATTATTTGTATTTTTTACTAGTAAGATTAAATAAACTAACTTATTAAAAAAACAACTTTTTCTGATAAGCGTACAAAACCAATATACCCTAAATACTTTCTGGCACATAGTAAACCCAAGATTATTATCTAGAATTACTATCTAGAACTTAGAGCGAAGCATCCACTGCAGTCAGGTGTAGCCGACAGCGCAATACTCAATCTCAGTTTAATAAACAAAAAATAAATAAATAACTACTCAAGTAATATTTGCAAAACAATATATACATATACAAAACACATAATAACAATAAAAGTTATATATAATAAAAATTAATTAATTTCAATTTTAAAAAAATGAAACTAAACTAAACAGAACCGAAATAATCAATATAATATAATAAATAAATATAATAAACAATAATAAACTAAAAAGAAAAAGCCATATATAATAATAATAATAATTACTTTTAAAAATTAATTCATTTAATTATAAAAAAATTCTCCTACGAATGATAACACAGAATGGCTCATGAAACGGTACTTTGCTTATCAATGCATCTGTCAGCAATAAAAAAACGTATATATCAAAGTCTCTTTGAATTTGTGCTCTTTCGAGCGAAAGCTCACGTGAAAGCTTTTTGCATGTGGTGAAAGCTTTTCTTGTGGCTTGCGCTTTTGCCGCTGCCTTGGCGCTTTCAAGTTCAAACGTTAACAGTTGAGCCATGAAAATAGTGTTAACCAAATACGAGCAACTCGGATCGAAGAGCAGGCAAACAAAACAAAATAAAATAGCTATAAAATAACAACTGGTTTTCAAAATTACACACGGAGCTTGACACTTGACAAACATTTGGTCGATGCTTTTGTATTTTGTTTTTACCACTTTTTGTTTCGCTTCTGTTTTTCTCAACTTATTGTGGCTTGTACTTTAACCCAAATTCAAATCAAATAAGAAACACTTGCCACAGCCGGGCGTCGCAGTACGCAGTCATGAGCCGGCGGCAACTGAAGTTCAGCATCCAACCGCCAGCGGGCGAAGAGTGTCACTCGGATCTGGTGGAGATCAATTTGAACGGTGGCCGCTCGCAGGCCAAGCAGCAGTCGGCGCAGGCGCTGGATGAACTGTTGCAGGCCAGGACGACGGCAACGTTGCCCACGCATCGCGGCTATCCGTATGGTTACGGCGACACGGATGACGAGACGGACTTTTACTTTTGCAAAAAGTCGAATTCGACGGGCCAGCTGGCCGAGAAGGTGTCACCGCCGCCGCCATCCGCCACGAACATCAGCTGCCTACGGCAAATGTACTGTCCCGAGTGCCACGAGCGTCTCCACGAGAAGGGCGTTCGCCTAGAGCGTCTGCTCACACTCTGGTGGGTATTTCCAGCCTTGTTAAGCGTTAAGCGGCTTTTACTAACTGTTCTGTGTAATTGTGGCAGCTGCTTTGCCCTGCTGCCGCTGTATCCTTGCTGCATGCGAAAGTCCAAGGATGACTGCAAGGTCATCTGCGGCAAGTGCGGATACTTGCTGGGCGCCTGGAAGCGCTAATGAAGCGCGCTTCACATAGTTTTTTTTTTAAGTTAATTTTGTAGTTATATTTTGAGTTTTTGTTTTGTTAGTTTTTAAGCAACAATTGACCTTGCAACGCCAAAAACGATTGTTTTTAATGTTTATTGAAGATGCGCACGCAGCTAGCGCGAGAGTGAGAGTCTGTCTCTCTCTCTCTTTCTGTCTTCCTCTCATTATACTCTTTTGGCGCTTTGTTTTATTTGTTTGGCTAATATTGTGCCGCCAGTCGCGCCAAACATGTTGTATGAAGTGGAGCAGGAGCTGGACAACAACTCTGCAGTGACAGCCACGATGGAGGTGGAACTGGAACCGGAGCCGGAACAGCAACGGCAGCCACTAAAACCGCAGCTGCGCTTCTATAGCGTCGGCCCCAGCACCTATCGTGTGCTCTGCCCGCTGTGCCAGCACCGCTCGCGCTCGGAAACGGTGCAGATGGCTGGCGCTTTGGGCCAGCTCAGTTGCCTGCTGTCGGTCTTTTCCTGGTGAGTAGAGCCGGATTACATTTAAATTATTAGCTCACTATTTCCTTTTACAGCTGTTTTCCCATCTTTGCGCTGAGCTGCGTCTACTCGTGCCTGCAGAGCCGGCTGAAAAGCAAGCGCGTCTTCTGCAGCAGTTGCGGCGGTCATTTGGGCTTCCACTGGCGTCCCATTTAGTTGTTTCGCTTCTTCCACAACTTGGCCACATTTTCGCAAGTGCTCTATAAATAAACGCAGTTCGCGCAGCTGTTGCCAATTTTCAGCATTTTCATTTCTGTTTAATAAATACGCATATTTTTCCATCAACGCCTCTTGATTGTGTTTAGTTGCCGCGGCCACTGCGGTGACCACTCACCCACTCATCCACTCAGAACGAAATCTCGCAGCAGCTGCTCTCAGCTGGCATTTCGCATTTGTTGTTCAGTTACTCGGCGGACGTCGTTGTCGTCAAATGGCCAGCACTGAGAGTCTGGACGGCAGCGCCTGTGATTTTGGCGGTATCTCAGATGTGCCACAGGTGGGCCATTTGCCCGCCGAGCCGCTGGAGTTTGTCTGCCCCGCCTGCCAACAACTGCAGACGAGCCACGTGCAGCGCGAGGCTGTCACCTGTCTACAGAAAATCACCTGCAGCCTGAACTGGCTGCTTTTCTGGTGCGTACATTTCTCTCTTTCTATATATATATCTATATATCAATTATCTATATATTTATAAAATACAAACGCCTGTTGCTTTTTTTTAATCTTATTATGAATTCCGTATTCCTTATTAGAAGTCCCGCCATTTTTTTTTATTATATCGATACCTGATTACATTTGACAGAGTTGCTTAAATATATCCTTATCGATATATTTTCAAATACAATTTTGCTTTAAGCCTTACATATTGCATATTTACTTATAGCAATCCCATACGTTGGAATGGTCGCCAGGACATTAATCATTATTGCAGCGTCTGCGGTTGCTTCATTGGACGCTACATCTCGCTGAGCTGGTACAAACGCGCCCTGTTCCGCATGCAGCGATCCGAGGTGGAGGACCATGGACGTTGGGTGCGCTTTCGCAAGGTGGAGAAGGAGCAGCTGGACGAGAAGAAGCTCGGCAAGCAGCGTGCGGCGCTGAAGCAGAACTAGTTCCAAGTTCCTTTTATACACAATATTTAATTAGGTTTTCTACTAAACAAATGTTCTAAGCTTCAAACTGGGGTTAAAGTTTTTATTTAATTAAAAGTCAATTCAAAATATATTCAGTTTAACAGTAAACAACGAACTGAAGACAACAAAAAGCTCTTTAGCTTAAAAGCTAGCTCCGCGGCGGCTAAATTTTGTGTCATATTTAGAGTTAAAGTTTGTACTTAACAAACATATAATTATAAAAGGCCTAAACTTTTAAAAATATAATTTTTATTAAATATAATTTGTCATATGCCAATTCAATTCAAAATCAGCAACAAAATTGTGACCTTTTTAAAGCTGCGATCTACAGCAACAAAAAAAATTGAGCATCAAAGCTACACAGCAGCTTTTTGTCTATGAAAAAGCTTTGCTCAAAAATATTTTGCCGCTTCATTGTGACGTCATTTTTTAACGAAGCGTGCTTCGGTTTGCAATTTTTATAATAAACAAATAAAAACAGGGTGCTCGAGTTAACGAATCTTATCGCTTTTAATGGATATAATTTATATACAGAATGCGCTTTGAATATTCGCGCAAAGCAAAAGTTCGTCTCTTGTTTAGTTCGCGTTGGAATTTCGTCGTGGATAGAACTGGAAAATGTTCTTGTTGGCGCTGCTGTTGATATTGCTGGCATTGCTGGTGCAATATGTAAGGCGCATTTACAGCTATTGGCAGCGCGAGGGCGTGGCCGAGGAGCCGGCAAAGTTTCCGTTTGGCGTCTTGGATAAGCTGGTGAAACGCCAGCGCGGCTTCGGGCTGATAATCAGCGATGTCTACGAAAGCCACAACTCGAAAATTGTCGGCATCTACATGATGAACAAGCCGACGCTGCTGGTGCGCGACGCCCAGCTGGCCCGCCAAGTCCTGACCAGTGATTTCAGCAGCTTCCACGATCGCGGCATTTACGTGGATGAGAAGCACGATGCGCTGTCGGCCAATCTGTTCAATTTGCAAGGCGCTTCGTGGCGCAATCTGCGCAACAAATTGACGCCCTCGTTCTCTTCGGGCAAGATCAAGGGCATGTTCGACACGATTGATGATGTGGGCGACAGACTGGTGCAGCACTTGCAGGGCGTGCTAGAGCAGGCGCCGAATGATCCAATCGAAATGAAGCAGATACTCACCACCTACGCGGTGGACATAATTGGCTCGGTGATCTTTGGCCTGGACATCGATAGCTTCACCAATCCCAAGAACGAATTTCGCGCGGTCAGCGATACACTTTTAGTGGAAGATGGTCTGCTGCTCAAAGTTCACAACATGGCTTCGGTGATATTTCCACCGTGAGTACACAGAACCATCTGTTGATAAACTGATCATTAACTGATCATCCACAGCGTTGCCAAGCTCATGAATCGTCTCGGCTTTAAAAATAAAGTACTTATCAAGCTGCGCGACATTATGCAGAACACCATCAAGTTCCGTGAGGAACACAATGTGGTGCGCAAGGATCTGCTGCAGTTGCTCATCCGTCTGCGCAATACGGGCAAGATCGGCGAAGACGATGATGAAGTGTGGGACATTGAAACGGCGCAGGAGCAGCTCAAGGCCATGTCCATTGACAAAATTGCCGCCCAGGCATTTCTCTTCTACATAGCTGGCTCAGAGACCACCGCGGCGACATCCGCCTTTACGCTCTATGAGCTGGCCATGTATCCGGAGCTGCTCAAGGAGGCGCGCCAAGAACTAGATGCAGTTATGGCTCGTCACAATCTGAAACGTGGCGACAAGTTCACCTATGAGGCGGTGCAGGAGCTCAAGTTCTTGGATCTGTGTATTATGGGTGAGTTTGCTAAATAAACTTAACATTTATTTAATTATCTTATTTTAACAGAGTCCATACGCAAATATCCCGGTCTGCCCTTCCTCAATCGTGAGTGCACTCAGGACTTTCTGGTGCCCGACCTGAACTACACCATCAAGAAGGGCACGCCCATTCTAATCTCACTCTTTGGCATGCAACGTGATCCCAACTACTTTCCGAATCCCGAAGACTACGATCCTCATCGCTTTGACGCCGCTCACATGAACTACGACCAGACTGCCTATATGCCCTTTGGCGAGGGTCCTAGGCATTGCATAGGTATGTTATTTTAATTAGCTACTGCTATGTTATTAGGACATTCTTTTAATACTCATTTCACGAAGCTTTACACTTGAAACTTGGTCAAAAATCATGCCACAACTGACAAAAATTTTGACATGTAAACCCCTCGGGTCCATAGCTCCCATACTTCAAACTCCCATAACTTTGTCAAAAGTGAACCGATTTTGACGTTTGAAGTCATTTCTGTCATGATTTATCCTGAATATTGATGCTACATTCAAATTATATGAATTTTTGACAAAAAATTTTTTTTGATTTTTTTTGGTAAAAAAGCATGTACTCCCCCCTTGTAAATTTTCCAAAAAAATTTTTTTTCAAAATTTAAAATTGCGAATTTTTGTTTTTAATCGATTGTATTTGTTATAATTAGCATAAAAAACTACTTTAAAACCGATTTTGAGGGGGTCAAATTTTTGGTCAAAAATCACCTCAAAATTGACAAAAATTTTGACATGTAAAGCCCTCGGGTCCATAGCTCCCATACTTCAAACTCCCATAACTTTGTCAAAAGTGAACCGATTTTGACGTTTGAAGTCATTTCTGTCATGATTTATCCTGAATATTGATGCTACATTCAAATTATATGCATTTTTGACAAAAAATTTTTTTTGATTTTTTTTGGTAAAAAAGCATGTACTCCCCCCTTGTAAATTTTCGAAAAAAATTTTTTTTCAAAATTTAAAATTGCGAATTTTTGTTTTTAATCGATTGTATTTGTTATAATTAGCATAAAAAACTACTTTAAAACCGATTTTGAGGGGGTCAAATTTTTGGTCAAAAATCACCTCAAAATTGACAAAAATTTTGACATGTAAAGCCCTCGGGTCCATAGCTCCCATACTTCAAACTCCCATAACTTTGTCAAAAGTGAACCGATTTTGACGTTTGAAGTCATTTTTGTCATGATTTATCCTGAACATTGATGCTACATTCAAATTATATGAATTTTTGACAAAAAATTTTTTTTGATTTTTTTTGGTAAAAAAGCATGTACTCCCCCCTTGTAAATTTTCGAAAAAAATTTTTTTTCAAAATTTAAAATTGCGAATTTTTGTTTTTAATCGATTGTATTTGTTATAATTAGCATAAAAAACTACTTTAAAACCGATTTTGAGGGGGTCAAATTTTTGGTCAAAAATCACCTCAAAATTGACAAAAATTTTGACATGTAAAGCCCTCGGGTCCATAGCTCCCATACTTCAAACTCCCATAACTTTGTCAAAAGTGAACCGATTTTGACGTTTGAAGTCATTTTTGTCATGATTTATCCTGAACATTGATGCTACATTCAAATTATATGAATTTTTGACAAAAAATTTTTTTTGATTTTTTTTGGTAAAAAAGCATGTACTCCCCCCTTGTAAATTTTCGAAAAAAAATTTTTTTTCAAAATTTAAAATTGCGAATTTTTGTTTTTAATCGATTGTATTTGTTATAAATAGCATAAAACACTACTTTAAAACCGATTTTGAGGGGGTCAAATTTTTGGTCAAAAATCACCTCAAAATTGACAAAAATTTTGACATGTAAAGCCCTCGGGTCCATAGCTCCCATACTTCAAACTCCCATAACTTTGTCAAAAGTGAACCGATTTTGAAGTTTGAAGTCATTTTTGTCATGATTTATCCTAAAGATTGATGCTACATTCAAAATATATGCGATTTTAAAAATAAACTTTTTTTTGGTGATCGTGATCGAGTATCGAGTCGGCTATACCCGACTGTAAAAATTTTACTTGTTTATTTTGCAGCTGTGCGCATGGGCAAGATAAATGTCAAGGTTGCTGTGGCGAAGGTCCTTGCCAACTTTGACCACGCGAGGAAGTCAAGTTTCGCTTTGATCATGCGCCTGTACTGCTGCCTGAAAGGGGCCTCAATGTGCGCCTGTCGAAACGTGCCTAAAAGCATTTGTTATAAGCTATATTGAACTTGAAATTCCTTTGATAAATCATGAAAATATTTGAAAAGCTATTAAAATATATTGGTTTAACTTGCCCTGATATATACAGTGAATAACATAAATATGCGATTTTTAGTTTTTCAAACAAAAGTAAAAATTATTTAAAATAGTGTATTTAAACTTGTTAAATTTGCTTTTTATAGAGGTATATATATTAGGATTTTATTTTAAACTTAAGAAAAAAAACATCAGAACAAAAAACCGAAAATTTGGGTTACTTAAATATTCGGGTTTCTCTTATACTTATTTTATAATGATTCTAACTATGTAAATTTCAAGTTCAACTGAGCGTGGAGAGAGACAGAGAAAGGGAGAGACAGAGAGAGACAAAGGGAGAGAGAGAGAGAGAGTAAGTTAATAAAACAGCTGTTGCTCTCTATGCGTTTTTTTGACGTCATTGACAAGTTTTCGGCTGAGCTCGCTATTCTTATCAACGAAACTCGCTCGCGACTTGACCAAATACCGCATATAAAAAGCGGGCAGCGTTTAAGCCACAAACACAGCCAAAGTATTATTTGTTATGTTTGCCATGACTTGAACATTTAAACTATTGGCTTGTACAGTGGACAAGAGAATATTCGGTTTTTTATTTTTTTCATTTCAAATTTGTAAAACTAAAAGGGAAAAATTTTTAAAATTGTTCAATTGCCTTTTCATAGAGGATGTTATTTTAAATTAAAGAAGAAGAAAAACATAAACAAAAACCAAACCTAAATAGCCCTTCCATTAATTAGTCTTTTTAATAGTTCAAACTCGACATTCTCTAGACAAGAATATTAAAACGCAAATGCATAAAAGCAAATACCATTTGTGCTATGAATTCTGACAGCTCAAGTGGTATATATATTCACTATATATGTATGTATATATATATATGCGCGAGTCTAGCAGACGATCTAGCGAAGGTATTTCGTAATGTGTGACGCGTCCAAATGTTTCACATTTGTTGAGCAAATAAACAAATTGTTTGTTGCTCTGTTTTGTTTTTTCGGCTCGGCTGGTTCTGGTTCGCATGCCACACAGAATAGCTCCAGTGGCCGATGACATCATATGCGATCCACACACACACACACATACACACACACACTTACGTATGCACATATATACAATATTGCGCATACGCCCAGTGAGCGCGCTCTTGGCTCCATTTGCACTTGTCTCGCGAGGGCAAAACTGCGGCAGCTGTTTCTGCCGCCCAGCCAGTTACGATGGAGACGCAGACGCTGCAGATCAAGCTGCTGCCGGCGCAGACAGCCGAGGAGCGCGCCCGCAACATAATCGCCAATGTGGTTGTCGAGGGTCATCAGGCATCCCTGGTGCCCTACATCGATGACCATGTGAGCCAGGCGCCCTGCGAGAAGATCACGCTCATTAACCAGCTGGAGGCGTCAGCCCCAGCTGCAGCCCAGCCACGTTTGCGCTACTATCGACCGGGTCCGTCCACCTACAAGCTGCTCTGCCCGCTGTGCCGCGAGAGAAGCGATGCGGCGGTGATGCGCGCCGCCGGCTGCAAGGATGCCAGCTGCTGCCTCAGCCTGCTCTCCTGGTGAGCCCGCAGCCCACATCCGTTAATCTATTCAGTTTAATTGAGATCCCAAATTTTCGGCAGCATATTTCCCATCTTCTGGATCTGCTGCATTTGCACCTGGTGCGGCTGCAACCGCGAGTGGACCACAAAGGGCGTCTACTGCAGCCACTGTGGCGGTAAACTGGGCATTCAGAGCAAGTCCGACTAGGTCAATTAAAATGAAATAAATGCCACGCATAGTTTTCTATTAATTCTATTACGCATCTAACTCAATTAAAGAGACGCGCCGTAAATCAACTCTCGCTCTCTCGCTCTCTTTCGCTTGTGCTCTCTCGCTCTCTCGCTGTCCAAACAGGTTGCCCCTTGGCTCCGGCCACTTTACGTTTTCAGTTTACCAATTCGCTCAGCTATGGCGACAACAACTGTGGAGGAGCAGCAGCCGCAGTTGGCCGCTGCCAAGGAGCACAATATCTATGAGAACTTTGCGACGCCGCTGGCGGGCACCTTTCTCAATCTGCCGCAGGAGTCGGTGCTGCTGAAGTGCCCCGCCTGCGGCATCAAGGATCACAGCGTGCTCCAAAACGATCTCAAATGGTGGGCCAGCGAACTGAATCGCATCGTTGGCTGCCTCTTTGTGTGGGTGCTCCTAATCGATTCCCGGTTTCCAGGTGAACTCATTTCTGTGCTCTCCTTTTAGCACCTTCTGCTGCTGCTGCTGCCTGGACTACATTGTGCCCTGCAAGCAAACCGATCGCAGTCACTATTGCGGCAACTGCGGCTGCTACTTTGGGCGCGCCATGCGCCGACGTCCGCCACTCCGCATCAGCCAATAGATACCCAATTCGGATCACTCTCGATCGAGAGAGAGCAGCAATTTTCTTTTCTTTATTTCTGTATTTCAAATAAAATCGATGCTCTCCATTTGTGTCTGTGGTTTGCTCCAGCTCTGCTCAGTTTCAGTTCGCACGCGCTGCGATCAACACGGCGCCGCTGTTCGCACTCATTTCGATTACACTGCACAACATGGTCGAGGAACGTGCGCCCGTTTACTTTGCCGTTGGGCCCAACGCACGCGACATCACCTGTCCGTACTGCAAGGTGCTGGCCAGGACGCGTGTGGTGCGCTCCTGGCTGCGGTGCTGCACCAAGCGGCATCACTGCGGCGCCTGTGGCGAGTACCTGGGCGTCTACAGGCGGCCCCAGCTATGAGGGCTACACACATCATTTATGTATACACAACTCGTCTAATAAATAGCTGCTGCCACTTTCGATGAGTGTCTTGTTTTGTTTTTGTTATTGTATTTATTGCCCTGCAGAGCGAGATTTCGTTCCTCTCCCGCTCTCAGTTGGCTCTCAGCACCTCTTCGTTTGTCCGCTGGGGCGTCGCTGGTTTCGGTTTCAGTTACGCGCCGCACGGCATCGAGCACGCAACATGGCCACAGTGGAGCCGCAAATCATCGCCGTGCACATCAGCAGCGGAAAGCCCCAAGTGGGCTACCTTCAGATGGAGTCCACCATGGCCAATTGTCCGGCGTGCGAGCACTTCGAGATGAGCGTCGTGCAGCACGAGGCGGTCACCTGCCTGCAGCGAGTGCTCGGCCTCACCAAGCTGTGGTAAATCTCCGACTATTTCTCTTTCCATCCATTCATTTATGCCTCCTCCTCAATTGCAGCAAGAGCTGGCCTGGCCGGACGGACATCAATCACTACTGCGCGCACTGTGGCTGCTTCCTGGGCCGCTACGTGCCCATTGGCTGCTATGAGCGCTGCCTGTCCCGATCCGCACGCAAACAGGCCGCCGTCGATGATATGCGCCTCAAGACCAAGCCCAAGGATTGCGCTGTCCGCGCCCAAAAGTCCAGAGAGAAGATTCTCGCCAAGCGAGCCGAGAAGAATCAAACCCAAACGGTTGTGCCTACACAATGAGGCGTAACCGACTGCGGCATACTCTGCCGCGCTATAATATAATATATACAATATATCAAAATGGATGTTTCGGATTTTTTGTGGTTCGAATTTTACAATTTTTAAAATCATTCGCAAATTTGATTTTCAATAATAAATCAAAATTATCCACCGATTGTTTCCAGCTGCATATATGGTTATGTATTTTGTGGATATGCTGGAAACAGTTTTACTCTCAATTTTCGAATTTGATCACGATATATTGAAAAAAAAATATATTAAAAGAAAACTAATTTTCTAACTCGGTTAAAGATAGCCGATATTGAACATATATTTAATGGCATCGAAGATTCTTCCTTCAATGCGTTCCACATTCCGTGACAATACAAATAAACTTTTTAATTTTCAATTTTGGCTCGAACCTATGCAACGATCAACAGTTGTAAAACTGAGATATGACTATATCTGATCCTAAAGACATAGCTTTATCTGAAGAGATTACTATAGATACTTAATCGAATCGAAGATGTACCCCTCTATATGTTCCACATTCCGTAAAAAAATGTGGCACATTGGTTGTTGTCTTGGCTAACACAGCTTTCTTGACGACCCAACAAAAAAAACAAACAAAAGCTGTTTTCGGGTCGCAGTTCAAATCCATATATATTTACATATAGTATATATCTTCAACTCGCTTTTTTCGCAACGCATAAAACTAGAACAATTAATCGCAAGGTGCTCCTAGGTGGGCACAAATTTGCGGTTGGGTCGTATGCAGTTGTTTTCGCGATCGTAGATCCCGAGGAAGCCCTTGCAGTTGGAGCAGTGCAAATATTCGCGATTGTCGCCCGAGTTGAGGCAGGGCAAAAAACAGAAGGGCCAACAATTGGCCACACAGGCCGCCGAGCAGCCGGTGCTGCTGTAGAACTCGGAGCTGGTCTTGATCAGGGGGCGGCGATTGCAGCCACAGCTGGGACAATAAATGCAGCCCTCGGTGGGCATCCAACGTTCAATGGAGGTGCGATAATACTGGCGCCTGTTCAAATCCTTCGAATCGCTTGGCCTCACCGAATGCTTCTCCGAGTGATCCAAGCACTGTTTTTTGTCATCTGCCACCGAATCGCCGTTCTGCTTGCGTTGTATATCTGGGATCGAATCGAGGATCGGAGGATGATGATCATCTGATCTGATGGCAATCACAACTTACAGCGTTCGGCCTCGTCGGCCATTTGCTCCTGGGACATACCCGTCATCTTGCTAATCTGGGACAGACGCTCCTCGCTGATGCCGTGCTCGGCGGCGAGCTTGTGCAGATTGGCCACCTTCTCGTTGGACTCGTCGAGCATCTCCGGATGCTCCTTCTGCACGTGCCGCACCAGGCAGCTGGTGTCGTAGCGCGAACACTTGATTATCTTCAGGCACTTGAGGCACCGCAGATACTGCACATCGGTGGGTGGCTTCGACATAACTGTTAAGATCGCTGGCACTCAAGATATCAGTTAACGGTACGCGATATTCCACTTCACAAAATACAAAATAAAAACGCACAATTTGAGAATGTGTTTGTGTGTGGGATCGTTGTGTTTTAATAGCCAAATAATTACTGGATTTACCGGATTCGACAGCAAACGCTTAGTTAACTGTGAATAATGAAAATGATTTGGTAAATTAACTCAAAATTTTGATTTTGATTATCAACTAATTTTCCATAGTTGAAAATAATAATAATAATAATAATAATAATAATAATAATAATAATAATAATCATAAAAATAATAATAATAATAATAATATTAATAATAATATTAATAATAATAATAATAATAATAACTTGGTTAATTGTGAATGGTGAAACTTATTTGGTTCCAAATTGAAAATTTAGATACTGATTATATACATATACATCATTTTCCATAGTAGAAAATGATCGTAAATGTTGAAAAGTTTTTTTATTACTTAAAAATCACCATTTAATAATAATAATAATAATACTATATATACTATAAAAAATTATTTGATATCTAAATTCCCCCAATTTTTCATAGTTGAACAAAAAAAATTCAACTTCGAAAAGTTTCTTCATAGTCAACTGTTAATTAACAAATGTATGAATAATAAATTGGCAATCTTTTTATTATAAAAATTAGGAGTAGGATATTTTTAACTGTCGATCTCTCTCTTTCATTTTTCCCATCTCATTCATACACAATACAAACACATATATATAGAGATAATTTATTATAACTATAATGCTGTTAGCAATATCCTTCCTCATTCACAAATTTACACCAGGCTGTACCTCTTTGAGTTACTGTTACAAAAAAAAGTCGACGTATTCATAATTCCATTGAAGCGTTGAAATTTTATTGTCTGTCATGTGCCGCAAGCAGCTTTCTTTTCAGTTCTTGTCATAGCAACAAATACATTCCTATGACTTTCCTGCCGGCTAGATGAGCGGTGGGGTGGGGGCGTAACGGAAGCGGTGCTCTACACACAGATACAGTCACTCCAATTGGTAGAGAGTTGCCTTTATTTATTTGTATTTCTTGTTCTTCTCGGGCGCATTTCATCAAAATTGATTTTTTTCTCTTCTTTTTGACTACATTTCCAGGATGAGGTCGTCACTTTGGGTTGCGTGGCTTTCACTTTAACTTTGACATTCGCACGATTCGCCCACTGAATGTTGTTGCCCCGCCACCGACCGCTTCTTTCACACGCTTTTCATTTGTGCGAGTTACTCATACGCAGCGTGGTACACACACACATACTAACGGAAAAGCGAACGCGTCTGCATTTCTTTACGTACTTCACGTAATTGCCGGCTTTGTTTGCCTGTCTCAAGTTGTCGTTGGCATCGAATCGAATCATTGAATAGATACGCGAGTCTATTCAACAATGCTGACCAAATGTGTTTGAAAATGTTATTAAAAGTATTTAAATGTGTTTTGTTTTTTTTTGTTTTGTTACATTTTATTTATAGATTTGCTTACATTTATAACTCTCGCACATTTACCAGGCTAATATAAAAATACAGTTTTCAACTCGTGTGTGTGTGTGTTTGTTTCTTTGTTTCGCTTACAATTTGTATTTAAATTTTGGCTTTGGAAGCTGTTTTGCTCTTAACACTGAATTCATTAAAAACAATTACAATTCGCTGACTCAAAAAATGTTAACATGTTTTTTCGTTACTGTCACAATCCCCCCTCTCTATTTCATACATGCACACAGACATATAGTATACAGATATATATATAGAATATATAGTACTCTTATACAGATAACTAAAGGTAGCATCCACTTTCGCACAGAAAACAATGAGGTGCACTGAAGTGTGACTAATAGGAAATGCGTTTTGTATTTTATTTCTCTCTATTTTTTCTCTTTATCTCCACGCATTTTCAGCAAATGTCTCTTGGTGGTTCTTGTTGTTGCACATATTTATTATTTATTCTATATACTCGTAGTTGGACCTAAGCTTTTTCGAACTGTTTGCATTTTTACAAAAATAAAATCATCTATTTTGTAAAATTGGACTATTGCCGAGTGCCATTCAGAATGCCAGCTCAGCTTGCATATGTACAAATTTCTTATATGGATTAAGGTTAACCAATCAAAGCGCTCCATTTCGAAACCAGCTTCTTTCGATCTGTTTTCCTTTTTTGGTTTGTTGTTGTTCGTGCTGTTAACTAATCTACTTTACACACTTTGAGGCACATTCAGTTTGAATCATATTACAAATTTATAAAGTTGCGCTAAAAAACAAATTGGTTATCCAAAAACTCTCTGACAAAACATTGTTCGCTGCCCCATCCCCCCACCCCACAACCCCCCTGGCTTAAAACTAATTGTAAAAATTAAAAATTGATTTACACGTGCGCGCCCCAAATTGGCGCACAGCCAATTGGCGCAGCAAGGTCTCCCCCCAAACCTCCCCTCATGAACCCTTTCTAGCCCAGTTCGCAGTGCGTAGAAACTTTTTAATCTAGCTTCAATTTTCATACTCGTAACTCCGTCAAGTTTAATGCATTTATCACCGCAGCACTTTGGAATGTCGCCATCTGAATCTGTCCGTGTCCCTGCTCGGGCGCCTGGCCTTAAAGCGTATTCTGTTTGGCCGCCTCGCCGCATTTGGCAGCCGATTCGAGGCGCGCACGTGGGCGCCGTTTGGTCTGCAGGGAATACAAGCGACCGCTGCGCGCCTGCGTCTGTGGCTCAGCCTCCCGTCCGCCAGGGCCGCCGCTGTAAATGATGATGAAACGGCTATTAAGAAACCAGCTAAAAGGAACAGTAAAAACGCACTCACTTCAGTTCCAGTTTGGCCAGACGCTGCTTGATTTTGGCCTGGCTGGCCGTGTACTCGGCAAGCAGTCGGGCCAGACGCATGTTCAGGTTCTCCACGGACAGCTCCAGCTTCTCAATGCCGCCCTCGATGCTGTCGTGCACGCGCTGCGAATCTGGCCAAAGGCAAACAGGGAAAATAGGGCAAACAGTGAAACGGAAGTGCGTTAGTTGGCTAACGGAAGTGGCCCAAATTGTATTGGCGTCAATTACCCGCAAATATCTGCTCATCGAGCAGTCCGTCCTTGCGCAGCAGCTGACAGCCGCGCTGGGTGAGCGTCGAGCGCGCCTCCGGATAGTCGGCCAGGGTCTCCCACAAGTCGCGCTTGGCCAGGCAAAACAGATCCGAGTAGCCCAGCGAGCGCACATTGGCCGTGCGCCGATTGCCCGTCCGATTGCCGGCAATCTCCAGCACGGACACCTCACCGAAAACGGATCCGGCGCCCAGAGTGGCCAGCACCGTGACGCCATTGTCCCCGACTACGGACAGCTTGCCGCGCTTCACAATGTACATCTCCTTGCCGACGTCGCCCTTGCGGCAAATGTAATCGCCGGGGCTGAACACCTGCAGCTTGAGCTTGAGCACGAGGGCCTCCAGGAGGCCCGGCTCCGTGTCATGGAAGATGCGCACCTGCTTCAGCGTGTCCATGTGCACCTGTATGGCAATCTCCGCCTTCAGCTTGTCCGGCAGCGCCGCCAGCACCCGCTCCTCATCCAAAGCACCGCTCTGCGACCACGTGTAGGCGAACCAGCGAATCACACGCGCCTCCAGCTCATGTCCAACACGCCGGAAAGCCATATACTGCTTGACGCCATCCATGCGGTTCTGGAACTCGACGCGCGCCACATTCATGTTGGATATCATCGAGCCAATGTTACCTGGAGGAAAAACGTTCAACAGTCAAAACGGTCATAAAACAAACAAATTGTGATAGCTCAAATGCTCCCCTGAGGCAGGCATATTCTTGATTAAAAAAAGCAGTTAAAATTTCGCGTAACTTGGTAATTATGTTTTCTTTATTTCTTAAGGCACAGCTCAAATTTTCTTTCATAAAATTCGATATGTTTGCCAAGTTTGCAAATCTCTGTGAATTTGAGGTATAAAGTTTTAATTTGTTATACCAAATCTGATATATCGTACAGGGTATGCGGCAGGCGAGCAGACGCGTTCGAAGCATGTCTCATTCCTAGACAGCATGTTTTTGCCAGAGGCTCATTTTAATTTCGACTGCCATTTCCGTTGCTCTCATTGAAGATGAGGAGCGTCGCTCGTGGGTCGTAAATTCTTCTAAGGGGCCCAAGCGGCGTATGCGTAACGCGTGGCACAAAGGCGACTAATGGCGGCACTTCCGGTGCACAGACAGACAGAAATTGGGACATGTCTACCATATACATATATATGGATATGTATATGTATTTGGTGGTAAAATATGCCACTTTGACGAACTTTGCATTCATCATAGTAAGCAAATTTGTTTGCTCAGTTGTCAGACGAGAAGCAGCGGCAGCTGCCCGGTAATGGCAGCGATAAGAAGGACGACAAAAATGATAAAAAGGCACGTCTGCCAAAAAGAGGAGCGAATGTGAAGGCGTCGACAGCAACAAATCAACCCCGCACATGCCAAAAACAAAAAACAACAAAAAAACCCAAAAACAAAACAAAACAAAGTGGAACAGAAAAGCGTAATGAATAATGTGGGTCATTTTTGGGGTTGGAGACACCAAAAAGGGACACACTGCGAACGTGTGGGTCGTTGTCCCTGACGTACGTACGTACGTACGTGGCAAGCTGTAAATTAATACCCATTGATGTCACAGATGTCACTCTGCAACCAATTAAACGATCAGACAAAATATTTGCGTCTAAACAAACACGCGAACCCAAAAACAAAAAAAAGGGACAAGTTAAAACGTTGCAGTCGGGCGTTACCAACTGCGTAATACTCGTTCACGGTCTTAACAATTGTCGAGTATAAAAAGGGTGCAATTGAAAGCCCCGAAAGAAGACTCACCCACAATGGTGGCAAAGATGAGGACGCCGGCGAGAAAGTCGGCGACCACAAACAAATATTCGACATCATTCTCCGGCGTTGGCGTCTCTCCAATTGTGGTCAGCGTCAGCGTTGACCAGTAGAAGCTGTAGATATATTGGCGCTGGAGCGTATTGTTCCGGGTGCCGTTCAAATTGTAGACCCACGAATCGGAGCTGAAGCCAATCTCGTAGCTGATGACAAAGTACATGCAGGCGTTCCAATGGATCAGCACCAGTATGGCCAGGACCACCTTGCAGATGCGAAACGCATTCGGATAGCCGGTGGCCGTTTCCGTTCGATCGAACCACTCCCACAAGCGGGGCAGGCGCAGCAGCCGATTCAGCCGGACAATCACCGGACAGGGCAGATAGAGGCTGGAGCATGTCGCCGGCGGCCACCAGATGTATGCCAGATCTGTCGGCAGCATGGACAACACGTCCAAATACCAGCCCTTGGTGTGAAAATAATGACGTCGCAGCCGGAAAGCGTCGCGCACCAAAAGACCCTGGTCCAAAAAGCCTGCGGGGCGAGACGAAAGGATATAGCTTACAAAAACAGAGAGAGAGAGAGAGAAAGAGAGTGTGTGTGTGTGTGTGTGTTTTGTTGTGCCTTTCAGTTATTGTTTTGCATGCCACATGCAGCGCGACATTTCACAGTTCGTGGCGCTTCTGTTGCCGCACAGCAAAGAAGCAAATGTAAAAAAAAAACAAAAAAAAATAAAATAAACTAAAAGTAAACTAAAACTAAAACTTTGATACCCATGAAACTGGATAATCCGCTTACTTTGTGTACAGCAACCCAGTTGCGGCATTTTAGATGCAAAATGTTTCTTCTGCAGCATGATTAAGTAAAATACTCGTTTCTGTTGGATTTGCAACAACTACAACTTTAACAATTATTAACATTTACATTATTATTTATGAACAAAGTAAGCCTCTTAAAAAATAATTTAAAGTAATACTTTTTACACCAAGCAGTTGTCTTATTATGCGAGGGCACTTTTCGAGTACTTTTCAACTTTCACTTTAAATAAGAAAAGCAATTTACTTTGCGAGTAAAATATTTGGCTTTCAACTTTAAACTTTTGGGTAAGTTTTGTATAAACGATTTCATAAATAAGCGAAGTGCAATATATTAAAATTATAGTTATTGTAATTTTGCGAACATTTAATTTCCGATGTAATTTACAATTGCAACGAAATTTCGGTAAACTCATAATTTGATATATTTCTATAGAGAATCGAAATGAATAATGCAATTATTATTGTGTTATAATATCAAAAATGCAAAACTAAACTTTTTTAAATTGTAATTTTCGAACGAATATGAACATGAGAGTGATGAATATTATATGTAAATTTACTACTTGAAATCATATTTAAATAAGTTGTAATTATCGAACGAATTTTGGCTAATTTAAATACCTTTAACTAACTTTTTATACAATTCAAGAAATTCGTTTCTATTAAATAGCTGTATATAGACTAACTTTTACAGTTGGTTTGGGTTGCAAAGCGTTTTGTTGTTGCTGTCTGAAATGTCAAGGCTGGCTTATCCCTGCATTTGGCACACACCATCCACAGACACACACACACACACACACACACATTTATATGTGGGACTGATGTATGTTTGTTATATGGCAGCAAATATCTTTGCTGGCAACGCTTAGTTGGCATTGTCTGCGGCGGCTTAGTTCAGCCAAAATTCATCTCATTTGCATAAGCAACGCTTCTTCCACAGTCACCTGCGAACTGGCTGAGTTGTTGAACTTACCCTCGTGCATATGGACCAGCGTATCCAGCAAGTAAATGAAATCGCATAGATAATCCAGCGTATACCAAACGGCGGGCGCATTTCTGTTGATCTCCCAGAAAACGGAACGACCCACCACAAAGATGATATTGTAGAGCACCGCCAGAGACACCACAGCGAGCCACTGTCACGCCGAGGCGTTAAATATGCTGTTAGCCAAATGGAATTGCGAAAGTGCAGGAGAGCATCCGAATTGGGCTTACCCTGTAGTGTGACTGCAGCGTTGGGTCCACGGACAGGCGATTGCAGAGGACGCTGCTGCCACGTATTTCGCTGGAAAGCGCCGCGTCATCCACGGCGCCAGTTTTGCCCAGTTTGTCCGTGTTGGTGGTGTTCGAGAACTTCTCGAGAAACCAATCGGGCGGCTTGGCGCGACTCCGTTTCGTGAGGCGTTGCCGCAACGCCTGCAGGGTTCTACGCAGCGCTGACGGTTTGCTTCCTTTGTTTGGCTCCTGTTTTGGGGCGAAAGGAGAGCAACAAAATGTGTAAAGAAAAGTAAGAAGTTGAAGCTGAAAGTTTGTCGACCCCCCGTATATAAAATGTGCCACACAACTGGCGCGCGCTAATTGAAACATTTTAATGGCCATCCACAGTGGCTTTTGTGGTGCGGCTGTCAATCTCTGTGGTCGGGGTAACCACATTAAAACTTGGTCAGCATCTCGCAAGTTTGGCCCTTAAATTTATTATGTCTGCACAGCTGCAGCCGGGGGGGAGTATTTAACTGAAAGGGAACTATGTGTACATACATATTTAATAGTTGCACATGACACTGCCAATGTTGCCACAACATTGCTCGCTTGCCCCAGTTTCTGCATTCAAAAATGCCATGCTACTGTGGCCAACTCTTGATGAAATTAAAGCGGTATATAAAAATTACATATGCTCATAATATTTTTCATACTTCACGACGCTGCACATTTACATTCGCCAAAAGTTATTCAACTTAACAGTAAAACACGCATAATAATTTTTATGTCTTTCCGGTTTTTATGACGTTAAACAAGCCTTAAATGATGTTTATATTATTTTAAATGGATATATTCCATTATATATATAATTGTTTCTTTGTCATAGTTGTTTTTCTTTCTCGTTTAGTCTGTATTATTTGCTCTTTTGCATTTTCTTCGTTGTGTTATAGTTTTTTCTGATATTATGAGAATCGCAAAGAAAGGCGTTCCAATTTTTTTTGTTTTTTTGTATTAAATTAAGACCTATGCTCGAGTGATTTTTGACAGTTATATATAAATTTGGGCAATTGAGGCCAGTGCAACAGGGTATTCGCTGGTCGGGCAGAATACTTTTTATCACACTTAATGTACTGCATGGACTCTTTGACAGTGTGCAGCGTGGGGTCAAGAGGATGGCACATTTAGTTAACAGACAAGTTGGTTTCAGTTCTTTGACAAGGGGTGCCCAGCATAGATACATAAGCATTCTGCATTTACATCAGCACACACATATGTCGGGTTATAGTAATTTTATGGTTAACACACACACACACACACACACGTGATGCTACGCGCGCGTTCACTCTGCACATCCTGAGATTAGGGGCGTGTGCTTGACAGTCTAATAAACGCGTATCAGTCGCTGCCAGCGGTTAATCCATTAAGCCATATCGCCGGGCATGACTTGCTGTGTGTGTGTGTGTTTGTGTGTGTGTGACAGTTGCTTGAGCTTGGCTCAATATGACGCATACGCCGCTTTGTATGGCAGCCCTTTGGGCGCAAAGCTAATGACAATGCAATGCCACGCCTCCCGCTGCGCCCAGCTGTTATGAAGGTCGCATACACAGGCACGCGTCACATCGTATTTATTTATGTGTTTTTTTGTGACATTTACCGCATCGTTCTGCTGTTGTTGTTGTTGTTGTGGTTGTTGTTGTTGTTGACCCGCTATGGCTGCTATATCCAAAGATTGCACCATGGCTTTGACTTTGAAATGTCGCATGCAAAAGCGACGTTAATATCCGCCCGCGTGTTTGCTTCTCTTCCTCTTCCCCGTTTCACTTGCTGCTGCTGCTTCAATTTAATATCCAATTGTACCTACAATTAATTGTATTTGGACCGTTAACCGTTAGCTTTGTGCTGCTGCGCATGCGCGTCGACGTCGAGTTGCCCGTTAACACTGAAAAATGCGTTGAGCGCTGTGCAACTGCCATTGAAGGCGGTAACAGCGACGCCAGCAGCGGCAGCGGCGTCGACGTCGTCGTCGAAGTCACGGCAGGCATACACAATAACTAAATGCTGATAGTTGTTGCTGTTGCTGTTGTCAATTCAAAATGCTGTTTTTGTACAGTTGCTGTTGTTATTGTTGTTGCTTTGCAATTTTCTTAATTTGCATGTGCCGACAGCGGCGATGTCGTCGGCGTTTAATTAATTAACCCGCAAAAGTCTCAAGTGACTTTGGTCCTTCATTGCCAACGCCACAGCACAGCGCAGCCAGAGGACAAAAGGCGAGTAGTTGCTGTTGGCCATTGATGGCAATTTGACAAGATTGATGACACTTTGAACTGAACTGTGGCCGCGTTTGTAAACGCTTTTTAATTGTTTGACCATCATTTAATTAAGCTGAAAGGTGTTGCAAGTCGCGAGACAGAGACTGAGCGATCAACGTTTCCAGTTAATATCGATAAGTATTCGTTCGATATGTTGTGCAGTGTTTGCACACTCAAAAACTAGCGCATAAATTAAATGCACTGGCAGGAAGCATACCAACCAGTTGCTTTTGATGGATAACCAGCACAGCTGTATTAAACATGCTGAAATATTGCTGATGAGCTCATTCAGTCAGTAGCTTGACAGAAAACGGCTTATGTTTATGTTGTTTGTGCTGTATTTTATTTTTTTTTCGTTCTGCAAGGTTGCACCCAAAAGTAAAAAGCCTCAACTGATTCGGATTCGCAGCAGCAGCTCCTGTACTTGAAATCATAATCGAAATCGAATTCGAAATCCAATTCGAACTTCCCCCACCAACCCGCTTAGTGAACTGTGCTGCTGACACTCGTCGGCTGCTTCTGCCTGATTGGCATTCACAGCGCTGCGGCGTGAGCTGCACAATAAATTTCCATAATTGCCCGGCGGTCCGTTAGGCGTTGACACAGGTGAAAGGGTGGATAGGTGGGGGGAGGAGCTAACCGGGCCGTTAGGCGGCGTTGCAAACATTATGCTAAACAAATCAAGTGCCGCCGTTGATGGTTATTGCATGCGTGTGCTTTATGCCCAAATAAAAATGCTTTAAGCGATTTTTAAAACACAAAACGTTTAGAAATGACCAATGGACATGAAATTGAAATGCCAGGCAAGCTGTGCGCCCAAATATGAGAAGGCCAGTCTGCTGGCACGTGGCGCTGATTGAAGGGAGGCTTTAAGCATTGAATGGAAATTGTCTTGAATCCAGAGTGTAATAGAAACTGTTATCAATGGAGTGTGTCTGTGTGTGTATGTTTGTGTGTGCGTGCCTGTGTGGGTATTTTATTTCCGTTTTTGACATGGGCAAGCCCAGAAGATTGAATGTCAAGTGCTAAACACAAAATATTTACTATTTCATTTATGGTCGAAAATGTTTTTCGTTCACTGGAAAAAAACACCCTAATAAAAATACATACACATACTTTTTTTTATAAGTGTTGAAAAGCGTAGTATTTCTCAGAAAATAAACACACATTTATTTGAAAATAAATTCCATCTATTAAATAAAGCTCGAATGAAGTATAATTGAGTTTTTTTTCTATATAAAAATATTTTTCAACACTACAACATACAGCTTTGAAAGCACATGAGAGCTTTAAGCAACTTTTATTACCGTAAGTTTATTTCCAATAACAATGTAATACTTCAGTGAATAAAACTAGAAGCTGCACCAATTATTTTGCTCTCATTTAGAGCTGGCAGAGCTTTTGTTTGACCTTTGCGGTTTAGAGCATCATTATTATTGAGCCACAATCTAATTTAGAGCTTGAATGCATTTCGATAGTTCACAATTTTCATGCATGAACAGACGTCAAAAATGGTGTATTTGTGGTCCTTTTAATGCGGTTTGTGTTGAATCAACCATATTGGTTATTTCGACACGAGCTCGCTTATCGCAATTGTTGTTGTTAGCTGATAAGCCACTTTACTCTTTTTGGCAGTTTGGAGTACTTGAACTTTGGTAAATGCAACAAATTCACTTGTTATGCGATATCGCAGCTATTATCTAATAATATTTTGTTATTGTGTTATTTGTGCTGATTCTGGTAGAGATTTTGTTTGGTTTATTGCTCCAGTGAACGACGTGGGAAATTATGCAAATGTGCCGTAAATTGGATGACGATGGCCATAAACAACAGCGTTTATCGAGGACAGCAACAGCAACAGCAGGAAGAAGAAAAGGAAGAGGAACATGGACTGTTTTTGAATACCTTGTCTAATGGCAAATAACCCAAACTAGACACCTAAACAGCCGCATTTATATGATCTGAAACTGTCCGAAGGACCCTCATCAACAACACAAAATCCAGCTGCCAAATGCGACGCCCTTTTTCACTGTTTTTCTGGCCTAATCTTTGGGCCTAGTTGGCATTGTTTACAAAACGTATTAGTCGACTTTTGATTTAGTCATTTTTTTTAACAAACTCCGGTTATTTTGATTTTTTTTATAATTTTTTGTTTTCGTTTTTTTTTTTAGCTGTGATGGCGAACGCGCTTTTTGCGCAACTGTCGATGTTGAAATTTGTACAAAAATTGACTGAGCGAACAAAACACAAAAAAAAAAGAACGCGCTGCTGTCAACGGGGCAGACAACATCGAGGATAACAACAGGACGAGGGACATTCAGCGCTTGTTTGCACGACTGTCCTTCTGTCGGCTCAAATTGCACAGAAACAATAAGCAAAACAGAGCACAAAACGGTGGCCAATCGAAGGCAACAACAACAATAATAGCCAAAGAAAGGGCAGAAATGGAAATACCGAAAGGTATGGCAAGCAAATAGAGCTCATTAATCGGTTTAATGGCCAAGAGCAGCCGCTGACACTGACCAACTTGGCGGCTGTTAAACTTGACGCTCGAGTTCAAAACTAATTGTGACTTGGCTCAAGTTCTGGCAACTCTTCAGTTGAGTTATGTACCCAATATTACATACATAAATATATGTATATGTATAGCAGGCATCTGTATATATCTATATATATATATATGTATGTACATGCTGGCAATTTCTATTGTGGCCAAACTGACAACACACCTCAAAAGCATTACAAAAACCAAGCCAATATTTGGACGCCGTTATGCGTGCGGACGGACGGACGGACGGTTGGAGGAAACCCCCCTTTGCGAATTGAGCGTTTTCCATTTTGTATTTATTTCATTGCGTTTTGTTGCTCTCCTTCTCCCATTTATGAAATGGCATTGAAACTGTTTCAGTTTCAGTTTCTGTTTCATTTTCGGTTTCGGTTTCGATTTCTGCGGTTGCTTTCAGTTCCCAGCCAAAAGCCACTAAACAGAACCGACTCAATGCTCTTATCTATCAAATTGGTCGACGGCCAAGATACCCGGAGGTGGCCAGCTAAGCCCGCCGGTACCCGACGTGACCAGCGGCCAGCTGATACGACCGGTCAACGTCGAACGGACACCTTCCCCCAATTGCTCGAGTATTTATAGCCCGAGGGTCAAATTAAGTTCCAAGCAGACCTTTATTTCTGGGCATTTCATTCTTCTTTTTTTCTGTTCGCATACAGAGGAAAGGCCTAAATAATGTAATTATTAAAAGTTTGCAGCGGATAGAGTCACTTAGACATGATGCTTTTTGAGAAAGCAGTGGCACAAAGTAACGTATAAAGAGATTTTCTTTTCAAATATTTATGGAAATCAGTGGGGTCCAGTGCTGCAAATGTGCTTAATTTTCAAACTTGTAGGCACTTTTGAAGCACTTTTTTAATAGTTTCTTAAACTTGGATAAATTTTAAATTTTGTAATCGATCTTTGTGAAAGCAAGGGCAGAAAGTAACGTAAAAGGAAATTTTCTTTTTAAATATTTATGGAAATCAGTTTTTAAAATATAATTTAAAGTAATAAAATATTACAGCAGTTTTTTTTTGATAGTTTTTTAAATTTGGATAATTTTGTAACGTAGTTGCTTAAACTCGGATAATGTTTTTAATTTTAAACAGATTTTCATTTAAAGTCAATGTTGATCTGTTTCCTTTTTATTTTAGTTACTTTTAAAGCAATATTTTAAGCGCTTTTTTGAAAAGATTTCTAAACTTGAATAATGTTTTTAAATTTTTTCAATCAATGCTAAAAGCAAAAGCGCAAAGTAAAGTACAAAGAGATTTTCTTTTCAAAAAACATTATTAACTTTTAGTTAATTTAGAATTCATATTTTAAGGTATTTTTTAAAAATAGATTTAAATTTATTTTTTTTTTTATATTTTCTTTCCTATTTTCAATTGTTACAAAAAATTGAAGTACTTGTAACTCCCATAACTTTGCCAAAACTAAACCGATTTTTATGTTTGATACAATTTTAATCAAGGTTTGTCTTTTAAATAAATGCAGCATCTAAATTTGTATGATTTCAAAATTAACATTATAAAATAAATTGCTTAGAAAGAGTTGAAGTTTGATGAAACAAAAAACTTGTTGTTTATCAAGTTTACAAATTTGTTTCTAAAAACGTATTCTATACCCATATAAACATATATATATATATGTATATAATGTCCCTGACTTGGTTAGTATAGCAAAACTTCGACTTGTCGCACCATCATCGGGGGCTTTATCTCTTTTTGTTTAAGTAACTTGACACGTGCTAATAAAAATGTCTGCGGGCACGAAAATGGCAGTCGGCCGGCGTGGGGCATGGAACATGGAATATGGTGCGTTTCGTTCGTCCGACGCGGCGGCTACGTGACAATGGAGGAAGTAATTAAAACGCGATTTACGGCAAGGTCAAGTTTATGAAGGTCCGCAGTTCATTTGCATTTGGTGCCGTACACGGGCATGCTATACGGCAATGCGAAAATGAATTGCAAAGAAGTGAGAGGAAGTGCGGTCGCCTTTTAACCACAGTTCTCTCTCCTCCCTCCCCTTTTCTCTGTGTCACCGAAAGTGCTATTGTTTTTATTGTTATTGTTGTTGTTGTTCGTGGTTTTGTTCTCGATGGCGTCAATCAATTAGCGCAATTACTTAATTACGGCCCACATAATTGAATTGGTCCGACGGCCTCGGAATTATGGCCAGGCCAAAATGTAGCCAAACAAAATTAATGCAACAAATGGAAAATGTGTCTGCATTAAATGCGCTCGTATCTATTGCTGTTTATCTCCGTCCTCGTTTTATTAAATAAATAAATATGTATGTGTGTGTGAATTTCATATAGATGACAGATTAAATTACGCATACGCCGTGTGATTTATGAGTGCTAAAGTATCGATGCCCCGATAACACACACTTACTTGCATCAGTTTCCTGCCATTCTCCAGATAGTTGGCATCGTTGGCACGCGTCTGGGCTGGTTTCTGCTCGGCGGGTGCAATCCCCTCCTCCTGGCTGTCTCTAACACACGCAGCGGCAAATCGAGACCCAGTCGTCGTCGTCGCCTCCTCCTCCTCCCCATCATCATCATCATCCTCTTCGTCCTCCTCGTCGTCGTCGTCTAGTTCGATGCGCTGCCTGCGCTGCCAGCTGTTGCTGCTGCAGCTGCTGCGTGGATAGTTTAGCTGCTGCTCCTCCGGCTCGTTGTGGTCTGGACCCATGGGTAACGGTATCGCCGTTTGGTTGGCAATTAAATGCTTGTGCGGCAGGCAAACGCCCTCCGCGCCAACAGCCGCCGTCGGCTGAAAGGGCGCATAGAGGCCGCCGCTTATCTCGAGCTCCTCGTGCGGCGGATGCTGGTGAGCCGTGTTGCAGCTGGAACTGGAGCTGCTGGCGGCGCCGCCACCGTAGGGCAGCTGAGCGGGCGCCGAGCCAGCAAAACGTGTGGTGCGGTACATGGGACGGGAGAGGCTATCAAAGGAGATAACTTTAGATGACTAAACTACAATTTAAATGTAATCCGACTTACTTGTAACCGTATTTGGGTGATTCGGTGTCGGGGCGGCGTCTGGAGGACATCATTGTGTTGACCCGATCTCCGCGGGCAGCAGCCATCATATAAGTCCACATTGCTGCGCATCCAAAGCCGCTACGCTGAGCACATGACGCAAGCAAACAGACCAAAACAAACACCAGCAGGAGCAGGACGAGTGGCAGGTAACCAAGCTGCAAAAAGAAAAAAAAAAGAAAAGTTAAACTGAGAGGCGCCACATAAATGTGGCAACTTAAAGCCAACTTGAGGCACTTTTTGTGGATTGGGGAGTGCGTGGCGGCAATCATAAACGCACTCTGCTGCTTTATGCCCATAAAATGGCGCACTTGGGGTCGCGGACGGAGCCGGGAGCGATGCAGACGTAATTAAGCAATTAAAAGCTGAGAGCGCCTCAAGGTATGCAACACCGAATTGCTGAGGAAGAGCAAAACACGCCGTAATCGTTGAGCGCGAGAGCAACTCGGTCGCCCGGGCGCCTTTTGATGGCTTCCTGTGGCCATAAAATCAGCATAGAACACACAGCTTACTTTTATGCTTGCATTTTTCTTTTATAGTTTTCGCTGTGATTCGCATTGCTGACTCTGATTCCCCCTGTTCTTATTTTTTTTTTCAGCTCGGCCATAAAATGAACTGAAAAACTCGCTGCTTGTTAAACAATCGCAATTGCAAGGATTAAGCAAATTTGTTTTTATTATTATTATTATTATTATTATCATCGGACAGCTATAAATATAACTTGTGTGGAAATTCTATTCGATACAATTATAAGTTCATTTACTCGAATTGATGAATTGAATTGTTCATAAATATTTATAAAATATTTATATATATCTTATATATCAAAGTTTCCTTAATCTGTGCTCATATTCAGCTCAAAGTTTCCATCCAAGCCAGATTATAAATTTATGGTATATTTTTTTTGGCCACTAAGCTAACATAATCAAATGAGATTTTGGGGCACAGTTCGTGACCCCGTCGCTCGTGAGACATATAAACACCGAGTTTATCCAGTTGTCCGAAAAGTGTATAAATAATGCCCCCAAACATGGCCACAAGCACAGCATAGACATCAACTAATGAGGCGCAAATGATAAATACAAGCTGACAGCGTGGCTAAAACAGAATTCTCAGACAAACAAAAGTAAGCACAAAAAAATATATATTAAAAAGATGAAAAAGTAAAAAAAATTAAAAAAACAAGAAAACAAACTGGACCATCTGCAAAAATGAGTCACAGTAAAAACGTTAAAATTTTAGCGCAAAATTTTGTACAAATTGAGCCAAAATGCAAATAGCGAAAATTTAGCAGATAATCAAAACGTGCGCAAGAATTAAGCGCAATGTGAATATTCTTTAGATAATTTCCACTTGAATGGCGCGCCGGGATGAAGGGGGGTGGGAGCAGAAGGAAACCATTTGAACAGTGCAGCTAGCCAGTCAGCTAGTTGTCCTTTGTGTGCGCTGTGTTTTTTGCTCTTTGTCTGGCATTTAACTGTCGCGTGATTTTATATCATAGATTATCTTTTGCAGCACGCTTCAGCTGCGCATTCAATTTTAAGTGCAATTTCGGTTTGCCAACAAAAAAAAAAAAAAGGCAACAGCAGATAAAGAAGAAGAAGACACACATTTTACCGCAGTGACTGTTGCAGCAGTTTGGTGAGTCAGTCGGTGGCAAAGTCTTTGACCGCATCAACAAAATATAGAAAAGAAAAAAAATATTGAAAAAAAATTATAGTATAGTAAAAAACGTCGCATTGTGTGTTGTAGGCTGGTGTGGGCGTGGCGCGGGTTGGGCAGCTGTAAAACAAAGAAGAGGCATCCACATCGATTTTTAGCTATAAAATCAAAGTAAAACCATTTATCAACTTCAGCTGCAAACATTTTCGAGCAGATAACAGCAGTCAACTTGACTTTGATAAAATGTGCCAATGCAACAGCAACAGCAACAACAGTTGACCAAGTTGTTAAGGCCAAGTGCCCCGAAGCCATTTAATACTCGTATAGCAGGCATTAGACAAACAAATTGTTCGAGCCCAGTTCGAGAGAAAGGGATTAACTCGGCTCATAATACTGATCAAAAGCGGCCACAAAACGCTCACAGGGCCAAATCGAAGCAATTAACGCCTGGCGAGCACTAAAAAGGTCCATGTGCAGCCAATTTCAAAACGTGGCCACAACAGCAGCATCAGCAGCAGCAGCAGTATCAACTCATGCCCCGCTGCGTTGATGCTTGGCCAAATCGTTTGACTCAACTTGGAATTGCTAACGAGCTATAAATGGCTTGTGTGTATGTCCGTGTGTGTGTGTTAAGTGTGTGTGTGCGGCTCATTTGTAATGATTAAGTTGTGCTGGGAGCTTGCGGTCTTTATGTCCCAAAGGAATCATTTACACGCATTCCACTTGTAAGCGAGGATTATGCGAGTCCTGAATAGCAGCAGATAAACGGAAAACAAGCAACAACAAAAAAAAAAAAACAATTCACAACAGTTTTTCAATTGAATAGTAAATAAACTTGCCACAAAAAAGTATTATATATATACTTAAATATCGGACAAAAATGGCTTGCAAAGATACTAAAAAAGTCAGACGCGTCACGCATATATCATGTATACATATATATATATATATATATATACATATGTGTGCGTGTGCATATATCACAACAAAAGTGAGAGGCTGTCTGCAGGCGCAGGTGCCTGGAGGCCGCTGGCAGGTGGGCGTGGATGCGTCAGGAGTTGGGCGGCAGCGGCAAAATATGCTAATGTCAATTATTTTGTGCGTAATTTGCTTTCATGCTTCGAGCACACATCAAAATGTGTGTACTCTTGGCAAGGGGGGTGTAGGGAAGGTAGGGAGTGGTAGCTCTCTATGCCCAATATGAATATTCATTTTCGCATGGCGTTTAGCAAAATGCGCTAATAATTTCATGAGCTTTAAGCGACATGGACACCAATCGTTGACTTATCTAATCTGTATTTGTACCTGCCATATAAACATATATATATATACATATATTTGTATATATATTCGCGTGTGTGTGGTTTTTTTCTATGTATTTTCCTGCTGCTGCGAGCCCGGAAAGGTGTACTGGCTTCAATTAACATTCGTGCACGTAAACGCAATAACGCAAATGGATTCGGGATTTCGGTTTAATAAAATGCGTTATTTATGGAGTTTATCGCCGATACTCGCCAGCCACGCCCCCCACCCCACTGACACCACCAGCCGCCCCTTAACAGATAGCGGATGCCAATTAATATGGCAGCAAGTTAGATATATTAATATCTGCTTATAGTTAACAATTAACAATCTGTCCGCTGCATATGGCCAAAAGTGCCGAGCGCTGAGTTGGCATTCAAATCGCACGGTTTAACGGCTGTTTGAGTGAGCGTAAGGACTCTGTTGCAACCGCGACAGGATGTCAACGTGTGCTTACCTTTCCTCTTCCTAGTTCCTATTTAAGTTGATGTTGTTGTTGTTGTTGTTGTTGTTTTATTAATCCGGCAACTGTCAGGCTGTGTAATCCTATTAGTTGTGGCTTCGCTGGCTGCTCCTTGTGGCTGCCCGTGCCTGTCTAATTTATTTCTTATTTTATTTCTTCTTTATGTTGTATATTTTGTTTTTGTTTTTTTGCCTCCTTTCAGTATTTATTCACTTTTTTACACTTGTGCTGGCATCACAATTATTTTTATATGCGTGCAGTAATTTCAAATTAAATTTGAATATGTATTTTTGTGCTACGCATATTTCTACACACACACACACACGCACACTCAAGGAAAGGAGCAAGACCATTAACAGTTGCTGCTTGATTTTTGCACTTTTATTGAATAAAAATTCAAATTTGGATGCTGTTGCTGATGCGAAACAAAATCTCGCGCGCTACACAGCAAAAACCAAAATGGCGTAAACGCGTAACAGGACGAGGCAACAGCAGCAACAACAACAGCAGCAGTAAGACTTTAACGGAACAGCGGCTGCAGAGACGTTGCGCGCCGTGTACGTTCGCATGCCTGGCTAACGGCGCAATGAGTGCCTGTGGGAGAACACAGAACCAAAGGCAAATGCAAATAACAAGCAGCAGCAGCAGCAGCAGCAGCAGCGCTAGCAGCAGCCGAGCAGAGCCGATAGCAGACGCGTCGAGAGCAGTTTGTGCGTTTGTGTGTGTGCTTTTCATTCATGCCTGGCAAGCTTTTCGTTGTGAAAGCTTTTGCGCGCGTAATATAACCTGTTGCCGTTTGCTCTTTTTGTTGTTGTGTGCTTGGGATGCTGGCGACCAGTGTTGCCACACGTCTGGCAGCTGTTGCCAGGCGGCATGCAAGCACCGTTTGCCAAATGACAACATAAATTAATTAAATTGATGTTTAAATGTTTCATTTCGTTACGTTCGCCACGTTTGCTGAGCCTGGTTTATTAACCCGCCGACAGCGCGATTTGCCTGCTCCGCACAAGCACAAGCAACGACTGACACATTGACAAATTGCCAAAATCATTGGATTGGATCGTACCAAATACCAAAGACCAAGTACCAAGGAATATTGCTGAAATTGATTAATGTCGGTCTAGAACCGTGTCTACGCCCTGTCCAAACCAGCCGCTGCTCACGCACAGTTCATTTAGTTTGATTTAAACTTGTCTCAGCTCGCATAGATTCTTGTGAAGCAACTATAATTTAGTTGGCGCACCTTCACTTAATTATTACATGCAAATTCTGTTAGGGGAGTCAGCTGGAAATTTTCTAGAAATTCATATATATATATATATATATATATATTTTCCTTGCGCTGCGTTTGACACTTAACATCGAAGCATACTTTGAGGGTCAAGTTCAGCTCCTTCACCTGCTGTTCCTTGAGTTTGATTTTAACAAGCTGCCGCCTTCAGTTAGTACGTGTTTGATTATGTTTATGCGTTTCTGTGTCGATTATTGCTTTTTTGTCTTTGCTTTTTGTCTCACATATTGTTATTGCCCTGCGGGGGGTATTCGAATTTTGACACCAATTTTGACATGTCAAAAGGAAGTTTTGCATGAAAACCAGTTTTGTCTAGCATTATGCTCGTAACATATCTCTAGAATGTTATAAACACCCCGATTTTATAAATATCAGTAGCACGATCAGTCGAATATGCTTTGGAATCAACAACTTTTTTGTTTTTCAGAATATCCTCATCAAACTTGGCAAAAAAGGATCTGAAAAATCATTGTTCCCAATTGTTAAAACAAATGACTTTTTGCGTGAAAAACTATATTAATGTTTTTTCTTACTGCATATATAATATAGTATAATCATATTGTAAATATATTTCTATGTCTATCAGGGTATTTTATATTCGACATTTGCAACAGTTGCGTTTTGTTGTTTTCGTTTTTGGCAGCCGCACAAAGACACAAGGTTAATCCAATGCTCATATGTTCATTGTCGGAGAGTTCAATGGTTCAAGTCAAGTTCAGTCACCAACCCAGAAGTCAATGCCAACAAGTGGTTAGTTAGACTCGGGCCAGTCAGGCGCAGACAGACAGTCAGGCACAGGCTGTTTCTTGTTTCGTACGTGCCGCACGGGACACAGGCCGCATGCCACAAAAGGCGAAGCGTCAGCTGCAAGCTCTGCATAAATAATCCATTTCTATGGCGCGCCTAAAAGCATGCAATATGCATGCGAAGTGCGAGTCTATGTGTGTGTGTGCGTAGATACAATGGGCTTTCGCACAATTCACAATTTCAGTAATTTGTTATTCAAACACATTTCGAATCGATTATACGCTCGGCATGCTCCCTTCAATCGAGCAAATATGTTGATTGACTTTTGTGAAGGCTTACGCGCGCTTGTGTGTGTGTGTGTGTGTGGAGAGCTTTTGTGCCGTGCAAAAGGCAAATTTGAGTGTGTGTGCACACATGGATGGAAAATGCCATCGCAAATACAAATGAGGAAATGCGGGTAGCAAAGCGCTCGCCTTTGACTTTTCACTTTCACCCTGAAGCATTCGCCCCCAGTACGAATATAATGCATGGTTGGCTTTATGAGCGTATGTCCATGATTGTCAGCGTGTGTGTGTGCGTGTGTGATAACGCAGAACGAAGCATGTTGTGTTCATTGAAAAGCTCATTATTACACACTAACACAGACACACAGACACCACGCCAAGGCTAAATATTTGCCACATATGTGTTTAACAAATATATAGATCATTAAAGTGGGTTAAGGTTCACCTGGTGGCACAATAAACCACTCAGTTGCAATTGTCAATGTCAGGCAATGTGGCCACCTGACCAAGTCAGGGACCAACTTGTTGAATTGAATTGATTGCCGCATTGAAATTTAATTGCAATTGCTCTCGGTGCCCAGTCTGAATGTTAAGATGCAAGGACATTAATTAACAGCAGACAGGCTGGCGGGCATTCAAGCAGCTGACGCCCCAACTGAAGTGGCTGTGATTGCGATTGCAGCGGGAACAGCAACAGCAGCAGCAGCAGCAACAGCAGCTAAACGGCCCGCATATTAATTAGAATAGAGAAGAAGAAAATAATAAACCCCCATTGCGCCACAGCGAATATGCAAATATTTGGCGTATGGCAGATGCTTCATGTTCCGTATATATGTATATACATATATATAAACTGCACTCGTACAGGCGACAGCAGCGACAGTAATTCCATAAATATACACAAAAAAAAGGACAGCCAGTGTGAAATATGAGCGCTTGTTGTGTGCTGTCAAAAGGTTAAAGTTAAGCATGACAAATGCGCGCCAATGGGGCGTATACTTCATATTGACAGAATTATGTGTACACCACTATATAGCATAGCATAATTGACACTACATTTGTCATGGCTCAGCTCAGCAGCAAATCCCCATAATTGCTACCCCAATCAGTTTCGAACCGCAGCAAACACCAATTATTGAAATTTAATTGAATACACAAATCCTCAGGCGCGAGAGTTGCTCGAATAACTAAAAATACCATATTTAGAAAGTTAATTAATGTTTTATATTGATTTTTATTTAACCACTGATTTACATTTGCCTTATTACAACAATACTAATTTGAAATTTTATATATTTTTTTGTAGCTGGGGATTGTTTTTGATTAGATTTTATAAGTGTTTGTGTTGGACACATTTAAACTAAATGCAACAGTATTAAAATCATGTACATATTTAAATTTAGTTAATATAAATAACTTTTACAGAAACACATTAAAATTTGCAATGAATTCGGCATTGGAAACAGTTAAGAAAACAATTTGTGCCTAAGTTTTAGACCGTGGCAGTGGCTAACCGTAAATATTCATATATACATATATATCTCAATCCACCTATTAACAATTGCAGTTGATTCAACATAATTATAAACTTATATAATTAAATATAAGCGGCTTTGCGCATGGAATTTGTTCTGTTATTTTTGAATTGACTTCAGATGCTGTTGGAGCTGTTCGCAACGTTGGCACTCGCGGGTGAGCTGCTTGATGGCGGCTGCATACTGACGCTGCAGCTCGAGCAGGCCGAGCAGTTCCTCGTTGAGCTCATCCCGTCGCATGCGCTCCTCGTTGTATTTGTGACGCACCTTGTCCTGTGCACTCTTCACGCCATCCACAATGGTTTCGAACTGGCGTATGAAATCCTCGCGACCGTGCGGACTGAGCATGCCCTCGTTGTAGGCCTCACAAATGGAGTTGAGCAGCGACAGCTCCTTTTCCATGTAGCGCTTCTTGTCGTTAAGTGTGTTGTATAGTGTATAATATTGCTTAGTTTCTAGATGCTTGGCACTCATCTCGTTGTACAGCTCGTGGAAGCGTCTCTGGTATTGGGCCAACTCCGTGCGATCGGGTATGGCGTCCAGTTTGCGTTCAATTGCCACTATGCCCCGATTCCGCTTGGCCAGATGCAGACGCAGCGTCTGCAATCGCTGCTGCTCAACCGCAATTGCCGCTGCTTGCGTCTCCGCATCTTGTGCGTTAAACGACTCCAATTCGCTGCAGGAAAATTTTGTTAGTAAATTATCTGGATTGCATTGCAAACGAAATCTTACTCAATCTGCTGCTGTAGGTTGGCCAAATCTGTGCGGCAGCTTTCCTTGAATTCCGCCTCGCTCTTCTTTAGCTCGTCGTGCTGCTGCAACAATCCGCGCACCTTTTCCAACAGACTGCAAGTGCAATGATTAAACAATGATAGCAACAGGCTTAAGTTCAAACTTACGCAGGATCTGCATTCGCCTCCGTTTGCCTGTACGAGTCCAGCTCAGCGTTGAGCGTTTGCAACTTTTGCTCCTGTTGTGCGGTTTGTTTTTTTGCGCCTCGACGGACGCTTCCAATTGCTCGTTTTCCTTGCAGTAGCGTTTTATCTTGTGCTCTAGTGCTATCTTGGCTGCCTCCAAACGTTTCTGTTGATTTTGCGTCTTCAGCTCCTGTGCATCCGTCTCCATTTCCAGCTTGAACTCTGCATAATGCTGCTGCAGTGCGTTCCGAGCGACGGGATCAAGATCGATACGCTTTGGCGGCGCTGACAAGTTCTCTTTTGTAAAAGCCAATTGCTGCAGTTTTTTCTCCAGTTCAGGCTGCAGTTGAATTCCGTTAACTATGCTTTATAGAAATGCTATATTTAAGTACCTCCACTTGGTCCGTGCTCGAGCCCGTCTTCTGTTCCACGTTTTGCCTGGCCAGTAGACCAGTATCACCGTATTCCATTAATGTAAGACGCACCCGCAAGGCGTCATCTTCGTTAGTGGTCTCCTGGCGTTCGAATTGCCGCTTGGGACTATAAAGCTCCTGCAAGAGATTTGAGAGATTTGTCAGGTTTCATTTTTACTTGTGCTGAAAGTTTCTTTTGATGAACCTGTATGGCCTTGATGTTTACAGCAGCATAGCGTATTTTCGTGAGATTATCCTTGTCACTTTTATACTGATAGTCATTGTGGAACTGACCAATAGCAAATCTCTTCAAGCGCTGACCGCGTTCCTCACGATTCTCAACCTGCAAACACACAACTCTTATAGTAAACGATTAGAAATTACTGTTCAAGAACAAACCGATGTCTTGACCAGCCACTGTATAACAGGATGTATGGCAAGAAACTCCAGACCCTGCACCTGGTGCGGCTCCAGGCTATGCGGGCATTTCATGTCAATCAGAACTGCAACAATTTTCTCCACAAGTGCGCTACAAGAGTCAATATATTACTCAAGAGAAGGTATTCGGCGCAGTGGGCACTTACATTTTTTGGCCAATAGTTAGGTTTTCATGGAAGAGCAAATCGACATCCACATCGTAGTCGCAGCATTCAATGCACCAGGTCATTCCGCCCACAACCTTGTCGAAGGCGGACAGGCCCTTGATGCGGGCCCGATAGTAGCCGGCGGCAACGAGCATATCAAATGTGTCCAGCTCCTTGGCGGCTGCATCCGTGTCTTCACGGCGTTCCACCTGCACAACAACAAAAACAGAGACAAAAACAAAACATTTATTTTTGCTTTTGTTTACATGCACAAATGTTGTTCCGCCGGAATTTACCTGAATTTCGCGACCTTCTGCATCGTAGCGTGTGGCCAACTTGACATTTGGCAAGATCTTGGAGAAAACATCGCGGTTAGCCATGTACAACAATAATTACATACTATTTTAAATAAATAAACTCCGTAAAGGCAAAAATTCCCATTGCTCTATAAAAGCCACACACACGATACGACTAAATATACATTTTTATTTAGTTTTGGTGTGTACACACTGCTTAGAAATGCTATCGATATCTTTCATATTTACCTCTCTTTCTGGATAGGCGCACACTACAGCCGGCGCACGCATTTTTCAATTAAAATGAATTACTACGTTTGCCTTTATCAGGAGGGTATAAGCAGCATACCAAAATTTATACAAAAAGCACATGTGAACAACTACAATGTAGTCGCCACGTCGATCAATGCCAATATGCTGCCCATGGATCCATTCGAAACAGATCCCACCTATCCGGCAACCGTCCTAAATGCTGTTGAGTGGAACTCCAAAGTGATTTTCACTCTGTCCGACGTTGAGGTGGACTCGCCGAATGCCAAGCTACGTGAGTATTCCAAAGCAACGCTGCTGCGCGACATCACCTGGGCAGAGCACTTGCAGAATAACGGCAGCATTATGGTGCGCTTGCAGGGACCCAAAAATGACAATTTGGCCGAGATAATCAAGACAAGGACGAAAGGTTCGTTGTGAAGTGCAAAAAGTAATTGATATAAATTAAAAGGATTTTTGTATTTTAGCCAACTGGTTCATCCATGTGCCCATTACCAATCCGGAGCTGGCCACCTTTGAGCATCGCAAAGATGCGAGCGCGAGCGAAATCGAAGAAGCTGAACAAGTTGATCCATGGAACTGGTGGAACGACCTCCGCTTTGCTGTCAAGCACAATGCCAAGGTGAAAGTTGTGCTAGAACTCAACGATTCGGATCGACCAAGTCGGGAGACAGTGCGTCGGTGGCTTGGCGAGCCCATTGAAGCTATTATAATTCCGTCCAGCTTATTTGTGCTGAATCGATCCAACTACTATGTGCTGCACAAGGAGTGGCAGACCATTGTGGGTCACTTCATCTCCGTGCGCGCCAACATTATCATGTCCACAAATACCAACGACAAAGCAATTTCACAGTATGCGGACTACATCAAGAAACTGATCAGTGATCATGGCGACACGCACACACTCAACAAGTGAGTGGAATTTGTATATATCATATATGTGGTATCTACTATATTGTATATTTGTTATAGCTATGAAAATATGTTGGAGATACCGCTGCAGCCATTGTGCGATAATCTGGACACATACACCTACGAGATCTTTGAAACAGATCCAGTCAAATATAAGCTCTACCAGGAGGCCATACAACAGGTGCTGCTGGATCGTGTCAGCGACGCCGAAGCCAAACGCAAGCTGGTAACAAATAAAATCAACGGTTTTCTGGAGCAGAATAATTAACATATATATCGAATTTCATTTTTCAGGTGGTCGTCATGGTCTTGGGCGGTGGACGTGGTCCTTTGGCACGTGCCGTATTTAATGCAGCGGAGATAACCAAACGGAAAGTGCGCGTCTACATCATTGAAAAGAATCCCAGTGCCATACGCACACTCTCCAACATGGTGAAGACACTCTGGTCGAAGAAGGGTATTTCATTCTTAATTCATCAAACTTTAAACCAACACTCACTCAAGTTGTCTTTTGCAGATGTTCACATATTCTCCAAAGACATGCGCGACTTCTCGCCTCCGGAACTGGCTGATGTGCTTGTATCCGAGCTGCTCGGCTCCTTTGGCGACAATGAGCTGTCGCCCGAGTGCCTCGATGGCGCCTTGAAGCTGCTCAAATCGGACGGCATTAGCATACCCTGCAAATCGACATCGTATATAAATCCCATTATGTCTGCGGTGCTGCATAATAATGTCAGCCAACTGACGTCCACTGTGCCCGCCTTCAACTGTGGCTACGTGGTGCTGCTGAAGAACATCTATCACATTGACAAGCCACAGGCGCTGTTCCAATTTACGCATCCCAATCGGGCCGAGACTATTGACAATACACGCCACAAACAGCTCTCCTTTAAAGCTCAAAAGGATTGTGTGCTACACGGCATCGGCGGCTACTTTGATACCGTGCTGTATAAGAACATAACCCTAAGCATTAATCCGCTAACACATACGCAAGGCATGTTCTCCTGGTTTCCCATGTTCTTTCCAACGGTGAGCATAATCTAAACAATGTTTAAACTGGCTGTGCTTATTTGAATTAAATTTTCATTGTACAGCAACCTCACACTCTGAGGGCGGGCGACACAATTTCCATCGAGTTCTGGCGCTGCGTGGACACCGAGAAGGTATGGTACGAGTGGCAATTGAACAAGCCCGCCAGAGGTGAGCGCCACAATGTGGGTGGTATGGGCTACAATATGCGTTTATAAAACTAACTGCAATACACGAAAAAGGGGCTATTTACAACGGGGGGTTTTAGTATCTTTATTACACAACTGTAACTGTAATAAACGACAACAAAAAAAAAACTAGCATTAATTGTCTGCGACTTTTATTTAAGTTTATATTTGAAAAGTTTATAAATATGCTTAAACTTATTTATGTGTCCTTAAATATCTGTGGGGTTTCATGTTGTTGTTGTTGGTTGTTGTAAAATTTAGTTAATTTCCTTTCGTTTTTTTCCTCTCATTTATTTAATTATTTATATTTATATATAAAGCGCTGCACATGATCGCAAAACGACATACTTTAAGCGAAGGCAATTATTTTACGGTTAAGTAGGTTAAAGCGGAGCTAAACTGAAACTGTACTGAACTGGGCGGCGATTTAGGAGTTAACAGCGCTGACCTGAGCCATTGTGGCACCGCCGACGGCACCGCCACCGCCGCGAATTGCACTAGCACCCTGGCCAGCCCGTATGGGCTTGGCGATTTGTGCCTGGGGTCCTCGTCGTCCCAGATGCTTCTGTCGCACCGCCTCCTTGATGCGGTCCACCTCGTACTGATAACGCTTGCGATCCCGCATCGCACCCTCCTTGGCCTCCTTCAGCGCCGTTTCCAGTGCCTTAACGCGCTCCATTGTTGTGCGCAAACGCTTCTCCAGCTTGGGCAGCTCACAGCGCAGGTCGGCGTTGTCGCGCACCAGCTGCTTGTGCACCTTGGTCAGCTGATCGAGATTGTTCTCCAGGAAGGAGATTTTCTGCTTTTGCGCCAGCGAACCGCCATCCTCCTCGCTCTCCTCGTTTACCACATTCTTGCGAATGCGTTGCTGAGCACACGAAAAACAACAAAAGAGATTAGTTTAAATTTCATGTATACCAGGATACCAGCCTACCTGTAGATCCTGCACGAAGAGTTTGCGCAGATTGTGCAATGTTTGCAGCTCCTTGGCGACGGTATCCTCCAGACCTTTGAGGTCCTTGCGCGCCTGTTCGCGACGCTCGTTGGTTAATATAATGTCCTGCAGTTTGTTCGATTTGTCGGCCTCCTCCTGCTTGAGCTTCTCATAGTCGACGGTCATCTGCTGATGCGCCAGCAGCAGCTTCTGATGCACATCCTTCATCTCGTTCATTTCGTGCTGCTTGGCGGTGATCTCATCGCGCAGCTCCGACACCTGTTTAGTGTGCGCCTCGCGCAGCTCATCCATCTGCGAGTCGAACATGGAACGCAACTCCTCGGCACGCTGCTTCTCCTCGGCATTCACCGCGGACACATGCTCGGCGGCCTTCAGTTTGGCGCACTCTTCGCGCAGCGAATCGATCTGCTCCTCCAGGTTGCGTTTCTTGTTCTCGGCCTCGCGCATCGACTCCTGCAGCGACTTCATGCGCGCCTCGTGCTGCGAGATGAGCAGACGGAATTCGCCCAGTTCCTTTTCGTACTCGGAAATCTTTTTGTTGGAGTCCACCTGCTGGGTCTCCATGTTGGCGCAACGTTGCGCAATATTCTTTGCCTCCGTTTTCATTTTGCTGATGTACAGCCGGGCCATGGTAAAGTCCTCCTCCACCTTGGCGGCATCGGTGCCGGCCAGGGCGCTCATCTTGAGATCGATTGCTGAATCGCCGGGCGCTATGGCCTGGCCAACCTCGCCCAGATCGCGCAGCAAGTTGGTTAGCATTTCGGTGATGCGTTTCTTTTGGTGCGTGGACATATCCTTCAGCTGCTGCAGTTCGGTTGAGGAGGAATTGTATTGAACTTTGGTCTGCTGCAGCTCCTCGTTGAGTGCATCGATGTCCTTGTTCTTGTTCTCGATTTCCTGCGACTTCTGATCGTAGTTGACGGCCAGCTCCTCGAGTGCCTGCAGCACCTCCTTGACCTCCTCCTTGGCCGATTCGTTCTCCTGCTGAATGCGCGCCATTTCCGACTGGAGCGCCTCGTATTCGCGTCGCGCATTCGCAATCAGCTCCTCCTGCTCCATGACCTGCTCCTTCATCTGTTCCGCAAACTGACTCTGCTGGTTGATCTCCTCATCCTTGTCATCCAGCTGCTGATAGAGGCGCTCGCATTCCGTGGCCAGGCGCGCACGCTCATCGGCTGCCACCGAGGCGGACATGTTGGCAACGGCCAAGCGCTGAGCTGCCGCCGCTTGTGCGGCATTAGCTGCTTGCGCAGCTGCCTCCACTTCGAGGTTGGGTGTGCTGGCCTCCATGAGATCCTCCATGTTGATTTGCTCCTCGGCCTTAACCGTTTCGCCGGCACGCCAACGTGCCAATTCCAACTCCAGTTTCTCCACTTTGCCCTTGAGCCGTGCGTTCTTCTCCTTCTCCTTTTCGTAGCGACGCTTCCACTCCTCGGCGGTCAGCTCCTCGTTCACACACACAACATTCTTCACTGTCTTGGCGCGTCGACCGAAGTCCAGCGTTGACTTCGTCTCCGACTCATTGAAGCTGGCCGGCGAGCAGCAGATGACAATTGTTGTGCGTGCATTGCCACCGAGCGACTCCTGCAGGATACGCGTCAGCTTGGAGTCACGATACGGTATGTGCGTTTTGTTGCCATCCGCCAGCGCCGAAATGACATTGCCCAGCGCCGACAGCGACTTGTTAATGTTCTTTGCCTCATCCAGCACTGTGCCCTCGGCACCTGTTTTCGAGACCTTCTCGGAACCGGCCAAATCTACCAGATACAGCTTGCCGGACAGTTTCTTTTGATTCTCCAGATTCTCCTGCTTTACATTAATAAGGAACACCGAGTGTGAACGCGATGAATGCTCGTTCATGTCTAAAAAAAAACAAATCACATTAAATAGATGCTAATTGGGTAATGAAAAAGTGAATCTAATTTAGATTATTCAGTTAATCTAACGAATATCCGCTTTTATCTTTGGTCCACTTACTTGTCACGGCAATGTGACGATTGGATTTGCCCTCCTCGATCACCTCGAAGACATCCTCGGGCGAAGAGACGAACCGCTCCGTGGCGCCCTTGACAAAGGGCACTCGGTTCTTGTCCTCGTGCACGCTCAAATTTACTTTTGAGACATCGAGCAAATCTCGGATCTTGTCCATATAGATTTCATAGTACGAGACCTTGATATGAAACTCCAGATTCTCTTCCATCGTGTAAATGTGATTGAAAATGTCGTTGACAATGCGCGGAATTATGCCCTGCTTCACCGAATCACCAATGACACCCTCCATTGTGTGCGTCTTGCCGGAGGATGTCTGGCCGTAGGCGAATATCGTTCCATTGTAGCCAGCGAGGACATCGGTGACAATCGATTTGGCCGCCTCATTGTACACCTTCTCCTGAGACGCGTTCGGCTTGAACACTTTGTCGAAAAGATAGACTTTACCCTACAAAACAATAAGATACATCATTTTAGCTAAGTGAAATTATTAGTTTTGCATGTGTTTGTGTCTTCTTCGCCGGCCCCAACATGTGTCTATGTCAGCAACCCCAAGACCGATCCACACCCGCCCCACACCTCACCTAATATTCCAAAAAAAAAAAAAAAACAGCTTTCAAATAATTTTCAACGCATCACCGCGAAACGGATCGTAATTATACGAGATGAGCAGAGGCACGAGAAGCACAACAAATGAGTGGAACTTGAAATTAATGAATAACGAGCAGTAGAAAAATAAAAGAAAGAGCTAAAAGAGAGCTGTGTAGAGGCGTGAATAAGTGGAACAGATTTAGCCGGAAGTGAACGACTTAAGAGATGCTCTATTACGCTGACATAAACTAGAAGACACTCTACAAATAGCTGGCAAATCAGAATAGATAAATGGGGAAGTCGTAAGATAATGAACCAACTTAAAACCTGGCTGAAAAACTAAAATAAATATATTTAATTCTTGCCAGCTGTTAGCAACTGCCATTTTCATCCTAAATCATGCCACTTGCCACATAGTGAATGTCTAACAAGTATTTAACGGGAAATGCAGCGTAGTAAACAATGCCATATAAAAAAAAAGTTAAGTTTTTATTGCTATTTAACTACAGATAAAATTTAATTATTTAAATAAGTGCAATTGTGGTTGGAATAAGTCTAAGCGACTTATCTAGCTGATTATGCTGCTTGGCAAAGGGTATATTATGCATAAAATTATGTACATATGTAATATGTACAACTAGCTTGAGACAGCTGAACTTTTAGGACATTAATAATATTCAGTTAAATCGAAATTCCTCTAGCTAAAAAACATGCATATTCATTCAGTTGTTGTTGGAACATTATTATTTACAGTTGTTGCGGGCTTGCGTGCATGACTCACTCGTCTAACACAGCAGCTGGTGGCAAGCAGAAACATTTGAGGGCGATGTTTTGTTTTGGGGCCAAAGCTAACTGAATACATAAACACACACACACACACACATACAGAGAGGGAGAGAGAAAAAACTAGAGTACCTACCCAGGTTTATGTTAGTAAAGGTAAAACTCAAGTTGGGCGTACTGGCAGACAGGCAGAATGTGCACATATCGCCATATCAAGTCAAATGGCAATGCAAATAAAAGCAAGTATGGCTTAGTCGGGAGTGCTCGACTATGGGTTGCCCTGCACACATTAAACGCAAATGTAACTTTTTTGCAATAGATTATTTAAGTTACATTGACTGGGCTACTGATTTCATTATTTGCACAAAACTAGTATGCCCATTTTCAATGGGTCAGGGTATAAAAACATGACAAGTTGCCCGGCAAATGCTAGTGGGTGGTTCTGTTCACACATACACACACACACACCGGTAAGGTTGCCACTGTGCGTGGAAAATCAATTGACGGATTGCTGTTTTTTTTTCTGCTTCAATGTAACTATTGCACCAATTTTAAAGTTATTTGGCAACGAATATGAGAAAGACACGCGCAAATAAAACGCAAGCGTTAATTAGTTATAATACATGCACACGTACAAATACGCCATGTACATACATAAATACATACATATATAATTGCTACTCTCTTTCACTCAGTTATACTACTTGTGTGTATGGGTGTGTGTGTGTGTTTGTGTGTATAATTGTGGCGGTAAGGAAAGGCTAATGTACTGCGCTAATGTTAGACAATGTTCGGCATGACGTCACCGCCATCACAGAACCGCAACGGCACGCAGTAATATTTATATATCTGATTGATTTAAATATTTAATTAATTACCGCTATGGATATGCAATTCTCCTCGGCATTGTTTGGAAACTTGACAACAAATTTGGAGCCGGCCCTCTCCTCGCTGTCGTTGAGCGGCCGAAAGCGACAGACGACTTTGATGCTGTCCTCAGCGGGTATTTCGCGTTCCGCAGACATTTCAATGCAATTCCGTCACCCACGCACACTTTTACACAATTATCGTTGTTGTTGCAATGTCAACAGCAGCTTATGCTTATTCAGCCAAGTCGGTCGGTTTTTACTTAGAGGCTCTTTCACGCATACAGATGCGCTGCAGTGTTAATGTTAGTGGTACTTTGACGTTTAATGTTAAAAATTCGATGTAAATTAAAAATGAACATTCAAATCAAATGAAACGACGATGACGAAGCCACCAAGCACTAATTGTGACTTCGATGTACCGTCGCACCGCTCTCCGGTTTTCTCTATGCGCTAGTTCTCGCGCAAAAATTGGGCCTCGAAATGCAGAGAAAATTTTTGTGGTTATACCAGACACCAGTCACAATCACAATCAATCGGATGCAAATGTTGTTGTTTTTGCTGCTTCTACTGCTTTGGCAATAGGGCCGTATTTTCGTTAAGCTCGCTTGTTGATTGGCCCGGAATGTTTTGCAGCCCGTTAAATGCACTTGCATGCGTTGTGCCTTTAAATGTAATCCACTTAAATTGTAGTTTTTTAACTTCAATATCACGTTGAATAAAAAATTATTTTATTGGACAGACGGTCGATTGGTTGTGGTGGTGGACCGATATTTTTGCGATAGAGTGCACAGGCTGGCAGTAAACTACGCTTGTTTGTGCACACTACTTGTGTAACGCCTATCGATAACGATGCTTTTATGGATTCAAAACTGCTGAATGAATTTATTGGTTATTATATAAATGGTAAAACGGCGAACGGTTTGAATAAGTTTTTCGTTAAGTGAATTACTTTCGTTAAGTATCGTTATCGGTATACAAAACTTAGTCAACACTTTTGAATTATCTGCCAAATGTTCGTTATTTTTAACATAAATTTTCATGTTGTTGGAGTGTTTAATACATTTTACATTTGGCATACAAAATAATTCGAAATTGTACTATACGTAATAGACCGGTCGCCATAGCCCAAGAGGGCACCATGTTATGTTAGATTGCTGGTAAAGATTGGCTAGTTTTCGAGGCTCTTACACCGGCAAAAAAAAAGAAGCAAAATGGTGGACAAACGCAAGCGTAAGAACAAATTGTGTGTAAACAAAAAATTAATTCGTCTCTATCGGGCCAATCAATGCCTCTGGAATCCAAAATCACCGGGCTTTCAAAATGTGGCGCTTAAGGAAAATGCCTGGCAACGTATCTCGCAATTTTTCACGGACAAACTAACTGTTGATCAGATTAAGTTGCGGATTCTATCGTTGCGTTATTATTTTGCCACTGAACTGTTGGCGATTAAGCGTAGCGAACTCGATGGCTACAAATTTGCCCCTCGGTTTCCGTATTTTAAGGAACTCTTGTTTCTGCGAGAAGCTTTGGAGCACAATGTCAATGTGAAGGTTATTGAGGTATACAATTTATCTCATTTTTCATTTATGAAGATGCTCGAAAATAATTTCTACTTTACAGGCAAAGGATGAGGTCAGCAAGCAAATCAACTGTCTCGTTGAGGATTCATTTCTGCTGAGCAGCAGCGAGAACAGTATCCACAGCGAACAATTTGATTTTCCAAGCCCTTCTACTTCGGATGAAATTGACGTTGCAAATGCTAACATCACAGAATCACTTGTGTCTTTAGAAGGAAAACATTCGTTACAGGTTTCATTGTCACCGCAAAATATAAATGCAACTCAAATTGCAACGCGGGCCGTTTCCGGTAACGATTGTTGGAATCGTTCAGAACAATCTTGCAATTACAACGATGAATATGACAATTATGGCCAACAACGAAGCAGACCACCCTACCCCGAAGAATCCGAAAATAACAATAACAACTACAGTGTCAGTAGCGAGATTATTAGATCCAATTATAATCAACGGTCAACAACATATCCGCCGGACAGATGCCCCTCACAGAGCACCATGGATTTGAATTATAATACGTATGTCAATCCGCCTTTACCAATACCTTGCAGTGTACCCAGAAAAAAGGTCCTGACTGGAAGGTACAGACAAAAGCCAAGGCGTTCATATGGTGGTGAACCCGACGTTGAATACTCGTACAAAAATAGCGATCGTATAACCCATAGGCCACAATATAGAAATGGTAATGATATGGATAACCCTCAAAATGATTATCGTTATGCGAAAAGTGCGAGAGATGTCTGTTGCAACAACACGTGCGAGTACAGAAGTAATACTACCCCTTTCCAAGTGAATGAAGAGCCACAACTTCGTGTCGACGATCAATGCTTATGTTGCGCAAATTGTTATTCGAAATCTATGGAACCGGACTATCAAAATAACCCAAGAGATGATTATAACAACATCAATAATACAAATCAATTGCGATCTCAGCCAGAAGATTGCCAGCCAAATGCAACATATGATAATAATGATGCTGTGTGTCCCAATAGGTTAGGCAGACCAAGATCACGACCGGCGTACAATAACGTAGAACAGCAGCCGCTTTATGAACCCAAACAAAACGAAAGACCACCGCAAAATGAGGAAATACCTAACAGGTATGAAGAAAATGTAAATCCAAATTGTGGGATATCAGGCAATAGGCAACCAAAGAGTAGACCCAACGATCAAGAACGTATTAATAGTGATCAGCATTGCAGAAATGTTGCAGATGATCCAGACCAAGATGGAGAAAGAAACCAATGTATCCGAAGACCCAACGAAGACATGGAAGATACAAGGAGGGATATGGTTATTCAATCGCACAGGAATGAAACAAAGCGATCATCCGGGGCGGGTATGTCAGAGGATCCTCATGCATTTACGGCCAAGAAGAAAATCTGTACTGATAACAGAAAAAGATTAAATGAAGACAACGTTATAATGTGCGCTTCTGGTCGACAGCGAAAAATGAACCGATATATCGAAGAAACGGGAAGACGTAACGATACTGACTCTGGCAAACATCCTACTGAACAGGGTTGTTATCCTGAAAATAAACAACAACCTCAACGTGGCAATGATGGATGTGTTACGCCACACAATTCCAAATATACTTCAAATCAGCAAAAGCCCTTAATGAATGAGAGGTCTAACTATAATGATGACTACAACGAACAGGATAAAAGGCCACAAAGATACGAGGAGTATGATCCCAATTATGGTCGAAGGCAACGCAACGGCCATGAAAACAGCAGACCAGAGCGCACAGAATATGAACCTTATGTTGTGGAAAGACAACGCGATGAAATACCCGGCAGTTCTTGTAAGGAAAGTTGTTTCGCAAAGTGCTCATCTGGAAGAAGTCGAAAATATAAAGAAAACACAAAGAGTCAAAGCAGTCAGGAGAACTATAGAAGACGAGACGATATGAATTACCGACAGGGAAAGGATTTCGATGTATACCCTGCAAATTACCAGACTGGTCAAAATAACTACAGAAGAGGGGACGATGAGTATGACCGGGAGAAAAGGTACATGTCGCCAAATCACCAGGCTTGTCCAGAAGATTGTGAAAGAAGAGAGGATTGCGAAAGAGAACGTTTAAAAAGACAGCAGGATTTGAATGAATACCCTGCAAATAACCAGGCCGGTCAGAAAGACTACATAAGAGGTGACGATAAGTATGACCGAGAGAAAAGGTACATGTCTACAAAATACCAGGATTGTCTAGAAGATTGTGAAAGAAGAGATGATTGCGAAAGAGAGCGTTTAAAAAGACAGCAGGGGTTAAATGAATACCCTGTAAATAGCCAGACCGGTCAGAAAGACTACAAAAGAGGCGACGATGAGTTTGACCGTGAGAAAAGGTACAGGTCTCCAAAATACCAGGATTGTCTAGAAGATTGTGAAAGAAGAGAGGATTGCGAAAGAGATCGTTTAAAAAGACAGCAGGATTTAAATGAATATCCTGTAAATAGCCAGACCGGTCAGAAAGACTACAAAAGAGGCGACGATGAGTTTGACCGGGAGAAAAGGTACATATCTACAAAATACCAGGATTGTCCAGAAGATTGTGAAAGAAGAGAGGATTGCAAAAGTGAACGTTTAAAAAGACAGCAGGATTTAAATGAATACCCTGTAAATAGCCAGGCCGGTCAGAAAGACTACAAAAGAGATGACGATGAGTTTGACCGGGAGAAAAGGTACATGTCTACAAAATACCAGGATTGTCCAGAAGATTGTGAAAGAAGAGAGGATTGCGAAAGAGAACGTTTAAAAAGACAGCAGGATTTAAATGAATACCCTGTAAATAGCCAGGCCGGTCAGAAAGACTACAAAAGAGATGACGATGAGTTTGACCGGGAGAAAAGGTACATGTCTACAAAATACCAGGATTGTCCAGAATATTGTGAAAGAAGAGAACGTTTAAAAAGAGAAGATAGATATAATCACGGTATATTGACAATACCTTCAAAGTATTCGAGTGGTCAGGATTATTACGCTGCAAGAAATGATGAAGAAGAAAAACCTAAAAAATACGACACCGGCCAGGAAGACTGCAGAAAAAGTGTCGATAAATATAACAATGATGCGGTTAATGAACATTGCGGTTGTGAAAGTCGGGAACGATATGATAAGTATAACCGTGATCCATTACCTGAAAAGTACCAGACCTGTCAGGAGGAATACGAAAGAAAAGACGATACTAATAACCGAAGTAGGAATAGGGAAGAAGAACAAAAGAAGTTCCAGACAGATCCGGAGGATAACGAAAGAAAAGAGGCTGAGTATAACCGAACTAAAGATCCCTTACCTCCAAAACAGCTTACCGAGCAGGATGAGTACAGAGAAACAGAAGATCAGCATAACAGCGACAAGGGCGATATTCCTGGAAAATACCAAACAGGTCAGGAGAAGGAAAATGGGGACGACATGCAGGATTGTGAGTGCTCAACAGACAACGAAGAAACAGCGAAATTGCCGGCCAATGAAGCCCAAGATCCTGGGACCAGCAAAAATGTTACTCCCTTTCGTTGCGAGGCGGCCGTTGAGACGGACATTGACATGACGCTACGCAGTAGAACTAATCAAACAAATTTTGTTTGTAATTGCTCTGAAGAATCATTGAAAGCAGCTGAAGCAAATCAATGCAAATGCAATGACGACATGAACAAAAATTTAAATGAAAATCCTCAATGTCCTATCACTAAGGCGAAGCCCGTAAAGGGCAAGGAAAAGAAAATGGGAAAACTCTACTCATGCAAGCCGGCTGTGTGCAATAGAAACAAGCAATTCTCCAAGTCGCCGACTTCTGGAACAAAACAGGAACAGACTAAACAGCGATCTGTCTCACCAGCTGGAGGCAAGAACCGATTACTTAACAAGCGTCAAAAGGAAGAGGACGCCGTACACAGTAAGTTCATTAAATATTAATCTCTTGCAATCTGATCGGTGGCATTACCCAGCATTCCAGGCCCTCGGCGGCCAACCACGCAAGCTCGTTTATGAAATACAGCCGGGCCAGTTCAACATTTGCGTTGATGGCCTACCTCAGACGCACTCCGGCTATGAAGTATACCAAAGAGTCAATCCAATGCATTTAAATGCATCTAATGCAGGCGGTGGCCTGGCCATACTCTACTCAGTCCGAGTGCCGCAAACTCTGGTAGGGCAGAGCATACTGGAAAAGCACAATGCATATTGCATACCAACTCAGGAAGTGGATTACAGCAATAACCGTAGTGACCCGGGAATTTTTAGGAATTGTCGTAAATGCCATGAGAGTAATCCATTTTTGAATCTGAGTTTCAATGCCTCGAAAAAAGACGTAGTCGTACTGCATCCGCCAGTCGTCGGATTTCGTGCCTCAAAGTACTCTTGCAGCATGAAGGATTTCTAGGGCCGGCAAAGTGTCCCAAGCCTTGAATGAATTACTTTTAATAGCTTAGCCAACCAATCTAACCATAGTCTCAGTTGCCTTACACACATCCCATCCCATAGATCCATAAAATGTCGCTAAATAACTGAAAGACTCAGCTGCGTTTAACTGTAAGGTAAAAGACACCCTAGCTATAAAGGACACCCGAAGCACCCTAGATATAAATACGCTTAGGGGCGTTACGCTTCAGTGCGATATGAGGATAACATTCTGTAGGCACTTCTCTGCAAGTTCGTGTCGTTAGGGGTTTGCCGAACTTATTGTTTTCCTATCAATGAAGATATTGTAATTAATTTATGAGTTGTTTCCGGTGCCATTCAAGCGTAACCCAGCCAATTGATTTTAATGATCAGAAAAGCCCAAAGCGAAATTGGTAGACTTTTAGGTTTTGCCATTAAAAAAATGGGTCGAAAATCTAGTTTGCCATATATTAAATAACAAATTAGTTAAATGTTTCATAGGTTCTTTATTTTTATTATAATTTGTAATACGTTATCTTTTATCCTAATGCTACAGTTACAAGGAAAATCACAAAACTTAAATCTTAGATTCAGTGCATACCAAATAACTCTCTCTTCATACATATATATTATATAATACTTAAATTATTCACTTTTACTGCGCCAGCTCAAAACTGCTTTCGCTGCCGCCAAATAGGGTATAGGCGGCTGCATCCACATCCTCGCCATTGTTGTCCAGCAGATCGCACAGCGCCAGTATGTAGGATTGGGCCATTTGCAGGGTCTCGAACTTGGACAGCTTCTGATCGATAGATGGCGCTGGCACCACCTCGCGCAGTCGATCGAATGCCTCGTTTAGCCCATTCATGCGCTTCCGCTCGCGCGCATTGGCCGCCTGGCGCCTTCTCTTCTGCACTGTGGGACTCAGCGCCAACGGACTGGGCACCGACTGTGCGCTCAATCGGCGTGTGTCCAATTTGCGCTTCTTCAGCGGCTGTTGGCTGCCAGACTCCGGCTCTTCATAACTGACAATTGACGGCTGCTGTTGGTGCTGCTGCTGCGGCTGCTGCTGCTGCTGGTGGTCCAAAGTGGCACTTGTGGCATCCAGAAACTGCCAGTCGGGTGATAGATAGGCCGCTTGGCTGTACTGCTGCGGTATCATCTGCGTCGTCAGATTGTAGTTGGGACTGCCCAGATACTGTGAGCTGTCCTCCTCCGATGAGTAATAGTGGCTCATGGCTCTGCACGGCTCGAATGTTGCGCTGCAACTGCAATTGAGGCGCGAGCGGCACGAGCCATTCGGCCAAAATGATTGTTGCTGCAGTTGGCCGCAAAGCCACCCTTCGGCAACTAGCTAGCGACGGGCTAGTTGTATAAATATTTTCACCGCTGCGCTGACCAAGTTTGTACAAGAATGGCCCGTAAATGACCCCTTGCCCTGCACTTAGAAGGATCTTCATCATTACCATATTAAGGATCGTCAACAGGGGCAGGACCCAGTTAGGGGTTAGAAGCCTGTACGCGCGCTCTCCCTCTCTCTCTCTCTGTTTCTCTTTCTTCCCTCCCTCCCTTGCTCTCTCGCTCACGCCTACTACTTTGACCTTTCGTTCATTCATGCTGCGCCGCTCTCGCCTCGGCCCTGGCACGCGTCATAGCTTGCCAAATTGCCGCTATCATGGCATCTGATCTCTTTTTCTATAATTTGTGACTTTCACGCTCAGCAGCACACGAGCAAGCGAGATGGCGAGGGTGAGACCGAGGATGAGCTACTGGCTACTGGCTGCCGACCGACGACTGCCGACTGTTGACTGGCACGTCAATTAACTCGCTGTTGAACTTCTTAGTGCCTCCCGTCTACTGACCATATGTTGCCCTGCCGCAACCAACACCATATGGCCCGGCCAAAGTCGGGCTCTAGCTCAGCTCTGGTGCTGTCCGTAAATGCCAATGGCAATAAATGTCCTTTGGGTTACGTTTTGTTAGTTTGAAGTTGCTCTGCACGCGACAGTTGTTGTGCCAGTCTCCTGTTTTGCTTGATCCCAAGGGATTGGCATCCTCAAAACAGCAGAAATTCATAGATCAAATGCATTTCTAATTTAACTTTAACATAAAACAACAACATATTTGTTGGAGTAGTATACGTTAGAAGACATTTATAATAATTAGATACATCAACAAAATTCAATAAAAAATTTCATTGCTATGTCAAAACTCAACCGATTTTCACGTTTGATGGCATTCTGATCAAGATTTGTCCTAAATATTGATTCTACATTCAAAATTACATTCTACATTCATTTTATAAAAAAATTTTTTTTGAATTTTTTAATCAAAAAAGCAAAGGGTCCCCCTTATGATTTTTCGAAAAAAAATTTTTTTCAAAATTTAGAATTGCGAATTTATATTTTTAATCGATTGCATTTGTTATAATTATCATAAAAAACAACATTAAAAGTGATTTTGGAGGGGTCAAATTTTTGGTCAAAATTCATCCGAAAATTGACAAAAATTTTGACATGTAAAGATCTCGGATCCCATAGCTCCCATATATCAAACCCCCATAACTTTGTCAAAAGTGAACCGATTTTCACGATTGATGGCAATCTGATCAAGATTTGTCCTAAATATTGATACTACATTCAAAATATATTCATTTTATAAACAAAATTTTTTTTGAATTTTTTAATCAAAAAAGCAAAGGGTCCCCCCTTATGATTTTTCGAAAAAAATTTTTTTTCAAAATTTAGAATTGCGAATTTGTACTTTCAATCGATTGTATTTGTCATAATTAGCATAAAAAACAACATTAAAAGTGTTTTTGGAGGGGTCAAATTTTTGGTCAAAAATCATCCGAAAATTGACAAAAATTTTGACATGTAAAGATCTCGGATCCCATAGCTCCCATATATCAAACCCCCATAACTTTGTCAAAAGTGAACCGATTTTCACGATTGATGGCATTCTGATCAAGATTTGTCCTAAATATTGATACTACATTCAAAATATATTCATTTTATAAACAAAATTTTTTTTGAATTTTTTAATCAAAAAAGCAAAGGGTCCCCCCTTATGATTTTTCGAAAAAAATTTTTTTTCAAAATTTAGAATTGCGAATTTGTACTTTCAATCGATTGTATTTGTCATAATTAGCATAAAAAACAACATTAAAAGTGTTTTTGGAGGGGTCAAATTTTTGGTCAAAAATCATCCGAAAATTGACAAAAATTTTGACATGTAAAGATCTCGGATCCCATAGCTCCCATATATCAAACCCCCATAACTTTGTCAAAAGTGAACCGATTTTCACGATTGATGGCATTCTGATCAAGATTTGTCCTAAATATTGATACTACATTCAAAATATATTCATTTTATAAACAAAATTTTTTTTGAATTTTTTAATCAAAAAAGCAAAGGGTCCCCCCTTATGATTTTTCGAAACAAATTTTTTTTCAAAATTTAGAATTGCGAATTTGTACTTTCAATCGATTGCATTTGTCATAATTAGCATAAAAAACAACATTAAAAGTGTTTTTGGAGGGGTCAAATTTTTGGTCAAAAATCATCCGAAAATTGACAAAAATTTTGACATGTAAAGTTCTCGGATCCATAGTGCTCATTTTTCAAACCCTCATAACTTTGTCAAAACTCAACCGATTTTCACGTTTGATGGCATTTTTGTCATGATTTTTCCAGAAGATTGTTTCTGCATTTCAAAATATAAGCATTAATAAAATAAAATTTTTGAGAAAAATTATACATTTTTGAAAGAATTATGTGAACTATATAATACATTTATATTATAGGTAACCTAAAGTTGTAGTCTTATATTAAATATTTTCTTTTATGTGCGTAAAAAAGGGATCTATAAAAACATAAATTCTATCATATATATAGAAACCATATATCAGGGACTCCAGCAAATTACTCAATCGCTTAATACTATTAATAATAGATATTTATTACCTTTATAAAGTCATCACAACTGAAGCGGGGGGTTCAAACTTGCCGCTTGGCTGGTAAGCGGCGTTAAGAGAGAATATTTGTGGTGCGCATGTACCGTTATATAGGAAGCTGTGTGGAAGTGTTTTCCGGTTGCGCTCGGCAATGTTTTTGTAGAGAAAAGCGAGACGAGAAGACTTCGGGCAGCAGCAGCAGCAGCAACAGGACTGAAAAACATTGCCACAACATAAACACTGTCGATGCAACACTCCAAGTGAAACAAGCCAAGAGCTGAAGCTGAAAAAAAAATAAAACAATTTTAAAGTGCAATTGATAAAGCAAAGAAAAACTGCAATAGAATCGAATAACCGAAATAGAAACACGCAAATGTGTCTGTATTTGGGCGTTGTGGAGCATTTGGTGGATGTGGTCGCCTATTGTGTGTGCCGTGTGCTGGAGCTAACGTTGCTCACCTTCATGATGATGTGCAGCACGGCCAAAGCCAAGCTGGCCAATGTGCAACACGGCCGCAACAACAACGAACTGACTCTGGTCGAGCAATGACAAAGAGCCGGACAGGACGTCGACGACTTTACAAGCTGTGCGTGCACTCGGGGATTGGGGGACTAGGGGACTAGGGCAATGTGTGACATTTTAATTTAAGTGACTTTTCTACAATCTATGTAATTTTCGCAAAGAACAAATAAATAACGGCATATATGTATTTGTGTGCGTGTGTTAAGTGTGTGTCTGCCATGGGATTAAATATATTCGGCCAGAAGACACTGGCAAATGCTATTCGACCAATGGAGCCATAATTTAGCATAGCAAAGCATTGGCCCACGGCGAGGATTTGCTTGTTAACATTGTTGTTGTTGCTGCTGTTGTTGGCTTGCGGTTGTTGTTTGTTGTGCTCGCTGTTTGCTTAGCCGTTTATTGTACTTATTAACATTGGCCGGCAGCAGGGCCATTTGCATGATGATAAAGTATCGACTGGGGCTTACACATGTACCAATTTATTTATTTATCTTCCTCTTCCACACGCTTTCTGTATTGGTGTGAGTGTGTGTGTGTGAGGCACTTTGTTTTGGCGCCTGCAAATATGCTACAGTTCTGGCAAACATTTTATTGCTGTCCCATCCTTCGTAGGTTACCCTCTCCTCTCTCTCTCGCTCTCTCTGTGGAGCCGTAACCAAGTTTAAGCAATTGTATTCCCTGTTCTACAGTCTCTATCTCTGTTTCGGATTTTTGGTATATTTATGTAGTTGTTTACAGTTGGTTGCCGTTGCTCGTTGCCTCTGGCAATGGTTTCGCATAAATTTATTGAAATTGTACGTGCAAATTGGAGTAAAGTTTATTGCACTGTCACACACACACACACACAGATAATAGCTCATTATTATTATTATTATGGCAAGTACTTTTGTATTTACATACTCTTATCAGGATGTGATTAACAGCGCCTTTGTTATCATCCTTTAAGTCATAATGTCAGACAAAAAGAAGAATATTGTAGTCGGGTGTAATCAACTACGCAATACTCATCAAAGTATAATAATTATTATGAATGTTATTTTTAATAAACTTTTTCAGCAAGTTTTTTATAGGAGGTCATCAGAAAACTGTTTGTCAAAGTTTGTAACACAAGCTCTTTAATAGATATTATAGATATATGTATTAACATTAAATTATATTCCTAATTCGAACATCACTATCACTAACCCAATATACTCCGTTCAGCTCATCTAGACAGCTTGGTGATCCAAATCAAAGTTTCATATAATGTAATTTTAACAAAATTCCCAGCAATATGGATACGATCGAAAAAAAGCAAAAGGCAACAATTTCTGAAATCGGTGGTGCGAGCAAATTGAAAGCGGCGCAGTCGCTTAATTTAACGGAGGGCGACATAATTGAGCCGATAGTGTACGACTATATGAAATATGCCAATAAGAAGAAGAGCAAGGGACGACACGGACACGGACACGGACCCGGCCAAGGCAAGGTCAAGAAATGTGTGTCCTTTAAGCATGTCGTTGAACTTGTGACTTTCACCGATGACTGGAAAATGCAGACAAGCGAAAGCAGCTTGCGCTCCGAGGACCAACAGGTAATTATATGATTTGTCGATCTATCTAATTTATCGATCTTTCTTTGCTCAGCGCAAGAGCCCAAACATGAAGCGTAATTTTTGATCAGTCCCGCTACGCAGCTATGTATTTTGTTCATTTTATGTATGCAAAAATTGGAAACAGTAATAAATTAAATTTTATCTTTGTCGGTTGCGCTGATCGAATCACTCAAATATATTTAATTTATCGATCTTTCTTTGCGCAGCGCAAGTGCCGAAACATGAAGCGTAATTTTTGATCGGTTTAGTTGGAAAAAATTGGAAACAATAATAAATTTATTTAGCTTTATCCTTGTTGGCTGCGGTGAACATGTTGCACTTCAGCTTGTTCATGATGTTGCAAATGACATATTCGCCACGATCTTTGCCTTTAAAATCGGTAGTCTTGATGCCCTCATCCATGGTGCGAATCATTTCCTTCCAGAGCCCCTCGGCGCAATGATTGTGGCCCAGATGGCACATCAGATCCACACAGGTGGACACAATGCCATACGGCGAGAGCACCTTGTAGTTGGTCAGCGATAGTTTCGTCTGGAGCGGCTTGAATACCGCATGATGGTCACCGATCTCGATCGATGAGAACAGATTGGCGCCGCCACAAATGCAACTGCAGATGGTGGCCATGAAGGTGCCGTTCACATCGGAGGAGAGCAGCACATCGAAATGATTGGGATCAAGTATTAAACGGGACACGCACCGATTCAGCTCCATTGGCTCCAGTTCGATCTCCGGAAAATGTTTCTTCTGCAGGTGGTACGCAATGTCCACCAAAAGGCCATCGGTCTTTGGCCACTCGGACGCCTTGTGGACAATGGTGACCTTTTTGCGCTGCTTCTTCATCACAGTTTTGAAGGCGAACCACAGGAATCTCTCGTACGCTTTGTTGGTGACGACGCGCAGACCCTCGACCACACCCTCAACGGGTGAATACTCCAGTTCCGCATAGTTGCCCATATTGTTTTGGGCGATCAGTTCGATGTCGACGCCGGGAAAGCGACAATTGAAGCCCGGAAAGCTCTGCACATGGGTCTGGAACACATAAAGATCAAGATCGTTGCACACTTTCAACGACTTCTTCTTGGACACAGCATCGTGGACAATATCGACATGGATGGCAGCACGATTCCGTAGCACCGAATTCAAATACTCATCGCCCTGATCCACATAGATGCGCTGCACATCCACCGGCACCCGGGCGCTGCTCAACAGAGATTGCACATAGCGGGCGCCCATTTTGCCAATGATGCTATCGCCGCAGAGTAGTGTTACGTGGGTGATGCCGCCGTATTTGGATCGCGGCATTACATTTATATTGTCCGCACGCACATCACCTTTGCTCATGAACACATTGTGTCCGGTTACGTTTGCGGAATCGGCTAAACAACGACGTCTGCAGACCGCAAGGCAAACCGAGGTTGGCAACCATTTCAAGGATAACTGACGCCTGAGCATAATTTTTGGTTTTGTCCTTTTCTACGAAATTTTTTTTTTCAAACTCACTGATCGAAAGTCCACTTTGATTTGAGAATTACAACAACGGAGAGCCTTCTAATTGCCAACCAATTTGCTTTTCCTGTCAACGGAGAGAAACGGAAAACCCACAAAAAATAATACAAACCAAAAAAAAAAGATAATTATCAATTGACATCTCTACTCTTTATTCTCCTAGCGATTAGGTTATGTGTGTTAAGAGGACTAGATATCCCAGCAAACATTCTTGTTGGGACACGGACAGCCATCGATTCCGTAGTTGCCGATGAGAACTTCCGTTTGGGTGCCCTTCTCGGTGCTCATCTCGATGCGCCAAGCATCTTTGTGATAGTACTTTTCCGGCAGGTAATACACTGGTATATCCTTCACCAGTTTCAGGTGATCCTTGAGCAGCATCATCGCCATTTCCGGGGAGGTGCGCGTCGCCTGTAAAGTATATGGCCTCTTCTTCACCTGCCGTATGGCCGGCTCCAGTTTCAATCGACTATGCGGTATAAACGCATCCAGATTCCTGTCCAGTTCGTCCATCTGCTGCTTGTGTATGATCTGGCACATTTCGCAACGACACTTGCCGCCATGGTAGCAGTAACGCTTCGTCCCATCGTCATCGACTACGATGAGTGGGACACATACTGGCGGCGGCGCCGGCTGTGGCTCCGTCTGTGTGACTTTCGTGGCTTGGGCTGGTTCTGAATACATTCTGTGGCTGTGGGTCAACTAGGAGAATTCCGGAGAGAGATGTCCGAACTAAAAGCTGACTACAATATGTTTACTCTGCGTTTGATCTGAAATCCCATCAGCAGTTGACAAACTCACAATTTCTAAATTGTCGGAGCACATGTGATTCAGCTTGTATGCCAAAGTTGCTGCTCTGCTGATCAGCGATCAGTGATCAGTAGTGATCAGTGATCGGAAAGAGCAACGCCTTTGGCATGCAAGCGCATCTGCGCGAAATTCAGCCTTGGCACATTGTTTTCGGGCCCCAACAGTAGATATTGTGACGGATGTCCTTGGACGCAGGTGAATCCTTCTCCAATCCACATTGGCTGCAAACACGGCACGCAGCCTTTGTTGGCCAGCGTTTGTTTTCGGTAATCAACTTGGCGTAGTACATCTTCAGTTCTCGATAGCGCACCTCCTTGAAAAACTGTTTGATCAGCCGGGAATCCTCGTCCGAGCAAGTGTTCTCTGGACACTGATCTGCGCATTCTTCGCAGCCTCCTTTGTTGTCACTCAAAACGTTTAACTTTTTTATCGGCTTCTTTTTACGTTTTTGACTAATCTTCGAGCTTTGGGAATTGATGGCGGCAACCAAATTGCTAAAGCTGCTCGATCTGTCAACTGCGGGAGTATTGGTGCCATTCGTGAACGTTTGAATGTAACCCTGAGGATTGGTGAAAGATCCTGTGATGCCGACCCTATACCATTTTGGCCACATGTCTTCTTCGGTAAAATTGAAATTTTGAATTTTAAAGCGAAACAAAAGTCGAAAAATGTATATGAATAATTATATTTTTATTCGTTCACAAGGTGAAAAGAGTATATTCATTAAGAGTATATTATATTAAATATATATAATAACAATAATAATACTAATAGTTTTTTTAAAATATATTCTCTTTTTAAGTATTTAATTTGTATATCAGTAATGAAATCGCCAAGTTCATATTATAGGGTATTATATTTGTATGGGAACAACCATAATTATGACCGAAAAAGAGTATTACACAGTCGGTAGAGCTCGACTTTTAGACTTTAGACTTTTGGATAGATTATTAAAGAAGCTCGGAGATATTTTAATAAACTCACTGGGTTAAAACGACAGATAATTTTAGATCCGAGACAGATAAGAATGCTTATCATCATGTTTAAATTAACTGACAGACGACAGCCTCCGGTCAGTGCAGTGGAAACCTTTTACGGAACAACTCCTGAGAAATGTCGCTAGTAATTGAGCATGAAATCGAATGGCTGACCACGAGCATCCTGCCAAAGATCCTGCGCATCGGACGCCTAATAGAGAGCTACAGCGCTGAATTGGCGGACACATTCCAAGTGGAGAACATTGCAATCGATGTAATCAGTGGCAAGGAGTCTTACATGTTGACCTTGTGCTACAGGGCAACAATCAATTTCAAATACGCCAACGAAGAGCAGCAAGTGAAGCTTATTATCAAGGTATACTTAATATCACACTATGTTTTACTTAATTAGAGCTTATGATGAAATGGCATGATAATGAACATCTTTTTATCGCGCTCACTAAATGATAGAACTAATTACTTTATGGATTACGTGACGATCTTTGCAGAAAACACCAAAAGTAGAGCCTAAAGTGTACGACACAATACAGTTTGATGATCTCTTCAGCAATGAGGTTGAATTCTACTCCGAGATACTTCCAATTATCCAAGCGCAGACCAATGGCGAATTTGCCGCACCCAAGTATTATTACAGCGAGATCAAACCGAACTCTGCACTGATCATTTTGAGCGATTTTGCGGCGGATGGCTGGACTGTGGCCAAGGACAGATTCGGGCTGAGTCTGGAGCATGCACGCATTGCGGGTGAGCAGCAAATCAATGAATGTTGAGCATGTCAATTAAGATAATCATTCCGACAGTCAAGTACTTGGGCAGATTTCACGGCTTCGGCTATGCCATGAAGCACAATCAGAAGGAGCGCTTCCAGGAGCTGACGAGCAAACTCAGGGAAGCACGCTTTGCCAATGACTCGACACATCGACCATGGATATTGAAAAATTTGACCGGTCTTAAGCGAGCAGAGATCGTAGTTAATATGTACCATCCAGATGTGGACATGCAGTTCGTCAGGCAATATCAGGAGCTGGTATACAGTTACGTGGGCTATGGACGCCAGCGTGTTGTGCCCAGGGAGCCATATTCCACGCTCTGCCACTCCGACTATTTGCGCAATAATCTGGCCTACAAGTACGACACGGACAGCAGTGGCCAGCCAGTGGACATCATGATGTTCGACTACCAGACAATGCGTCTCTGCTCGCCCATGGTCGATCTGGCCGTTTTCATGGCCCTCTCCCTCCTCGCCGATGTGCGCCACAAACATTTCGACAGTCTCTTTGATGATTATTGCAATGCGCTCTTTGAAAGCTACACGAAGCAATCAACTCAGCCACTGCCAGCTTTCTTGAAGTAATTTTCCATTCTGAAATTATTGTATGAATTTTAAAATGAGAATTATTATTGTTTTGCAGCCGCGACGACTTACTAAAGGAGTACATCCGATTTTTGCCATACGCTGGGCATATCACGAGCCACTTTCTGATGGTGCTGGTGGAGCCACCAACCGCATCCGCGGAGGAAATGTTCAACAAGCAGTTTACGGATGCAGATGTCGTTCGGGAAGCTTTAAAACAAGGCGGCGAAATCGTGGATCGTGAACTTGCCCATCAGATAAAGGAAATGTACGATCTAAGCCGTTTGCACAAAGTTCAAATAGATGAGGATATCGATACATCAGCTTGGATTGAAGAGGCGCACAAATTTGTAACAGAGAAAAATTTGCTATACGAACGAGCTTAAGCATATTTCTATTACAGGGTATCCTCTACTTCACTAAAACTTAACACTGTCTCAATTTGTTGCTCTGTGTATTAAATGTTTACTTGTTGCGAATTTCGCTTTTCAATTTTGTATTTCATATTTTTACGCTTTCGCTATGCTTTTCATATATCTTATCTGGAACGTGAGGGATATGATACTATCAGGAAGCCGCCCGCATAGTGCGTTTAAATGCTCATTCAATTCGACTGGGCAAAATAAATTGTATTACAGAAATCAAACACAAATATACACACTAATATTTATCTATAAATAGATGAACATAGTATATGTGTGTTTGTTCGTTATTTCTCGCTTAAAACACGCTGCGCCAAGTCGCCAAACGATCAGTTGTGCGGTATTTACGAAGCCGACCGGTTCTCAAAAATACTGTCTGATAATGGCGCTGATCGTCGATAAGGAAGTCGAGTGGCTGACCACTGAAATCTTGCCGCTGATACTGAAAAACGGGCGTCTGGTGGACAATTACAATGAATCGCAGCTGAGCACATTCAAAGTGGGGGACATTAAAATCGCCGTAATTGGACCCGAAGAGGCGTTCATGTTTACGCAATGCTACCGAGCGACAATCAACTTTGAACTTGCAGGTGAGCGGCAGCAGCGCAAATTTGTTGTTAAGGTGGGTTTACAAATAATCAACATATACTATAATTTCGGATCGAGCTCAGAATGAAAATCTAAACACATTTGCATTCACAGAAAACGCCAGAGGTGCCGCCTGAAGTTTACAAAAACACACAATTCGACGATCTGTTCCATAACGAAATTAGCTTCTATACCGGCGTACTTCCGCTTATCCAAAAGCTGAGCAATGGCACATTTGCCGCACCCAAGTATTATTACAGCGAGGTCAAGCCGAACTCAGCACTGATCATTCTGGGCGATTTTGCGGAAGATGGCTGGACTGTGACCAAGGACAGATTTGGCCTGAGTCTGGAGCATGCACGCATTGCGGGTGAGCAGCAGATCAATGAATGTTGAGCATTTCAATTAAGACAACCATTCCGACAGTCAAGTACTTGGGAGAATTTCACGGCTTTGGCTATGCCATGAAGCACAATCAGAGGGAGCGCTTCGAGGAGCTTTCGCGCCAGTTCAGGGAATCACGTTATGCCAATGATGAAATTCTTGCAGACTGGAAGACAGTGGGAAAGGCTTCAATGGACCGCGCTGCGAAGGCAACAAGCATTTACCAGCCCGGCGTGGACAAGAACTTTATCAAAAAGTTCCAGCAACTGGTCGGTGTGAACAGTATGGGCTATGGGCGGCAGCGTGTGGCGCCCAGGGAGCCACTCTCCACCCTCTGTCACGGCGACTATTTGAGAAACAATGTGGCTTACAAGTACGACACGGACAGCAGTGGCACTCCCGTAGACATTATGATGTTTGACTTTCAGACAATGCGTCTCTGCTCGCCCATGATCGATCTCTCCGTCTTTCTGGCTAATTCCGTGCTGGCAGATGTGCGTTACCCACATTTCGATACGATTTTCGATGACTACAGCACAGCGCTCTTCGACAGCTACACGAAGCACTCGGAGCAGGAATTTCCGGAGTTTTTAAAGTACTAAAAAAACCAATTGACAAATTACTTGATTTCAAAATTTACGTTTTCTTGCAGTCGCGAGAATTTGCTGAAGGAGTACATCCGGTTTCTGCCCTACTCTGTAAGCATCTCATCATATTTCCTAATGATGCTGGTCGATCCTCCCACAGAGACGATTTCCGAAATGTTTACCATGCAAAAAACAGAGGAGCAACTCATACAGGAGACTATGACGATGGGCGGTGAACTTGTCGATCGTGAGATTGCCCACCAAATGAAGGAAATGTTTGAGCTGAGCCGCTTGCATAACGTTGAAATTGATGAAGACATCGATAGCACAAGTTGGATCAATAGTGCGGAATTGGAATAAGTATATTGCTCTTTAGAATGAGTTCTTATTTATGGCACAAGAAGCTCGTGTCATTGTGACCCAGCAATCAATAATTAAGATTTGGCGTTTGCAAATGCTTTTCTTATCTTTAACTGGTGCTTTGTATATTTTGTTAGTATTGATTATTTGTGATTGGCTTTGTGACTGTGTGTTACTGTGAACATATGTATGTTTATGTTAACTCGTTTTCCGATCTAAATCGCTGTTTAATAAACTAACAAATATGTGTATGTGCATGTGTGTGTGTAGCTATCAAGTGCTGCCACTAGATTCGCACAGCTGGTGTGGCAACACTGATTTTAGTTGTTTAATGAAGCGTGGCAACACTGTCATTTTCCATATGTGAGCGCAAGTTCCTGTTGATTTCTATAAAGAAAATGTTGCAACCAACCCGGCAGCAGGTGCTTCGCCTTTATAAGCATCTCATAAAATACGGCAATCACTTGAAGCTTACGGATAAGAATTACTTTCTCGGTCGGGTGCGACACGAGTTCCGTGAGAATCGGCAACTAACGAGTCCCCTAGAAATAGAATTCAACTTCAAGGTGTGTTTTTTGTTGTTGTTTATTATATCACAATTAGTACAAAAGTTATTAACTGGATTTTTACGCAGCGCGGTGAGACATTGCTCAAGAAAGGCCGCATACTCTAGGGATGCTCAAGTTGCGTTCCTTGGCTGGATCACTCTCCAGCAACCTGTGCCGGCTGGCGTCGACTGCTCACTTAGACTTTTCACGCTATCCAAGCCTCCAGGAATCGGATATCGAGGAGACATTAATGCGCGGCAGCGGCCCAGGTGGACAGGCCGTGAACAAAACCAACAATTGCGTCTTTCTGCGTCATCTGCCAACGGGCATCACCGTTAAGTGTCATCTTCACCGTTTGGCTTCCAAAAATCGTGTTGAGGCTCGCAAAATACTGTTGGAAAAGCTGGATGCGCATCTAAATGGAGAACAATCAATTGCGGCGCAGCAGAAGGTGCTAGATCAGAAAAAGTCCACAGAGCGAAAACGTCGACAAAACAAATTGCAGGAGATGAAGAAGAACTGGCAGAGTCGGGAACAAGCAGACGCAGATGGAAATGTCGAAAAATGAGAATTGTATAAAATATTGGTTTATTAGAACAGTGCTACCAGCTGGAGAAATTGCCAAAGCCTGTTGTTACTTTCTTCTTCTTCGCCGGCTGTGCACCAGACAATTGTGATTGTGGGTCGGGTTTTTTTTGCACACTTGGTTTAAGGTATTTGCCGACACCCTCGCGATACGCTTTAAGTGGCTCGCTTAAGCGTTTTTGTTGCTCCAGCTTTGTGGCCGCCACCTGCTTGCTGGCTGCTTCCTCGGCACGTTCTTTGGCCAACTGTTCGATAGCTTCTTCAAACGGATTGACAAACACCTGAGCACTCTCTATTATAATATCCTCAATGGGCCTGTCCTTATTGTCCACCTCGATGTTTTCCATTTTCTGGAGCGTATCCAGACCGCCAACAAGTTTCCCAAATATTGTGTGTTTCCCGTCTAGCTGTTTGCAAGAACGATAGCTAATAAAGCTGGGGAGGAGCATTCGATTAAGATTGGCCGAATCTTTTTTAACGCCTGCAGCAGTTACTTACAACTGTGAGCCATTTGTGTTGGGCCCCGAGTTGGCCATTGAGAGTATTCCACGTCCAGTGTGCGTTAGATTCGGCTTGAACTCGTCCTCGAACATTTTGCCCCATATCGATTTGCCACCGGCTCCAGTGCCTGTAGGATCGCCTCCTTGTATCTGAGGTGAAATACAGAATTAACTATTTAATTTAAAGCCCAACTGGCTGCCACTTACAATAAAGTTCCTAATGGAACGGTGAAAGAGCACGTTATTGTAATATCCATCGGCGCAATGTTTGATAAAATTTTCGCAAGCGCGAGGTATCTGATCGCAGTAAAGCTCCAAATTCAGTGGCCCGAAGTTGGTGTTTAGGCGCACGTAGCCCTTCTTCTTGACCCGCTCGTACTTAACGAGGTCATCGTCAATGATGGCAGCCTCGATCTGAGATACGGGCATCATGGCAGTCGACGTAAAGCTTGCAGCAACTGCGCCAGTTGAATAATGTGCGGCATTAAATTTGTCTGCTGTGCGCTTGGAGCTGGATGGTGCCTCTTCTGCCGGCTGATAGTCTTTCTGCAGCTGTGCCAGCGTTTCTTTTGTTTCCAGATTCATGGTTTTGATGCGACCCAAGGGATCTTTACGCTCCAGCTGCTCTTCCGCGGTTAATACACGCAGATTCTTTTTAATGTGATAGAACCTAGATATATCGAACTTTTCCAAATGTTGTGGATCTTGTATGGTTATTATATCCTTGCGCTGGAACGGTGTGTCATCAATCAAATCCTTCCAGTTCTTGGTCTTAATATTTAGCTGATCAATGGCCTCCCAACAGTAAACGTTGCCCGTCGTACCCACAGCCACAATGTGCGAGTTCTTGCTGAAGGGCTTGAACAGAGCAGGGCAATGGTATTCGTCGTTGGCGTTCTTATGAAAGTTGAGCTTAATCAGCGACTTTGAATCCATTTTCTGGCCTGTTATGGGGTTCACTTTAAATGTTTTCAGGAAATTCAGTATAGCCTCATACTCAAAGACGTTGCCATTGAGATCACTGTAAGGCATCTCGAATGGTGCCATGGTTATACAGCAATTGCCAAATGGCAAACGTTTAAATTTAATATGCTCATTCTCCAAGGATTCCACTTTTTTGCCACCATAGAACTCGCTCCATTCGGTGTACGTTAAGTACCTAAAAGCAAACAACGAAACTTAGAAAGCAACTTTTATAAAACTATTTCACTTACATTTTATCCTTCTGATGCTGTCGTTTACCCATTTTTGTGGCTTTCTATGCAATTGCGAATTAAAAACAAACAAACACAACTAGATTTTTTTGTTTTATTTTCTGAATACGATATCTACAGTATTGTGGGGGCTGGCCGATAGACAACGCGTGCAACCAATTAACAGCTGTTAAGAGCTGTGATCACACTGTTTACCCAAGCTGAAGCCGCGTCAAATTTGTTATTGTTCATTTTTATCACTAACATGTCCGAGCCGCCACGAAAACCTGTATCAGAACCAAACATCGAGGAAGCCTTTAAAAGGCATAGTCCAATTGCAGACAAAGTCAAAGCTGAATTTGATAAAGCGCTCACGGAAATCTTTGCGGACATGGGGCAAGTTGTAGTTGTACTTTGAATTGCATGGGCGCAGACTAATATTGTTTTTGTTTTATATTGCAGTCCCATCTGCTTGGAACCGTTTGCGGCCATTCTGCTAGAGCATGAGAACACTATCCTGAACAAAGACACCTTAATCGAACGCGTGCGCATGCGTATGAGCCAGGTGTTGCCCAAGATAAATGAAAATTTCTTCGTTTCCAACGATGTGGGCAAGAAGCTGATTACCCTGGAGGTGCTGAAGGAGAAGTTCGAGCCCTATAAAGGCACCAACTGGTATGTGAAGTATAAAGTACACAGAAAGAATATAAATAAATAGTTTACTATTGTAGGAATGTTCACCAGATGACTCCTGAGGAACGCACAAGGCCGGTGCGTATGCGTCTTATGGATTCCAGCATACGCTTTATTCAAAAGCAGCTAAACTCTCAGGAAAGAGCTATAGAGGTCAGTTGCTTCGACATCTCTAATTATCTATTAACATTTTAAAATGCGCTCAGATTGCCATGACACAGAGCAGGGAGAATCGGGAACGCATACAAAACATTCAGAACGAGCGCGTTAAACTCTACGCTCTGATGCATCAGCAGACGGAGTACTACAAGGAAATGACGCCAAAATTAATAGATCTTACAAAACTAATGATAGAAAACAAAACCAATTGAAAATTTCTTTTATAATTAAGTTTTATTGTATATTCTAAGAAATATATTTAATACTTTTAAACATGAACGCATTCTTTAAAAACTCACCACGCCTATCGAAAATTTTGGTTCATTGACCAATCGATTAACATAACAGGCTCTTTAAATGTTAATTAGCAGGATAACAGATGCTGTACAAAATCCATAATTCGTTCGTTATGTTAACGCATTTTCATTACAATTTGTTCATCCTCCCGGTTAACTTCGTCTCGCATAAACTTGCAATTTCAGGATATATCCATTTTAAATTTAAATTTAACAATTGCACATAAAGTAAAAGAATCTGTTTTCGGCTAGACTACATGTGACATTTACAAAAGATATTTTTCGTTTTCGCTCAGCAAGTCCCTAGTTTTTCGGCTGTGCTTTGTGTCAATTCTTTTTATTTTTCAAGTATTGCACTTTTCACGGCCGGAAAAATTGGGAAGAGGCAGTTATTTTCATAAAATTTTTTGGCCGGTGCTTAATGTGCGAATATTTTGCTAGCACTTTTTTCCCGCGCTGGCAATGTTGATGCTGCCATTGCCATTTTCAGGACGGTATTTGTGACAATATGTAATTTTTAATAATTGTACAAATATCATATTGCACAACTCCCGGCCTAAAAATGAGCTAATGCACTCTGCAAAACTAAGAATAATAGTTAAGAAAAATATGTAATCACATTTAGGCCGTGCTATGTGACAATATGTTTATAATTATGTTGATCATATTGCACATCTCCCGGCCTATAAGTGTAAATGCATAATTCAGCAAATATAAATATGCCTATACATTTGTATGTACGTGCAATTTGTGTGAAAAGCAGGTCCCGTTAGGACAACGATCGAGCACTGAGAGTAGCGAGTGTGAGCGAGACAAACGAATGGCGCCGAGCAGAGTCTGCTTCTAAGAATTCGGCGTTAGCTTTTGTGCCGTCGAACTTTTTCTAATTCTGCTTTCAGTGCTCTTTCGTTAGCATTGTCTGTGTTATACCATACTGTTTTTTTTCTTTGTATGTATGTGCATACAAATTTGTCATTATACGAGACGTTAAAATTCGAAATGTCGGGATTTTCAGATAAAGTTTATTAAATTTTACAAAGTTAAATATTAAGCAGGAATTAATTGTTTCATATAATCCACATTATTAAATTGCAAAATCGAAGGTAATTGCACAAATGCGTTAGGGTTTGTTAACTATATATTTTAAGCATTACATAACGCACACAAGTCGCTTTTTAATAAGATGTAAAATATAAATTTTAAAATTTAACGTATTTTTTGTCCACTGGCGCCATCTGCAGTATGTCGCGTGAAGTTCTTATAACAGGCATTCAGCGTGGCCAGGAACCATTCTAAGTCCAGATAACAGTGCTCTGTTAATTTAAAGGTAGTGTTAACAGACTCAAAGAGCGCGCTTTATTTAAATTAAATTATGATAGAATTACGGCAAATAGGCTTACCAAAATAGTATTGGAGTAAAGTTATGTATTATTTTACATTTTTTTTAAACTTATTGCTAGAGTATTTTGTTAATTTTAAATGGAAATACCAAACTTTTATTGAAAATAAGTCAATGATTATAATTAGAGTAATTGCAGTTTATGTTAAATCAATTGCACAGCTGTCTAATGTGGCAAACAAAGTGTGTAGATGGCTTGGTTAGTGCTCTCTTAAATGTAATAAGCAAATTTAATTAGCGCGCATCGTTGGTTGCATTTATTTGCACGTCATTTACCGTTGTTATTATCCGCGACCGTTCGCCGCCCACCGCTTGTGATGCTCCTCTGGCCAGCTAGCCGAATGATAGGCGGAGGCATCCGCTTTACTGGTCATTGGTTTGGAAAACTAACAAGAAGTTTGCAGCCTGTCCCCTCCCCCAACCCAACCCCAACCGCAGCGATAAAAGAAAAAGAAGCAGACGAAACAGCATAAAGTGCTGCATTTTGGTCGAGCACGCGCGGCCAACAAGTGTGAAATTGAGTGCATATAACATGGCATAATGGCTGTAGGTCCGGTCGAAGCACCAAACGAAGCACCAATCTTGGGCCGTTGGGCCGGACTGCGCCAGATGACCACCAAAAAAGAACGGTGCTGTCTGTCTGTCTGCCTGAGGTGGTGCCTGGCAAAAGCGGAAGCTGGCTCGGTACAGTGAACTTCGGTATAGCGAAGTTGCATTGTTTGCTTTAATTCGAAATCGTTTGATGCATTGTTAGATTAGCTTGTCTGAGAACTTGAGCTCCACACGGCCGCTGTTGGCGACAATAATTAAATGTTTGCTTTGACAACATCAACAGACACAACAACAAGAACAGCGGTGATGCAGCAACAACAATAACAAAGGCTAGATTATGTAATTGCCTGTAAAAACTTTGCGCTCCCACAATTTCTCATTTAGCCATTGGCAACCGGCTGATTTTTATCGTATTCTTTGAGCTGCGAGAGTGTTCGTGTGAGAGCGATCCTTGCAGCATGGCTGCCAATCGCTCGCCCTCTCTCTCTCTCTTCTTTTCACTCTCCAATTTTGCATGCACACGCTATAAAGCTTTAGCTCGCAAAAGCTCTTGTGTGGGTGAGCGTTTATTTTTGTGTGCAATTTGTTAAACCGCGCTTAATTTGCGTTAAATAAACATTTAAAGTTAGTTTTATTAGAGTTATAAAGTGTTAAAACTCTTTGAGCGCCTGAAAAACTTGAGCAAGCGCGGCACAGTGGCCACATTCGCTCAACCAAGCGAGCAAAAAAACCAAAAAAAGCGGCAGACGTCACGCGCAGTCGCAAGCGTCGGCTTCAACTGATGCTCGGCTGGCTGCGAGTGTTCAGTTACGTTGCGACCAGCGTGCGGTTTGGACGTGTTTTCGTCGTGTTCAGCGTTCAGTAAGCCGAAGACGTGTTGTGCAGTGTGTGTGCCTGAGTGTGTGTGTGTGTGTGTGTGTACGTATGTGTGTTGTTGGTGGTTTTTTGTTGTGTTTATTTGCCCGTTGATTTGTTGAGTTTTCGATGTTTTCGACGTTTACCACTAGCCGTTGGCCAGCAGCCTCGGCCGCTACTTGACTGGCATTCTCTTTAGCACTCCGGCTTTGTTTCATAATATTAATCGGCGTGTGTATGTGTGCGTGTGTGTGTGTGCATGTGTGTGTGTGTGCATGTGTGACTATCAAAGAATATAAATGAAATGTGTGGTGGCTCTTGTGGAGCATGTGCCGTTGTTTCTCAGTTCTTTTGTGCAAACCAATAATAATAATAATAATGCCGTTTGTCTTTCCGTTCTCGACTAATTAGATACAAATTTTGGTGGCGGCGAAAATGGTTGCAGCGCAACAAAAACATTTGTGGCATGCCTTATGCCTGGCAGCATTCGTATATTGTGGATCAGCGCAGGCGAAGGGTAAGTGAAAAGCGATATTCAATTTGTATTTTTGTATGCTTTAAGTGCAAAAGAGCTTTTAAGTTGGGACGTTCGGTTCACACAGCTGCAATTAAGCTTTGCCTCGCACAAACACACAGACACACAGACACTCGCAGCTGCGCTCATGATGTCATTTTGTGCGCAATCAAATACGAAAATGGTTAATTCGCCGCAAAACTGACCTCGTTTTCGCTTGAAGTGCGCTCGCCCTGCGGCAATTCGAAGCTTAACGCTGTTCGATATGCGCGGGGGTGTTCGCATGCGTGTCCGTGCGAGCGTTTAACGGTTTGTCGCGCAAAAACAAAGCAGATGTGAAGAAGTTCAAAGCGAAACAAACGACTCTGGCAACGAACTTGGCTAATAAAGTCGCCTGGTCTCTCAGGCAGTGTGGGCCCTGCCATGATTCACTCACTGCCTGTCCGAACTGTGCCTGCGCTTATAAGGCAGGCAACACAACACACACAACACACAACACCCCACCCACCACTCATAAACTCATGCATACTCACAAAAACAAAGCCTCACACATTAGTCATTAACTTGAGAAGCGCGCTGCAAGTTGCCATACAGAGTCAAGAGGCAGCAAACAAAAGCGGCAAAAACAAAAGAGCAACACAAGAGCGAAGACAACAACAAAAATACTAAAATGAAGAAAAAACAACACACCTACACAAGTCACAATAACACAGGAAGGGCAACATGACACGCTGAAAATGAACAGAAGAAAAAAAAAAACACATATAATACTATATATGAGCAGATAGAAAAGCTAACTTGGTCACTGGAATACCCTAGGCAAATTGTAAAATTGGGTTCTTAAAAACTGACATAAAAAGAACTAATGTTATTTAGTATAAAATTAGTCTTGACTATGCATAAATTAGGTGTGAATACACAAACAAAAGTTGATTAATTGTTAGAATAATTTTCTCACTTAAAATAAGCTAAAAAGTTCTTCTTAAAAATAATTTTATTTTAGACAATTTTTGGACTTGGTTTCAGGAAACATTCTGGATATTTTCGCTTTATGTATGCATATAAATTAATATATTCCAGAATATATCCTAAGTCGTCTTCTAATTTCACACAAAATTTTAATAGCCATTTTAGTGTAGGGCATAAAAACAACGCTGGCCATGGCACAAGATAATATCAAAGCAAAAAGCGCGAGAATTAAATGAGAAATCTATGCCCACATACGATACGATACGATACGATACATCATATATATATACCTATATGTATTTGGACGTGCTTATTAAAAAGCAATCATGCGCTGTGCCCAAGCCAAGAGTTTTACTTATTTTACTTATTCTAAGTACAGAAAGAAAAACAAAAAAGTAAGAAGAACACGCGGCCAATAAGCGCCTGACATTGGCCTTTGTGCGAATGCTGCCTGCTGCCGCAACTGACCATATACGAAACAGCAACAAAAAAAAAAGCCAAGCAGCTTTATTTATAAACGCGCAACTCAAGTGCAAAAATTGCGCAAAAAATGAAGCGATAAAAAAACGGGCGACACTCAAACGTGTAGGCGAAACAGGTCCCAATTGAGTTGGCTAAAAACAAAATGCAGCCTAATGTACACAAACAGATACAGTAACAGATCGAAATATATATATTTGTATGTGTACATTATGTATATGTTGTATATTATAAAGCTGACGTATGGTCTGAGCAGCTGCTGCCGCAGACGGCGATAATTTACGAGAGAGAGCTCAGAAGACGCACAGCCGAACTGAGCGACAGTCTCGAGAGTACAACTCTGTCTGTGGCCGGCGGGGCAGCTGTGGCAGACAGAAAGCAACAGCAGCTAAAGCTGAAAGCTAAATTGCTGGGCTGCCAGTGTGGGGCGTGCCAGAAAACAACAAAAAAAGAAGAAGAAGTAGAATAAACAGACAAAATATAAAAAAAAAACGCCAAAGCGAAACTTTTTTCTAGCATCTGCATTGGGAAAAGTAAAAGTTAACAAAAGTTAAATGAAACTTGTCTAAGCATTGTTTTAAGGCTTTAATCTTTGCGATCTGCAATTTAATATATATACAAAAAGACCTTTAAATCGGGTACTAAATAAATTAGAAATTGCTTAAAAAAGATTTATAAAACTTGAGATGATGATCTCATTGCTCTTGCTTGTGAGCGTCACAGCTGAGCGAACCGAGACCAGATCGTCCGTTCGCCTGACTTACGGCCGGGCCAAAAAGGAAACTGACAAATCATCGAACTGTGATTAACTCGTTTAATTGTTGGCTAAGCAGCGCACGCGACGACGACGACGACGACGACGGCGACCTTGTGTTCGGCTCAGGCAGGGGGTAACTCTGTTCCCACTCTCCCTTTGTTTTGTCGGTGCATCATTTAATTTATGGCCAGAACGAATCAACAACAAACGAATGACTTAGACAGCGAACTTGCCATGGAATAATATATCGATGCACTGCCCAGTTGTAAATCTTGCAGTCAAACAGCGTCCATTTAAATAACATGCGACACAAACAGCAACAACAACAGCAACAACAACAACAGCAGCAGCAAGGCGCATTATGTGGCTGCAGAGCTCGCATTAAGACAAAACATTGACAATCGCATTGTGTGAGGGGGAGCAGCGGACACAACATAAACTAGCCACAACAACAACAACAATAATGATCAGTGCGCTTTGACAAGCGACAGTCGCCACAGACTTTGCCACAGAGTTGCAGGCACTGCCTAAAAGGACAAACAAACGAAATGCTCGTAATAATAAAGAAATTGCGCGCCAAACGTTGTCCACTATCTCTGGCTCCCTCTCCTTGTCTCTGTCTCTCTCTCATGTTACACACATTATGCCAACGGGCTGGCCAGTTGAACAACGTTGCCAAAGACCAGGCCAGGTTTCTGGCACAGACAGGCCAGCGCAGGATGATGATGAAGCTGATGCCACACAAGGCAAATAAACCGCTTGACTTTGCCTCTGCCTCTGAGTTGGAGTTGCTTCGACTCGCGACTACGCTTTACATTTTTGCCTTATGTGTGTGAAAAATGCCAATTTTAGAGCAAGTTCAACTCATGTGTGTGTGTGTGTGAAAAATTGCCCGTCTAGACAAGCGCAGCAGCCGGAAAAACAGCAACAACAACAATCAAAGCCTTTTGCTAAGCTAATAAAATCGAGCTGCGATTGGGGCAACTGCTGGCCGCAGACTCGTGTCTGTTGTTGTGGGCTGGCCTCATGTTGTCCAACCTCCCCTCTGAACTCTTAACCCATTGTTGCCATTAACATTGATCTACCACTGACCCACAGCGCTAACATTTCTTTCTTCTTTTTAAAGGATTTACGATAATTATTTATACATTTATTTTTGATTTACTTTTATTTGTGCTAAGATCTTAAAGTTCGATCATCTAAAAGCTGATCTCATGCAATTAAATAGGACCTGTTTTCGACAAACATGTTCTAAATAAGTTTTTTGTTTGCTGTTTCTGTTAATAATAAAATGTTGTGAGTTAACAGAGTTATGTTAGACGAAAAAGCTCAGAGATAACAGTGTGCATTTTAACAAGTTTTGAAGAAATTTGACATATATTTTTATTATATATCATAAAAAAATTCCCTTTAAGCTGTCAATCAAATTAATCCTTTCTCACTTCACCACAAGTTGATCAATGGGTTAAAAACTAACCAAGACAATGCGTTGCAGCGATCCCCCCCGATCCGCTGCCAGCTTTAAGTGCCCGCTGCGAGTTAGCTGGAAAAAAAGTAAGCTGGGCTGCTTGCAGTGGAGTCTGTGCGGCATTTGGCTGATTAAAAGGCAGCGATAAGAAAACGAGCAAATCGAAAGGCGTCGGCTCGCTTTAAGGGCCCCATGTTCCTGATCAAGCCTGCCCCTGACTGACCACCCTCCTCCACCCCTCCCCGTCACACTGCTGACCAGGCATTTGTCATCGAGTGCACGCCATCTTTGTGCCGGCATTTTATTGAATTACAATCCGATCGTATCGGATGTGTATCGCTCTGCAGTTGGGCTCAGCTCCGAATTGCTGCCAGTTGCAGTCGATTCCTGGACAAGGACAACTCACTCACGCATTCGTTTTTTAATTAGCCAGCAGCAACAGCAACAGCAAAATATACGAAAATGCGAATAAAATGCTGTTGTATACACATTTTTTTCGATTTGGCCAGACTTTTACCGTTAGGCTGACCATTTTGGCAACGGGCCGAAACACAAAATCTGACATACTGCATGGCAGGCGGAGCGACGCGGCCAAAATGAAAGCCTAAAAGGCTTTAAAACTCTGCGCCAAGTCGGTTGCCAGCGCGCTGGTCAGCCGCACAATCAATTCGCGCTCCCAAGCCATTTCAATTCCGATACATGTGTGTGTGTGTGTGTGTGTGTCGCGAATTGCGTAGCATGAACCTGGCCAGAGACCAACTCTAACTGTATACCGCCACACTGGCAACACTTAACGGGTTTGGCACACCTCCAGCAAAAGCAAAAAGCAAAAAGCAAAAGCAAAACCCATGCGTATTACACAAGACTAATTGTATTAGGCAGCAGCAGCAGCAGCAGCCACTTGCAACAACTTGCAACTGCCACATGGAAATGTATAACAAAAGTGGCTTAGTTGTGCTGCAAGACTCAAACTCAAAATGATATAACTGCACACAAATTTGGCATGGGAATCGGGCAGAGCTACCAAAATCTGAAGTCTACTTTTAGCTATGCTTGTTATTAAATCTTGGGAACTGACTTTCATTGTTTCAGGCAGCTGTTAAGCTGCAAATGTGCACGAAATTTAAATACCACTACAAATTCCAAAACTAAATGAATTCCTCTTTAAATGAATGCACTGAAATTTGCATCAATCATAAAAACATCTGACAAATAAACACAATAACAAAATATATATATATAAAAATATGAAAATGCATTTAATTTGTGGTTTAAATTGTATTTGCTGCTATTTTAAATTATTTTGTGGTTAATTTGAACAGATATATACAGCGAAAAAATAACAAGAAAACACAAAATTCTTTCAAATCAAACTTGATTTTTTCGTCTTTCTAGTTTCTATATTTAATTTTACAACAAAAAAAGTGCAATACTTCATCTAACGAAATGGATTCAGAAGAAAAAAACCGATATATATCTGATCTTCTATTGCTCGACTATTTCAATATACACACATATGAGAAATAGGAATATAAGAAATATAGGAGAATCTACAAAAAGTAAAGCATTTCTAACCACTCACAAGTTTTCATTGACAACATGATCCCAAATTTTCTAAATTTTCTGGTAAACAGGGTATTTCTTCGTTTGGCACACTTTACGAGATATTCTCAGACGTGCAAATGTGCTGGCAAATTGTCAACCGTCAGCGCAAGGGCAGCGTGTGCATATTTATGAGGCCTGTGGCCTGATAAGCGTAGATCATGGCCATAAACTTGGCCAGTTGAAGTAACTTTTTTTTTGCGTGTGAAAGCAATGCTAGGCAACAGGTGATACACTAGCGTGTGTATGTGTGTGTGTGGAATCTGGAGCAAATATTATGTAAATATCAGAGTAAGGAAAAAAAGTAAGCAAAAAGTAAGCAAAAAACAAACCTGAAGCTAATCCTGTGTGCAACCTACGCGGCAAGCAACTGCTGCCGCTTACCGTTAGGCGCAAAGTCGCCCAGTCCACGTTCACGTTCACGTCGATGTCGTTGTCGCTGTCGACTGTCCGGGCTGTCCGAGTGTCGATGTGGCCAAGTGGCTCGTTGGGTTTTTAATTACCAAACAGTGGTAACACTGTGCGTAGAGTCCGCTTTAAGGCGCTGCCGACGCCAGGCAAATAACGGCGCTGCGGCGTCAGAACAGGATCAGCGCCCCATGGAAATTAATAAGGCAGACAAGACGAGACAAGGGGGTGGGGGAGGGTGTGCAGGTGGGTAGCACTTAAGTGCGTAAGTTTCGGGCGCCTGCGGCGGCAGCTGGCTTAAAATATTGCTCGCCACAATTGCATAATTTATGCGAAATTTATTTAATCTATTAGACGCGCTGACCCGCAACGGGAGATGAAGATACGCACTTGAGAAACATAGAAACAACAAAAACAACAAAAAAAAAACGATAAAAAAAGTAGAAAAAAAAGAACATTTACAGAGTTTTGCTGTTGCAGCCGTCCCCGCATGATAAATTGCATGTCTAACTGCATGTGGCAAATTAATCATATTTATTTGTTGTCTGCTTGCTGTTCTCTGTTTGTCTGCTGAACGTTTGTTTGCTTCTTTCAATTTTCTTGTTGTTGTTGCTGTTGTTGCTTTCGTTACACATGAATTTTACTTGGCTTTTAAGCAAAACACGCGTTTATTGAGCCAACTGTGAAAAGCTGTTGTTGTTGTTGTTGTTGTGCTTTGATGGAGCGCATGCCAAATTCTCTGGAGATTGATGATGGCATCGCTGACGCTGCTGAGCAGCATATTGCATTGATTGCCAGCCATTCAGCTGGATACAATGCAAAAAAATAAATTTAGAACTCAAAAGAATTCAGGCAAACAAAAGACTCAGGCAACAAACTTGCAAATCAAAAAATGACTTAGACAACAAACTTGCAAATCAAATCAAACATTATGTAAGCAAGCAAACGAACAAAAAAAAATAAATGTATATAGATATATATATATGATAATTCTTTAGAATTCCGCTGTGTGCGCTTCTAATTGTGGCAGCAACTTTGTTTTGCATTTCATGGCCAAAACAATATGCGAAAGCTGGCTACAACAATAAGTTACCATGTTTGAGTGTTATGTTTGCCACGTTTCCACGTTTGTTGTTGTTGTTGTTGTTTTCGTTTGGCTGTTGTCATCGCATGTTGGCTGGCGCTCGGCCCGGCGCAATTTACGCACGCATAGCGTTGGCGGCGGCGTCTGCCCAAAGTCAATGACACTGCAAAAAAAAAGAAGACATTACACAAGTGGCTAGCAGCAACGACTATGATATACCCTATAAGTGCAGCTGAGCAAACAAAGTGCTTCAGCTGAAGAGAAACCCTTTCAGGTGAATAGCAACAAGAAGAATAAAATAAGTTTCATGTTCTTGCTTAACTGCAGCATCTACACACACACACACACACACACACACACTAGAAATTTTTTTTTTTATTGTCCAGACAAAAGAGTTTCCAGAGAGAACACATAAAATTTCTGCACAGAACCAAACAACTGCTTTATGGATGCGGCTATAAAAATGTGCTCATTATTATTGTAAGCGCTTTTAATGACAATAATAACAGGGCTGTGTGTGTGTGTTTGTGTGTGTGTGAGCAGCACATAAACACTTAATGTCATATGGTTTTTCATGTCTGTTATTTGGGATCTGTCGGCCTGTGGCCTCTTTAATTAGAGACAAAAAAGCAGACAGCGAGAAAAAACTGCGAGCAGAATTTGCTTTTCAGCACCTGATCAGCTGCTGCTCGTCTATATAATTATATAAACCTAGTTGCTGTGGATCTTATCGGGCGGTTGCTTGCTGCAGGCGTCCGTCTGTCTGTCGGACACTCTGTTTGGCTAGTTAATGAACGCATAATGAAAACTGGACGCGATAAAATCAGTGACAAAAAAGAATGTTTTTAATTAATTTATTGAATTGCTGTGTAACTGTAAATATAAAAGCGCACTGCGATCTGGAGCGGCCTCATAAAAATCTGTGAAAAATGATGGCTGAAACCTGGGCAGCAATGCCAACTGTCTAGCAAGTTTGTGTCTTCAGTCTTTTGATAGGCGAGCAGCCTGTCCGAAACCCGCCGGCTGCTTATCAAACATGCATGCGTTTGATGGCCAAATTACATGGCCATGGCCAAGGGTAACCGAAACCGCAAAAAGAGTAGCGCCCGCCCGTAATTGAAAAGAAATGCCCAAGATGCATATCCAAAACGGAATGCCAGCCCGAATTAACCAAGGAAAAGGAGGAAGGAAGGGAGGAGGAGGCAACTGCGGTGGCCACTTGGCTGGCGGCCAAAAACAAGCGAACTGCAATTTGCTTTGGCCAAACGTTGCCCGCTGCAATGGAGATCTGCAGAGATCTTTAGATCCAGGAAGCAAATAATTTTAGCCGTCCAAATGGTTTCGCTTTTCTTTACTTCAAGGGCAATTGCCAAACGCAAACTGAACTGAATTGGATTGGTTTGTTTTTGGTTTTGGTTTGGTTCGGTTTGCTTTGGGTGCTTTTGATTTGCATTGGGATTGGATTAGATTGGATTGGATGGGGTCCTCGAATTGAGTTTCTTTCGTTGTTGCTGGCTGATGTGTGGGAATGGCGCGTAATGCGATCTGCGGTTACACTAAACCACACATTTACACTAGACCACAACGATTTCGAAACGAAAATGGACGCTAGAATTGACTTTAGAAAATGATAATTTGCAAAGAATATTTGATGATATCAGCAATTGTTGGTAAATAAATATGTAGAGTATTTATAAAGAAGAATCAGCTATAATACTAAGAATAATATTAAAACACAGGAAATTAATGACTTATTTTTAAGGAATCAACCGACCATGAAGGTTATATAAGTTTACCGACCAGAAATATGTCGAGGTCATTAAAAATTTAATGAGTTTTCAGAAATGTCGGATAATAAAAAAATTATAGTACAAATATGTTAATTAACTAAAAAGTTTTTGTCTCAGTTTAATTTTTCTGTTTTTTCCATCTATTAAATAATAGAATTTAGTTGAAGTTAAAATTTTAATAATTTATTCAACAGAAATATAAACACATTTTCGCACTGATAAAGTAGCCTTTTTTGTTTTTGGTTAAAGTTATGCCCGGGTATGTACCCGTATCTTGTTGTTGAGTGTTATTAGCGTTAAAATTGCAATTTCCGTAGAATTTCAATTAAAATGTCGCCCAGTCGGCAATTAAAAGCGCAACAGCGCACCAAAAAGAAATGCTGTTAACAATGCCGCTTGGCATGTCCAAAACGGTTATTAACGTGGCCAGCAGCAGATGCGGTTAGCCAAGCGTTCAGCTTGGCAAACAGATAAAGCAACCGCGAAAGCATTTAACTTGGCCAGCAAACAAAACGCGAGACAAATGTTGTTTCAACAAGTTTGTTGTACACGCCGCGATGGCCATCCGGCCTGACCCGGGCCATAAACTACGGACTATCTAGATGCGTCGAATGGAATGTCTACCCAGAGACCCAGTTGGACAATTATAAATCATGATGCACTCTCGTCGCACTCAACGCACGCTCCGCTCACGCAACCCAAACCCAAACCCAAATAATAATGTCAATTGCAGGTGTGGGCCAGCCAGCCAGCCAGCTAGCCAACAGTTGCCCCGAGCCTGTTGGCACCAGACTGCGGCCTCGCCAGTCTCCAGACTCTGGACATCAGAATACGCGACTCTGGCCACATTTGGGCATTAGCTGCAGCTGCAGCTGCGTCCCCAGACAAACGCCCACGGCCCGTTTTGGTCATTGAGCTGTATCAGAGAGTGTGTGTGCGTGTGTGTGTGTGTGTGTGTTGCCCGCTGCTAATTCAACGCAAATCGCAAATGACCAAAATAAAATATTGCTGGCTCGCGCAGCTTCCCCCCATTTGCAACAACAAAAGAAGCTGCACACACGTATGCAATAAATTTCATGCCTGGCATCGGTCACTTGGTCACGCGGTGGCTTTTGCAGATTTCCTGTCCCATATACACACAAACACTCACACACACTCGCATTCGCACACCACTCGCACTTAAAGTGTTTGCTGCACCTTTTTGGCCAGGTCTTTGGCCGCGGCGCTTCAGTTTATTAGAAAAGCCGCAGAGATTTATGTGCCCCGACCCGCTTACCCCACCTCTCCCGCTTCCCCTTTCTCTGTGGTGTGCCCGTAATTAGCAATTGGGTCGCAGTTCAAAGTTCGTCTGCCCAGGCCCAACCTCACATTTGGACACGCTCATCAAACGGCGTTTGATTAATGTTCAAAGCGAACTCTTTTTCCAGCAGATCGCATTACACGACCAATAAAGATCGGATCGGATCGGATCGGAATTTGTGTGTCATCGCCCCGGGCGGTTATTTTTTTCTTCTTTCGTTCGAAAATGTGTCAGCCATGGAAATAACTTTTGATAAATGATTAGCGACAAGTGCCGAAAAGAGATTCTCTCTCTCTCTCTCTCTCTCTCTCGTTTCTCACTGTTTCTCTTTTGATTCTGGGCATTAACCGCAGGCAACAACTTTATTGCCAATTAAGCATAAAAAGGCAACACACGGGTTGCCATTACATTAAGAGAAATGCAATTATACGCCGTGTTTTTAAATCGCAAGACGAGTCGCAGCAGCTGCTGCTGCTGTTGCTGCTGTTGCTGCTGTTGCTGATGTTGCTGCTGCTGCAGTTGCCAGTTAATGTCTTTAATTGCAAATATGGTAAAAGCAATGCGCTGTAGACAACACTTTCACACCAAAATGGTAAAGCTGCGAGCGGACAACTGCCAACAACAGAGAATAATAATACGTTAGAATGATTCAACTGAGTGGGCGCGACTTGCAGATGCCCTGTACGATGATATCAAGATTTTAATTAAAAAATTGTAGTATATATATTCGGTTTTAAATTACTTTCAATTAAAATTTAAAGCATAATTTGGTTTATCCTATAGATCTGACAAATCTGTTTATGTATCGAATTATTTATTTTATTCATTCATTACCCATTTTATATTAATTTAATTTTATTATCAATTATCTTTATTTAAGCTACTTTTTTGTATTTAAGCTTAACGAAAACTAATAGAAATTTTCTATCTTAAATTTTTAATACATGTTATTAATGATGTTTATTTTCTATATATGTTATTAATCATTTAAAATTGCTTAACTTATCTGATTTATATATAACGATAAATATGAGAACTTGGCAATTTCTCTGCTGATTATTCAAATTTATTCAAATTAATTATTTAAAAAATTCCTTCCAATATAAAATCAATTCTGTGCAAGGGTATTAGGGCAACAGCTGCTGTTGCAGCAACTGTTGCTGCTGCCACAACTGCAACTTGACTGCCAATTAGGGTAGAGAAGCAGGTGAACGCTTCTGTCTGTTAATGGGTTCTGTTAACTGCTTGCCGCATTTGGTTGCAAATTGAATTAATTTTTATGATTATGATGTATTTAGTGATTAACTTGCCTCAGTTACAGTTACAGCGAGGCGGCCAACAGCCAGCCAGCCAAAACTGTAAACGCATTTTTCGCAAATTACTTGATAAGCAAACGCAACAACAACTGCAACAAGCAAAAGCAAACAACAAGCAACAAACAATGCAACAACTGGCTGCAACTCCCTTTCGTTGAGGCTTTTAGCGGTAAATTCTAGGGGCCCACACGTTCGCCTGCTGCTGCTGGTGCTGTGGCATGTTGAAAGCGGCAACTTGGCTTGCATAATATTTTTTTTATATTTGTTGTTGCCACAGCAATTTGGTTTAACCAGCGGAAGGCAACAATTTAACAAATGCCACCGCGTAGCGCCAACCTGTGGAATGCCACCGCGACTCAATGAATGAGTAATAGAGTGAATGAGTGAATGGGTGTGAGTGAGTGGTGGGTGGATGCCGCCTTTTTGTTTGAACACTCACATCTTGCCCATTTTGGTATTAGCCATGCAAATAGCTGAGTAAGTGGCGCGTCTTGCGTCAGCCAAGTCATGCCACATGAGAGCGGCCAAAAGCAGCTGCTTGCAACAACAACATTTACAGCTGTTGACGACGCCTCGCTTCTGCATTCAGTTTGCGCTTTGCTGCCAGTTGCAGTCAAGTCCAAAACCAAGACCAGGTCCATGTCCGTGTCCATGTCATAGTCGCGACTCATAAAGCTGGCCACTGTTTTGTTGCCGTTGTACAGTTGTTTTGGCTTAGCGTTTTGGACTTTTTTGTGCGCTCATGTCTAAACTGTTGTGTAATTTAATTAGCCAGCTGCGCATAATGTTCACGCCAACTGGAAGTTTACCGTTCACCAAGATGAACAGCATTTTTTTCTTAATTTTTTTTTTGCATCTCATGTTCTGGCCAGAACTGAGACCAAAAGCCGACCAGGCCGAGAGCTGTACGTTCCCATCGTCTTGGGCAATTAATCATGCGTCTAATTTAAGCGACCGCGTCGGCATCGGAGTTGGCCAGGAGTTGGCCAGGAGTTGGGCAATGTGTAGCAAATGTTATTCAATTCATTGCCGCCTATTTGGCCTTAATGCGCTGCCAATTTCCGGCTTGATGAGCCGCCATCACTGAAATCTTTCAGACTGATGCAATCAGTTGGCAAAATCTATAAATGGCAGCCCGGCAATTGCGTCATTTCAAACAATTAGCAAACAAAAACCAGCCGCTGATAATGATGAAAAGACAGCCAAAGCGAGCGAGAGCAACAGAGACGAGTTAAATATTAAAGAAAGAAAAACAAAGATAAACTGACAGCAATTTTGTATTTGCTTGGTTCGTATGCAACTGGCGGTCACTGTACGTACGCGAATGCCAAGGCGTGTGGAGCGCTGACTGGCAAAGCAGCTCGGGGATGAGACTTGCGATAAAGTTGCAGCTGAGATCTACAAATATGTACTTGTATATGCATAAAAACTTGACCTGGGGCTATAAATAAATATGGTTATGTACATTTAGACTAAGTGATTAATAGTGTAGAATATTTAAAATTAATTAATCAAGGTTTTCATAAGCATAATTATTATTGTTTTTACTATGATTGCTTTTAAAATTGTTAAATAGCATTTCAATTGCTGTTATTCTAGTTGATTTTCCCACTGTTACTTTAACAGTTGCTGTTATTCTTGTTGCTTCTGTTAAAGGTGACTTTCATTGAACTGCTTATGTTAATGCTACTATGTTGCTGTTACTTTGGCTGTTATTGATTGTCACTGTTATTGCCACTGTTACTGTTACTGTTACTGTGACTGTGCGAACTGTGACTGCAACAATAATAGCACAGTTGGCAGTCAACTTTTTCAGTTGACTTGGCCCAGAGGCAACGGAGGCGAACTGCTGGCAACTAAGCACTTAACAATTATCACATTTGTGGCCACATTGCAAGACGGGCCATAAAAAAAATACAAAAAAAAATACACGACGCTGCCTGACGTCTGCAATTTGACGCTGCTCGACTGTCCGTCGGTCCCATCAGTTTTTGCAGTCGTCGTTCGGCTCGATTTGCTGTCGCACTGGCAGCTAAACAAGTTTGTTTATTGACTCGCCCACTTTGATGAATTTACGCGGCAACATTGACACATTGACACTGCTTAGCATAAGCGAAAAAAAAACAAGACAAAATAAATAATAAAAAATAGTAGCGTGGACAACACCCACCACGATGGTGGCACTGGTTAACTGGTTACCTGTTTAGTGGTTACCTGTGGCAACGGCGCTGACCTCCTGCCGAAAGCGACGTTTTCTAATTTATTTTTTTATGCACGGCCGTTAAGTGTAATTGGTCATTTGTGCGTCAATGAGACGGGGCCCAGAGCCCGCTAACCAGGCAGACAGCTGTGGAGAGTCAAGTTGGAGCTGCAGCAACTGCAACTGCAACTGCAACATGTGATGTGACTGCAACTTCGGATTGGTGGTGGAGCGGGTTAGAGTAAATTACCAGTATTTCCTGTGCCTGCTGCCTGGCCAAGATTGATGATAATCGTGCGTCGTGTGTGTCAAGATTGTTGCTTTTGTTGCTGGCAATTTGTTGCAAGCTGCGATAACAAAACGCTATCAGCTGCTGCTGCTGCAACCACATCATAACTGTGAGAGTCACTCATGGGTTAATGCTAATGCATTCTGAACAAATCGCTGTGAGTAGTGCACAACTTTTGACTAGTTGTGTCTTCTGTGGGGTTGGTAAGCCCCCCAACCTCGACACCACCCCCCTCATAATGCATGTTTACCGTTCGTTGTGCATTCAATTTAGTTTTCTCAAAGCCGCCAGGCATAACACTTTGGCCAAAATACACTACACAAAAAACAAAAGACCTGCAGCAACCAGCACCAAATGCAAACGTGACTTCGTTCGGACGCCAGACGCTGAGTCAGACAATTGCATAATCTTTGCCAGCAATTGCCAATTGCCAATTGCAATTGCACTTGCAATGCAGACAACGACAACGACGACGACGCCAATGTCCATGTCCATGTCCCGAACGTCGCCACACAGCGCGCTGGGCTTGGCCGTGAAACAATTGCGGGACGGGATTGGAAACTCCACAAAATTGGCTGACAACGAGCTGTGGTGCGGTGTGGTGCGGTGTGGTGTGGTTTGGTGGGCGGCTGACTGGTAGGTGCTGAGAGATGCTGGATGATGTCTTGCCACCTTTCACGACTGCTGCTGCTGCTGCTGCTTTTTGGCTTCTTAGCTGGCGATGACTGCAAAACGAAGCCATTTGCATGGCAATGATTTGAATTTGTTGGCTTTGACTATTGGCGTGGCTTGTAAAGCATTTGGCACTTTTGCTGTTGCTGTCGCTATACCCTGTAATAGTGTAAGAGGGTGTGGTTCGAAAGTGGTTGCAAGTGAAAGAAATTTGGAAACAGTTCCTTTGATACCGATTGGTGTCGCGTTAAAGTGGGTTGAGCCCATCCCAGACATTCAGGAAACGATATTTTCTTTACTTTCTTGTTTGTCTATTTTGTTTGCAAGATCATAAATTTGAGAAACTGTTATCGTTTAAAGATATACTATATATAAAGATATGTATTTTTATATCATCAACAGACTTTGCTATCGACCTTCAAAGCTTCAACTTGTTGAGAATTCTAACACTAATATAAGAAAGTATAAACACATGTTTTGATCTATCTATCTATTTTAATATATCTAGCAGGTAATCTATTTAAGTTATCATTTTCATAGAGTATCTGCTAGTCGAGCAGTTGCTAACTTGTTTTTGTCTTATTGATTTGTGCATTCATTTGATTGTGCGCGCGCATTTGTTGCCAAATTGTTTGGAAAAATGTGCAGCGCCAAATGTCGTGGCTGTTGATGCCGATAGGAAGTCAGGAGTCGGGAGTCGGGAGACACAGCCAGGAGACACTGTTGCCAATCGGCAACCAGGAGACGGTGGACAGTCGGCGACAGAACGCTTGAGTGAATCGGTGGCTGCAGATGGGTCTGGTCAGGGCTGAAGTAGATGACGATGATGATGATGACGATGATGGTGCTCTTTTCAGCAGCTAACTGACCCAACTCACCCCTTCACCTCCCCCTTCCCCCTGCTGCTATGGCCACCTGTGTATCGCTGCTGAGCTTTTCTCGAGAATTTCGCTCCGGGTCATTTTCATTTTAATGTAATTTCTTTTAAATTTATTGTTAATGGAAATTTATGCTTGGCAGCCAAAGCCAAGGCCAAAATCCATGTACCGGCGAGCATGTTCATGCATGCTGCACGTTTTCTTGATTTGTCATGTTGCAGGTTAAATGCTAATGGCAACTATTTCTTTTTTTTTTTGTTGATTTCGATTCCAAGAAGTTTGCCCCAGTCAAGCGGCATTTGATGATCTCTGGCTGCCACAAATTGGCTGTTGCTGTACACATAACAAGCGCCAAAAAAACAACAACAACAACAAAATCGAACATTTTCAGCAGTGGTGGTCATGTGAGATGTGGGTTAAGTCGTTTACAGATATAGTTTAAGGTTTGATTCCCACGAGCCAAGCCAAGCGGGCTGTAAAAAAATTGTGTCAAATAAATCGTAATCAGCGGCATTGATATAGTCCGTCCACAATGCGATTCTTTCGCTCGGCCATTGAGTTGTAAAAATTCAATAAAAATGCCTGGCTGGCAATTAAAGTTGTGAGCGCGCTGTTGTAAGTGCACCGCGTCTGTCTGCGGCAGCAGCGAAATCAAAAGACTGAGGCGACAAACTTGCGTGGCTGGCGGACATTGAAAACGAACTGGCTGCCGGCAAGGGCTCAGCTCCTTCGAGGCAACAGACAACATTTCCTGGCTAAAAATACGACAATGAGAATTTGTTGTTGTTGCACCATGGCTCAATTAACTGCCTGCATGTGGGCGTGTCGGCACATTTACTCTCAGCTCTGAGTTCTGAGTTCCTTTTCCAGTTGGGAAATCAATGGTCCGTTGTCGTGCCTGCGCGTAATTTAAAACATCGCTGGCCACTTGGGCACAAGCCGTAACTTTCTTGCTTTTATTTGCTTTTGCCCCGCCGCGGAAGTACTCCAATTGTAATTGTTTTAGGCGCCGCTCGCATTACGCCCACCTTGGCACTGCCGCTCGAATTACCCGCTGACAACTGTGGAAATGCCGCTTTTTAATTGCGTTGTAATTTCTATTTCCTAGTTTTTTTTTATTGTTGGAGCTGTTCTCGCTGTCGAGTTTCACTCTTTCGCCAGTTAATTAAAGCCAAATTTAAGCGATTTTCTCATTAGCGAGGGCTGCCACAAGAACTTATTGGAAATAAAAACAAAACAAATTTCAAAATAAATAAATATGTTTATTTTAAGAATCATATTCTTAAATACTAAAAATATATATATATATAATTGATACTCTAAGAGTATTCCTGGGTTCTCTACCCTCGCTCCAATTCAGTCTCAACATTTACGCTTGCGTTGAATCACAACGAATTTTATGATTGTTTTTTTTTCTTTTGTGTTTCTTTGTGTTTGTGTTTCTGCTTTTAATTGACAGCATTTCTGCTGAAATTTGTTAATGTAATAATGGCCTTGTGTGGTGGCATTAGATCGAGATGAAGTACTTAGAGCAAATTATTCAAATTACTTGGCAATGCGCTGCTGATCAGTCTCGAAATGAGTGCTCCACGATCGTTGTGGATCGTAATGGATCTGCAATATTTAAGCCGATCATTTTGCACACTCTCCGGCCTGCCTACACATGTTCCGGGCATAATAGGATTTTGATTACAAGTCTGCTGGCGCAGTTAAGTTGCTGCTGCTGCAGCAGCAGGCAGCGGGCAGCATCAGAATTATGCCAAAGCGAATGCCTAACACTCCCGGTTAAACTAAACCAAAGCAGTGTGTGAGTGTGTCTCGAGCTCGATTCGTGGACGAGCTGACAGGCTGACGAACTGACGAACTGACCAGCTCCAGCTCTGACTCTCTGGGCTAATGCCAGGTTTTTGCTTTTTTTTTTCTTTGCTAAACTACAGAAAACTTGAGAGTTAAGCCGTGAAATACCCTGCAATTAATTGTGAGGTAGTCCTTAGTAAACTGCGTGAATATATATACTCCTTGGCATTGTTTTTATGCTGGGTATTAAAAGCAGCCCTGCAGCTTTATTGAGCGCGGCAATAAAAACGAAAGACTTAGGCAACGAACGCGTTCCACTTCCATAGTAATTATGCGGCAATTGTTTAGTGCGCAGCCTCGTCAATGTCCACGTTGGCCAGAAGAGGCGTTCCTGGCTGCGCATTTGGCTCAGTTTGGCCAGTTTACACCACGGCGTCGACATGCTAGCCCACTTTCTGTGGAACACCAATATGCTCCAGATGTGGTGGTGAATGTTGTGGCAAAGGCAGAAATTTAATTTCCATTTTTTATATATTTTTTGTTGTTGCTCTCTGTTTGCAGGCGCCCACAAGGTACACTGCTCCGAGGATCAGATGCGCGTGGACATTGGCCTGCCAGCGGACGCGAGCGCCAGTTCGACGGCGGACCGTCCACAGATCTATCTGGAGGGTCTCAAGGGCTATCCGGATGTGCGCTGTCAGCCCGAAATCAACGGCGCGCTGGCCGTCTTTCGTCTGTCGCTCAGCGACTTTTACGAGTGCGGCGTGACGCGCATGGTCAACCAGTTAACGGTAGGCGGTGGTGATATTCTATTCCCCCATTTTGCTAACATCGAGTAATCCCGAATACCTCTCGCTATTGTCACCGCAGGGCAAGAAGGTGTATTACCATAAAATCATCATCGAATCGGCCAGCAGCAAGGAGATTGTCAGCGTCAAATGCATCACCACAAGCGGTCCGGTTTATAATGTCATGATGAATGGCACCAATGGCGCACGGGAGCAGACGCGCGTCGTGCTGCAGGAAGAGCAACCGTCGCAGCATCATGGCGTGGTCAGACGCGATGTGCTGCCGGCGGGCTTTCAGGAACCAGAGTAAGTTTTTGGCCGAGCTGCGTCTTTTAATTGCCCATCAAAATGCAACGTCCTCAAATTGCATCTATGCATATTTTTATGAGCAATCTATGCAAACTTTATGGCATATTAAATGCCCAGACCCGACGCCAGACCCGAACGCAGACACAGACCCAACCCTGTGCTAGGGCTGTGTGGTCATAAATCAAACGACTGTCCCACTGGCCATTACCAGCCGGTAATTAGCCGTCAAATCGATGCCCGCGCTAATATCCCCACGGTCAATTTAATTGCTGGGCGTGTCGCTGGCTTCGCCGTCGGACAAACGTACTTAATGATATAGTGGGATATATACATATATATACAATGTTTGTTTTTGGAGTGCATCTTTGATTTACGTGCCATGTCCTTCAATTACTTGCACTTAATGGGCGTACATTATGCCAGCTCTTTATTTGATTCTCCTTTGTTTTCCAGAGATCTGGAGATAACCACCTCGTTGACAAAGCGTGCACCGGAGCCGCGTCTGTCGATTGGCGTCAGCCAGGATGGCCAGAAGTTTACCAGAGACCTGACCGTCAAGTCGGTAGGTGGCAGTGCCAAAGGAGTTACGCTAGTTTGTGGCCCTAATGTGATCTAATTTCATGCAGGGCACGCCGCTGACCATGGAAATCAACTTGGATGAGGACTCGGCGCCGGTTTATGGACTGGGCGTCAATTATTTGGATGTTACAGACACGCACACCTCCTCCGAGACGCTCATCTTCAAAGGGTGCGTTCGACATGATCAATTATCCATCCAACCAGTTTCAGTGTTCATCTTTGTACTCCTTGCAGCTGCACGGTGGATCCTTATCTGTTTGAGAACTTTAACACCATCGATGGCGATATATTGAGCGCCAAGTTCAAGGCCTTCAAGTTTCCCGACTCCTCGTATGTGCAGTTCCGCGCCACGGTCAATGTCTGCCTGGACAAATGCTTGGGCACCCAGTGCTCCAACAACCAGGTTGGTTTCGGCAGACGCAAGCGTGAGATCAGCGCCGCGAATAAGGTCTACGAGATATCGCTGGCCATGTTCCTGCAAGTGAACGACATCGAGGGCGTTAACAAGAGTTAGTTTTCAGATCGGACCAATCTGTTCTGTGCTTACACTAATCGATTATCTCTTGCCAGATGAGGTGCTGCAGCTGGAGGAGAAGCTGCGCGAACTGAAGCTGGCCAATCAGCGTCTGGCGCGCAACAGTCGCGGCAACTTTGCGGAGCTGAGCCGCAGCATGGAGCAGACGCCCGCCAGCAGCGCTGTGCCCGCCTTTGTGGTGGATGAGCGAGAGCTGGGACAGCTCAGCTCGGGTGCAGTTGGGCCAGTTGCTTTAAGCCTTTGGGCGGTGATCTGTGCGCTTTGTTGGCGCCTCATGTAAATAGTCGGACGAATGGCAATTGTAAATCTCATATGGAAGACGGGCAGGATGTTAGTTAGGCTGGAGCTGCGTGTGTGCAGTGTGTATGGCAATAAAAACAATATTTGTACTACCTACTACTAATATATACTTATGTAACTGCCATTTATAAAACGTAATTACAATTAATTTTAATGCGCGAATGCCAGCCCAAATGACAAACAAACACCACAAAAAAAACACAACAATACAAACTAAAACAACAGCAACAACAAACACAGTGATTCTTATACACATTTCGATAACATGATAAATTGGTCTTATGCATAAGCACCTACTAGTCTTCTAAGTTTAACTATTAAGCTAATTTAAATAATGACTAAAACTAAATGAATTAATAAAATTAAACAATCCAATTAAGCCCAGCTTGTATACAATTTAGTTAAAAACAACAAAGACGCTTTGAATTTTGCGCGCATTTACAGTGCTGCATAATTCAATGGGTAACTAAAGTGTGACCAGCTGTACGGTAATGTAACATATACTTACTTACTTTCTTACAGTACCATTTTGAGTTAATTTAGTTGTTTCAGTGCTGTACAACGTTTAGGCAATTGCCAGCTGACGATAAAAGTGTGACCAGGTAACAGTAATTTCACTATACCACAGATAAATCAGACAACAAAAACTGTTTTACAATTAGGAGGGAGAAGCAACGTGTCGTCGTTTTCACTTGGTGTTTCGTGTTTTAACATTTCGCCAAGCTGGCGCATTGCTTTCCACATCAGCGCGAACAGCGGTTAAACCAAGCGTTGGTGCGTGACGCATGCTGCATTGATAAATGTATCGGACGACACCAACAATACAGCTAGCGCCCTCCCCATTTACACATAACGCCAGCAGCCGATGCTAATGTGGTGCGACAGCAGTATAAACAGTGCAAAACTGAGCCGCTGCAAGGGCCGCTGTTGTCCAAAGCATCGACGACAGCAACAACAAAGCTTCCACACCCACCGATTAAAACGGCTCGCAATACATGAGCGCACCTGGCGCTTCAACAAACATAAACAATCTCGATTTTCACTCGTACATCGAGCCAGTCACGTTAAACAGATGCCACGTTAGTCGGAACAAGCTCTTCTGGAAAGAGATATATTGTGTGATTACTTACGCGTAAACGTGAACGAACGCCGCACCCCTCCGCCACCCACCTAAAACCCATTACCCCATTCACACACACACAACACACTCTCGCACATACTCAGCAAAATGCGCTCGCGTAAGGTGCAAGTGATGGTGATAAGCTTCCTCATCATGTGGACTTTCATCACATATTACATACTGCTGCGCAATAGCAATTCCACCCTCACCGCAATGCAACGGCAGCAGATGAAACAGTTATTGCCAAGCGCCTTGAAGGAGCAATCGAAAACCTCTAAGATAACGCAAGCTCTAATTGAATTCCTAAAAGTCAAATACGCTGAGGATCAGGTGACGACAACACCAAAAATAAGCATCGTTGCCGCTGAGATCTCAAATGAGCTGCTGGAGCAGAGCCCGAAAATCACGCCCACACCGCCAAAGGCAACACCGACGCAAATACCAACACGAACATATCTGGCGAATGGCGAGCCTGTCATACCCATTCTGGTGTTTGCCTGCAATCGCGTCTCGGTCGTCAAGTGTCTGGACAATCTGGTGCAGTACCGTCCCAGCATCGAGCAGTTTCCCATCATTGTTTCCCAGGTAAGTGATTTACTGCGCCCCCAGAGTAAACAGTGTGTGTAAGTTGTGTACTTTGCTTTGCAGGATTGCCGCGATGATCTGACCAAGCAGGCCATTCAGACATTTGGCAACCAACTGACACTCATTGAGCAGCCCGATCAGAGCGATATTGTGGTCCTGCCCAAGGAGAAGAAATTCAAGGGATACTTTAAGATTGCACGCCACTATGGCTGGGCGTTGAACACCACCTTTCAGGTTGGCTTTGATTTTGTAGTCATTGTTGAGGACGATTTGAATGTGGCGCCCGATTTCTTTGAGTACTTCCTGGGCACACACAAACTACTCAAACAGGACTCGAGTCTTTGGTGCGTGTCGGCTTGGAATGACAATGGCAAAGCGAATGTTGTGGACACGACCAAGCCAGAGTTGCTCTATCGCACAGACTTCTTTCCCGGCCTCGGCTGGATGCTGACCAAGGAGCTGTGGCATGAGCTGTCTGTTAAGTGGCCCAAGTCGTAAGTTATGTCTATTGATACAGGTTGTTCTTATTTAACATGCATTGTATTCGCACAGCTTCTGGGATGATTGGATACGGCATCCGGAGCAGCGCAAAGATCGTGTTTGCATTCGACCAGAAATCTCAAGGACGCGCACATTTGGCAAAATTGGCGTCTCCAAGTAATAACTAAAATAATAATTGCTACTAACATCAATTAAAATGATTCTTTTCCTATTTTTAGCGGCCTATTTTTCGATAAGTATTTGAAACACATAAAACTTAGCGAGGACTTTGTTCAGTTCAGCAAAATTAATATGAGTTATTTGTTAAAAGTGCGTACAGTTTGTTCCCCATTGTTTTGTCAGCTAATTAACAATGTGTATTACAGGAGAATTATGATAATACGTTTTTGAAGCAAATTTATGTGCTTCCATTGGTTACCTTTGAGGAGCTGCGACGGAATCTCATTGCCATGGAGGGACCAGTACGTATACAGTACAATAATCGTGAACAGTACAAGCGTATTACCCGATTGCTGGGTCTCATGGATGATTTCAAGGTGAGCATAACAAAGAATTGTAAACGTGCCCATTTCTAATGTGTATCTTATCTAATTGACAGAGTGGTGTGCCACGCACCGCATACCATGGCATCGTCTCGTTCTACTATAATAAGCGACGTGTTCATTTAGCGCCTAGTGCTAATTGGAAAGGCTACGACATCTCATGGAGCTAACATCGCTAAACTAATTACTGTTAGGCTTTAAGCTCAGCTCAATGCAACACGTAACGAATCAAAATATTTATTTGAATACTGTTTGCAATACCAAAAAATAGTACTAGTACTTTGTACGTTACTTAGTTTAGTTCAATGATTGTACAATTAATTGATTATTCGCATTCAGTGCTAAGCCGATGGTGGCAGAGACTCCTAGTTACTAAAACTATATATAATTTGTAATATTCGTGCAACGAGGCCGCTCATATTATATATTTTACTCAGTTTATACCCCTGCCCCAAACTCCAAGCACGCAGCCAATTGTAACTTTGTAACCGAAGCAATAGCAACGACAACTAACAAGTTGAGGGAGTATTAGGTAATGTGTAAATAGTCACGGCTGTCGCTGATTTTGTTGCAATATATTCTGTTAATGCTGATTCGCGTTAATTTATTGTACAAATTGACGTTTAGTTGTTAAGTTGAATGAACTCCAACTCTCCAGATCGAGCTCGAATAGGACTCCAATGGACATTAAACATAAGTCTTTGTGATTTTGATTTATCTAATTGTTAGTTTGTGTAATTTGTAATTTGAAAGAGAGCCAATAACCGACCCACAACATGTAACATAGCATAGCCATAGTTAACTATAAGCATTTCGGAAGACAGGCACTCACTTAAGGAACACCAGAACCAGTGACTCCACGCCCCCCGTTGCAATCCCGATTGTGTGCCACTGTCAAATAGTGATAGCTACTAACCTAATGGACAACATACACATGACACCTGTATGACTATATATGTATTTATATGAGCATATTTTTTGTGTGTGGCATATAAACATAAACTTTAATGATAACTAACTACTTGCTCACTATTTATTCAAATCTCATATCTACGGCTACTCCACAGCATCCTCATCCTCATCTAGCTGCTCACAGTCGATGTCACTACACTCGGACTCCGATTGCGTGGCACGGCGACTGCGTTGCGCCTGCGCCAATCCTTCGTGGCCATAGCCGCACGAGGTGCTGCTGCTGGCAGCTGCTGGCACGCTTTTGTGCAGCAAAAAGTTGGCATTGGCATCACCAAACACGCGCTCCAGCTCCGCCAGGCCATTGCTGGCGCCCGTCTCTGCTTCCGGCGGCAATGTGGCGTATTTGAGCTGCAGATAGGACTCGTTGTGGGCATGTGTCGGCGCGTAGTCTACAAAGCTGCTCGGATAGGGCTTGCAGCGCGGCAAGGAAGCTGATCCTGTTGGTGGCGCCGGCGTCGGCTTGGCCAGGCCAAACGGCAGTGCAAAATTAAGCGGTTGTCCACGCGCCAATATCGCATTTCTGGCGCTCTCAATAACGCTGGAGCCGTGCAGCGCCGGCATTCCGGGCGCACTAGGCGGCGGTCCATATGGACGCATGGGCGGCGCCGCCGCACCGCTGCCGTTCAGCATGATCGACTGTATGGGCGTGGGACCCGCTGGCGTCTGGCTGAACAGCCAGAGCCGATCGCCCACGACCATGGCACGCGCCAGGCCACCCATGCCCAGCTGTGAGTAGTAGTGCGAGGCGAGTGTCTCCACGTCCGAGGTGTACTTGCGTTTCCACTTGGTGCGCCGATTCTGGAACCAGATCTTAATCTGCAGAAACAGAAACAATGTTAAAACAAGAAGTCCAACAATTGGGTTTGGTTGCCACTCGCCTGCGTCTCGGTTAGTTGCAGTTGCTTGGCCAGCGCCGTGCGTTTCGCGACGGAAAGGTATTTGCCGCGCTCGAATTCCGTTTCCAGCGCCTTGATCTGGGCGGCGGAGAAGGCGGTGCGCGGCCGCTTCTTGCGGTCGTCGTGCGCTGCAATCAAAGGAATCCCGAATGGTATTTGAATCAAATTAAGAAATTAATTGCTATCGACTGCGGCCATTGTCGGACGCATTGCCAAACTATTTGCAGCTAATTCGAATTTGCCAATTGCCAATCTATTAATTGATAGAGAGTGAGAGAAAGAGAGAGGGAGAGCAGCACCCTGTATATGCAGATTTAATGCGAACAGTCGTCGCTCAATTTTAATTGGCATCGTTTCATCTCGATTGTGGTTAATGCATCTAATTGGCCATTTGGCAGCACATTTTCCCCGACTGACCGTAAACAAATTGTCATATAAATTTTCAGTGACATTCATTCGGAAAATTAGAGAAGCTACCGTTGCCAATTGCTGGCTTTCCTTTTGACACTTGCATCATTAGCGGGCGTCGCATTTTGTGACGCCTCCCAAGCTAATTTCTGATTATTTGTTTGTGGATCGCGCACATGACAGACGAGATCATTCAGCCAATGAGTATTAGTGAATGATGCTCTTTATGAATTCTTAATAATTAATCATTTTTTGTCTTAAAGCTAACAATATAGAAAGGTGACTAAACAAATTTCACAAAAAATCGTTGAAGTTGCTTAAATTCAGAGGATGAATCATTATTAAAATGCCATCAAATGTGAAAATCGGTTTACTCTTGACAAAGTTACGAGAATTTCAAATTTTCAAATTTTTTTTTGGCCAAAAGTAAACTGCTTGGGGTTACCGAAGCTGTGCGGTATAATTGAGAATATTCTCCACATACAAAGAATGTTGAAAGCAAAAATTTACCAAAAAGTTCAAATTTTAAAGTGCACATTTCACAAGCCCAGTTCTACATGGTTGCAACGTGGGCACCCAAACAAACATTCGATATTATAAATTTTGAAAAAAGTGTTTTCGAAATTCATGCTTTTTTACAATATTATCAATAATGCATTTATTTTGAATGTAGAATCAATCTATTTGACAAATCATGACAAAAATGGCATCAAACGTGAAAATCGGTTAATTTTTTACACAGCTATGAAAGTTCAAAAAAATTAGAACTATGGATCCGAGAAGTTAACATGTCAAAATGGTTCTCAATTTTAGTTTTAAAGTTGTTTGTTATGCTAGTTATAATAATTATTATCCATTAAACATAAAAATTCGCAATTCTAAATTTTAAAACTTGTTTTTGTCTTTCGAAAATGCGTAAAAAAAATGCGCAAAAAAGTTGTTGCATATATTTTAAATTTTGAAATTATGACAAAAATTCCGACGCAATATATTTATTTAGTTTGCAATTTAAGATTTTTTTGAGTATTTCCTCAAAAATAAATCTATAATAATAATTGCCTGGGATTTTACTGCTTTAGTTACTTCAATTATTATAGTTTAGTTACTTAAATTATTATATTCCTTATAAGTTCGGACAACATTACTCCAAATTCGAGCGTATATTTAATACATACCACTGCCATCATCGGACGCAAGATCAATATCACTTTTGCCGTCATCCAGGCCATCCTCCAAGCAGCTCGAGGTCGCCGGACTGGAAACACGGGAAACATCGCAGCTGGCACGCCCACTTTCGTTGTGCGTTAGCTGAGTTTGATGTTCATTGATCACTTGAAAACTGGACTTTTGATCGACATAATTGTTTGGATTATGCGGCTCGGGCTTGGCTAGAATCTGTTCGATTGAGAAACTGTGCGGATGGCGACGCACCACAGATTGAGCATTCATTTTCACCTTGTCGGATCGGAACGGATCTTGTCGGATCGGATCGGATTTTTTGTATTGGGCCGTAGCCGGAACCAGACACAACAGCGCACGACGGCTTGCTTCGAAAAACTAATTTGAATTCGAATACGGAACGCGTCCTGCGTATTGAAGAACACAGATCTCAAATTGGGCGTGGCCTATGGCCATAGAGCGCTCTCGTTCGACTTTCCCATACACTGCCTATGCGTCGGAAAGAAATGGTCCATCTGCCTTAAGGCGTTGCTCTTTCCGAAAACCACACATATGTTTATTTTTAAAACATGTGTGAAATTGTCACAGCCTCCAAGCGAGCAATGGGCGTGTGTACAGTGCTTGTTATACTCTAACACCCTAAAGGGTATATTGGTTTGGTGCAAATGTATAAAACAGACAACAAGCTGAGTTGATTTAGTCAAATCGAAACGTTCATGCGTAAAACAGCTTTATAACTTACCTAATATGAGACTATGACTATGTGTACTTATTTTTAATTTACTGTTTTAATTTAGTGCGCTGCAACTTTTAAAATGGATTAGAATACAAAGGTACATATAAATATAAATATAATCAGGTGTTTGAAAACAGGCGCCCTGTAAGAATATCTGAAAAAAAAAAAAAACATTATCAAAATGTATCTTTGGCAATCACTATATCTTTACTCTGCGCTTGAAAGCCAGCTCCACGGATACTTTGCGGTTAGATTGTCATTAGCCAAATGAAATAAAAAATTGGGATCAGGCCGTACATTTTCAAAAAGGTCTGCTTCCGTGCCCACGTTGCCGGGTGGCACATATCTTGCAACCACGTACAAATAGCCTTGTTCACTGAAAAGTTTTAAATTTAAATCATGTGTTCTTTAAATTTTGAATTTTTTGGTAAATTTTTGCATCCAACATTTTTTGTATAGCGTCGATGCGGAGAATATTCTCAATCATACCTCACAGCTGTGCCAACGCCAAGAAGTCTGCTGTTCCTCCAAATAAATTGGGTAAAGTGTTCAGTGTTTTCGGTGATTTTGGGTTTAAAGAAGTTGTAGTTGCCAATTTCAAGATACCACTGCATTGCACAATCAAATGGGTCTGTGGCTGGAGAACCACTTACGGGAACTGAGCAGGTATTTTCGCCATAAGGTGGCTTTGGTCTCGAGGGTATTATTGTGTTTAGTGCAGCCATCTCCTAATATGTATCACAATATGATTTAACGGTATTCCTAAAGAGTTTGGGGGACTTAATTTAACATACTTTAGCAAAGGCAGCACAATTAGAAGAAAGGTCAGGATCCAGCTTTAGTTTGCGCGTTTTGTGAATCTTCCTGTAGCGATTGTGTGCATGCAGAACAGTTGTTTCTGGAGATGCCTCAGCTTTCATGGGAATACACTGGCAAACAAAGCAATTTATTCGTTTACATAGCTGACAGAGAGCATCAAGTTTTGAATTTACCAACACTAAAAATGCGGCAATCCATATCACTGAAATATATCCACTATTTACCATGGTGTTACAGTCCGCGCATCGTACAATGTTGAGAAAATAAACATATAGTAAAAATATATATTAATTTATAATAAACAAAAATGGCAAGTATTGCTTTGTTGTGTTTATGAATATCAATAAAACTAAATTTTTAGCCATCGTTTTTTTTTTACCATATCTCGAAGTCTATCAGAGCTAATACCAAATTTAGTGTCTTATGTTCCTGTATAGCAGACGCAGATTTCGATGTTAGGACAGATTGCAATGTTTAGGGTATTGCGTAGTCGACTAGCCCCTTCTCACTTGTTCTTTTTTTGTTTTTATATGTATCAGTGTGATTAAAAGTCATAATTTTTGGCTAATTGCTAACAAGTAGCGCTATTTAATATTTCGATGGCATTGCTAAATATATTTAATAAGTTTGCAACCATATTTCATACGCAGCTTGTTCAACATCTGGGGGCGTACTGTGCTCAGAGTGAATATGTGTATTTACCGATAAACATATACTCCCATATAGCTGATTTCATATCTGTTTTAAATTATTCACATTTAATGCTTAAATTACGTTAAGAATAACAAAGATTTTATTTGTTATCGACTTGACAGTTTAAAAACTATATTTTAACCAGATATCCGGTTATTATAAATCTCTAATAAATATATATAATAAATATTTTCTTTCCTATTTACTCAATAACAGATTATTACCTGCCACACTTTTCGTGTAATGCTTCGTTTGGCTGCACTGGTTTCGAGGAACATGTAAAACGTTCATTAATTCCAAATTATTAACACATAATTCAGCCGAAAGAGATGGCAGCAGTGAGAGCCAACCAGATAGAGAGAGCGAGTGAGAGAGAGAGGATAGTTTTCAATTGGCTGTTCGCCAATTATACAGGGTGACTGCTGCTGCTGTAACATCGCGTTGCGATAATGTCTTCATTATTCATGCACAATTTGAGCAAAATATGTGAAAGCACGTTAATTAGTCGGCGCTGCCGCTAAACTATGGAAATGGGCGACAAGGGGACAAAGTAGGGGGAAAAGTAGCTGAAAGAGGGGGATTTGAGGGGGATTGGGGAATGAGGAATGAGAACGGGCTGGGTCCATCTATTTAGCCAGGCTGGCTGTCAGTTTGATTTAATTTAATGAGCATATAGCTTATGAGCCGCATGCCACATGCCGCATGCCGCCACATTCAAATCAAAATGACAACTTAATTTTCATAATTGCGCTTAATGAATATTCGACTATTGCTTGCCATATTTTAAATTCCGCTGCCAGATCGGAAGATACTCACTCATATAGGCACTTGGCACTGGCATTCCAAATCAATTACCAATTTGCAGACGGCCCTCTTGGCCGCGTACTGAACTGGATGCCGTAACGATTGCATAACCTATCCGTTTTATCTCGAAACCCGTATTAAACGGTTTCCCGATGCTGGTGCTGGTCGTGCCTCCATTTCACGTTAAATGAACCGCAACCGTGTCACAAAATATTTAATTAATACGAATGCATGCATCTTCATTATAAATCATCACTTCTCAAGTGTTTGTCAGGCGCACGCAACATAAATCACGACTTCGTCTTCGTCTTCGTCTCCGACCGCGGCAACGACTCCGGCTCGATTTCAGAGTCGCGTGTATCACTCGCCGTTTTTTTGTCTTCGTCCCTTTTTTTATACACAGACAAACATGTTTTGTCGACTAATGATGCATTCAAGTTAGCGGTTGTCTGTGTCTAGCAGCGGACTCCGGCCTAAACATCTGTCCGGGAGAGACACTCCCACGCCATTGCTCGTGTTTTTCGGGTTTCCGATTACGTCAAAGGTGAAGCCGTAGTCGATGTCCCTGCACGCATTCTGTCGCTGGGGCGTGCATTGAACTCTTTGAGGAAATTTTAGCATGATTAATTTGCTGGGCTGTTTGTTTGCCTCGACGCTAATTTGTGCCTGAAACAAATAGGACTGCAATACGAGCCATTCAGTTCAAGGGATTTTCCTCTGAAGTGTGACCTACTTAATGGGTTAAATGTCTTTTAAGATTAACATCTTAACTATAGAAGTGGGACAACTGCGGTTTTCTTTTTTCCGTTTTATAAATTCTACGCATTAATCTATAAGCTATATTAAAAGTACGGCTAATAAAATATTCGTCTAAACTAAATTTTTAGTAATGTAAAAGACGAGGCAAGAAATCTCAAATAAATCTAAAAATAAAAATCGTTTCATTGCTTAAGCATTTTCTGCAATTTATGGAAACGTAGGAATGAATACATCTAATAAAACATTTCATTATTTGGACTAAAGTTTTCATACATATTTGAAAGAAGTTTTAATTGGCATTAATTTTTTTTAAAATCAGTTCTTTATCGCTGCGATTTAACTATGAGATATAGTTTTCAATCTCAAATTTCAGCATCCACAAAGAGTACCCGAAACTTACCTCATTTGGCTGTTTCCTCATTAAGCATCGTCTGCATTTTATTTCATTCATGAAAAACTCCCTCAAGACAACTACTGCAGCACATATCCACGCCTTTAAAGCTGACAGATATAAATAATAATTAAAAAACAAAATAAAAAGACTAAGAAACAGCAATGCATATTAATTTAATGTGCGCTCATTTCGTGTGTGGGGAGTTCTGAGAAGCGAACGCATCAAAAAGGCGTCGTTTATGTTTGTTTTTGTGCGAGCAGACAAAACTCATAAATTACAACCAATTATCAAATTAGATATTTACAAAACATGCAGCTTAAATCAACGTTTTTTTTCGTTCCATGAGTGGGAGTAAAAAAGCGAAACGGGGAGGGGGAGATTATGTGGCAATTTTGAGTCACAAAAACTAAATCAGAGCCCAAACAGCAACTGCAACTGCACACAATCAATTTTGGATAATCACGTGCTGATGGCGGCAATTAAAGTTGCGAGTTGCAAGTTGCGAGTAGTTGCGAGTAGCATGCGGAAAGTAGCAATTGGAAAAATTAGCAGACAATGCGCAACTGACAGCGTTGGGCAATTAATTTGGTGTAATTACTCAGTGGACGACAGTTGACAAGGCACAACTGGAGCAGGGAGTGGGCTGGAACTGGGTGCATAGATATATAGGAGGAGAGAGAACTCGTGCACAACTTGATGCGACGCGAGCTGACACAACTTGACTCTAGTTGAGTTGTTGTGTTGCCACCTCAACGCATCGATGAAGATTTGTATGGATTGAGCAGCCTTTCGCTTAATTTCTTTGACTTTTGCTACAATTGCGGCGGCATTTTAATGAGCTGCAACCAAATTCCCCCCACAGAAGTGGCGGCAAATTGCGCCCCAAACAAGGGTTAAAGCAATGTTGTTGTTGTTGTTGCTGCTGCTGTTGCTGCTGCTGATGTTGCTGCTCTTGTCTGGGGTCTAGTTGTTGCCTGCTAATTGGCCTGGGGCCCAAATCTGTTTGTTGCTGTTGTTGTTGCTGTTGTTTTCTGTGATATCAAACAGTTTTACGCACAAATTGAAACTGATAATTGTCGCCGGGGCCTGATTTATGATACTAAGTGATGAGCATATGTTTTAATTAATTTCCAAGAAAGTGTTTTGGCAAATGCCACTTAACCAGACGCCGCTGATGCTGACGACTCGACTGCTGCACTTGTTGCATTCAGTAGCTAAATTTGCCCAAATCACATAAGCCACATAGCAGCTTATTGTAAGCTATCAAAGATACAATTTAATGTTGCTGCTGCTCATTTGAAATTTTGATAAATGTCTAAGAAAACATTAGCTGCCCCTAAGACCGAACAGCAACCACAACCAAAGAACAACGTGTTGCCGTCGCCCTCGGGGCACATCTGCATGACATTTTTTTCTGTTTAGGCAACAACACAACTCATTTGGGAACGTGCGCATCTGAGGCGCCCCACATCCTCCAACATTTGAGTGAGATTAATGCGGTGAGGAAAATCATAAATTAATTAGAAGTGCAAGTTGCTGCCTGGAAAAACTATGCACCTCTCACTCTCACTCTCACTCTCACTTTCACTGTCACTGTCTCTTGTCGCAGCTCACTTTGGGGCAGACACTTATTAGTGACATTTAGCAGCAATTTATTGTGAAAAGTGGTGTGTTTAGGGCCCAGCAGGGTATTCGTTATTCACGTACACCAATAACTTACAGGTGTTGTCACAGTAATGCTTAATTAGCTTTTATTATTAGCTACGATGTGGCAACTAAATGCAAATGCTACCAACTACAAAGTGCACATCTCTGTTTCAGTTCCAGCCTTCGTCGTAATCCAAAAACAAGTTTCCTCATTCCCGTACAGCTATTTCCTGTTCCCTTTAATTGTTGTTGTTGTTGTTGTTGCTGTTGGCGCCTATCGGTGCGGCGTTTAGGTGCAATTAGCGAACGCCTTCAGGCGCCAGCTAGTAAATAAAAATGTCTGCTGTGGCATGTGTAGGTGACTGTCTGCCACTGAGAATGGGCCAAGAGATGTAGTTGTAGTTTTAGTTGTGCCCGGAGTGGAGCATTAGCATTCCAAATTGTCGTCAGAGTGTCGCGACTGTCGCATCCTGTACCGTTTGCTGAACTGCCAGGCCAAAGGAATGTTGTCCTGTCAGGACCTGCATAAAGTTCACATCTATAGACTAAAACGTAGGTACTTAGATTGAGATATTTTTCAGTCGGGGCCTACAGACTGCTTTATACTAGTTCAAAATGTAATTTTAGTGGGTCATGTGAGCGTGTTGGAAATTGTTCTGCTTGAAAATTGTCATTTATAATGTTTCATGAAATGATAAATCGCAAATATCTGACATATGTCTATTTGTAAATGTATATCATTCTACTCTTAAAAGTCCATAGAATCGATCTCCATTCAAAATTTTGAATTTGCAAATTTTCGCATTTTTGGCAAAAATTGTGATGTTACCCCTTGTGATTTTTGTCAAAAATGGTCAAAATTTTGAATGGAGAACTTTGAATGCCAATCGATAATGCTGATTAATACGAGTCTAAAAAGGTATAACATTCGAAGATGTGGCCATTTTTGACCGAGATATGCGAGTTTTAGTGCTGAAAAAAGGCCTAAAATGACCATATCATGTCCATTTGCAGTCCGATTCGGGAAAGATATATATCATTATACTCTTAAAAGTCCATAGAATCGATCTCCATTCAAAATTTTGAATTTGCAAATTTTCGCATTTTTGGCAAAAATTGTGATGTTACCCCTTGTGATTTTTGTCAAAAATGGTCAAAATTTTGAATGGAGAACTTTGAATGCCAATCGATAATGCTGATTAATACGAGTCTAAAAAGGTATAACATTCGAAGATGTGGCCATTTTTGACCGAGATATGCGAGTTTTAGTTCTGAAAAAGGCCTAAAATGACCATATCATGTCCATTTGCAGTCCGATTCGGGAAAGATATATATCATTCTACTCTTAAAAGTCCATAGAATCGATCTCCATTCAAAATTTTGAATTTGAAAATTTTCGCATTTTTGGCAAAAATCGTGATGTTACCCCTTGTGATTTTTGTCAAAAATTGTCAAAATTTTGAATAGAGAACTTTGAATGCCAATCGATAATGCTGATTTATACGAGTCTAAAAAGGTATAACATTCGAAGATGTGGCCATTTTTGACCGAGATATGCGAGTTTTAGTGCTGAAAAAAGGCCTAAAATGACCATATCATGTCCATTTGCAGTCCGATTCGGGAAAGATATATATCATTATACTCTTAAAAGTCCATAGAATCGATCTCCATTCAAAATTTTGAATTTGCAAATTTTCGCATTTTTGGCAAAAATCGTGATGTTACCCCTTGTGATTTTTGTCAAAAATGGTCAAAATTTTGAATAGAGAACTTTGAATGCCAATCGATAATGCTGATTTATACGAGTCTAAAAAGGTATAACATTCGAAGATGTGGCCATTTTTGACCGAGATATCCGAGTTTTAGTTCTGGAAATCAGAATACAAATGGCCAAGATATAGTCAAATTGGTTCCTAGATGACCTTCATATCTCTGGTAATTATACCAAAGGTATAGTCCTGGTGAACCTAGAGAGCTGCGTCCTTGAAAAATGTGGCCTTATTTGACCGAGATATCCGAGTTTTAGTTCTGGAAATCAGAATACTAATGGCCAAGATATAGTCAAGGATATGGCCGAGTCCGCAGATCCTTGGACAACAAATTTTCAAACCAAATTGGTTTCTAGATGACCTTCATATCTCTGGTAATTATACCAAAGGTATAGTCCTGGTGAACCTACAGAGCTGCGTCCTTGAAAAATGCGCAAGAATACGCTCAAGAAATATGTATGCTTCTTTTTCAGCTGCCCCATCCCTTTCACACCTTTCCTCCAGAAAATGCTGCTGCTGTTGCGTCGAATTTAGCATTATGGTTTGAGTCTGTATTGTCTGAGTCTGAATTTTCACTAGAAATCTTGCACATCGATGGCCTAAAAATGTTACCTTAGAAGTATGCAATGCAATTTTGCACATTTTTAATTTCTTCTGTCCACCTTCTGAAGATTCCGTTGGCCTGGTGTTTCAGCTTGATTTTGCATTAAGAACATTGCACATCGGCGGCCCAAAAATTTTACCTTAGAAGTATGCAATGGAATTTTGCACATTTTTAATTTTTTCTGTCCACCTTCTGACGATTCTGTTAGCCTGGTGTTTCAGGTCGATTTTGCATTAAGAATCTTGCACATCGCCGGCCCAAAAATGTTACCTTGGAAGTATGCAATGAAATTTTGCACATTTTTAAATTTTTTTGTCCACCTTCTGACGATTCTGTTCGCCTGGTGTTTTAGCTCGATTTTTAAGAGAATTTGCCAACCACCTAAACCCAAAATTGCGCAGAAAGATTCTCCTAACAGCAATAAAAGAGAATTTGTGTATTTTTTTAAAATATATTTATTACATTTCTCTTTACATCCTTTTAATGTTCTAATATTTATTTTATATGCGTATTGCTCTTACACCATGTTTCTATTATATTATTTTCATTTCAAACAAGCTTATTGCAATACTTAAATATATTGTTTTTATACAGTAGTAAATAAATATATCTAAAGTTCGTTTATACATATATAAATGACTTAAATTCAACACATACACCTGCAATCATTGACTTTTATATATTTGCCAAATGTTTTTAGGTATTGCTTAAATAAATGCATACTTAATAATATATTTCGTCGGCACTTCAATGTTGTTGCTGGCACTTTGCGCTGGCAGACTCTTTACCAATCTGAAAATATACAAAAAATGTAAATCAGGATTATCGATTGGCATTCAAAGTTCTCTATTCAAAATTTTGACCATTTTTGACAAAAATGCGAAAATTTTCAAATTCAAAATTTTGAATGGAGATCGATTCTATGGACTTTTAAGAGTATAATGATATATATCTTTCCCGAATCGGACTGCAAATGGACATGATATGGTCATTTTAGGCCTTTTTCCAGAGCTAAAACTCGCATATCTCGGTCAAAAATGGCCACATCTTCGAATGTTATACCTTTTTAGACTCGTATTAATCAGCATTATCGATTGGCATTCAAAGTTCTCTATTCCAAATTTTGACCATTTTTGACAAAAATCACAAGGGGTAACATCACGATTTTTGCCAAAAATGCGAAAATTGAAATTCAAAATTTTGATGGAGATCATGGACTTTTAAGGTAGAATGATATATATCCCGAATCGGACTGCAAATGGACATGATATGGTCATTTTAGGCCTTTTTCAACTAAACTGCTATCTCGGTCAAAAATGGCTCCATCTTCCGTATTATCAGATTATCGATTGGCATTCAAAGTTCTATTCAAAATTTGACCATTTTGACAAAAATCACAAGGGTAACATCACGATTTTTGCAAAAGAATTCAAATTCAAATTTTGAATGAGATCGATTCTATGGCTTAAGAGTATAATGATATATCTTTGAATCGGACGCAATGGGCATGATATGGTCATTTTAGGCCTTTTTCCAGAGCTAAAACTCGCATATCTCGGTCAAAAATGGCCACATCTTCGAATGTTATACCTTTTTAGACTCGTATTAATCAGCATTATCGATTGGCATTCAAAGATCTCTATTCAAAATTTTGACCATTTTTGACAAAAATCACAAGGGGTAACATCACGATTTTTGCCAAAAATGCGAAAATTTTCAAATTCAAAATTTTGAATGGAGATCGATTCTATGGACTTTTAAGAGTATAATGATATATATCTTTCCCGAATCGGACTGCAAATGGACATGATATGGTCATTTTAGGCCTTTTTCCAGAGCTAAAACTCGCATATCTCGGTCAAAAATGGCCACATCTTCGAATGTTATACCTTTTTAGACTCGTATTAATCAGCATTATCGATTGGCATTCAAAGTTCTCTATTCAAAATTTTGACCATTTTTGACAAAAATCACAAGGGGTAACATCACGATTTTTGCCAAAAATGCGAAAATTTTCAAATTCAAAATTTTGAATGGAGATCGATTCTATGGACTTTTAAGAGTATAATGATATATATCTTTCCCGAATCGGACTGCAAATGGACATGATATGGTCATTTTAGGCCTTTTTCCAGAGCTAAAACTCGCATATCTCGGTCAAAAATGGCCACATCTTCGAATGTTATACCTTTTTAGACTCGTATTAATCAGCATTATCGATTGGCATTCAAAGTTCTCTATTCAAAATTTTGACCATTTTTGACAAAAATCACAAGGGGTAACATCACGATTTTTGCCAAAAATGCGAAAATTTTCAAATTCAAAATTTTGAATGGAGATCGATTCTATGGACTTTTAAGAGTATAATGATATATATCTTTCCCGAATCGGACTGCAAATGGACATGATATGGTCATTTTAGGCCTTTTTCCAGAGCTAAAACTCGCATATCTCGGTCAAAAATGGCCACATCTTCGAATGTTATACCTTTTTAGACTCGTATTAATCAGCATTATCGATTGGCATTCAAAGTTCTCTATTCAAAATTTTGACCATTTTTGACAAAAATCACAAGGGGTAACATCACGATTTTTGCCAAAAATGCGAAAATTTTCAAATTCAAAATTTTGAATGGAGATCGATTCTATGGACTTTTAAGAGTATAATGATATATATCTTTCCCGAATCGGACTGCAAATGGACATGATATGGTCATTTTAGGCCTTTTTCCAGAGCTAAAACTCGCATATCTCGGTCAAAAATGGCCACATCTTCGAATGTTATACCTTTTTAGACTCGTATTAATCAGCATTATCGATTGGCATTCAAAGTTCTCTATTCAAAATTTTGACCATTTTTGACAAAAATCACAAGGGGTAACATCACGATTTTTGCCAAAAATGCGAAAATTTTCAAATTCAAAATTTTGAATGGAGATCGATTCTATGGACTTTTAAGAGTATAATGATATATATCTTTCCCGAATCGGACTGCAAATGGACATGATATGGTCATTTTAGGCCTTTTTCCAGAGCTAAAACTCGCATATCTCGGTCAAAAATGGCCACATCTTCGAATGTTATACCTTTTTAGACTCGTATTAATCAGCATTATGGATTGGCATTCAAAGTTCTCTATTCAAAATTTTGACCATTTTTGACAAAAATCACAAGGGGTAACATCACGATTTTTGCCAAAAATGCGAAAATTTTCAAATTCAAAATTTTGAATGGAGATCGATTCTATGGACTTTTAAGAGTATAATGATATATATCTTTCCCGAATCGGACTGCAAATGGGCATGATATGGTCATTTTAGGCCTTTTTCCAGAGCTAAAACTCGCATATCTCGGTCAAAAATGGCCACATCTTCGAATGTTATACCTTTTTAGACTCGTATTAATCAGCATTATCGATTGGCATTCAAAGTTCTCTATTCAAAATTTTGACCATTTTTGACAAAAATCACAAGGGGTAACATCACGATTTTTGCCAAAAATGCGAAAATTTTCAAATTCAAAATTTTGAATGGAGATCGATTCTATGGACTTTTAAGAGTATAATGATATATATCTTTCCCGAATCGGACTGCAAATGGGCATGATATGGTCATTTTAGGCCTTTTTCCAGAGCTAAAACTCGCATATCTCGGTCAAAAATGGCCACATCTTCGAATGTTATACCTTTTTAGACTCGTATTAATCAGCATTATCGATTGGCATTCAAAGATCTCTATTCAAAATTTTGACCATTTTTGACAAAAATCACAAGGGGTAACATCACGATTTTTGCCAAAAATGCGAAAATTTTCAAATTCAAAATTTTGAATGGAGATCGATTCTATGGACTTTTAAGAGTATAATGATATATATCTTTCCCGAATCGGACTGCAAATGGACATGATATGGTCATTTTAGTCCTTTTTCCAGAACTAAAACTCGCATATCTCGGTCAAAAATGGCCACATCTTCGAATGTTATACCTTTTTAGACTCGTATAAATCAGCATTATCGATTGGCATTCAAAGTTCTCTATTCAAAATTTTGACCATTTTTGACAAAAATCACAAGGGGTAACATCACGATTTTTGCCAAAAATGCGAAAATTTGCAAATTCAAAATTTTGAATGGAGATCGATTCTATGGACTTTTAAGAGTATAATGATATATATCTTTCCCGAATCGGACTGCAAATGGACATGATTTGGTCATTTTAGGCCTTTTTTCAGCACTAAAACTCGCATATCTCGGTCAAAAATGGCCACATCTTCGAATATTATACCTTTTTAGACTCGTATTAATCAGCATTATGGATTGGCATTCAAAGTTCTCTATTCAAAATTTTGACCATTTTTGACAAAAATCACAAGGGGTAACATCACGATTTTTGCCAAAAATGCGAAAATTTTCAAATTCAAAATTTTGAATGGAGATCGATTCTATGGACTTTTAAGAGTATAATGATATATATCTTTCCCGAATCGGACTGCAAATGGACATGATATGGTCATTTTAGGCCTTTTTTCAGCACTAAAACTCGCATATCTCGGTCAAAAATGGCCACATCTTCGAATGTTATACCTTTTTAGACTCGTATTAATCAGCATTATCGATTGGCATTCAAAGTTCTCTATTCAAAATTTTGACCATTTTTGACAAAAATCACAAGGGGTAACATCACGATTTTTGCCAAAAATGCGAAAATTTTCAAATTCAAAATTTTGAATGGAGATCGATTCTATGGACTTTTAAGAGTATAATGATATATATCTTTCCCGAATCGGACTGCAAATGGACATGATATGGTCATTTTAGGCCTTTTTCCAGAGCTAAAACTCGCATATCTCGGTCAAAAATGGCCACATCTTCGAATGTTATACCTTTTTAGACTCGTATTAATCAGCATTATCGATTGGCATTCAAAGTTCTCTATTCAAAATTTTGACCATTTTTGACAAAAATCACAAGGGGTAACATCACGATTTTTGCCAAAAATGCGAAAATTTTCAAATTCAAAATTTTGAATGGAGATCGATTCTATGGACTTTTAAGAGTATAATGATATATATCTTTCCCGAATCGGACTGCAAATGGACATGATATGGTCATTTTAGGCCTTTTTCCAGAGCTAAAACTCGCATATCTCGGTCAAAAATGGCCACATCTTCGAATGTTATACCTTTTTAGACTCGTATTAATCAGCATTATCGATTGGCATTCAAAGTTCTCTATTCAAAATTTTGACCATTTTTGACAAAAATCACAAGGGGTAACATCACGATTTTTGCCAAAAATGCGAAAATTGTCAAATTCAAAATTTTGAATGGAGATCGATTCTATGGACTTTTAAGAGTAGAATGATATATATCTTTCCCGAATCGGACTGCAAATGGACATGATATGGTCATTTTAGGCCTTTTTCCAGAGCTAAAACTCGCATATCTCGGTCAAAAATGGCCACATCTTCGAATGTTATACCTTTTTAGACTCGTATTAATCAGCATTATCGATTGGCATTCAAAGTTCTCTATTCAAAATTTTGACCATTTTTGACAAAAATCACAAGGGGTAACATCACGATTTTTGCCAAAAATGCGAAAATTTTCAAATTCAAAATTTTGAATGGAGATCGATTCTATGGACTTTTAAGAGTATAATGATATATATCTTTCCCGAATCGGACTGCAAATGGACATGATATGGTCATTTTAGGCCTTTTTCCAGAGCTAAAACTCGCATATCTCGGTCAAAAATGGCCACATCTTCGAATGTTATACCTTTTTAGACTCGTATTAATCAGCATTATCGATTGGCATTCAAAGTTCTCTATTCAAAATTTTGACCATTTTTGACAAAAATCACAAGGGGTAACATCACGATTTTTGCCAAAAATGCGAAAATTTTCAAATTCAAAATTTTGAATGGAGATCGATTCTATGGACTTTTAAGAGTATAATGATATATATCTTTCCCGAATCGGACTGCAAATGGACATGATATGGTCATTTTAGGCCTTTTTCCAGAGCTAAAACTCGCATATCTCGGTCAAAAATGGCCACATCTTCGAATGTTATACCTTTTTAGACTCGTATTAATCAGCATTATCGATTGGCATTCAAAGTTCTCTATTCAAAATTTTGACCATTTTTGACAAAAATCACAAGGGGTAACATCACGATTTTTGCCAAAAATGCGAAAATTTTCAAATTCAAAATTTTGAATGGAGATCGATTCTATGGACTTTTAAGAGTATAATGATATATATCTTTCCCGAATCGGACTGCAAATGGACATGATATGGTCATTTTAGGCCTTTTTCCAGCACTAAAACTCGCATATCTCGGTCAAAAATGGCCACATCTTCGAATGTTATACCTTTTTAGACTCGTATTAATCAGCATTATCGATTGGCATTCAAAGTTCTCTATTCAAAATTTTGACCATTTTTGACAAAAATCACAAGGGGTAACATCACGATTTTTGCCAAAAATGCGAAAATTTTCAAATTCAAAATTTTGAATGGAGATCGATTCTATGGACTTTTAAGAGTATAATGATATATATCTTTCCCGAATCGGACTGCAAATGGACATGATATGGTCATTTTAGGCCTTTTTCCAGAGCTAAAACTCGCATATCTCGGTCAAAAATGGCCACATCTTCGAATGTTATACCTTTTTAGACTCGTATTAATCAGCATTATCGATTGGCATTCAAAGTTCTCTATTCAAAATTTTGACCATTTTTGACAAAAATCACAAGGGGTAACATCACGATTTTTGCCAAAAATGCGAAAATTTTCAAATTCAAAATTTTGAATGGAGATCGATTCTATGGACTTTTAAGAGTATAATGATATATATCTTTCCCGAATCGGACTGCAAATGGACATGATATGGTCATTTTAGGCCTTTTTCCAGAGCTAAAACTCGCATATCTCGGTCAAAAATGGCCACATCTTCGAATGTTATACCTTTTTAGACTCGTATTAATCAGCATTATCGATTGGCATTCAAAGTTCTCTATTCAAAATTTTGACCATTTTTGACAAAAATCACAAGGGGTAACATCACGATTTTTGCCAAAAATGCGAAAATTTTCAAATTCAAAATTTTGAATGGAGATCGATTCTATGGACTTTTAAGAGTATAATGATATATATCTTTCCCGAATCGGACTGCAAATGGACATGATATGGTCATTTTAGGCCTTTTTCCAGAGCTAAAACTCGCATATCTCGGTCAAAAATGGCCACATCTTCGAATGTTATACCTTTTTAGACTCGTATTAATCAGCATTATCGATTGGCATTCAAAGTTCTCTATTCAAAATTTTGACCATTTTTGACAAAAATCACAAGGGGTAACATCACGATTTTTGCCAAAAATGCGAAAATTTTCAAATTCAAAATTTTGAATGGAGATCGATTCTATGGACTTTTAAGAGTATAATGATATATATCTTTCCCGAATCGGACTGCAAATGGACATGATTTGGTCATTTTAGGCCTTTTTTCAGCACTAAAACTCGCATATCTCGGTCAAAAATGGCCACATCTTCGAATGTTATACCTTTTTAGACTCGTATTAATCAGCATTATGGATTGGCATTCAAAGTTCTCTATTCAAAATTTTGACCATTTTTGACAAAAATCACAAGGGGTAACATCACAATTTTTGCCAAAAATGCGAAAATTTGCAAATTCAAAATTTTGAATGGAGATCGATTCTATGGACTTTTAAGAGTATAATGATATATATCTTTCCCGAATCGGACTGCAAATGGACATGATATGGTCATTTTAGGCCTTTTTCCAGAGCTAAAACTCGCATATCTCGGTCAAAAATGGCCACATCTTCGAATGTTATACCTTTTTAGACTCGTATTAATCAGCATTATCGATTGGCATTCAAAGTTCTCTATTCAAAATTTTGACCATTTTTGACAAAAATCACAAGGGGTAACATCACGATTTTTGCCAAAAATGCGAAAATTTTCAAATTCAAAATTTTGAATGGAGATCGATTCTATGGACTTTTAAGAGTATAATGATATATATCTTTCCCGAATCGGACTGCAAATGGACATGATTTGGTCATTTTAGGCCTTTTTTCAGCACTAAAACTCGCATATCTCGGTCAAAAATGGCCACATCTTCGAATGTTATACCTTTTTAGACTCGTATTAATCAGCATTATCGATTGGCATTCAAAGTTCTCTATTCAAAATTTTGACCATTTTTGACAAAAATCACAAGGGGTAACATCACGATTTTTGCCAAAAATGCGAAAATTTTCAAATTCAAAATTTTGAATGGAGATCGATTCTATGGACTTTTAAGAGTATAATGATATATATCTTTCCCGAATCGGACTGCAAATGGACATGATATGGTAATTTTAGGCCTTTTTCCAGAGCTAAAACTCGCATATCTCGGTCAAAAATGGCCACATCTTCGAATGTTATACCTTTTTAGACTCGTATTAATCAGCATTATCGATTGGCATTCAAAGTTCTCTATTCAAAATTTTGACCATTTTTGACAAAAATCACAAGGGGTAACATCACGATTTTTGCCAAAAATGCGAAAATTTTCAAATTCAAAATTTTGAATGGAGATCGATTCTATGGACTTTTAAGAGTAGAATGATATATATCTTTCCCGAATCGGACTGCAAATGGACATGATATGGTCATTTTAGGCCTTTTTCCAGAGCTAAAACTCGCATATCTCGGTCAAAAATGGCCACATCTTTGAATGTTATACCTTTTTAGACTCGTATAAATCAGGATTATCGATTGGCATTCAAAGTTCTCCATTCAAAATTTTGACCATTTTTGACAAAAATCACAAGGGGTAACATCACGATTTTTGCCAAAAATGCGAAAATTTTCAAATTCAAAATTTTGAATGGAGATCGATTCTATGGACTTTTAAGAGTATAATGATATATATCTTTCCCGAATCGGACTGCAAATGGACATGATTTGGTCATTTTAGGCCTTTTTCAGCACTAAAACTCGCATATCTCGGTCAAAAATGGCCACATCTTCGAATGTTATACCTTTTTAGACTCGTATTAATCAGCATTATCGATTGGCATTCAAAGTTCTCTATTCAAAATTTTGACCATTTTTGACAAAAATCACAAGGGGTAACATCACGATTTTTGCCAAAAATGCGAAAATTTTCAAATTCAAAATTTTGAATGGAGATCGATTCTATGGACTTTTAAGAGTATAATGATATATATCTTTCCCGAATCGGACTGCAAATGGACATGATATGGTAATTTTAGGCCTTTTTCCAGAGCTAAAACTCGCATATCTCGGTCAAAAATGGCCACATCTTCGAATGTTATACCTTTTTAGACTCGTATTAATCAGCATTATCGATTGGCATTCAAAGTTCTCTATTCAAAATTTTGACCATTTTTGACAAAAATCACAAGGGGTAACATCACGATTTTTGCCAAAAATGCGAAAATTTTCAAATTCAAAATTTTGAATGGAGATCGATTCTATGGACTTTTAAGAGTAGAATGATATATATCTTTCCCGAATCGGACTGCAAATGGACATGATATGGTCATTTTAGGCCTTTTTCCAGAGCTAAAACTCGCATATCTCGGTCAAAAATGGCCACATCTTTGAATGTTATACCTTTTTAGACTCGTATAAATCAGGATTATCGATTGGCATTCAAAGTTCTCCATTCAAAATTTTGACCATTTTTGACAAAAAATCACAAGGGGTAACATCACGATTTTTGCCAAAAATGCGAAAATTTTCAAATTCAAAATTTTGAATGGAGATCGATTCTATGGACTTTTAAGAGTATAATGATATATATCTTTCCCGAATCGGACTGCAAATGGACATGATTTGGTCATTTTAGGCCTTTTTTCAGCACTAAAACTCGCATATCTCGGTCAAAAATGGCCACATCTTCGAATGTTATACCTTTTTAGACTCGTATTAATCAGCATTATCGATTGGCATTCAAAGTTCTCTATTCAAAATTTTGACCATTTTTGACAAAAATCACAAGGGGTAACACCACGATTTTTGCCAAAAATGCGAAAATTTTCAAATTCAAAATTTTGAATGGAGATCGATTCTATGGACTTTTAAGAGTATAATGATATATATCTTTCCCGAATCGGACTGCAAATGGACATGATATGGTCATTTTAGGCCTTTTTCCAGAGCTAAAACTCGCATATCTCGGTCAAAAATGGCCACATCTTCGAATGTTATACCTTTTTAGACTCGTATTAATCAGCATTATCGATTGGCATTCAAAGTTCTCTATTCAAAATTTTGACCATTTTTGACAAAAATCACAAGGGGTAACATCACGATTTTTGCCAAAAATGCGAAAATTTTCAAATTCAAAATTTTGAATGGAGATCGATTCTATGGACTTTTAAGAGTATAATGATATATATCTTTCCCGAATCGGACTGCAAATGGACATGATTTGGTCATTTTAGGCCTTTTTTCAGCACTAAAACTCGCATATCTCGGTCAAAAATGGCCACATCTTCGAATGTTATACCTTTTTAGACTCGTGTTAATCAGCATTATCGATTGGCATTCAAAGTTCTCTATTCAAAATTTTGACCATTTTTGACAAAAATCACAAGGGGTAACATCACGATTTTTGCCAAAAATGCGAAAATTTTCAAATTCAAAATTTTGAATGGAGATCGATTCTATGGACTTTTAAGAGTATAATGATATATATCTTTCCCGAATCGGACTGCAAATGGACATGATTTGGTCATTTTAGGCCTTTTTTCAGCACTAAAACTCGCATATCTCGGTCAAAAATGGCCACATCTTCGAATGTTATACCTTTTTAGACTCGTATTAATCAGCATTATCGATTGGCATTCAAAGTTTTCCATTCGATTTTTGACCATTTATGGCAAAAATTTCAACTTTTGCAAAATCGTGAAAACTTAAAATTAAGTGCCAGCTCAAAATTATGCAATATTAAATATACGTAGGTAAATTTTTACAGAATACCATCTATTACCATACAGTGGTTTTTTATGGTAGCATCTAAAAGTATGTAAAGTTTTTATTCGTATTCGCTTTTTATTTAGTTTACTACAATGAAATATTAATCGGGGGAAAACAGATCATATCTTGAATTATATACCTTTAAGACTCGTACGAATTATGGCAATCGATTGGCATTTCAAAATTTCTATTTTATATATTGACCAAATTCGAAAAAAATAACAAGGCAAAATTTTTGCTATAGCATGTTATTAGGCTGAATATAGAAATATCTTTTAACATGAAGTGTGAGATTTTTTTTAAAGCTGAGGAGCTCAAGGGTATACTAAGATTTTTTATTCAATATTGCTTATATTAAATACTATACTGGTAAATAATGTGAACTAAAGTATAAATTAAATTTCTAAGAAGAGTTCTAGATTATTTAATTTATACATACATAATACATAATATATATTTATATATGTATGTAACTTAAATATATAAATTATGTAACTTACTTTCATTATAATCAAATTGATAAAAACGCATCGCATCGATTTGAAATTTTTTATTATTTTAAAGACTAATTGGGAAATGACTAAAATATGTTGATATATTTGACACTAATGTGAAAATCACAATTTATGTATTTTATGAGTGTACGATATCTGTGAATTTATTTTTATTTGGCTTGAGAGAACGTGTTGAGGTCAACCCCGATTGTTTATGCAATTAAGATTGAAATTGAAATAAATACGTACGCACAGTGGCTGCAAATAACACGAACAAAAAGTGAATTTCAATGAAGAGCGGAATATTCTACGCAATTTTCTTATTCTTACTAGTTAGCATCGATGTTTCGATTTTGTTAACATCATATGAGCGAAGACAAGAATCGCAACCTTTGCTCGAGTGCCGGAAGTGGGCATTGCGTATACGACACATGTGAGCAATCGCTTTTCGTGTTGCTGTCGCAGGCCAATTTCGCATTGCCTATCGTTGGCGCTGAAATAGACGAAAGGCCTTTTTGTAGACTTGTTGAATGACGGTCAAGGTTGTTGCCAACAGCACTTGCCACACGGCACGAACTACGCACAGCGCAAGCGACGATGAGTTTCAATGAATTTGCGAACGCGGCGCATTGCTTTGAGACATTTTTAGCCGCCTCAAGGATAACGCAGTGTGCCAAAAGCGAGACGCATGTCAAGGTCAGCGCCAAGATTCGCCACAAGTGGCAGCAACGCAACAGCAGCTCAACAGCAGTTAAACAGCTCAATTTGGCGGCTTTGACAGCTAATCACGGGCACAGTTCAATGCACAGCATACACAGTCATGGATCGGATCGGATCGGATCGGGTCGGCCCGGGTTATGTCATCGACAGTCCCAGCAGAGGTATCTGGTAAATTTATTTATGACTGCTGTTTGTTGGCCCCAGGCGGCAGCTCCAATATCGTTTAATTAACAATGTTTATAAATAAATCCCGTTTTTGGGCTTGAACCCTGCTTACAAAATTTGAACTGATTTGAATTTCTGTTCTGAACCGGTTGCTCATTCATTGCTCAGTTTTTGCTTTCATTTTCGAAATGTTTTGTTGTTTCTCGTTTTTTTTTTATTTGCGGTTCCTGCTTGAAAACGCAATTAGCATAAATTGCGTTGAGCTGCTAAATTTAGTGAGCGTACTTAAATGTAATTTAGCCGGAAGTTATATGCACCTATAATATGCATGTGTATCAAATAACTCTGATCTTCAATTAGCTCTCGCAAACGCCGCCCCAAGCTGCAGCCAGCCAAATTGCATCTGGCTGCAGATTAAGCCACATTAGAGTTATGCAAGCGGCACGCACAGCTTCCCATAGATACACAGCTTATTTGGGTGTCTATTCGTAGTAAATTTACCCATGAAGCTGGAGCACAGCTCCTTTGCCCACGCTTTGAGAAATGTGCGACAATTAGTTCAGCGCTTAAAAACGGGTTTCGCGTTTTATTTTTTTTGCCGCAAAATTTTGGCTTTTTGGAGTGGGCGGCGCAATGCGTGCGCAAGGCAAAAAAACTTACAAAAAGCAAAAATATTGAAATATTTTTAATAATAAAGAAAAAAATGAAACATGCGAATACCTTGGAACCACAAAAAAATCGCACACGCACGGCCAACGATTAAGATACCGAGTGCCGCAGAGTATATATAAGTACCTCAACTGCAGCTTTACAAAAAAATGTTAAAAAACAACAACAACAGCAACAACAACAACTACAACAACCGACAACAAGCAAATACCAATAGCGGGGCAACAATGCTAACGGCCGCTTTATGAACAATTACGAGCGTCTGAAACGAACCGCAGGCGGGCAACTGGGAACGGAGCACTGGACACCGGACAGTGGACAGTACTGGACTGAAACTTGGATTTGTCGGTTGCATGCGTCACGCGTCCGCGCACATTTTGCATGGCTCGTGTGTGTCACTGCACAAATTATTATAAAGCTCATAAATGCGCATTTGCGAATCGATAATCAAATTTGAATTCAAATCGAGTTTTTCAATTTCAACAATTTCGCTTTCACGCACAGAGCGCTTGCTGTATCTCTAGCTGCTAAAGTTTGTATCTTTTCATATTGTTGGCCTAGTTACCTTCGCCTCGAACGGTTCTCGAGTGGCGACGCTTGAGCCGCGAATTTTTGCTTTCAATTTGGCAATTACGTAATCTTTCACATAGACCATGAGTTGGCATTATTTGTGGGACAGATTGTGAGTTAGGGCCAACCTTGTCGATGGATGCCTCTTTGGTGCGCTTTTCAAGTTCAGATCTTAAAAAGAAACGTTATTTAATAATATACACATATACATATATATATATATTTGCAAAGTTTTACAATATGTTTAACAGTTAGCAGTTTAGGCAGCTAAAAAGAATAGTTGATACACATTTATTTATGTTTATAATATATATAGTTAAGTTATTATTTAATTGGCAACTAACTAAACACATAAATTAGCATTTATGTTTGCACAAAAGAAAATTAAAAGCTAAAAATGAAAAATATTTTTATTCTCTCCTGTAATAAACCGTTTTGCTGTTTCCTCGCAAGGACAACCAAGTTTCTTAAGCCTAAAACACACATTTCATTATTAAACTAGCTAAAACAGATGGGAAAAATTTAAAAAAATCAAGAATAAAATCAATCAAAAACAAAAACAAATTAAAATTAAAAATCAAATTTGAAACATTATTCAAATGTTGGTTAAAGTAGAAAATGTGGCATTTCTGTTGTTAACCTAATAAACAAATTGTGTATTCTATAAACCTGAGACTCTAATTAAGTTGATTATTTTTTGCAGTGTAGAACAATAACTTTACACTTTATATATATGGCCAAATAAGCAATGTTTTTAGCTAGTTATAAAATGGCATCAATTAAGTTTACTTTGATATACGAAATAGAATTAATTAAAGTAAAATTTGAAAGCTTTGGGGACATATTTTTTGTTCCTGACTTTCAAAGTTCAATATATCGAATTTCTCGAACACTCATATTAGATATTAATCTTATATCAAAACCTAAAACTATTTTTAAAAACTCAAAAATTCTCCCACACAAATTTCAATTAAAATTCTAAAAAGAAAACCCAAACTATTTGTTGGCAGTGTGCTTTCCTTTCTAATATTGCATTCATTTTCAATAAAGAGTAGCTGCACAGTGGGGCAAGTGCAAGAGAAATGCCACATTTTCTACTCTCACGCCAAGCGAATTAATTGAGTAAAAACTTACGAACTAAAAATTCGTTATTTTGTTGTTGTTGTAGTAATATTGTTTATGCCCAGCTGGGCTAAGGGGCGTGGGCGTAGGCGTGGTTGTGGTTGTGGTTCTGGTTCATGGACAGGTGGACAGCATCACAGTGTACAGCCATAAAATAATTTCACAATTAAAAAACAAATCGTTCAACAACAAGTTACCCACTAAAATTAGTTAACAATGCCAAAGCCAAATTGCAATCCTAGTTCACTGGCGATATCGTCTGTCCGAATTTGCGGGCACGCTGCCCGAATCCCTTGCTGCCATCGGGACCCATGGGCGTGCGCACCAGGCTCTCGGCAGTGCGTTGGGCAAACGAGCCGGATCGGGAGCGCGGCGAGCCGTCCAGGAAGCTGCCAGTGCGTGATCGCGGCTGTCCGTCGTAGTCGCTGCCGCCGTGCTTGTAGCCGCTCAAGAAGCTGCCGGTGCGGGAGCGCGGCGAACCCTCGAAGCCCTCAGAGCCGAAGGAGCAGCGGCGATCGTAGCCGGAGTCGGTGGAGATGCGACGCCCGCCAATGTACTGGGCATTGTCGTAGGCGGCCAGTTTGCTGCTCAGCTGCTGGAAGCCGTTCGAGTAGCGACGCGGCCACACCTGATAGCCACCGCCGCCGCCGCCGACCAGCTGATCCGGTTCGCGTTCGCGCTCCCGCTCCACATTGAAATCGTTGGAGGGGCGGCGATAGAAGCCGTTGCCATCGCTGGCATTGGAGAAGCTGCGCTCGAACTGCATCGAGCCGTTGGAGTAGCGACGCTCCCCATTGCCCGGACAGCTGCCGTTGGAGCAGACGGAGCTCTTTCGATACGCCTCCGACTGGCCAAAGTCCGAGACGCGCCTCGAGCACGGACAGCTCTCCGAGCAGTTAGAGTCCCGTCGCTGCGGAGCGCCCGTCTCCGAGCAGTTGCTCGCACGACGCGATTCGTTGCCGTAGTTCTGCTCGGAGCAGTTGGAGAGGCGACGCTGCAGACTGCTAACCGGCGCCGGATTAGCGCTGCTGCTGCTCGGCGCGACGACAGCGGCGGGCGGCGTCGAGGGCTCGCCCAAGGCAGCCGCCGTGTTGGCCGAGATGGTGGACGTATTGCTGTAGCGCCTGGGCGCATAGCCGAAAAAACCCGGAGACGGCGGCTGCTGCTGCTCTAAGCCAATGCTGCCACGTGGCTGATAGTGCTGATAGCCATGTCCATGGCCATGGTAGCCAGCTGCCTGATGGTGCAGCTGCTGCTGCTGGTGCTGCTGCTGTTGTTGTTGTTGGTAGTAGCTCGGCTGGAAGTCCGAGTTGTTGCGCTTCAGCTTGAAGCGCAGATCGTGCAACGGCTCGTGGCTGGGCAGGCCGGAGAAGCTGCCGCCGCGGGTGCGCTCGCAGTTGGGATCAGTGTAGTAGCGATAGTTCTCCACCATGCGGGCGACCGGCGCCGCCAGCTGGATGACGGCCGCCTTTTTGCCCGTTTTCTTCTTGGGCGCCACCATTTCGTAGACCTGGAACGGCCCGGCCAGATGCAGTGCCTCCCGTGCCGATGAGGACTCCAGGTACTCGACCAGTGCGCACTCCTTCTGCTGCAGCTCCGGATACTTGTTCATGAACTGGCGCACATCCACGGGTATCGCCATGCCCGGCTTCAGTATGCGGATCAGGGCGATTTCGCCGCACTTCGAGAACAGATCGGAGACCTTCTCAATGCTCAGCTTGTCCAGCGGCAGATCGCAGGCGACAATGGTGCGCGACGGCATCGTCTCATCGAAGCTGGGCAACGGCTCCAGCCGGCGCACCTTGGTGCCCTGTTCGTTCAGCTCGATCCGGCGCGACTTGCGGCGCACTGCGTCCCCAACCACTTTCCACTCGCGGGTCAGTTGGCGCACCCGCTTGAAGCTGGACACCAGCTTCAGGCTGACGAAGCCCTCCTTGTTGCGGCGCACGTGCTTCAGCAGGAACGCATCCTTCAGGATGCTCTCGTTCGAGAAGTAAAACTCAACGGCATCGGCAATTTCCGCGGCCAGCTCATCGCTGGGCACCAACGCCGGATCCAGCGTGTCAATCTCATTCACGACCAGCTCCGCCGGCTGCTCGGCCTTCGGCTCCTCCTCGGCTGGCTTCTTGAGGCTGAGGAACGAGCGGTGGCCGCGACGCGCTTCCATTACGGGCGAATTGGCCGGCGCGACGGCGGGCGGCGGCGATGTGTCCAATGTGAAATTGGGATGCAAATAGATATTGTCCATTTGGTGTTTGCGAAACTTCTCCAGATTGGCTTCGCTCAGCGGCACCGCTGGCGGCGATGCTAGTCCCTCGGCCGGTTCCGGCTCTGGTGCCGGTTCGGGTTCCGGTTCGTACATGATGTGATTATCGACGGCCAGCGGCTTCAGCTCATCGTCCTCCTCGGACTCATCCGAGTCGCCAATGGACGAACCCATGCCCACATCCAGCAGCTTGTCATCGCTGGGCGTCGACGGTGGCGACGGCGACATTGGCGGCGCACTCGGACTAGTTGGCGCATCCTCGGATCCAGAACCGAACTGCGAGTCCAGCGACTCCATCTGATGGAGCAGCGCCTGCGCCGAGCGTCGCGCGTGCAAACGCAGCAGCTTCGATGGCAGCGACGAGGACAACGGCACCACCGCCTGCGAGCTGCAGCAGGGCTGCTCCTCCTCCATTTCGGCCACTTTTGTCAGCTGCGTGATTGGTGGCTTCATAACCGGCACTGCTGTCAGTATGGGCGTAGCCACCGCCACCGGACTGACAACAAAGGTGTGGCCCAGCGGCACCTTCACCTCGAAGCTGCTCGAGCTGGGATTGGGACTCGAGTTGGAGTTGGTGTTGGAGTTGGCCTGTTCCTGTTCGCTCATTTTTGCTCTGAGCACTGCGCACTCCAGCAAAAGCAGCTGAAAACTATTTGATTTGTGGCACTCAAAGTTGTGACGCTCAAAGCTCAAATTGCGGTAAATGTATCTGCAATTGTATCTCAATCTGTATCTCAATCTTTATCTACGTTTTTGTATCTATCTCTAGCTTTTTAAGCGCTCGAGCTGCTTTGGCTGTTGTTGTTGCCTATCTGCTGTCTGGGGCAAATTTCACTTTCACTTTCAAGTTCAGCTCCAGTGGTGCACTTACATTTGTCAGTCAGTGTGTGCATTTACGCTCTGCTTTGGGCGTTCATTGAACGTCAGCTGTTTGTTGTTGTTGTTGTTGTTGGTTCGATTTTGCGTAATTCTGCAGCCTGCGTTGAACGTGCTTCGAATTCTGACTGAAATTGGCTTTTAGGTTTTAGCCAAGTGCGGGACACGCGCGGGTTCGTCGCTTATTGCGGGTAACTGCTTTTTGTTTTCTAGGCCGCGCTTGACACCGACACAATTTGATAGTCGTTAAATGAACACGGCACCTCAACAATTTTGTTGTTGTTGCTGTATTTCTTGATAAATAAATTGTTATAAAATTTTAAATTTACTATTTCGTATGCATTTGGGTTTTATATTGTTGTTATTCCGTTTTCAGTTGTTCAGTTGTTGCCCGTGCTAGTTTTTGTGTCTTAATTATTTCCGTTTTCTTGCGGGTGTTCGCCAAGTGTTTGCTTATTGTTAATGTTGTTGTTGCTGTTTGTGTATTTATTTGTTTTTTGTTGATCCGTTTTGTACGCGAGTTCATGCAACGCTGCAACGCGGAGATAGACTGAAATTGCAAATTGATTTGAGGTCGGTTAAATACCCTCTGCTTTCGTTTAATTTTTATTTTTTTATTTTGGTTTTTTGTTCGCTGTATTTACAGCGACTGCCGGCGGCAGCGACGCCAACAGCAGCAGCAGCAGCGACAGCAGCGTCGAGCGTTATTGAGCGGTCCAAGTACGCACGAAACAGCCGATAACAACAACAGCAACAACGGCAACGGCAACAACGCTGAGAGACAGCTGCGTCGACTGCGCAGCCAGCGGCGACAACTTATTGGCAACAGAGCAGCAGCAGCAGCAGCAGCCACACACGAAACTTGTTGCGTTGGCAACAAAAACAACAACAACAACAACAGCAACAGCAGCATTCGCTCAGTGCATTTGTTAGCCTGCGTTGTTGTTGCGTATTTTGCATTTCATTTCTTATAAATTGTTCTGGCAAGATACAGCTACACACACTCACACACACACACACACACGCACACTCCGAGGTGCTTCCGATTTATTTATTTTGCAAATTTAATTTTTATTTCATTTTATTTTATTTTGTATTTGCTTCTCTTCACAGCTCGTTTGCATTGAGCGAAGCGAACGATCGCGAAATGCTCGCATCGCTCATACGCAACGTTCGCCGCGACGCCTCGCCTCGTCTCGTTGCGCGAAAATTGGGAAAGTGCTTCAGTTTATTTAGTTTTGCCTCTCTCATTGTTGCCGTTGTCGATTGGCGACCTTGTTGCATCCAATTTGCTGTCAAACAAATTGCAATGCAACATGCAAGTCCAGCACGCTAAAAATTATCTATGGGGAAGCAGGAAGCGTCGCAAATGACAATTCGTTGAGGGTTAGGAAACGAGCAGCCACTAATGGAACGTGCATTCAGTCAGTTAGGCTGCACTGGGCTGGGCTGGCAAGCAAGGAAGTCTTCCGAGAAGTTTAAAATTACTTTCAATGTCAATCATTAATATCATTGATATACTCAAAAATATATAAATAAAAAGTGTCATAAATTAATAAATATTGTATATAAATGTCAGAGATAAATAAGTAAATACATACTTAATGTCATTAAAATTTTTATTATAATAAATAAAGCATTTTTGCTTGCATAAATAAATATTTTGAAAACTAAATTTCTATAATATTATTATTTATTTTTAAATGCATTTGTTCATTTTCTACTTTCACAACTGATTTTGCAACAAGGTTATAAATTTGTTAAACTAGGCACTCGGCCATATGGCAATTAAACATTTTAACGATGCAATATTATTCGCTCAATTCGTTGGAAATACAACAAATTCGATGCCTCTGCATAGCTGGCCTCCCACAAGCAATTTTCTTGCCAAGTGCCAAGTTCAAGAACTGTTGCCACTCACGAGTTACCCCTCCCCCTCCCTGTTATGTTTGCTAGTGAAACTTTGTGACACTATTGCATGCTAATCCTTTTAGTGGCTTGCTTGGTAACATTTATGAAACGTTGTCAACGTGGTTGCATCAGTTTGCCCGACGCGGTGGCGTCGTCTTTTTGTTGATTCAATGCACTGATAAAAAATTACACAATCTGCGAGTGCTACAAACATTTGCAATCCAATTACGAATGCGTGTGCGACAGAACTGTTTAGCGCAATTGGGCTAATGGGGCGTATGCTGGATGCCTGATTTCGGATAAGGTCAGCTGTTCATTAATTGGCAATTGACGACAGGCATTCGATTTCGAGTAGTCATACAATTTGATTTGCCAACAAGTAAATTATGATTTTTAAAAAACAAGTCAAACTGTGGAATAAACAAAAACCAAAAAAACAATACAATAGCAAAATAACCTTGCGGTAAAAGAAACAACAAAAGCCAAAAAACCAAAAATTCAAGTATTTCTGTTTAGCTGGAAAACAAAACAAATGATTTATTTATTTAAACAAAAAAAATAATAATAATAATATATTATGATTTTTGCAATTTGTTGCTTGTCGCGACGGCAGCCTCCAAAATAAGCAAAAAAAAAAAAAATGGGCGTGTCAATCAAAATGTACCATAGACATATTAATCTGCAATCTTTGCCAACAAAGCTGGAAATATAACCAGGAAGTTGCCAAATTGTTTTTTTTTTTTCTTTTTGCATTGGGGTAGGTCAGAGCTACTTGATGCCAGATTTTTGGCCTAGTCAACTGGCTGATTGTGAGACAAAGAAAAAAATATGCTTCAATTGGGTCTAAAAGGCACTTTAGCTTTGAGTACGCTGCATTGTTGGCCATGCCTGTTGTTGTTGTTGTTGTTGTTGACGCATTTATTTGCTTTTATTTAACGTTTATTTACTTTTTTCACACACATCGATTGTTGTTGTGTTGTTGTTGTTGTTGCTATGCCTACACTCTTTGAAGCTGTTGCCGTAGCTGCGCCCAGGGTCATCCAGGCGCTGTCGCTGCCGTCGATCTGCTTATGATCAGATCGGTCTGAGCATTATAATTATTAATATTACTTATTGCTTTTCATTGTTGCTGCTGCTGCTGCTGATATGTTGTTATTGCTGTTGTTGTTGCAGCAGCCGCTTTACACTCTAATTTTTCGCTGTTGTTTGTCCTTCTGTTGACATTTTGCACGCGTCGCGCTTTTAACAAAAAATTATGTTTTGGGAATTGATCACTTGAGCCTACGCAAAGCGAATCAAATCGAATCGAAACGAATCAAATTGAGGTAGGTGGCAGCTGAAGCTGATCACAACAAGCTGGTTAGCAGTTTGTTTAATAATAATAATAATAAATAAATTAACCAAGTTTGTGTAATTAGGGAATAACCGAATGCAACGACGAGTAAATAATTTGAATACCCAATATAATGATGATTAAGAAAGTACCCAGAATATTATTATTGTTTTTTTATAACAAAAAATCTTTGTAAATTTTTAATTAATTAAAGGACATCGAACCGCAGCTTACATGGAAGCAAACACTGAATAAACCAGTTTTTGCCTCAAACAAATATCCTAATTAAATTTGATATTGCTTTTTACTCGATATGAATAAAAAAAATAATTTAACATATTTTTATGTATTCCAGAGCAGACTTTAACTTTTGTTTTTTTTGTCATATAAGTACTTACATAATTTATAGATATAATATAACTTATTTTTAGCTTAGCTTTTGTGAATCAGCAACAGCTAATTAGATTGCACGACAGGTAAACGTCATGAGGCAATGGCTAGGCCCAAAAAGCCCACTTCGCACTGCCAACCCACTAACGTAATCACCTCACACAAAAACAAAAATTATATATATATATATATAGACAACAATAATAGTATTAATAATATATTAAAAATGACGCTGTTCACCTCAAGTTCAATGTTAAAAGCAGAGAAACGTGGAAGCACAGTTATTGTTCGTGTGGCAGGCAAAAGTTGTTATTAAAGCCAAACCTTTCCCAGCTCAGTTACCAAGTCATTTCAGATTATGCGATTTATAATGGTTGAATTAATCGACAGCCGTTGCAAGTTGTCGGCTGAAAATTGGGTCATGAGAACAACAGGCAGAAACAGGGATTGGTTGCATAATCGAGAACATTGCGCCAGCGCAGATCGGGTAAACAGGTTCAGTTTAGTTCAGAGGACTCTGGTGGCCGGCCGACTTGGTTGCAGCCAAGGGCATTGCAGCCTTGAAGCTGAACGCCCTTTGTCTGGCCACAAGTTGCAATCACCACCTGCATTAAGCGCGACTTAGCAGCTAGTGGCATCCACTTGAACCGGTTGCCCGCTACATGAGGCTGCAGGTTGCCAGCGTCGGCAACCGAGCCCAAGTTTCGGCACTTCATTAATGAAGCTCAGACAACGTCGTTGGCGTCGCCTCGCTGCAACCTTGACAGACCCCAGCCACAATTTATTGTATTGTAATCAGAAAGCGCGCACTGCTGGCCAGGAAGCCGCTTGCGCTTGCGCTTGCGAAGCTGCTGCTCCGACGGCTGCCGTTGGTGGCACTGGCACTGGCAGGCAGATTGATCTGCGTGTGTGTGGAACAGGTTGTCTGGCTCCGTCTCCGTCTCTGTTGGGTTGGCTGACTGCAGTTGACCTCCACAATTGGAGTTACATATTTTTTTCCTTTTATTTTATTTTATTTCGTTTTATTTTTTTGTGGATTTGCGTGCATATTTTATTTACTTTTAACGCACGCTTTTAATTAAAAGTTTGCCGTTCAATTATGTTGAAAAATTGCAAGTGCAACGCCTCGCAAAGCGCGCTCTCTCTTTCTTTCTCTCCCCTCTCTCTCTGTGTCTCTTTGGCTCTCCCTCAGCCAGCGACAGAATTGGGTTACATATGTCAGGCAGGCAGTACGAGAACAGCCCCATAAAACACGCTTTAGGCCTATGTAGAACTGGGCCCGGCTCGCATTTAAAAGCCAACTGAAAATTGTTGTGCAAAAAAATCACATTTTGGGCCCGCAAACGTTTTGTGAATGGCTCGCAGAGACTGACTGACTCCGACTGCGACTGGGACTGGCCACGTTGGTGTTTGGTGCGTGTTGTGTTAACGACGCACAGTGCCAAAAACCTATCTATGTGTATGTGTGTGTGTGTGTGTGTTATTAGTGTGGGTTGGTCTCGGTATGTGCAAAATGTTATGGCCATAATGAAAGACATGGCAATAATGTAAAGCACATTTCAGGCACTTTAAACTGTTAACATTTATGGGCTGACAGTTTTTATTAAAAGTGTTACCAAATTGCGTAATCGCAACGTTGTTGTCAAGCAGTGCAGCCACTCTGCCGCGTGAAGTGGAAAGTGCTGCCCATCAAATTAATTGACAATAGTAAAATTCATATCGCTTTAAATTAGTTAATTAATCATCAGCTAGTTATAAAATAACATGAATAATTACTTCGCAAATTAAGAATTTACTCAACTATGTTCATTTAAGTCTACAGTTAGAAACTAAATATATAATTGCTTAATAGAATTTTAATTTAATTAAACCTGAGTTAAACTCTATTGTTCACATTGAACAATTGTTGATTTGTTGTTTGTTTGTAGCACGCCGCAATTAGGCTATTTAAATTCCAAATGCACGCAAGATTTCTAGAAAGAAAAAAAACACGTTAAAAGCAACGGAAATTGCTAGAAATGTTTACCAGAAAAAATACAATAACGAACTAAGGACAAGTTCAATGAAACATAAACAAAAATAAATTATTGAATGAAAATTGAGTAAACTTTGATTACAAATCAATGTTCTAGACTTTAAGATTTAATGCAGTTTCTAATTGAACGTAGCCATTTGGGTGTTATTCAATTTGAATAAGTCTTTGCGCTTAGTTTTTTTTATCGGGTGCATCAACTTTAGATTTGCATTGTCCGGTTGTTGCGTGACACATTCAGTTGTTGTTGTTGTTGGCTGCATCGTGATTAATCTGCATATACATAGAGCTCCGTGCGGCCTTCTAAATTCGCGACATTAAATTATGCGCCTAGGCCTATTATTTTATGCATTTGATAAATTGACAAACGGGCCGGTAAACATTTTGCTTAGCCGCTCACTTTTTACAATGCAACAACACAATGTTGTTGTTGTTGTTTTTGTTATTCTGCCTGTTCTTGTTGTTGTTTTAGTTGGTGCTGCTGCAGTGAAAATCCACTCACAATGCGTGCCAAGTTTGTCGCTGTCCCTCCCTCCCCGTCTTTCCCCCACTGCCCATATCAACTAGCAGGCAACTTTCATACGTGAACTTTTCATAGTTATTGTTGTTGCTGTTGCTGTTGTTGTTATGTTCATTGTCTGTCATTCGTTTTCAATGTCAAGGTTGCAATTGTGTGCATTTTTAATTAATTTATATAGCATTTATTGACTTTCAATTAGCTCTCGTCTGCTGCAGTTTGCATCCTTGTAGCCTACACAGCTAATGAAATACATAGATACACATACATATGTATGTGTGCGTGTGGGTCTGTTCTTAAGTGAATTAGCTGATAATAGCATATAGATATATGTATATACCGCAAGTGGCTCGCCCAAGTGAAATTCAAAATGACGCCCACAAAAGCAAACGCAAATTTAGTTCATTAACAACAAAGAAAAACATTAAACAAAATAGAACAAATAACGAGAGCAGAAAATATTGAAGGTAATTTGTCGACGCTGACTGCACTTGCCAATAATAAATTCTATTCGCAACGGGCATTTGCAGATATCAAGAAAATAAAAAATCATTGAACTCGCGCCGCAATTTGACAAATTGCATGCGATATTCAAATTGCGGTTTTGTGTCGCCTTTATTTTTTTTTTTTATTTTTGGAGGTGGAGCAGCAGCCGTCAAGGCTAACTGTGATACGCATAAATCATGGAACGTGGACAAGGCATAAATATGCCATATATAGTGCTCCTTTATCATTTACACAAATCACTTGAAAAGACAGTGACAAAATTAGAGGCATTTATTACGCATACGCCACGTGGCCCTAGAAAATGTTTGTAAAATCAATTGAATTATGTAAGATTATTCGATATTCAAATCCGGTCAAATGCGGATAAATATTTGTTTGTTTTCGTAATAAATTTTTGTATGTCCAGAAAACAAACACTTTTATTTATATATTTATGATAATGTAGCTGCTTGAATAGCTTTCTGGCGCTTTTATAAGATTCGTACTATAAGCAAAAAATACACTATATGGTACGCTTAAGGGCAGCATAATAAATATATTATTTTTTAGGCATTGTGTATTTTGTGAATTAAACAACCAAATTTCCAATTTCGTTTGATATTAATCATTGTGCATTGTGATTCATTTGACTTTATATAGTCACGCAGCATCGGCATCATCGGCATTAGCACTGCTGACCTCAAATGTCAATTGTTGCCAGTGAAATCGCAATTGCAAGCTTTTGTTTTGCTACCAACCTTGGCCTTACATAGAACGAAACGAAAACAAGCGTTTCATGACTTATCGTTATATATCTTGTTGCTCTATTCACACAGATCTTTCATAATTTTAACGGCACTTTGCAAAACAGCTGTTAATAAGCGACACAGCTGCCGCCCATAGATTCCGCCCATTCACCAAGCTATGCCTGACATTGCAAAACTATAAATAACATACAAAATCTAACGACAATGCAAAACTTATAAATACAATAGCAATAACAAAATAGCCGTTAGTGCGGCCCGACCCCGTCTGGGGGTCTGTTAGATTAATTGCAAATTGATTACAGACAATTGCAATGTCAACGAGCCGCGCAAACGGAAATACAAAACGCTAATCGCGCACAAAACGCCACCAAAACGCGACAAAGTCGCGCGTCCCCCGCCCCCAATCGAAACAGCTAATGCGGAAGTAGCGCAACGAATGCGCGTTTATACGCCAGACTGGGTAGGGAAAAGAGAGGAAGAGAGCGGGAGAGAGAGAAAAAGCACGACGACCCAACAGAACTGTAAGGCACTTAACACAGCTCAGCAAATTGAGAGCTGTCTTCTTGTGATCACCGCTAAATTATATGAATGCTGGCTGCTCTTTTCATGCGGTGGGCATGGTTGCAAGTTCCTCTGGGTGTTCCATTGCAGCCCAATGCGAAGACGGAGCATCAGTGCCAGCGCAAGTACGCATGTTGTTGTTGCACACATTACCAGTTGCCCAACAGAACTAAAACTGCTCAGCGGCTGTTCGTCAAAGAGACAAGTGGCTCTTAGCGATCACCGTTTAGTTTGTTTATGTGAACTTCTGGCTGCTCTTTTCATGCTGTACGGCATGCTTTCTAGTTTAGCTGGGAGACCAATTGCAGCTAAAGGCGAAGGCGAGAGAATCATTGTCAGTGTTGGTGTCCATTGTTGTTGCTAATATTACACAATTTACAGTAATAAATTGGACGCTGATAGCACTGTTTGTCTTTCAGCATAATTGTGAACTTTGATGCTATTTATTTTTCATTTTGCACTTCGGATTGGTTTTTTGTTTTGTTTTTGTTTTTAGTTACTTAAGTGTTTCAATAAATACTTATAGGCTATGCAAAACGTGTGTTACACACGGTCTTTAGGTTAGCAACTAAAATACAACTTCAACGGAGGAGGAGGTGGCAGGGGAGTGGACGATTAGCCGGCGACAGACAAGGAGTTTGGCCTCTGAGTTACGGCTACTGCACGCTAGGCGGCGGCACTCAAACAGCTCGAGGCGAGGCGCAGTATGGCCAGCATAGGAACAAAATACTACAACTTCAGCTGGCGCTTGGCCTGTTGTTTCTCCTGTTTGAGTTCCCGCTGCTGCAGGAACTGGCGTCGTATATCGCTAGCGCGCATCTCCAGAATACAGTTTAGCTTGTTGCGTATCTGCTCGGCCGTGTGCACGTCCGTATCGAAGTCGTAGTGCTTGAAGCGAATATTGGACATGTGGGACAGGAGGCCAAAGGGCGAACTGGAGCCGTGCGTTTGCTGGTGACGCGGGCTAGCGGGTGAATGGGCAAGTCCTACCGCACCGCCGCCGCCCGGGATCATCGTGGCGAGGCTGGCGGTGCTCGGTGCCGAGGTGCAGCTGGCGGTTATGACGCTAGATGAGTTCGATTTCAACCAAATCCGCAGCAGTGCCTTCAGTTGCCGTTGCTCCACAATCTCGCAGTGCGCCACCAGATCAATGGGCGTCGACACTGGCTTCCTCTGACCCCAGAACTTGGTGTGCTTATGTTGATCTATCTCGATGCGTTCGCCGGACACGGCGAGTGTTACATCACACTTGAAGAATCGCTTGTCGATGATGCTGACGCGATAAATCCGATGCATAGGTGCTTCTAGCATATCGTTGTGGTTAAGCAGGCGCTGTTCATACTCCTTAACATGGTCCAAGGGACTGTCACCGCCTCCATCTCCCCCGCCCGAGTCGGGCACGTCTCCGTTCAGATTGATGTTCTGAAGCGCACGCACTGCAGCATCCGCCATCGCCGCCTTGTCGTCCTCCGAGGTCATGGACTTGGTGCCCAGCTGGTTGTGATAGTCAATGCGCGTGACCGGCGCCAACGGCCGGCGCTCGGCAAGAGTTAAATGCGAGAAGCCAAACTTGGAACACGGCTCACGATTGTCCAGCGGCGGAAAATCATCCATGTCATCGTTGTCCTCCGTCATATATAATGCATAGTGCTGCACTGATTTGAGCTGCACTGCATCTGGATACTGTAGGGTAGTTTTGTAGCAGACCAGGCCAATCACCTCGATGATCTTGGCCGTGGCCAGCACACAGATTTTGAGCGGATAATTGCGTTCCGGCTCGGGCAGCATATTAACATACACATTGATACGTTTCGTGGGCATGCCCACCTGGGCGGTTCCATCGTATCTCGCGTATTCAATAAAACGATTTTGCGTCTGCTTGGGGCTTCTAGCCAACTGCTCCGTCAGCTTGCTCCTAACACCACCGTCGGGAAGTTCGTCATCGCTTGTTTTTTCCTGTCGATTTGCGGATGCCGCCGCCGTCGCCACCGCCGTTGTTGTTGCTGTTGCTGTAGTTGTTTTTGAAGTCGAGGGCTTCTCTGTGGGCTGGACATTAAGCAATTTCCGCTTGAAGAAGTCTTTGCGTTCCGGTGGCATCGCCTCCTCATTGTAGTTAACACTTTTAATGCGCGCCGCCTTGCGCTTGGCTATGTCCAGTTTCTCCAGTTTTTGGGCTGTGTTCGAGCGAAATCGATGGGCGCCCACTTCGGGATACATTTGTATGTCAAACGAGTGCGTGGACATATCCAGATCTTCGTCATCGCTCAGATCCAGGCCAGGATAGCAAACAAAGTCCACTTCCTGCAGCGGCTGATCCACAATCCTTGGCGGCATCATGTGCTGCATGGGCGGGGACCATTGCGTGGGTGTGGCAGTATCTGGTGTTTTCGATATCGACTTGCGCTGCTGCGGCCCCTGAGCGGTCCGCTTGCTGCGACTGTAGGGATCCCATTGGGTTGTGGCAGTTTGAAATTTTTTTAGGTAATGCTTGGGCATATCGTCGCTCAGCATTACCGTCTCGCATATGCCCGTGTCATCCGTGGATATGAACGAGTTGCGTATGTGCGAGAGCAGCCAGTGCTGGTTGGAATAGGTGGCCATTGCACTTGGTTCGTCTCTTTCTCACAAAACAAATAAAACTCTTAGTTATCTCTGCATTTGTAATGCCAGGAGTTGTGTTCCTTCTTAATTATTCTTCTTCTTCACTTTTCGCGTTAAACCAACACTAACAGGGATATGTGGGCACCCTAAATGCATTACATTTATCGAAATGTTGTTAACAGCGCGCAATTCGTTTCCCAGCCAAGCTTATATTATGAGATTTTCAGATGCATTGGATTTTATAAGAAATGAATTAATGAAGTCCATTTGAAATCAACGGCGCTTGATTTCAGGGAAAACGCCGAATTACGCTCGACATTACATTTAACATATGTATGTTACTCCGGAAGATGCAACAGAGACATAACAGAACAGCTGCTGCTTAACTTTATCTATCAGTTAATTCGTTCCGATAGAAATGCTAGAGCTAGAAAAAATTCAAACAAATAAACTCTCTGACAAATTTGTGTGCCTTTCAGAAACATTCACAAGAGCTGATTACTGTTAAACCAGCGGCGCGTTACTTAAGGCTTCACGTGTTCAATTATTAAAAAATCTTTGACAAGAATGAAGGTTACGCTACACGGAGCTATCGATAGGTTATTGCCCTGCACAAGCAGCAATAAACATTTTTAATTTTCCTTGGAAGCATAGCATCGTTCTTATATTATAAGGCCCTATAAAGTATTGTAGAGCAGTATTTTTGGCGAAATTTTAAATTTGAGTATGGCGGCAAACAGAGTATTCTTCTTCTTCGTAATTTGTGACGTATATGTTCAAGTCGAACGATAGTCTTGGATATAAATACGATATATCATGACTGCCAATATCAACACAATATCTAATAATGCAGTTTTATATACCTATTGATTATTAACATTAAGATAAAAATAAATAATTTATGTTATTACATTGTAAAAAGCGAGCTATTTATACATTAAAATGTAATATATGGTAAAATTGTTAAACGAGTCGATATACACCACACATATCGCCTTATGCCGATAGAACGATATATTGATATCTAGCTCACATCTCTACTACCATATGACTTTTCTACAAGACGCGAAAAAGTTACATAGAAATTAGACAATTCAAAGTAAGTTTTAGTACATTTGTACTCTTTATGGATCTGTTATTTCCAATAAGTACGATTCAGGACACAAAACCGCATCGGATCGATGTTGTAGCATCGCCAAAAATGGCGGGCATCTCGGTGGAATTCGATGAGACAGTGGTCAATCAGTTTAGCTGCAAACGTTGCGACCGCGTAAGTTTCACTCGTTCAAGCGCATTTAATGTTATTTGCAAATGACTGACAATTGATTCCTTTTGCCTGCAGACGTTTAAAAGCAAACGCGATCAGACGCTGCATCGACAGGAGGTGCACAACCATAACAAAACTACCTATGAATGCAAACTGTGCGCCAAGAGCTTTTGCAACAGTGGCAATCTGGACCGCCATATGAAGGTGCACAACGATGTGCGACCGTTCGTCTGTAACATATGCTCCAAGGCGTTTGCACAGGCGGTTAACCTGCAACGACACTTTGCCGTACACAGCGGCGAGCGTCCATATCAGTGCAACTTTTGCAACAAATCCTTTACGCAGCAAAGCAATATGAAACGCCACAAAATGACACACACGGGCGAGAAGCCGTTCCGGTGCCAACGCTGTGGTCGCTACTTCTCGCAACTGGTCAACCTCAAGAAGCACAAGCTGGGCCATCTAAATGCCAAGCCTTATCAGTGCAACTACTGCGAAAAAGGCTTCACACAGCTCTCCAATTTCAAGCGACATCTGCAATCGCATATAAAAGAAGGCGTCGATGTGGACGTGCCTGGTGCAATACAAGCGGCCACGGCACTAGCGCGAGAGCGTCTAGAGGCCGAGCAGAAACCGTAAGATACACTTCCAACTTGAAGTCGATTATTGTGCTGATTATTAAACACTTATTCTTATTGCAGTAGTTTCTTCGAGTGCATGATTTGTCGTGCCATTTTTGAGACGTTTGGGGATTATGAGAAGCATGAGGGCAAGTGCCATGAAGACCATGAACGCTCCCAGATAGAGGTTAATCAAATGTCGCATATGCATGCAGACGATTACTTGCCTATGAAGTTTTCGGTGCCTGATCTGGATACGCACGAAATCATAATTGAGACTACACATTAAAGCTACAATACACACACCCACACATACCCTGCATACAAACAAACATTAAACATCAAATCAAGTGAGAGCGAACATATATGAAACATGTGTCTGCTACGTCAATAAATATGCAGGCAAACATATTTCTTCTTATAAATAAAACTGTAACACATACAAAATCATGTGTGAAAATTTATTGCCCGTTAAGATTTAGGGCTTTAACTACTCGTCTATTATGTGATTTTATGGCTATATGATTTTTGCCGTTTGATAAAGGTCAAATGGCAAAATTTCTCATGTGGAAGTTTTAAAACGTGGACGTGTAAATTGTCGTTTTATCGGACAGCTATAAAGTCTTGCAAATGTTCTGTTCTCTCACTTACACAAAGCTAATTTATTTATTTGGCCGATTTTCCGCAATTCATTTTATACCCTGTAGTTAAATATTTTATACGAAATTAATTAAAAGCAAGAAAAAGTTTTTAAAAGAAAAAGTCAGACCTAACATTTCAAAATATTGAAAATAAATAATTTTACAAATTACAATAAGTTTAAATGCCAAAGGTGCATTTTGCTTTGTCGAAGTTACACAGATCAATATAATGTCTCAATGCCAAGTAAACTAATTAGTGTCACGTACTTGTTTACGTGGTTGGGAACAGTTTTGATATTACACAGGATTATTTATCAAGATGCAATCTTTATTGCCCTGGGATGACAGTTGTACGTACCTAAATGATGTTGCTGTGTGTTTCGCCTAGTTTTTTGCTGCGTTTGCCTGGCAGTAAAGTCAGTAAATCAAACTATTATGCTGCCACATGCTACCACCACTGCCGACCAGTCAGGTCCATAATATTTCATGCTCCCTTCGCACTCATCTTTTCGGTTTCGTCGTCGCCTGCGCGTCGTGTGTGCCTTCAATTGGCATTCAGTTGCTTAAATAGCCGCCTTAATGTCCGTCCAGACAAATGAACCACATTAATTATGGCGGACCATGACATTTATTATAAATTTATTATGAAAATGCTTGGTTTGTCAGCAGCGATGCGTTTAATGCGACCGCAGTTTAAGTTACTTTTACAGTGTCAGCTAGCTGCAAAAATCTCTTGAGCAATGCGCAAATAAATGCTTTTGTGTGTTTAAATTCAATTCGTTTGAAATCAATGCGCATATCGTCCAGCAATAACTTTCACCCAGCTCTGAAGGTAACCGTATGGCGCTTTGTGTGTTTTACATACAACCAATATTTGCACATTCAGATTGAGCGGGCTGAGGCGCACGCCCGCTGAGGGCCTGAGCCGAGTGCAGCTGGCAAATACGACTGGAATGCATCAGCATTTAGAGCACTGCAGCGCCATACACGCTGACGTCATAGTTAATGCGTTGATGAGTTTTTGCGTAGCGCTTAATTCACATCGCAAACCCATGCACAAACAAAATGGCGGCGATGCGAAACTGCTTTTAAAGCAGCGCCTGAAAGCGGGCAACACTTTTCTCCGTTCTTTTCACAAAAGGAAACGATTTAATGTGATTTTCATGATTCGGCTTTAAAAATTCTGAATGAATAGTACAGCCGTATTACAATGTCCTTAATATTTTTACGATTATGAATTCATTCCCCAAACTTCTCAAATCCATAATCCTGTAAAAATCGCATCGATTTTCAGTTTAATTGCAGTTAGTCAAACTGTGTCCTAAAAAAAAGTAATATAAGTTTGAGTTTTTATTTTGATTGCAGCTGCGCACACGCATTTCCACAATATCAACTTTAGTTTTCAGTTGCGTAATTTAATTAAAGTCAGTTTCGAACTCGCAATTGCTGCGGTACTAGTTGGTTTTCCCGTTTGAATTTCATTTCCATGCTGTAAATTCGATGATTGTTTTCCCATTGCCATTTGGCCAGTAGCCGCGCCCCTGAACACGCTCGCTCGCTGACTAAATTGATTTGGGAAATGTCCTGTCATCATCATTATCAGTTTGGCTGGAAAAGTGGCAATGTCATTTTGAAAAGCTGAACCGCAAAATAGAAGCACCAACACGCAACAACGGTCACCGGAGACACGCAACAGAGGCGGCAGAAGCAGGCAGTTAAATGAAGGCTAGAACAGAAGCTAGCAAGGAATGAGCATGAAAACTGAAGCAGCTTTGGTTGCCATCATCATTTAGGTGTTAGTGGTTGCACATTATGGCCACCTAGTTGCTGTTAACAGCGAACGCCACATGTGCTTTGGTCCATTTGCCGGAGTCAAATGCTCGAGGACTCAAGTGCAGTTGCAGTAGCGGTTGCTGCTGTTGCTCTTGCAGTTGCAACTACAGTTGCAGTTGCATCTGCGGTTGTACTTTAATTCGCCATTAGAGCCACGGCAAATTGGCTTTGGCCAACGTAATTGAGTTTTATGTAGCCCGATGCGTGAACCCTAACGGAAAAGTGACACCAACAGGATTTGTGCGAACGCACTGGGAACGCAAATGCGGGCGGAATTCAATAAACAATAATTACGTATACGGCTACAACAGCAACTGCTAATGTAATGCAATTGAAGTTTATGACCAGCAATGAATATATATGTATATGTTTATACACAAATGTAAATATCAAGCGATTTTCAGGCGGAATTTGAATAACAAAAAAACAGATTTTCGTCACATTTATAAGCAGATACGTGCATGTTTTATGTGTGTGTGTGTGCGTGTCTCTGCCATAAGCCAAATAAAGTCATTGCTAAGCTGTCATAGAAACTGTTTTTATACCACGTAGCCATAAAACTGAATAAAGTTTATATATGTTTCTAAAGTTAATCAGCTAATTTTTAGTTAGTTTCATTAAAGGTATTATTCCAGATATAGTTTTTATACAATTTGGTTAAGCAATAAAAGAGATTTGAAACGGAAGTTTCTTTAACCATAAACTTGTTATTATTTTAATTTAGTTTAAAGGCGAACTGCTAGTCGAGCAACTCTTTCACATTACCTTAGTTTGTTACTATTTGATTATGTTTTGTATGCTTGGCATGCCAGTCACAGCGGATGTTGTGTCGCTGAACGTGACACAGCCGTGTGGATGGCCCCATCGCGCAGAGAGGCATATAAACATGCCACACACACACACACACACTTGTGGAATTGTTGAGTAGTAGGAGCGCCATATGCAGATGTCTATTAAACACGCAAGTCGCTTAAACTAACGTTCGAGACAAACAACAGCGGCTTAGACAAGGCAGGTTAATTTGGAAAATGGGCTCAAAGGCAATCGTGTAGTTGGCCTAACAAGAGTTTGGCAGCAGCAGCTTGCAGAAAGAGACAGAGAAACAGAGTTGAGCTGTTAAGTGTTTGCTTGTTTAAACAGAAAACAACACACTGGCAACAACATGAAAGGTAATCAACTTGGCCTCTGCTCTTATTGTTATATGATGGCTTTAATAGCTTCTAACCAGTCAAGGGCCAGTTGGTTAACTAAACATGGCAATCAGTGTACAGCCTTTAAGATAATCACTTTCTGTTTCTATTTCGGTTCAAGTTTGTTGTCCCTCTGTCCCTAGCCAGCTTGTTGGCTTTTGTTTTTGTCCATTGGAGCAAAATTAAGATAAATGTTTGTAGGCGACGAGTCCTGAATGGGCACAATTTATGCTTAGATAACTAATGGAAATGCTCGCAAATATATTCTGTTGTGCCGACACAATTTGAGTGGCTTAGTTGTTGGCCAGTTTGACAGGGCTTAAAGGGCGCCCGCATTTAAAGCGTCAAGCGTTGCTGCCCCCAATATCAAAATTACAAATGCAAATCAAACTGTCCGATCTGGTTGGTTCCGTTGCTGGACTGGACTGGATTTGCCTTTGGCTTCCATGTGCTCAGTGGCTCGCTGGCGCACCCAATGGCCAGCAGGGACCCGCCAGGATGTAGGAGTAATGCGGAGAATGTCAGACATGCATAAATTATTGGGCGTGTGCTCTTGTTGTTGTTGTTGTTATTGCTGCAGTTATTAAATGCATTCCATGTACAGAATTAAAGCTCTGACACAGTTTTGTAGTTTGCATTAAATTGAAAATTGCACAAGCAGCTACTTAAAAACACTCTGAATGCTACTCGAATGTCCTGTGCCAGGACATCAAAGAGACAATTCTCGTTTGTCGTTTATCGCTTGACCCTCTTCTTAAGCAGAGTTGAGTGCAAACTAAAAGCTTTTTAATACACTGTTTTTAAGATGTACAGTGATGTGAAAAATTTTAGGCACACATCTATGCCATATTTTGTTTCCAATATCCGTGTTCTTCCTCATGTTTCAAATATTCAGCACGCGACCTTCTCTAATCCAAACAAAAGCAACAACTGTCGCTCGTTTGTTGCATAAATAATATATGTGTTGCGAGTGGCACCGAAATATGCAACTGTTGAGCTCTTGTGCTTATTTACCATAGAGATTTGCGCATAAAGCACGAAGCAGTCGAGTCTCCTATGTTCCTGGCAGTTGCCTAAGTGCTGCAGGAATAAATTAGACAGCAATGTTGATGAACTAACAAAGAAAGCGAGAAAGAGAGAGAGTCAAACCAAATTGCAAAATTGCTAATAAACAATCTCTTATGTTGTACACATGTCTGGCATTTTCTAATAGTATATTTGTTGATTCCTTGATTCCTTGTAGCTTATCCCTGCTTCCTTGTCAGCTGCATTCGCAGTGGCAGCTAACAACATTTTGCACTCCCATCCGCACAGCTGGTGAATGGTGCTGCTCAAACCCTTTTTCTTTTCATATGGCTAGTAATTTGTTTCTATTGTTTGCTGCCTTTATGATTAATTAATGCTGCTTGTCTACACTCACACACACATAAGCACTCAGTTATTTCGTATGCATGCCAGGACTTATAATAACTAAAAACAATGTTATAAGCAGCATATGAAACTTCAACTGCGTCTTTGTCCTGCCAACTGCTGCAGCGGATCCTGCTCCTGCTCCTGTAGAAGCAGCAGCAGCAGCAGTTGCTTTTGAACATAAAGTCAATTTGTAGTCGACAGTCCATTGTGTATGCAGCTGCATTGTATATAGCAAATTATGTTTATCAAGGAAGAGAAAAAGATGAAAGAACAACAAACGGCAAAGTGACGAATATATAATACCCTCAGATACATTATATGCAGAGCACTTTAAGCTTTGTTCAAGTCAATAATTTTGATTATATATTAAAAATTATAAGAGATATTGAAGAATCTCCTGCTTGTTTGTTTATTTCGATTTAACGTTTTCTTGGAATTTTTCCATAAATAAATTTTATCAAAAAACTCCAAGCAAATAGACAGTATTCTATATACCTTATATATAAAATATATAAAAATAAAATTTATATAAATTGCAGCAGGATCTTTGACCGTATTAAAATGCCCCCAGCCAGGCGTGGTATTTTATTAGAAAGCATGCTGCGTCTTTCTGCAGCCATACGTATGCTCAATATTGCGCATACGCCCCATGGCACTGCAGCAAAAGTTCAAGTTTTTCATTTACACAGAAAAACAACAACAGCAAAAAAACTTGTAAATTGACTCGGTAAATGTGTTATGATGCGTCTGAGTTGAATTGAAAACTTTGTTTAATGCTTCAACATATATTGATTAATTTCAAAGGACATATGGCGTGTGTTATTGCCTAATCAAAAGCTGATGGGGCCAACGCCCAAAGGTGCCAAATGGGTAACCTTGACGCCAAGAAGCTGCCACACCCCCAGCGAACCAGCCGCAACGCCCCCTGGCAACCTGTTCATATTGATTACCCGTAGCGATTGCGTTTTCCACTGATTTGCATTTAAAATGAAGGCCGCAACACAAATTTAATATGTATTCAAATACGTTGCGGCATCTGAAAATATCAAAGTTGTGCCCCCGCTGAGGGAGAGAGCCAGATTGCCAATGGGGCAAGCACCAGATTCTTGCTGGTTGCCATGGTGCACTAATTAGAAATGACTTACTGTGTATTAATGTGCCATTAAATATTTCATTTGATTTGTTTTGGCTGTTATTAAAATTCAATTTCGAGCGTTTATGTTCTATTTATATTTTTGTGCCTGTTTACATACAATTCATGAAACGCGTCTCTTTTTACCATAATTCGAAATAAATTTGTTACGCCCATTAAGCGTAGAATACAAGGGATAATACAGAGCCATACATATGCGCTATTTGGAAGCGTGAGCGCACAGCTTAGAGCCAAGATTTATGCCCCGTAGCAGACTTTTATCTTTTTGGGCTGGCTTAAGCATAAACAACAAGTTGAGAAGGCGCTAGTCGGCAGCGCCCGACTAGGCGATACCCTAAACACTGCGATCTGTCTTAACAAGAGGTGAGAAAACCCATGTCTTGAAATCGATTTTTTTTATATTCATAAAACTGGACAGTCCCCAAATCATAAATCAAAGCAATACTCGACATTTTTGGATATAGCTATTTGAGTTAACAAATATATAAATATATATGTGCCTAAACGTAAATTTGTTAAGTATTATACCGGGAACCGACGGCATCACCATGAAGAATAGTGCAAAAATTTTAGTGATAAGAATGGCCGCTTTTATTTTATTGGTAAATTAAAAATTTGATACCCTCTGTTAGTTATGCTAACGAAAAAATTGCTTGGTCCAATAGTGTATTCCGATTACAGCTGATAATAATGGAGATGTAAACTTTATGGATATACACAATATGTTTAGAAGGATGCATCAATCGGACGACCTAACACTGGACAGTAAACTTTCTGAGGATGCTGCTGCCTATGCTAAAGTATGTTAAATGAACTCCCCCAAATTCTTCAGGAATATCGTTCAATAACATTGTGATACACATTAGGAGATTGCAGCACAAAACAAAATGCCACAATCGAAACCAAGTGCAGCTTATGGCGAAAATATTTGCGAACAGAAATCAAGTGAGAACAACAATAATGATAAAGTACACTGTGTTAATAAGTGGTATGATGAACGTAAGGACTACAGCTTTGAATACCCTAAAATCACGCGGAAGACTAAACACTTTACGCAAATGGTTTGGAAGAATAGCAAGAAAATTGGCGTTGGCTCATCTGTGAGGTATGATTGAGAATAATACGAAAAATGTTAAATGCAAAAATTTACCAAAAAATGAACATTTTCAATGTACAAATTTTTCAGTGCAAACGGCATAATGTACATGGTTGCAAGATACGTACCACCGGGCAACGTGGGCTCGGAAGCCGATCTCCGCAAAAATGTCCTAAAGGATTTAACAATGGCGTTTCCGGTTGATTTTTCAAATTTGGCTCAATCAATCATTAGGTTTACCCTCTAAGTGATTGCCAAAGATAAATTTAAGAATATATTTTTTTTTTTCAGCTATTCTCATAAGACGCAGATTTCCAATCACCTGATCATACTTATGTGTATATATATACCTTTGTATTTTAATTTCTTGTAAAATTAACAGTGCACAAATTCAAAACTTCGTATTAATTAAGTTATAAAGATGTTCGACGCACATAAATCAACTCAGCTTGTTGTCTAATGCCAGACATACATATACTTTCTAAGGTCGGAGGTGACTCCTTCTATCTGTAACATACATTTGCACAAAACCATTATACCCTGTTTTAACCATATTCAATGGGCTTAGGGTATAAAAAGCGAGCATCGGCTAGGTAAGCTGTTCGCACTTTTAGGCAGCTGCCAGCTGTAAACTGGCAAACATTTCAATTTCGGGCAACACTCCGCAATTCATTGTGCGGCAACCGTTGGCTGATTGCCCCAAATATTTTACAGCTGTCTCAACTGACGGCAGTCAAAGGAGCACTCTCAGCTGTCGCTGACACGCTGCTAAATGTGCTCCGTTAGGCAAGGAAAACAGAAAACAGAAGAAAAAAAACACCAGCTTAAATGTCGTATAAAAATATCAATTGCCGCAAATAATTTATATAAAAAGCCGCATTTCATTTATAAAAATTTATCTCTGCCGTTTTGTTGGATTTAGCTAAAGTCTAAAGAAATCTCAGCGGATTTAAGCATCAAACATTTTCAGCACATTCAAATTTGGACACGAGCTGCAGGGGTGAATTTGGGTGAATTTTTGTCATTTGTGCGTTGCCCTTTGAAGTTGCTTGGGTCATCTGACCTGGGAATTGGCGGGAAAGCAGCCATATGCGAGTGCTGCTCCATTTGGATCATTTATTATTAACGGCTGGTCAAGTTGAAATGCCGACTGACAGGCGAGTTAATAAGATGCGGGCGCACTGATGAAAACTATCCGGGGACTAACATTTGATTGCCTGGGCAACTTTCAAGGCTGCGTCAACTAAAACAATGCCTTCAGTAAATTATTTTTGTATTTTCACGAAAGTTTCAAGCAGAAGCGTTAATTCCGTAACTCTTTCTTTCTTTTTTTCTGTGTATTTCATTCAGAAATGCGTAAATGAGACAAACATGCTAAATAGCTGCGCATATTTAACACTAAAAATGTTGCACAAATTGTTCAACACTGGTAGCTGCAGTTGATGCTGTCACCAGCCAAGTGAACGGCAACAACAACAACAACAACTACAATGGGAACTGAACACAGCAGGGAAGTAAACACTGTCAGGCAAAAAGGAGAAGCAAACGAAAAAGCAAATGATTTATATAGTATTTTCAATGATTTCATGATATACATTGTTAATACCCCTTATGCTGAATTTTTGATTTATATTTATACTGAATTCTGCATTTTAATAAATTAAATTTACATTTATTATAAATGTTCTCTGCAACTTTACAGATTGCTGCGATTTATTTGTAAATACGTGTTGATAACCATCAAACCCATCTGACAGTTAACATACAGGGTATATGGACAGAGAAAGTTTTGTTACAAATTTTCCAAATTAAAAGTTCCAGCAGGGGAATTGCTGAGAGGAGCAGCGGAAACGCTGCGCTGGGACCTAAAGACCGGAGGAGCTTGATTCCCCGAACCACCGAACCTGACCCCTAAACCCCATGCCCGTGACCCCTCGAGCCCAGCCAATTCAACGCAGTCATGCAGTTAAGCAAACAAATTCTCTGTGGGCGTTGGGTGGGCGTGGCAGTTCCGAGAGTTTTTGGGCTTTGTACATTGTACGTTGCACGTTGTTCGCTGTTCGTTGTTCGTTGTTCGTGTTTGTATCTTGGCGTTGAAACTGGCGCCGCTTTCCATCAAAACTGGCACCGGAGCCTGGGTCTGAGTCTGCTGGCGGCTGCATTTATATACCCTCACTCGTTTCCCCCTTCAGGGGGTGTCTGTGCACTATTCGCAGTGCATTTTTTATGGAAAGTTGCAACTTTGTCGATTTGTTTGTATCACTGGCAACGGCCAATTGATGCAATTAATTGCAAAAAAAAAAGAAAGTATATTGTTAGCAATTTACATGGTGGAATGTGTCAGGTCATGTCAAATATTTAACGGCAATTTGCATATTTAATTTGTATGGGAGCCCATTAATGTGTATTTAATGAGCTTAAATTGAAAATGCGGCAACTGCAAATTAAATGAGTGCGAAAATTGCGGCAGTTGAATGTAATTCTCGGAAAATATGTAAATTGCTTAATTGTTTACTTTGGAATAATTGAAACAAACATTAATTTAATTTACAGTTTATTGAAAATCATGTCAATGTTTGTGAAATTTGTGTATCATGTTGATATAATAATTTGATAATATTAATTTGATTTGATTTTGAGGAAAAAAAGTACTTAAAAATATCTTTTAAATCTCACACTAGATCAATTCTTAAGTTGTTGTTTATACACAGATAATTATTTGGCTTTTCGCTTTTGTTACTTTTTCAGAACTTTCTTTTGTTATGGTTCCTAAAATAGCACAAAGAACAGCTTCAGCAGAAACTTTTTGCTACCTGCTGTTGATAAAGATGCAAAAGATACAAGAGAAAATTTTCAAAAGCCTAGCGGCTAAGCTTACGGCGCCCATCTCCAGTTCCAGTTTCAGTTCCATTTAAACTTGCTGAAGCACACTTGAGACAGGTAACAACAGGACATACAGCAGGATGAAAGAGCAAACTTCTTGTTTGTATACATACACACAGAGATCATAATTCTATGTAAAAACTCAACTTGCAAAAGCACAAGCCACAAGGGAGAAAAAAAAATTGAAATGCCACACATAACGTTGCACGAGTGAGTTTTATAAGAGTCCTGCAGCCTGAGCTGTCCAATGGCCAATATGCAATGACAATGCCAGAGAAGAGCTGCCTGGCCACAATTCACCATGACTGACTGTCAGTCGCTGTTCTGGGTCAAGTCGATGGCTCCGCTCGGAGGCAGCAACTGCAACGGATGCGAACGTCAATGCCAAACACTTTATCAAAAGTGCAGAGCGCATAAATCAAATAGTGCCCGGAGCAGTTGCACAAACTGACAAAAACTGGCATATGAATTGCACCAGCCAAAAATGCAATCAATGCTCAATGGTTAAACCATTAAAAATGCCTAGTTAAGCAAACGATTGCTCTGATTTGTGGCCAGCGACAGTTTAAATTTAAACATTAAGTTAACAAGAATTTAACAGAAGCAGCTGGCATTAAAATTGTTTGCACTGTTAACAAGAAATGTTATTATTTAATTAGTCTGTTATTGCTATTTTTACTACAATTACTATTATTAAAGACAAAATGATTTTGAAATTGTCTCCTTTGAACTGTGAAAATTAATTAATATTAATAGCGACATATATTAATTATTATAATGTGGTAACTAAGTAACATTCAATTAGCGCACACTTTTATATATTTTATGGTAATTGATACACATATGTTACCCTAACAACGCCCGCACGCCCAATTATCGTATTAACAGGTAAAGCAGCTCTTCAGTAAGCTGTAATTAAATTAGCTTCGTTTTTGGCAGCAGCTCTTTAAGAGCAGCTCCTGAGTACCTAAAACTCGTTCATCTTATTTGAAAGGATCAAATCCCAGATTGGCATTTGGGGTTTTAGTAAACAACTAGAAATTACTTTGCGCTTTTGACAAAGGGACAACGAAAAAGTTTTTTTTACTGTTGACACACACACACATATATTCAATACTTTTTGTCTGGTTTTTGCCGTCTGTCCCACATGGTTGGCACTGCACAAAGGGGCCTCCAATTTGGCAGAACTGCAGATGGAAGCCCAGTTTAAAGCTGCAGGTTCATTTCATTAGCCCGAACATTTGAGACAACAACTCCGCTTTCAAGTGGCTGCTGTGATGAATATGCAAATGCGTGATGCAAAGCTGCCAACGTGCCAGTTGTAAAATGTTCTGCACTCGCATTCACAATCCAAAACTGAATTTCAAATTCAAATGCCAAATTTTTGTTTTTATTTTTTTTTTTTGTTTTCACTAAGCTCGTCAACGCGCACCGCGCCTGATTAGCTTCATTATGCAGCATTTTCAAAAAGCCATTTTAAGCTGTGCTGCGCGCGTGTCTGCGTGTGTGTATGTGCCTGTGTGTGTGTGTGTGTCTGTTGGTGACACGCGGTGTGTGTGAACACTTTTTGAAAATTTTAAAGCCATGCCAAACTGCTTAATTAGTATGCATGTCACAAGCGTGCGAAACGAGCAACACGCCAGCTGCTGCGCCAGCTTACAAAAGGCTCAATGCCAGAGAGACACACACACGCACACACACACACACACACGTACACCGGAGTGTGTGTGCTGGCCAGGACAAAGTTATTTTAGTGGGTGACCATAAACTCGTGTAACTGCGGCAACTAATTAACTAGTTAAACTCGAGCCATGCGTGCGACACGGTGCGTATGCGTAATGTGTAAATTTAAGCTCGCTCAAATAGGCCATAAAGTACAGTTGTCGTTGTTGCTGCTATTGACGCTTCAGCTTAACGCTCAATTGAGCCCTGACATTGTCACGTTTGCTGCTTAAAAAATGAGGCACGCTGACAGTTAAAGTTGTTGCAACATTATTGGAAATTGACTAGCAAGTGAGCTGTGCGGCGTGTGTGTCTGTGTGTCCTTGAAACGGGCTGGCGTTAAGACAATAGCAAAAAGCTGCGATAGGACCTTACTCAGGACAAAAAATATTGAGCAGCAACGCGGTTGGCAACACAAAGTACGGCGAGACAGCAACATTTGATGGCTGAAACGAATCAAACAGCCCTCGGAGGCGGCTTAGATTAATGCTTTTAGCTGTAGACACAAAAGGATTTTTGATAAATGATGCAGCATTTTTACAGGCGGCTTTAAGGCACATGCACTTAAACTAATTGCCAGCAGGCAGCAAATCTCAATTGCAATAATTGGCAATGCACGTATGTTTGTTGTGTGTGTGTGTGTGTGAACAGCTGCCCACACACACATACACACACACAACACACATTTCTAATTGCTATTGGCCAAAAACTAATTGACATTTGCAACGCAGACAGGTGTCCCATGTCCGAAAGGCCGATGCAATAGCAAAAGCAAACACGCAACCAATGCGGCGGTCACAGGACCTGCCTGGACCTGAGCTGAGCCTGTCAAACTGCCGCTCAGTGTGGGCGACAGGCAAAAATGTGAGAAATGTGCCCGCACTGACCGACAACCAAAGCATTTCACATAAATGCCATATTAAAGTAATTAAGTGGCATAATAACTCAGCTATTCCCAGTTCTTTCTGCGCCCGGCTCGTGCTGTTGTGGCGTGTCGTTGCCAGGACACTCATCTGGATTGCGAGCTCTCGTTCACCATTTTAGGGCTCACTGGCAAATTGCCTTATTGACTCATTAGCCCAGTTTTGAGTGTCATTAGCAAGGTTTTCATAGCTGCCGGCCAGAAATTTAATAAAAACAGCAAGCAAATAAATTTACATAGAAATGTAAGGGACGGCGATGAGTCGAAGGAGCCAGGACAATGCTGTTGGCCATAACAGTGTATGCATAATCTTATCGAATGATTTAATTCTACTGCTGCTGGTGTCCCTGTCAGTGGCAGCCAGGCAGGCAGGCAGGCTTTTTGCCATTTAGCTTTGTGATGCTTATCGTGTTATCCTGCCCGGCCCGGCAGCACAACAGACACAGCCACTATTGTCAACCAAATGAGCTGTGTGTGTATGTGTGTGTGTGTGTGTTTACTGTGCACTGCTCCTAAGCTGTCTCAACCAATTACTTTCACTTTTTGTTTTGTTGGCTCGCTGTCATGGTGATTATGAGGGCGCAACGCGTACAGTTTACAGTTTTTACTTACATTTGCAACCTTCCCAGTTGCGGCAGATAAACAGTTTAACATGTTACGCAAACACACGCACACATACAGTACGCACATACCCAAGTGATTCGATTTAACAATTTGCGCATAAATTATTTAACAAGTGCGTCTTAAAACAGGCGCAAGTGCTTTTTATTAGCAATTACTTCCTTTGATTTCAGGATGCTCAAAAAAAACATGGTACAGATTTTTCATTTTATGCGGTGCTTATAAGTATGCTATGATTTTTTGACAAGCGCCGACTGCAAACCCATTTTATTACAACTTGATATGGAGCTGACAACTGCCAATCGCCATTTTATTTTACTTAACTGATTCTCACTTTTCGTTTTTATGCTGCCCTTTTTGGTGTTTGAGTTGTTTTTGTTGTTGATTGCGCAAGTCCCGGGCGACACTTTTGCGCAATGGCTGCAACTGTCCCACAAAACACTGTAGTTTTACCAAGCTATCCTTCCCTGTATTGCACAACGTGAAAGTAGCTTAGTGCTGTTGTATTGAAATTGCTAGCTGGTCGACAGTTTCATGCAAAAAGGCTTAACATTTAACAGGCAAAGCGGCTGGCGATAAAAGCCACTTTGAGCCAAGTCGTTTGCAAGTGGATTCTATGCTATGTGGCTTTGGGGCCTTAAAACAACTTAAAGGCAATAGGATATTGACAGCCGCCATACTTGGCATACCGTTGTGCTTAAGGTGACTCATTATGTCCAGCTAAGACCCAATTTTGTTGTTTAGAAATTATGAAAAAGAAACGGTTAAAGCCACAAATATGCTGAAGGTATTGGGAGTGTGCTATAAAAGGCCCAAAGAAGCTTGTCAAGAGTCAAGTATCAATAAAGGCCTTGTAAGCCGCAGGAAACCAACCGAAACGACGAAAGGTCCATGCAAAAATATTAAATACAAAAGGCAAAAAACTGAAAAATAGCAGGGCGGCACGACTACCAGTTACCCCTTGCTACACAACGCCTTCAATAAAAAATTTGTCAGACATCCTTTACGGAAAACAGGGCTTCCTTTACTGCGCATATAACTAAAAATTTGCCTTGAACGCTCGTAAAAAACGCAACCAAAAAAAAAAAAACTCGGAACCCTAAAAAGTGAAGGCCAACGCCGAAAAAAAAAGCGTGGGACAGACTGAAGCAGTTACAATATTTAAATTCAAATACAAACGCAACGCGTCAGTCGTAAACTGAAAGTTCATTTTAATTTTTAAACACTCGCAGCAGCGAGCGCGCGTGGGATTCAGGATGCGGCAAAGGACATTGTTTTTCTTTGAAAATCAATTAAAGCTACAACTCCGCAGAGCTGACACAGACTCCCACTCAAAACCACCACCGCAGTGTTTGTCTCTGTTGAGTCTCTTACTTACTTTACTCGCTGCCTGGGAGCCAGTTTTGATTAGCTTCCGCCCACGCAGCTTGGCGGACATCTGAACTGCGGGCATGTGGACAGGTAATAAAAAATTAAAATGTTTTTTGTGTTTTTTTTCGTTTGGTTGTTGTTTTTTCTGTCAACTCGGCAGACTTTTCGCTGTCATGACAGCCATTTAATAAGCAAGGCTAAAAATAAAAAAAACAAAGCGCACTCAAAAACAGTTATGTAATCAACTGACGGCATCCGCAAAGCCAATGCGATGATTGCCCATATCAAACTCCGTATAGTATTTGCCCAAAAACACATCGCCCAGTATCCAGAGCGGTCCACTGGGCGATGGCAAATCGACGGCTATGAAAGCGGAGGCGCAAACGGTGCGATCCACGAATATATCACGAAAAACATAATCCTCACCGTTCAGCTCGAAGCGACGACCGCCGAGGCTGAAGCTCAACGCGGGCAGCTGCGACACCTGATTGCAGGGCACCGAGAACTGACCGTAAGCGGCGGGCGTGCCGCCAATCGATTCATTTATTAGTATCGCCTGCTCGTAGGGCACCGCCAGGAAGGAGGTGCCCGTGTCGATGATGACCTCGCAGCCTTTCTTGCACAGATGCAGATTTCCGATGCGGGCAGTCTCCAGCTTCACCTGCCAGTAGGCGCGATGCGTGACCGGCACGTAGGTGAAGTTGCCGCGATAGTAGCGCGGACTGGAGCCGCCAAAGAAGAGGTAGCCGCCCTGGCGGCTGTGCGCCACTCGGCTCAGATAGACGGAGAAGACGGGCCGCTTCAGCAGACGCTGCTCCATGATGGCGTAGAAGGGCGGCTTGATGTTCTGTATGGAGATGTCGCGATAGCCGAGGCCGAAGATGCCATCGAATTTGGCCGCCAGAAAAATGGGACCCGGCATATCTGTGGCCTCCGCAAACGTTTGGTTCCGTATCTCCAGGCCCGCCACGCGCACCGTATCCTGCGAGAGATAACCCGCCAGGCTGCCGGAACCATAATGTATATCAAATTGCTTGCCATCGTGAACGTAGCTGCGCGAGCGTTTCGCGTTGTAGCGACTGTGAATCTGGCAGGCGAGCTTTTTGTAGCACGACTCCGAGGGCACCCACAGATTCGCAGAGCCCGTATCGAAAATGACATTGAACGTCTGTGCGGGGGTGCCAATGCTGATGGGTCCAAAGTACTGCGCATCCAGATAGTTGCTTAGCGGCACGACACTCGTCCCGTCGTCGGTGTCGCGGGCGCTGTACTTGATACGCAGCAGATCCATGCGTATGCCAAACTGTTGAAAGCGATATCGCACCGAGGGAAAACGACGTAACGGCACCCGGTATAGTTGTTCGCTGTAACTAACAGCTGGCAACAGCAACAGCGTCAGCAGCAGCAACAACTTCATAATGCGGCAACAACTTTAAAATGCTAACAGTTATTGTTATTCTTTCTGCACTTGGCAGAAAAATCAGCTCCGTTTCGTTAGCTGATATGCTTGACTGTTGTGTTATTTTAACGATAAATTTAACTCAAAAGCTGTCAGCTTCTCAAATTTCCATGCATACAATTTTCACTTTAAACAGTAATTGGAAATGTGAGAGGTGCGTGCGAAAATTAAATTCATATTATTTGCTTGAATTCGTTGGGGGTAAAAAAACGTTTCAAAGAACAGCGGGAAATAAAAGTAAGCGTCTGCTCTCCATTTTCTTTCTATGCTCAATTACGTCAAAGGTGACTTCACCCAGTCATGATCTAGTCGTAATCAATCAACCAAATGCGAGTGTGCGCTATTCATACGCCCCGTTGTCAAGCGCAGCTGAAGTTCAGTTTAATGTAGCATACTTTTTTGCGTAAAATGTTTGACAGATTGCAGCCAGAAATCAAGACATCGATTTCGTTGAATTTCGGATGTTGGCTGTAAATAATTGACTGAACCGGTCAACTCCGACACTTCTGGGCCATTAGCCCGCAAAGCATGCCAATCAAGTCAAGAGCGTCAGGGCTTGTAAATCACGCGTTCGTCTCGTGGCGCGCTGACAAATGTGCTGCAATTAAAATGACACTTTGGCTAATGCGGCAGCAACAACAACTGAGCGGGCAACCCAACAACAATAGCCACCCGCTGCTACTGCTGTCAGTGGCAGCAGCACTTACCACACCTGCCACTACACGCAGGCTAATGGCCAAAAAGGTAGACGGCACCAACAGCAACTTTTGCTTATATTGTTAGCTGTTTTGTGCCGTTGATGGCTCGCCAATATTTGAGCAGACACAATTAAATATGTATTCCGATTGGTATTGACATTGAGGCACTGTTTGCTTTGGGCCCGGCCAACAAGCCTTTGATGCGCACCTACCGAGCAATTTAATTGCCAATGCACGGTGGCCCAAAAAAGTGACGGTAAATGTGGCGCAAATAGCATTATGTTGTAATTGAAATTGCATTACTGCCATTAGCAACAGCCCGGGCCTCAAGTGGATGCTGGTCTCATTGAATTAAGCGCAGGACAACAGCGTCAAAACTTTTGGCCAGGCTGGTGGAAGTTGTCAGTTCAGTTTAGGCCAAAACTTTTCAACGAGTGACAAACTCATACCGACAAAAGTTACGGTTGTAAATATATATATATATTTGTTTGTGTGTGTGTGTGTGTGTGTCAACACTTGTTGCTTACTTGGCCGTATGCAAACCGTATAAAATATTAAGGTAGAAGGCTAATATTAAACGAATCTGAAACCGGAAATTGCGAGCCAGCATTTGTATCTTTTGATGCCTTTAAATTAAGTTTGCCAAAGCAACCGAAAAGTTTTTTTTTTCCATTGACAATGGCTAACGACGGGTATTATTGTTTTGTGCAAACCTTTGTAACAGGCTGAAGACGAAACATCTTATTTTTCTTTTAATTTCATTTTTTGTATCTCTTCAGATTGAAATATTTTAAAGTTGAGTTGAGATTCGTCACACACAAATGAATTGCGGGTGCCGCATTAGAAGCAGCTAAAAAGTTGGCGATGTCGCAAGCTTAAATCCCATTCGTGCAGTGATTTATTTTTGCCACGTTTTTGTTTGCGATTCTTTTATGTGTGCCACATAATAAAAGGATTCAGCGTATTTGTTGGCAGCGTCTTCTGGAGAATTTTGTTTTCATATTATTGCGCAAATGGTGTTTTTAATGTGCCACAGTGAAAGATGCTGCACAGCTGCTGCTGGTCAAACTAAAAGTTTGTTGGACCCTTCACTCGAGTTATTCCAAGGCGTCAGCTTTTGTGTGGCTTGACTTGGTTTGGCAGCATGTGAAACTGCAAGTTCATGCCACAGAGCTGCAGCGAACCTGCAACAACAGCAACTATGATAACAGGAGTGTCAAATGTGCTCGTGTTTGAAATATAGTTATCAGGCTGAGCTTTCAGCTCAGCTCCGAAAACCAATTAAATGACCAAAAAAACAAAATATACAAAACTTTGTCAAAAGAACTTACGCCCTCAGTCTTTTCTCCTTCCCTCTTATTCACCTTCCCCTCCAATCTCTTCTTTTATGGTTTTTGTGTATGTGCTTTTATTTATGTGTTTTTTTTTAACTTAGCCCTTGTGTCGCATAGCCGCAAAATGGTTTGCCCAACCAACCGACCAGCCCCTGCAAAACTTGGCCAAGTTTTCAATGTACAAGAAAAGTTCGAACTGCCATCGCCCACCCCGCTACCCAGCCCGCCCACTGCCGATGCCTGTTTGGATATCGGATAGCATCGAGCCAAGCAACAGGCCTAAAACAATATTTTAGCCGCAAACTTTGCAGATACCCGCCGAGTGACTTGTTGCCCTCTCAAAAATCAAAAAATAAAAATAAAAAAAACAAGCCGCATTTATAAATGGCCCAATTAGTGGTTCAAGCAGGTTGCAACATTTTTCCACTCGCTTGCTTTTCGCCGCAAACAAGATACTTTAACAACGCGCAGAAAAGTATGCTACAAATTTAGCTGCCAGGCATTTCCCAGTTCTGTCGCCTTATACTATCCTTACATTCCTTTCTGTGCTGCAAATGTCACTGCAGCTGCTGCTAAATATGAATATATTGCAAGTGCTGCAAAGTTCTGCTGAAATAAAGCACCCAGTTGCATTAAAGTGTCAATTTCCGTTGTTGCTGAGTTGCCTGTTGATGATAACCCGTTAGCAACACTTGATAGCTTATTGAATTTTGAAATGCTCGTCCTCTCGAAAATGACATAAACGTTTTAACTGCATAATTACTCGCCATTTATGAGCTAATTAACGCGCTCAACGCACTAACTGCCAATAACTCAATTTTATAGTTTAAAACAGATTTTGTGTGCTATGTTGCTGATGTTGCTCCTATGCTGTTGTGGTTGCTGTTGCTGTTTATGCTCATGATTTTGTAGTAGGTGTAGTTGCTGCTCTTGCTTTAGCATTTAATGATGTTGCAGTAGGTTCTTTTTGTTGCTACTGCTGAAAGTCTTTTTGTAGCTGCAATTGCAGTTAATGTTGCTGCTGCTTTTAAAGCTAATAATGTTGCAGCTGATGTGCTCGGAAGTTGCTCTAGCTATTGCTGTCATTGTTCTTGCTGACGTATTTGATGTTGCTGCTAACATTTTTGTCGCTGGTGCTTTTGCTTTCATTATTTTTACAGTTGCTATTGTCCTTGAGCCTTATATACATAGTTATTGCTGCCGTTGTTGCTGTTGCAGTCACGTCTGCTGCTCCTGCTGTTGCTGTTGTATTAATTATTGCTGCTGGTGCTATTCTCTGAGGTTGTTCTTGTTGCCTCTGCTGCAACCAATCAATTAACTGAGCGATTGATCTGATGTCAAATGTTTTGCCATTTTATATTGATTGATTTTTTTCTGCCGTTGTCGCTTGAGCAACAAAATGTTGCTGAATTCTGGTAAATATGGCACATGTGAAATGAATATTAATAGAGTATTAATAGTGCAGGAATTATAATAATTAGTATGCAAGACAGGCAGTAGATAAAAAAAGAGTGAGACAGAGGGAAAGACAGAGAGAGAGTTGTATATACCCTATAAACATAAACTAAAGCGTAGCGAATGTTTAGATTTTATATTTTCCGGTAAAGACATTTCAATATGAACTGGGTCACTCCTTGAGTTCTTTTACATATATATAGGGAGCCTTATTTGATTGCCGGAAATGGGTTTTTAAAACGTTAAAGGAAAGCTCTTCAACTTGTCAGCATCAGCCCCGGAGCCGGCAGAAACTTAACGCAAAACTTTCAGCACTAATCTCTGGACATCAATGACATGCTCTTGGGCCAGAGAGCAAATATTTAATTAGCTATAACACGGACTGCGCCTCAGGGAATGTCCGTCTGCCAGACAGTTGGCCAGTCAGGCAGGCAGGCGACTGGCGCATCCTGAACTGGCGGCCCAGGCACATTTTCGTGGCAGTGAAGCGTGACACCACAGCGAATGAAATATATTTGGCTCGTCCGGAGATTAAAGAGAATTCCCAAAATGAGTCGACAACTATGCGCAAGTTATGCGCACGGCTCACGCTTAAATGCCACACACTCATCCATAAATATACGAGTTCAAGCCTAATTAAAATGGATTTGACCAGATGTGCCATAAATCACTGCACTCTTTTTTTTCGGGCAAGGGATGCCGAAATGTGCGGCTCTATTTATAAGCCAGCTAAAAAAGAAGAGAGAAAAAATAAGAGCAACGGTAATAAGGTGCTTTCGTATTCATTGAAACGCGCTAACTTGCGGCGTGTTCCAAGACATTATTCAATTCCGCTGAGATACATTTTGAAACACAATATTATGTTTACTAAACGCGTTTCTCAACGAAATTTTAATGATGTGTTTTAATTATTTATGCTTAAGTGTAAAAACGAGCAAAGCTAGAAATTCATTTTAGGGATCGTCTCTGATTGCAATTATTGTTAATTTATGTACATAAATTATTTATCAAAATTATACTAGAATAATGTGTAAAAATAAATAAATAAATAAATAAAACAAAACATTTGTTTTTTAAATTTTACCAAGAAATTTCCATTCCTTTGTGTGCTAGAATATTAAAGAGTCACTTTCATATAAATTTTATTATCCAATTCAAATTGGACTTTAAAAAAGAAATGAGTGTGGAAATGAAGTCGATGGTCCTTCCTGGAATTGCGTTAATTATTTTGGAAAGCAGCAGCAGCTTTTGTTACTGTTGCTGCTGCTGCTGCTGTTCCCTTTGTGGCAACACTTTGGCGCCGTCAATTTGTGCGCCTTGCCCTGCCGCACGGCTGACCTTTAACATCATTTCCACTGGCGGCGGTCGAGTGGGTAATGTGACTCACTTTTGATTATGCGCCAGCTTAAATTATGCTCTTCGGGCCGCACTTAATTAAAGCGGCGCAAAATAAAAAAAAAAAAAGGAAATAATGTTGTGGAACCTCAACAGGCGGCGGCAATTTGAGCGTCTAAGCGACTTTTAATTGAGTTTCAGTTGGTGCCTGTAATGTTAGCCAAGTTTGTTGTGACCGCACAATTTGGTTAATTAAAACGCTACAATTGGCGTTGGCATTTTTGGTAGCAATGCTGCCGCTTGTCGGTTGCCACCGGTTATCTTTGTGCTGCGCACATTTGAGGTGTGGTGGCAGGTGTCCTTGCCACTTTCGTTCAGGCAACTACACTTGACGTGTGTGCTGCAAAGTGCCAAAAGTTGTGCACTTCATCAAGTTTGTGTGTGAGTGTGTCCCAATGGAATGTGGCACGTCTACGCTAGACGCGTTAGTGCCTTGGCAGCTGCCACAGACAACTCAATTTTCCATTTGTGGCACAGCCAGTAAAATGTTTATTTATTGCAACTAATTTGCATACAAAAAAAACCCTCTTGGCCACATAATAAATGCTTAGGCTGCCGCCCAATTTAACTATTATTGCTCTTCTGACTGCTGTTTGAGGCACTTTAATGCTTTCAACTCTGACTTTGGCAATGCTTTAGACTAAATACACACAACTTCCGCGCTTCGAGTTTAGTTCGAGTGCACATTGCTTTTAGTGTTCAGTTTAAAGTTCGCGTATTGCGCATACGCCACGTTAAGCCTCAACAACCAGTTAAAAATAAAACAGGCAACATGAAAATATATTAAATATTTTGTGCGACTGCTTCTAGTGGCAATCTCATGTTTGGCATTCATATTGCCCTTTATATATGTGTATTTATATTCGGAATAGCCCAGCTCGACAGCTTTCTGCCTACGTTAAACCGCACACAAAATGGATGGTTGAAAGTGCAGCTGAAAGCATGCCCAAAAATGCACAAGTGTACTACATATTTCTTATCAGCATTAACAGCTGCGACGTTTCAGACATTTCCGGCTTTATATACCCATTAAAAACAGGCACTGGCAGAGCTGTCTGCTTCCTTAAATTATTCTATATTTATTTTTAAGTCATATTTTTAAATTCTGTCAAGAAATTTAATTATTGCAAACAAAATAAACTTAATAAAGCTTTAATTCATCTTACAGGGTATCTTTAGGCTTGCCACTTTGTACTCTACTCTACTTGTACTTGTTCTCTGCACTGAATTGCGCTGCTCATACAATATTTATAGGCAGTGGAATTTTATTGTGCAGTGCAATGCATTTTTATGGCGTCTGCTCTGCTGCAATGGTTTATTCATAAAGCCATGGCTAACAACTCGTGGCCGGCAACATGCCAGTTAACTTGCGAATTAACTTTAATACAACCGTTATTAAAGCGCCTAACTGTACCCAGGCTGAGCTCATTGTACGCTTACTTACCTTGCGCTTATCCGTTATTAATTGAGGCTGCAAAAGCGCAGCCAAGGATTCTGCTTAAATCCTTCAAGGCTTATATGATAGCATCTATCCACTAGAAACTTGTTTTGCGGCACATAAAACAAGAAAATTGGCATTCAGTTTTTCATGGTTCTCATAACCATCGAGCAAAAACATTGTAAAAATGCAATTAAAAAAGGAAAGCAACTTTCATGTTGCTATTGTCGCTCGGCAACTGTTGTTATGCGCAACGCAATTGCTTTGATGTAAGCACCACATTCATTTTATTTTCTTTTCTCTTTTTTCTTTTTAATTTTATTAATGCATGCACAGAAATTGAAATTTATTGAAAAAATAACACCAGCAGCAGCTTCACAACAATCTGTACAAAATTAATGATGTTGTCCTGTAAACAGAGCGGGCACATAAGCTGGCAAAAATGCGCGAACAAAGCACGCTTTATTTTCCAATAATAAAAATATATTAAATGTAAAATCAAACTATATAGAAAAATGCCATCAGACGTGAAAATCGGCTTACTTTTGACAAAGTTATGGGAGTTTGAGATATGGAAGCTATGGAGCCGAGACCTTTATATGTAAAATTTTTTGTATTTTAGCATGGTGAATTTTGAATTTTGAATTTTGAATTTTTAACAAAATATTCTGTTTTCATTTCGTGAACGAGCTTAGAGAACAAAATGAAAAAGTTCCACATTCATGCATTATTCATGATTTGCATTTAAATAATAAACATTATTCCAAATATAAAAGAGAAAATCAAATTTATTCATTATATTTTGTGTTCTGCGGAATTTTAATAAAAACAACAAATTTTTGTCAATACAGAATTTAAATAAATATTCAAATTAAATTTAATGTTTTAAAGAGAACAGACTTTAATTGGCCTCTTTTTTCCCATAATGCAAAATTCTTAGTTGTTTTTTTATACACTCAAATAAATATATTATATATTAGTTGTTCAAGTTTGTGTAACATTGTTCAGTTAGACATACATATATATATACACAATGGATTAGTTTAGTTTAGGTAGCGTTCGCACTGATAAAGATTGTTTAGCTGAAAACACTGACAACATCCAAACGGTTAAAACAGTTTTTTAGATCAATTGATTAAGACTAGATACATTTAGCTATGCGTAATGGGAAACTAATTGTTAACTTATGATCTTCAGTTTCACAATGTGAAATCTTGCGGATGGCGAAAAATACAAATTAAAATTCAGTTCAGTCTCTTAAGATGCTTGCAACTTGCTTGCCATTTGCTAAAATCTTGACTACTAGTGGTACAATTTACAGTTACAAACAATGCCAACAACACCATCGAATACCAAAATGCCCAGAAGACTACAATTAAGCTAGTGTGTGTATGTGAGGGTGTATATGTGTGTGTATGTGTGTGCTATGGCCATTTATACGGAGTTCTCCTCGAGTCCTTGCTGCAAACGTTATGATAAACATATATATATATATATATATACGTTAGCAATTGCAAAAATCGATTGATAATTTCTTGGTTACCTTCATTAATGGACTGATGGCTCTGGGCATAACGCTGAGTGTGCTGCCGGTGCCTGCATTGTTGGTGGGCAGCATGTGCAGCGCATTGTTGGAGCCACGATGGAGCGTCAGTGCTGCATGTTGACCCACCAGCGTGGTCGTTGTGGCCGAAGACACGCACGATTCCCGCTTGCCACGTCCATAGTAGGAGGTCAAAGGTCTGCTTACAAATAGAAAACTTAATACTTGGTAGTCGGAACGGGTTTTAAGTGCTCCTCATTTTATGTATGTTGAGCGGCAGGTGCAAATAGAAAGTATTTAGGTGTGCAAAACTTAAGAAAAGATAAATAAGTTTCTTAAACTTAAACTTGGTTTTATCAACATTTTCTATAGAACAATTTTAGGATTATTATCAAGAAATTGTAGTTTAGTTATTTTATATATATTTGATTATTTTCTAAACTATTTCAGTAGAAATATTATCTGACTGTTGCACCTGCCCGCTCATTAGGGTCTTAGCTGACACCCTCATTATGCGAAACAGGTGCGTGTAAATAAAACCGACAAAATTCTTAGACACTTTTTCACTTACCGCATGCTTTCAGCACGTGGGGAGCCGCCGCCCTTCGAGAAACTTTTTGTAGTATAGCTGTCAAGTTTACGAGAAGAAGAGTTTTTAAAGTGTATTAAGAGAGATCAAGTGTGTGCGTGTGTGTGTGTGTGTAAATAGTTGAAACTACTTGCGACCCACCGTCGGTTCTGGTTGCGTTGAATGTTGCGCGAGTCCCGCCAGGTGGCGAGATGATGTCGCAGCGCGTTGCGCACCTCCGAGTTGAGGAAACAGTAGAAAAGCGACACCCAAAAGCCCTGAAAAGAAAAAGCGCAAATATTTGAGTGGAAGAAACGCTTGGACAAGACGAAAACAAAAGAAAAATAAACACTTGCCTGCGTGCTGAGCAGCACGGCGCGGAGTACGGCGAACATGTGACCCATCAGGCCCGATTCGGAGGGTCCTGCCAGGACAACCAGATAGGTGATGCCGAAGAGCGGAATGAGCACCAAAAGCGCCTTGGCCGCCTTGCGGTATTGGCGCGTCTCGACGGTGTTCGCCGAGCGGAGTTTGGTAATTAGCACCTGACAGAAGACAACGGACGCTTAGCTGTAGTCTGGCGGCAGTTGGATTAGCTTAACTTACCCACATGATGCGCAGCAGGAATGTCAGGTTGATGATGAGCACCGCACAGACGGGTCCCTGGAATATCCAGTCCACGTTCGTCTCCTCCATCCAGGGACAGTTGATGTCAAACTAGGCGCACATTCAGGTTAAACGAGCTCTCGAGCCGAGAATAAGTTGCACCTACCTTCTCCGTGTTGTTGTTGTAGGTCACCGTTAGACCCTTCGCCAGCGCCCAGGTGATAACAAACAAAGCCGGGCCGCCTGTCAAACAACGGGTGAGAATGGGCAACTTAATTAGTGAGTAGAACTTACCCCAGCCGATGGAGGCATAAATATTGAAGCGTATATTGTCGCCGGAGAAGGTCTTCACGACGAGCATATAAAGATAGAGTCCCTCCACCAGCATCCAAAAGAAGTTGGTCAGCGTAAAGAAATGAAAGAGTGTGACCAGGCCAATGCAGCTGGTTAGCCCGCTGCGAATGGAGATCTGCAACGATGACAAATGAAAATCAGTGAGTGGCCGAACAGCAGGTGCCGGACACATCTCACCTGAACGGACAGCAAGAGAATCCAGAACAAAGCCGACATGATGTACGTGAAGAACAAATTGGCGTGGATTGTGTTGCGCAGGCAACGCAGCTCCCTGAGAGAGGGGGAGAGTGGGGAGTGGGGTGTTGGTATTGCATAAGAATAAATGAAAGTTGGAGACACTCACTTGTAGTAGGCGAAAACAATTAAAGCCAGTGTGAGCGAGACGAGGCTTAGAGCGTAGCCAATATAATAGATGATGGTCGGCAGCTCGACGATGGTCTCGAACTCCGGCACCGTTTCCGGAGCCGGCAAATGGGCGCACGCATCGTAGTTGGTATACTGGGCCCAGGTGCCGTTGGCGTGGCAAAAGCGTGTGGCGTTCTCTGCGGGTGGCTCGTATTGGTTAGGTCAAAGTTGAGGGAGTTCAACATGGATACTCACTGCTGCTGTCGTAGTGAATGCCCTGCAGCTCGTCCATGCACTGGAGCACGGCCAGTGTGCCGCGCGCTGTGCGCGGCCAGCAGAGTATCGAATCGAACTGGGTGAGGCAATGGTCGCTCGCATTGCCGTAGGTCGTCTCCTCGATGTGCTGCTGCAGCCGGCAGTTCAGCTCGACGCTCTGATTGATCTCATCCAGATTGTTCAGCGGCCAAAGAGCATCATTAATGCTGCTGTTAAAGGAGTTGTTGTCCACGTTGCTGCTGCTGCCGCTGCTGCTGGTGTCGCTCATTGCTGCAGCTGCTGCTACCGCTTTGGCAGTGGGCGTGTCACACTTAGCCTGTCCCTCGCATCTTTGCAGCTGCTGTAAAGTGAAGTTTTTTCTCTTTTAAAGCATCTTTCTCGTTGTGTCACATAAAATGTACTCTTAAATTTACACACAATTTGGAGAGCACTTTAACATGGAAATTATGCTCGAAAATTGCTTGAAGCCATGAAAAGCCCGCAAAATGGCTAAGAAAACACAGCTCAATGTGGCAACCAACAAACTGTGTGTGTGTGTGTGTGTGTGTGTGTGTGTGTGTGTGTGTGTGATAGAGTTTGCGCTAGGCAACTAGTCCCTAGTTCTAACAAGTTGCTAGCAACCGCAGCTTGCGGCATACTGTGTGTCTGTATGTGTGTGTGTATATATATATGTGTGTGTTTGTGTGTTAATTGCGTTGGCCAAGCCGCTGTATAACAAAAGCCCCAGCGAAATGCTTTCTATGCCAAAAGGGCAACAGCTTAAAGTGCCATAAAATCAATGAGAACAAGTGAGAGCATTTAATTCCCAAGCATACCAGGAAATACCCTAAAATAAAGGTAAAATGAGTTATTCCAAAATCTAAAATGTAGCTTATATAAAAAATTATACTTTTGCTAACTGTAACATAAGTTTCCCTTCTTTTACATAGGTTACAGGGTATACAAATTCACCTAACCCAAGTTGCCACATACACATTTTGCCTGATTTATTAAAAAAGAAGAAAAGTAGCGTGGGCCACAATGCTATAAAAATTCATTAGCTTGCACAAAAGTTGGCCATCAACAACTGACTGACAGTTGGCCAATGTGGGTTCCGTGCGTGGTTTGGGCCAATACGTGCTGCCAACACTGGCCAAAAAGGTAGCCTACAACTCAAAGGACATGGCCGGGAGCACAACCTTCAAGTCAGCAGGACCCAAATCTTGCATTTATATGCTGATAATAAATGGCATAAATGATGCATCTTTACATTAATGCATGGCATAAAAGCAGGCGCACATCTAAACAGATAATAAATATGTAGAAGCTGTGCCCAGCGAGGCGTGCCACACACACTGGGCGCATTAAGTATGCGAACGGTTGCCAGCTGCAAAACGGAAGTGGTTTTTCATCACCCCTTTCCAGGGTTGCGCTAATAGCCGATCTTTATTTATGCATAGGGTAACATAAAAACAGTTTAAAGTAAATAGCCAACAGTTATTTATGAAACTATTTAACAAACATTTTGTGCGGACCTCAAATCATGAATTATTCATGAAACCACTTCAAAATAAAAAGCTTAAAAATCAGAAATTAATGCTCTTATCAAAAATACACAACACAAACATTTGGATATACATACATGTTTATATATTTTTTTATTATTAAATTTTTTTATTTTTAGAACATTTTTTGCCCGGCGGCAGTTTACGCGTGTGTTCTACTTTTCAGACTCACTGTGTGCTATGCCTCATAATTTCTTGGTCTTTTGTTGTACGCCTTTTTGCTGTAACTGTTGTTGTTGTTGTTATTTGTTGTTGTTGTTTTTGTTGTTGGCATTTTTGCTGTTATTGTCTGTGCCGCCTAGCTCGTAAATTAGCGCAACATAAAGGCGCCGACTAGATTATTTCTGCACATGCCTCGAGCCAACTTACTTTCAGCCCGGTCTTCATTAGCCACGTTAGCCGTCGGCTTAGCCAACTGCAAACGTAAAAGATTGGGCCGTAACACCACCCCACCCACCCACTGAACATTTCAATTTGCAGCCGCAATTCCGCAAATTGCCCGCGCAAAGATGGCTGGCAAAAATATGAAGAACAAAATTGAAATGCCCGAGCATCTAATTGCCTCATAAATAATATGCTCTACCCAACGAAAGGGGGAAATAAATAATAAAAAATTTTAATTAAAATGGAAATATGATTGCTAATTGCATATTTGATTTCAATTAGATGCAACCAGAGAGATGAGGCAAACAAAAGAAATATGAGAAATGAACAACACAATTCATTGGGCACAAATGCAAATTTATTTTGACAGTTCAGTAAAGACAAAACACACACACACACACACAGAAAATGAAATGTGTTCATGTGACAATCTCATTTATGGCGTTCACAACGTGATGAATGTCCGACTGGCACCATAAAATATTTCCAGCTTGGCCAAATCAACGTAAATATAAAAAGGACATTACAAAAACTGCCGCTGGCTGGCAAAAAAAAGGAGCAAAAATAGGCAAACTATGTTAGCTGCAAAAAAAGAGGGTTTGACCAAAGGATACCCTATGTGCAAATGTTGAGTTAAGCCTGATAACTGATTAAATGTGTTCACTTGTACTTGTCTTAACTAATATTATTATATATTATTATTATTATTATTATTATTATTATTATTATTATTATTATTATTATTATTATTATCATTATTATTATTATTATTATTATTATTATTATTATTATTATTATTATTATTATTATTATTATTATTATTATTATTATTATTATTATTATTATTGTTATTATTATTATTATTGTTATTATTATTATTATTATTATAATTATTAGTATTATTGTTATTACTATTATATTATTTTTATTATTATTTCCTCCCTTCCTTCCCAACTTCCTCCTACCTTCTCGGTTATAGGGCATTAAAAAAAAGACACAGATGTATATGGACAAATAAAATGCAAACACAAACATCGAAGGAGGAAGGGGGATACTCTGCCATAGCGTTTGCTTATTTGCTATCGCATCCTTGCCCAGTTCTTCGCTCCTTGTCCACAGAGTGGGGCCAACCCACAGTGCCTGCGTCTATATGCTATTATAGAAGATTGTATCTAATCTCGTGTGATTGCACACAATGGATTTGCCAAAGGCGCTGGCGACAACACACGCACACAAAAAGGCGTTTAGTGTGTGTCACAGTGTGTGTGTGCGTATGTGTGTATACATCGAATTCCTGCGGCTGACTGAGTACCATAGTGTACGGAATGCGGAATGCTCGTGCCTCGTGCCACATGCCCCAAGCTCTGCCCTCTTGCTTTTGAGTGTCTGCAATTTCCGGCTGCTTCCCTAATGCTTATAAATGCTTGCGCTGCTGCTGCTGCTGCTGCTTGGTGCGTCTGGTAATTGTCGAGCATTCCAATATACAATTGAAAATACATATAATAATAATCATACAACTACAATACACACAATGGTGCAATTGTTCTGCCATTTGCGGCACACAGCATCAAATGGCTGCGGTGGCACAACCAAACTGCGGCAGCTGCCCTCCTGTGGCATGCATGACCAGGCTGAGCTTGTATTAAGGCCATTTTCAATGGCGGCAGACGCAAAGTTAATAAAGCCGTGCCAGCAGCGAGGACAGCACAGGACAACGGCAGGACAACGGCAGTGTCAGGATGGCATCAGGAGAACGCCGGAATGTGCAAAACAATAGACTAACACAGCTTGATTGCTATTTTTAGCTTTTACTGCGCTGTTTCAGCGCTCATTATTGTATCTCATTTAATTTTATATGCATAAACACACGCAGCTAAACAAAAAAAAAGAAACAAAGCGAAACGCATTTAAAAATTTATGAGCAAATGTTACGTATACGATGCGTGCGCCGGTGCACAATACGTTCAAGTACACATACATACACACACACACACACACACACACATACACATACGCGTTTATTTCGCCTTTGAGCATACATTATGAGAATCACATCGCGTTGACAAGGAAATGCTTAAGTTGCGTTTATCCCAAATGTTTTTAGGGGCGCATTCCAGTTTATTTTTACTGTGAATGACAAACCGATTTTTGTTTAAAATTTAAATAATTTAGTAAAATAACAAAATTCTGTAAAAAGTTTTAAGAAAACATTATCAAAATAATAAAAAAAAAAATACTTTCAATATTAATATTATCAAAGTGTGTTAACCTATATTTAAAAATTGTATTTTAAAAATAAATATTGCCAAAGTCATAAAAAAAAGATGCTTAAAATTAGTATATCAAACAAATTTTAGTTTACTTGATTTAATATTATTATATCTTATTTATCTTTAATCTTTTATATAATATTATAATAATTTAATTACATGATATATTAATTCAATAAAAATTATAGTTTTTTTTATAGATTTCTTTTCTTTTACAGTAAATTGTTTTCTTATTCAACCAAAGCCCAACGCAAATGTTTTATTTGAATAAATTTTAATTGGAGTGTGAAAAGCAAAGTCTCGTTTCTTGTCTGTTTGCTATACTATAAATATATGAATGCTCCTTTTGCAAGGACTCCCCCAGGCGCAATCTCCGCAACACATTAATGCGTACAATGTGGCATGCACATAGATCGAGCGGCACATAAAAGTTGTGTGGCAAGTTTTTATTTTTTGCTACAAGTTTTATGCATCCACTGGCGCCAATCAAATTTGATGATGGGCAACAGGAAAAGCGCACACGTTGCTCCAAAGATAGTCAAAAGGTCAGGCAAAGGTTTAAATATGGAGCTAAGTGTGCGGGCAAAGATGCAAAGAAAGTTCGGCCAGTTAGCCAAGCACAACTCTTGTCGGGACGAGCCACATCATTTGCAGGCACTTCCGCACTTCCTTTTTGGCAGCTATCCAAAAGCTTGATGGCTGGCCATTTGGAGCAGGATGGGTAGCTATTGCCAACAAGTGTTGCGTTTTATTGTCTCGCCATTAACGGTTTTCCATTCCGTTTGAGTTTTGCGGCACGTGCAGCGAGCCAAGCTCCGAACACGGCACGCACTGCAGCTACGTGAGTGCTCGAGAGGATGTGTCTGCGGCTTTTCATGCGAGATGTTGCTAACAAGCCGGGGATTTACTTGCGGTTGCTGGCTCGCATAAATCCATAAAAAAAATACGCACAGCAAAAGCTAACTCAGACAAACAAAGCAACGGCAAACAAATAACCTGTGTGTGTGTCTGTGTGTGTGTGTGTGTGGGTGTGTTGCGAAATCTGTTATTTATTAGGTCAATAAAAATTTGCTTTAATGCATTGCAAGTTTTGGCAAATATACCAGAGATTTGCCTGAAGATTTACGAGGCTTTCGTTATGGGGTTGAACGGAAGTTCATAAAATACAATAAAAATGGCAGCACAAGAAACGCCCAAAAGTAGGCAACAAGTTTACTCAATTGAAAGCCATTTTTATGTGTGGCAGCAACAACAAGAAAACTTCAAATGTTGATATTCAAATGTAATTAAGTTTTTGGCAATCGATATTGCACTGTATGTGCACACACACAACACACACACACACACACACACACCCACACCCACACAGCAATCTAGCCAATCCTTTTATACTGTTGCACATTGTTGTGCTTTTTGTTTGGCGTTTTAATTAAACCTTCGCACAGTTGATGAATTTTACCTCACACACACACACAAACACACATACACATTGCGCACATACCTCTAGCCTGTTGTGATATAGAGTCGGTTGCCTGCAATCCTCGGCGTTTTGTTTACTTGTCCTAAGCTAACGTGGGATTTTTCATTTGACCGCAGCTTGGCCAAATACTTTTGGTATCCTTTGTCCTTTGTCCGCTTATTTGCGCCGGCTTAAATGTGTTAAACGCCGTCTAAGCTGTTTAGGCGTTTCTTGTTTTTATTTTTTTGTCGTATTCTTGGTTATAGACAAACACACACACACACAACCGCACTTACACTAATTGTTGCTGTCATTTACGCATTATTTTGTTGGATTATTCGCATTTCAATTGGAATTACCACACAATTGAGGATATCTTATAGTAGAACAAATAAATTATTCATCAATTTTGCACTATTTCTAAATATATTTAACTATATTTTTAAAACACACATTTAAAAATATTGAAAATATTTAACTATTTAATTGTGAAATTATTAATAAAATTTCGTTGCCTTTTTTTTAACTTTAACTTAGGGCTTTTTTTTGGAATGCCGCTGCTCGAACCGCACTCGCTGAAAAGCCGTTGATAACTGAACTGGCATCTTAACAAGGCTCGGCAAGCAACCAGGTTCTTACCACTTTCGACTCGGCAAAATGGCGCGAAATATTTAGCATCCACAAAAAGCTCCGTGAAAGCTGCGTTCCACATTAGCGACTGGCTGCGTCGATTTCCTTCAACAGGTGCTGCTAAGGATACCAAATATTCGTGTATATCCTGAAAACAAATTTTCCAAGAAATGCAGTTGTTTTTTCGTTGTGCAGGCAAATCCGCTTATTTGATTTATGTAAATATTTGCCAACCCCCATGTTTGTGGGGCATTTGGCTGCCCCCTTTCGAGGACTGTGTTTGCTTAGGTGCCCCGAGCATGCTGGCAAAAGGATATCACTTTTTGGGGTCGTCTTTGATGTTGCGTTCTCATTTTCAGTGCGCGGCTAATCAAATTAAACTCGAGTGCGACTCGTGTCGACATTTATTAAAAATCACAATATGCGACAGGTGCTCCAACTGAAATTGCCGGAAAGCAAATACAAATTGGAAAAACAAACAAACAAAACACACACACACACAGGCAAAAACAAAGCGCCCACACACAGACACACACACAAACATAGCCACATCGGTATTTAAATAAAAAGCCGACATGGTGCCTGCCTGATAATAACACAATGACAAACATTTTGGCCCGTAAAGCCGAGGGCTGAATGCGTCTGACACATTCAGTAAGCGTCCTTAAAAGCCTTAACAACAACAGCGTCCAACCAGAAAAACCTTCTACAAAAATAAATGCTAATGTCAACTGCCACTCGAGAGCATTTAAATTCCATTTGAGAAAAAATCATTGCCAAAATCATGTTTACCGAAAATGTCCTGCGTGCCTTGTGTACACACACATCCTTATGCATATTAAAGCGCTCAGCCATAGCCAAATTGCCAATTGAATTAAGCGGCAGACATTTCGAATCCTAAAAAGCGAATTCAAGTATGTCCAAAGTGCTTTAGCATCGATTTCTAGATTGATGGCTAAAACACACTGCACAAAAGTTTTTCAATTTTCCCACAATCAGCTGGGCAAAACTATCAAAGTTTGACTGCAAAAAAAATTGAATTGTCAATTGTTGCACCTGAACAAAATGGTTTGAAGTAGGCGACTGTATACTCTATAATTGTTAAAGCAGCTTATATTCTTAATTAAATATTTAATTCAATATGCGTTGGATTTAATTTAATCAGATTCAGGTCTTACTTAATTAAATTTCGCCTTTGCCTAATCACTTTTGTACGGCACCTATAAATCTTAAGAGCTGTCTTAACTTACCCGACGCACAAAGTACTCAAAATATGGTATTTTATGTCTTTAATCGCATTCACGTTCGTCTCAGCGGCTAAGAGCTTTAGGCAGCAGTCGAGGCAGAAACCAAAGGAAGGTGCTGCCGAACAATGGGCTGGCACAGGTAAGCTGAGAGCCAAGCGAGAATGTTGGCATTAAGCCAGACCACAAGAATTTAATACACACATTACTCATGCATGCATAAACCGACTGCCTTTGAGGCCTGCATCGCCATCAATTGTTGAACTGAGCTCTTCTCGAGTTGATGCCACAAGCTGTGGCTTAGTTATTGTATGCATCACTAATTAGCTGTTTTAGCTGGAATCAAAGCAAAGGCATAAAGCTTAACAGTTGCTGGCTAATATATACATATAATGCACAATAATATTTATCAGGAACTTTAACAACCAAGTAAATATTTACCATCAATCTTTAAGCAATCATAATACGTTTTATTTTAGTACTTTGTAAAAGATTTACCACATTTAAAATTGAAAGAAAATTTGTATAAATTAACATGAACTTTAACATGAACATGAGCTTTTCAAAATTAAATTTTATTTAGAATTGCACATCAAAATGCATCACTACAGCAAAGGCATAAAGCTTACCAGTTGTTCTACATATAATACACAATATATTTACCAGGAAGTTTAACTACCAAGTAAATATTTACCATGTCAATCTATAAACAATCATTCCAAAATATTTTCAATACTTTGTACAAAATTCACCACTTTTAAAATTGAAAGAAAATGTTTTTAAATTAACATGAACTTTAACATGAGCATTTAAGACTTCAATTTTATTCAGTGTTGCACAGCAAAATGATTCAATCGAAATCAGTGTATTTAGTGGGTATTTAATCCAATTTATCTGCTGGTATTTCCCCCACAAAAAATGACTGTTTACCCTGGTCACGCACTGGCAGCTGCCGGGTGAAAGTAATTCCCATATCAGTCGATGTACTCGACCCATCATTTAGCCACATTTGTTTCTCTTTTTTAGTTTTTTGATTTATGTATCACCTTCAACTGACGCATTGGACCATTGGAATGACGATTACAGGCTGATCATTATTGTATGTTTTCCGGTTGGGTATATAAAACAGCGTGTTGCTGGCGCACGAATTTCATTCTTTTGCCACCATTCAATAAAACAAAATAAAAATGCGGAAAACGGTTTTCCAACGCGTTGCATTCTTAATGGTAAGTAAATAGCCATTTTGACGCACGTTTTTTAATTATTGATTTAAATATATATTTTTTTATGTGTGCAGCTATCGCTGATGCAGTGCCACGCCCAGGCCGCCTACAATTGTTCGTCGCCGCCGAATTTTAACAATTTCGTAAGTAAATTCAATCGAATGAATAATAAGTTATTCATGAATGAATCGCATTTGATAGGACGTGAACTCGTGCTGTCGCACGCCGGAAATCAATTTGGGCAACGTGCCGCAGAAATGCCAAAACCATGTGAATCAACTCAAGTCCGCCAATCAGAAATATCCAGCCTTTGCGCATCTGGTAAATGTCAACAACAGCAAAAATATTGCAATATAAAATATTTAAATGATTAAATATTCTTTTACAGTGCTATCCGGAGTGCATATATAGGGAGACGGGCGCCCTGGTCAACGGCAGGCTGCAGATGGACAAGGTGCAGCGGTATCTGCTGGAGCATGTGCATCGACGGGATCGCGAGGTGGTGCCCCACATTGTGCGCTCCTTTGAGACCTGCCGCCAAAACAGTGCGTATGCGTAATATGTAAATTAGAGAAAATCTTAAATGAAATTTCCCCACTTGCCCAGTTCATGGCCACATGAAAACCGCCAGGATTGACTCGTATAAACAGCTGCCGCAGGGCTGCTCCCCGTACGCCGCGATGCTCTACAGCTGCGTCAACGCGGAGACCTTCATCAATTGCCCCGCCAAATTGTGGAAGACGGACGAACAGTGTCTCGTGGCCAAACAGTTTGCGGAGCAATGCAACCCGCTGCCGCACGTGCCGCTGCCCATGAGCTAAGCCCCAATTGGCCCAATTATGATTACATAAAATTGATCCAATGTTTCGATATATTGCGTAAATAAAACTCAAAACAAAGTAGAAACTTATCTTTGCATAATTACGCTGATGGCCGTGGCAATTATTTGTTCGGTTGCCAGTAAATGAGCCATGACAAATGCGGCTGTGGCTTTAATGATTTCAGCCAGTTCTCATTCAAGGTTCAGTTGCCAAGCAGTTCAGTTCTGATCACTGATCGCCATGAGTCACTACGCCTTCTTTGTAATTAGCTGCCTGCTGCTTGGACACATCGCAAATGCTGCATTCAAGGATTTCGTTGTAGAACCGGAAACGGAACAGGTGCCATTTAACTTGGCCTAAACTCAGGCTAACACACTAATTTGCAGTCCTTCAATTACAAGTTCGCGACGAGCAATGACCTCATCCTGGACTGTGCGGCTGAGGCGGCGGATGAGCAGTCGCTGATTTCTTTCCAAGATGTGGAGCACGATGGCATCGTGGACACACAGCTGCTGGTGACAGCGCTCATGCAGCACGCCCAGCGTCTGGGTCTGAATCTGGATCAATTGGGTACACAGCACAAAGTTCAACATAATCGAAATTCACTTTTAATTGAATTTTTTAAATTAGCACAAATGTACGCCATGGAGGAGGACAATGCCATGGAAGCCAATCTTGGCTGCGGCGCAGCAGAGGCGCTCAGCTATCAGCAGCAGCCCAGCTGGTACGATGTGTTCTTCAACTGAAACTGAAACTGAAACTTATTTCTATCTAAAATAAAGCTAAAGAATTTATAAAAGAGAATACTTTTATTTACATTTATTTATTCCTGCAATTCAGTTTATATTCGCGTGCCTCCTCGCAGGTCTCGCTGCGCGTCCAGCTGGCCGGCGGACAGTGGACGAACACATATTCCGCGGAGCACATGCCCAAATAGAGCGGCTGCAGGGTGCAGTGTTCACTGCCGTAAAACAGTCGCTTCTTGTACTTCAACATCTGCGTTTCGTTTGCGGCGCATTTCTGCAGCGCCTCCAAATAGGCTTCGACGAAATCCTTGTTGTTGCCCAGCAGCTGGGCAATCATCCGCTGGGCATTCTCCACATTCACCTGTGTGCCACTGATCACCTGACTGGCGTTGAAGATGCAATCGTACATGCACTGCCAATTGGTGAATTTATGAATTTAACTGATTTAAATTGGTTATTCAATCTGATTCTTGACTTACTGGCGACATGTTCTTGCGGCGATCTGGCAAAAATTTGCCACAACTTTGCCGGAATGCCTCAAAATTGATTCGTGGCTTTGCGCAGCAGTCGCTAACAGCCTAAAAAGTGGAAATTCTATATATAAAATATATATATTTATATATGGATTAACTTACAGTGTCGTCCAAACGCCTGCTGCAGTCGATTTCAGCGCTGTTGGCCAATACGCTGGCTAACAGCCAGATTGTTAGTGCGCAGCTTTTGGCCAGCATTGTCGTTGGTCTGAGCCATGTCGGCGAAAAGCTAATGCTATATATATGACTTATTTGGGCTAATCAAAAATTGTTGAAGCGCCACATTAATTATGCAGCCAAATAAATTGGTTAATTATAAATTTAAAAAAAATTATTATTTATGCTTGGCTGTAAATTTAACATACACTTTACAATGTGGTTGAATTTTGTTTAGTTATTTAGTAAATTCAGCTGAAAATAGGAAAAAATCAATTAATTAAAATGTATTAAATTATTTGATTCTAGTTATAAAATATTTGTGACGCATGAAAAACTCACTTTCCATAAAAATGGCTTTGTCATTGTTATGAGCTAGAATTGAGTAATCAAAATAAATGCTGGTTTCATTAAAAGTCATAGCAAAATATACTAATTTACGAAGCGAAAGGAGTATATTGGGTGTGTGCTATATTGAGATTCAATGCATCTATAAACATCTATTTTGGCCATTTGATTAACAAATAATTTTTGGATACGCCCACAATCGAAATCTCTCACAATTTGATTTTACACTTTAAACGAGTATTGCTTAGTCGGTTACACTCGACTGCAAGGTTCTTGCTTGTTTTTTAATAGCTTATCGATTTGTAATCTTTGAGAGAAACATGCTGCCACGCTTGTCATCAAACTTATCTAACTTCAAATGCAGCCGCAGCACGCGAATTTATTACGAGTAGAACAAGCTTCATGTTGGGAGTCATCGCATATGGAAACTTCCGATCATGCAGAAACAGAGTCTGTTGCTCTTTGTGTTATTCGTGTGTCCCTCTCTGCTGAGCGCAGCCAAGTGCAGAGCCGCACCCAAATCCTTGCAGGTGGGCACAAGCTTAAACTCATTCTAATCCTTTGTTGTTGATGCTTTGTTGTTTTTGCAGAACGTTCAGATGTGCTGCCCCTTGCCCCTGCCCAACTGGAGCGCCTACAACAGCGAGTGCGCCAACTCGGGCATGCAGCCGAGTGTAAGTTCAATTTGTAACCGATATTGTTTATATATATATATATATAGATTAATTCAACTCCGCACAGTGTCGCCTCGCCTGCATATTCAATGCCACAGCATCGCTGCAGGGCCAACAACTCAACCTTGGCCAGGTGCGACCAATGCTGGAGCGGGCCTTCAGCAATCCGGACATTATCGATGCCTATGCCGGCAATTTCGCCACTTGTGCGTCGCTGGTGCACAGCAAGTTCCAGGAGCTGGCGCAGCTCAGTCGCCAAAGCGACGCCTGCGACAGACACGCCCTCTTCTACAGCCTTTGCGCCTACGCGCGACTGATGCGACGCTGCCCGGCCGGCGTCTGGCAGCGGGCCAACAAGAAGTGCCAGGAGGCGAGCTCGTACATCAAGAACTGTGCCTGGCCAGCGCTCAAGATGTTCATGAAAAGCACTTAAAATAAAGTCTTTATTGGCCCAGTTATCAAATCCAGCAAGCTGCGTTCACATTTCACTGAATAACCGCCGCAGTTGTCCCGCTGTCCGTTCCGCTCAGCTCTCGAGTAGCGCTCCGGCAGCGCCTCGTTCCGCGAACTGCTCGGACTGAACATGACGTGCATCAGGCTGCCCAGCACTCCGTTGAGCTCGCCCAGCCGGGCGCTGTTCGCCTCGCAGATGAGCCGCAGCAGGCAGCTGTCGCCGCGGCCAAAACCGTGCCTAAAAGAAAAATAGTTTAGTTAGTGATTAACTCAACTAGTTGCTCGGCTTCACGAACTGTTCGAATCGCTGGCTGAGTATCTGGTAGAATTTGGTGCGCGAGAGCAGCGACTGCGACTCCTCGTCGCGCCTGCCCTCAACTCCGTCCGGATAGCCCTCAAAGAAATCCTTGTAGTCTTCAACTGGTGGCTTCGGTTTCGGTTTCCGCTTTGGCTTTTTCTTGGTTTTGTGCTTCGGTTTCTTTCGCTTCAGTTTTGCTGGCCTGTGCTCCGCATGGTCATCGGAATAGTCCTCAAAATCAGCCAGTTGACCCAAGTGGGTGTCATTGCCACCACGCTGCAAACAGTGTGCAAAATGGGATTATCAATTCACATCTTTTTTTTTAGAAACTTACCACAATTTGTGAATTTTTGTGCCAATTTTTTGGCAGCCTGTAATTGGCCTCAAAGTTGTAGGACATAAAAACATGTCGCGTGGGCAAATCAATGGGTATAGCAATAGATATAAAGAGCTGAAAAATTAAAGATTCTTAATTTGATTTTGGTATTCTCGATTTTTAGCGAAAACTTACGCCCAACAGGCCGCCTGTGTTCCATACGAGTGCCGAGCGCACCGATTGCCCCAAGGCGATTACAAACAGGATTTGCAGGATATTTGAAGAGCGCCAGCTCATATTGAGTGCCTCAAAGTGTGGGCAACAACTAAAATTGGATATGTTTACCACAACGGTGTCGTCGACTCGCAGCTGATGTGGCAATTAGAAGCAGCTAGAAAAGTTCTGCGCCAGCGAAAGTTGCTAATTAAAATGCAAATTAGGTCAACAGCAGCCAGTCAAAAGAAAACAAACTGTTTTCATTTAAGAGTTCTTTATAAATATATTTTTTATAATTAATTTAGCTACATTTCTAGGCGCTTGAGGATTTGCTCAAAGGGCTCTGAAATCAGCTCTAGCAAACTTCGACCACAATTTCGCTCGTAGACCTGGCAATGATCGTGGAAGCCATCGTGTTCCGCCTGATAGAAACGTAGCGGCAGCTGCTCCGGCTCTGAGGTGCTGGGACTGCCAGAAGGAAAATTCATAAGAAAAACAACAACAAAAATCTCTCTGAAGAGCTCACCTGAAGAGCACGTGCATTAGACTGCCCAGAACGCCGTTGACCTCGCCCAGTTCAGCGGCGTTTGTCTCGCAAATGAGGCGCAGCAAACAGGACTCGCCAGCGAAGCCACTCCTAGAAAGCACTTGATTTACTAATACCCTGTATTATCTTTAAAGTGTATATGCAAACACCTCCTAAACTTGTCCATCAATATGTGATAGATATTGGTTCGGGTGAGCAGCGCGCGTCTCCTCCGTTCGGGCCTAGCAGTAGTATCCTCTTCTCCACTACCCTCTTCTTCTTCTTCTTCGCTGCTGTTTTGTGCCTGATCCACTTGATCAACAGCTTGGTGGTTGGTCTTACGCGATAGCTCCACCTCCTCGGATTCGATGGGACCATTTTGCTGCATAAACAAACATTTCAACGTGAAAGTATTGTGTTATTTCTCGAAGCTGTTAATTGAACTTTTAAATTTGTGCTAATTGGAATTTGAATGCGGCGTTTTATAGGCAAACAAAAAAACGGAAACACTTACAAATAGGGTCGGCAGACTCCAGTTGTAGGGCGAGTTGTAGTTCGCCTCAAAGTTGTAGGAAACAAAAACGTTGCGATGCGGCAGTTCCAGCGGCACAGCCAGCGCGGCAAACACCTGCGAGAAGAGAACACTCAATTCCTCTGACCAAATAACACACTCGAAAAGAGAAACAAAAACAATAGCAAACTCACGCCGTGCGTGCTGGAGGGCGTAAAGGCCAAGTAGGCTTCGCCCAAATGTAAACACAGCGCGCACATGGCCAGCAAAAGGCAGCACATTTTGGACACAATTTTAACACTTGACGGTTCGGCTAACAACTGAGAACTGTTTCTTGCGGTTGAGTAAGTTGCGCACTGAAAAAAGTGCGTTTGCATTAAAGACACAACTGTTAATTGGCAGCGCAAACAGGCAACAAGAACACCCCCTCCCCAACCCCCAACCCAAGTGAACGAGCGAGTTTTCTACTTTAGTTTATTTTCTTCTTCTTCTTAGTGCAATATCTTGGAGCAGGCGCTCCACTGGCGCTGAAATCAAGTCCAAGACTTTGTGCGGACACTCGCTGTCGTAGGCTTCGCATTGCCCCTGCCGTCCGTCCCACTCGGCCTGGTAGTAAGCGGAGGACAGCTGCTCGTCCATCGAGCTGCTCGGTCTGTAATGCGTTTAAGTGGGAATTCGATGGGTGAAAATTCTTTTCTACTTACGTAAATATGACATGCACTATGTTGCCAAGCAGTCCATTGTTCTCGCCCAGCGTGGAGGCGTTCGTCTCGCAAATCAGACGCAGCAAACACGCCTCGGCGGGATAACCAGATCTGGGTGGAACGATAAATGGTTTACAAGGATTCTCTCAGCACACTTCAAACTGTCCACACACCTGTCCAGTTTATCGCGCAGCATGGTGTAAAAGCTTTTCCTTGTCATCAGCGACAATGCCCGTTTTCTACGATCCGTCGCAATTGTTTCTGTTGTTTTTGTTGTTGTCGTCTCGCTGCTCTCTGCTTTTTCCAGAGTCTCTGGCTCGGTTGATGTACTGTTAGTGCTCACTGTACAATTGTCACACTGTCTGCCTAGCGCTGCATCATTAGTGGGATACGTGAGATAGCCATCCTCGAAGTCTTGACCCATCTATTTATGCGTATTTTCGAATGCGTCAACAAAAGACTTAGGACACAAACTCGCACACACACTTACCAAAATCGGTGGAAATTTGTACACATGCTCCGGCTGATAGTAATTGAACTCGTAATTGTAGGACAAAAACACATTGCGATGCGGCAGGCTAAGTGGCAGAGATATGGCCATAAAGATCTGCAACAAAATTGATGTTACAAACAAAATGCGAAATGTTCTAAAAGCGCTGACAAGTTACACCATATTCCGAATTTGTGGGATAAAGCAACGCTGCCTGGCCAAAACGAATGCAGCAGCTGCCCAATAGGCACAACGAGAGACTTAATTTGAATATGGCCTGCATAGTGTGTCGCTATAACTAAAATTTGTTTCTGGACCAATTTCCAGCTTTCGACCGCGCTTCTCGAATAGAACTGGCGCTCATTGTGCGGACAACCAAGCAAGAAACTTGCGGTTAAGAACTATCGAGATGTTGTTAATTAGAACAAATGATTTTTTTTTTTTGTTTATAGATATGCGTAACATTCTATGTGTGTCGGGGAAGAGTCAGTTTAATTTAGTTTGAACCAAGAGGCGCGTCTTAAACATAATGAAACGGTTTACAAGCTGACAACAGAAATGTTTTGAACAACTGGAAAGATCATAGCACAAATGGAGATAGCCGGCAATGATGTTGTATCAATTTATAAGCACCAAAAAATGGATACATACAAACTGTGCATTGTTGGGGTTATATCTTAACTTTATATACGTTATAATTATATTTATTTCAATGCGTTGCACTGCTAATCGAACGGTTAATGAGTACAGCTAGTCGACAATAATGTTGTTTAAGATGATTGGCTTTTGGTGGTGTTGCTGATGCTGATGAAGCTGCTGCTGATTCTGCTGCTGCTGCATATGTTATCTGTTGTTGCGCAGCTTGCGCTCCTTCCAAGTGGCATACTTGGAGTTGGCAGTGCGCAGCAGCATGTTCATATGTTGCGTTAGTGACGAGCGCAACGGCGAGAGCTCATGCATAGCACGATTCTAAAAATAGAACAGATTTAGATTTTTAAAATTACATTTGAATTTAGCATTAGTTCACCTCGAAAGGCACTAGTTTGGCCATTTTAAAACGCTGAAGTGTCTCGTGCATGCGCTGCAGTTTTGTTTCCAGCTCCTCCGTGGTGGGTGGAAAGCAGTTCCAAAAATGTTTTAGCAGCTCCAAAAGCGATAGATACAAGTGCCGCAAATCGCGTTGAAAGTCGCGCGGCACCAGCTCTGCAATGTAATCAAGATTAACAATAGCAACAATTATTTTAAATATATAGTATACTTACGTCCCGCCGACTGCTCCTGAAAGCCACGCATAAGTGAGCCGCCTGGGCTGAGTTCACCTAGGGCATTGACAGCCGCTTTGGAGCATATTACATTGCGCTGGGCACTGCGATCCAGCCAGGATTCCGAGTTGCGCACCAACTTGTACTGCACATCGTCCAGACTGAACTGATCATTGTGATTTTCATACATGTGATTCTGCAGCGGACCGTTGAGGTAACGTTCCACTTTGGACAACTCAAATTGTTTAGCTTTATTTGACGATTGGGGCTCATCCTCATCGACTTCGATTAATGGATTGCCCAGATCTTCGTAGTGTATCTTTTCAATAAGTCGCTGCTTCTTTGCTTGTGTCGCGCCATTATCACTGGGCACAGTATCCACTGTGTGCTTAGCTGCCTTGCCATTGACTCCGTTGGTGTAGCTAGATTGACCAAGTGGTCCATTGGCCATGTTGGTGCCATTGGTGAGAGGAACATGGGGAGCATTTACATTGGCGCAGGTTTTCAGCACCATGATTGAGTGCTGATTGAACCGCTTGATCATGTTCTGATGCACAATGTTGCCACTGTTAACCACGTTGCGATCGCCGGCAACGCTGCCAAAGCCCTCCTCCAGCGGTACATCATCGAACTTTTTCAAATCCAGCGATGAATCACCGGCACCCTGCTGTACGGCTGCCTTGAGCGCCTGATCATCGATTTTGCCACACTCTGTGAAGATGTCCTTGGTGCCAGCTGTGAGGCGATCCCGGTGAAAATAGTGCGATTGAAAAAATTTCGTCCAGAACTCCGACTCGGGCATTTTTGCAGGAACGTTCTCCATATGCTTGCGTTTCACGGCGGGATATGTTTTAAAAATGCAGTGTATGACGTCAGAGGTAAGATTGTATTTAAGGCCGTTGCAACCGTCCGTCTGCGGCTTTATGTCGGCCAAAAAGGCGCCAGAAACACCTGCAGGCAAATCATGGAACAATTATCATACACTATTAATTAGCATAAAGTGGACATACCAATTTCCTGACTCTTTCCCATTTTCTTGAGCGCATGATCTTTCGCGTGTGTGGCCCAGAACTCATCGCTAGTAAGAACTTTGGTTATAACCAAATCCTTGTATAGTTGCAGTAAATTGGGATTCTCCACGAGCACACGGTTCTTGTCTTCCAGATCTTTGTCGACCTTGCGCTTAAAATTGGGCAGCAGCTGCTGCAGCAGCTCCTTCACCTTATCACGATCGGCAAGCATGGCCGGCTGGCCCTGGCGGTTAACAAAATGGAACGTTGATGTGTTGCCATCATGCAGCACCACCTGTAGCTGCACCTTGGGCTTGCCATCGGGCGAGATCTTCTGTGCTATATATTAGGGTAAACAATAACAAAACACACATTAATTAAATCGCATGTAAAAATTAACATGGATACCTACTTTTGATATCCGCATAACGATGAGAAACTGTCACCGTGTCACGGTGCTCCGCCATCCAGGCCAAGCGCTCGTTCATCACGTAGAGTGTGCCATCGCCCTTCTTGTAGCGCACCTCGCCCATTTGCAGCAGCACATCTTCACTGCTAGTGGTCATCGTTGTCGTCTTTGTCGAACGTCTGCAGCCGGCGGCAACGCTTCAACAATGGCCAAGGCAGTTCACATGAAATTTCGCAGACGCCAGCCCAAGTCTGCAATATGCAAAAAACACGCATTTTCATCGTATCGCAAGTCAAATTTCATTTTTTCAGAGTTGCCTGCGATTCCAAGACACACTCTGAAACATGCTATCCAACGTGGAATAGCCAAATAGCACAATACACCGCTATTTTCACGAGATTACTAAAAAAACGCACCTCGAGGTAAAGCGCAATAGCCGAACAGTGTCTGTGGTTCGTCACTGAGCAGAAAATCAATGTTCCCCGAACCAGTTTTTTTTCGAACAATTTATGTGGCCGCCCTGATTAACAGTTATATGCCTCAAAAGATAAATTCGCAATGCAATACGAAAACAGACGATATTTAATGTACTGTCAAATTAAATACAAAACATAAAAAAGAAAACACAAATGTGTTTCTATTGATATACTCATATATTATGTATGCATATATGCCCGCGTATATGCGTAACTGTAAATGATGTATGTACGTGTGAATTCGCAGACCATGTACCGTTTAGTTAGTTGTTAAATCAATCTTCACATTGTTCTCCTTTTTCGCCTTTTGGACGCTGTTGCGACGACTTTGACCGTCATTCCCGTTTTGTTCATGCGATTGCCAAGTGAGACGTTCCTCGTAAAATTGGATAACCACTTGTGGACATTTGACATTGGCCACCTTCGCCGGCACAAGTTCCATGCATTCGCTATTCTTAAATGCCATCAGAAACATTAGCTTTCCAGAAGAATCGGTGGCTCCAAGTATTCTGGAAGCAGTCAGGCCGCGATCAAAACCATACTTTCCCTCAGCTTTATTTTTCACATCATTCGTTTGTTTCTTTTGTTCGCCACGTGTTGTATCAGCTTGTGTTTTGTTTTTCTCCGATTCCTCAAATTCGGCTATATAATCGGGGCAAGATAGGTTGCTGACCGGCTCCCAAGTATTTTCGCTGCGTGGATATCCCTTCCATTTTAGAAAGTATTCCGTAACTCCATTAACTATGCGTTTGCCTTCTATGCGTTCAACCAAATAATCGGCCATATTTGCTTCAAATTGTAATTTATATTGTGTTAAAAAATTATTTGTTTTAAAACACAAATACTTACCTTCCCGGGAAATCTTGCTTTGAAGCGTGAACTAGTTCACAACCGAATAGTTTTGTATGGCAGGGTGGCAATACCGCTACGCACTGTGGCAACGCCACCATAAATGCGCAACATTTTTGAAGTTTTCAAGTTGTTATATTTATTTTATAAAATGTTCGGTCAGCGTTTCGATGTGTTTGGGCGGGGTTGAAATCAAAGACTTGATATTCTAAACAAATGAATACGCTGCAAAGGAAATAAACATTTGACAACGCAGTTCCAACTGCAAAACATTTTGCTATCGAGGCGGTTTCTGCTGACTCCCTCTCTGCCTCTCTTACTTTAATGATGATAAAAGCTAATAAATTTGAGTAGTGTTTTCGTTTTCCGTTATACGTATGTATGTACATATGTAGACAAGCACTGTTTGTTTATTTGACATATGCTTGTATACATGGAGTCTATTACTCTATGGCTTGCATATATCAATTGGAATATGTGATTGTACATATGTATGTATGTACATATCTACAAAGATGTGTATGTGTGTTGGCATAGGCGTTTTCCCTGCATATATGTATGTACATATGTACATAATCTTATCTATACAAATGTAGATTTTTGTATAATTGCGGCTTTTTAAAGGATCGCATTGCTTGCTAAACTGAAATGCATAATGCGACTAGACTAGACACATAATTTTTACATAAGATGATTCTCTTTTTTGTTCTTTATTACTCTACGGGTGTTAGTCATAGATCATAAAGTAATAAAGAGCATAGGAGTTTGGTTTCAACACAGAGGGTGATACCAAACATAATATAAATACTAAGATGAGTAACGCAATACAACGAAAAGCTATAAGGCAGATTGCTTTTTGGAGAATTGAGAATGAAAACAAAATGGGTGCACTTGCGTTCCCACAATTTAAAGAGCGTGAGAGAGCTCGGCTACCCGTCTCCAATCAGGGCATTTACACACATGTGAATATGTACATATGTATGTTTGTAAGTGTGTGTTATTAGGCACCGCATTAGCTTTGGTTGCTGAAAACGAATTTTTAGTTTTCTTGCGCTCGGCAAAATATCTATACATAAACGCCGCTGCGACAATACCCTTTTTTTAAACTTCATACTCATGTTGTTTTCTACTGAGGTATTGTCTGTAGAATTTGAATTAAATCCAATTGTAATATTTAAATTTATTTTGGAATCCTAATTTTTTTTCTAAATAAATTATTAAGCATGCAGGGTGCAGTGTTATGGTATGACCAATAAATTAAATATTATGGAGACAGTGCTGCTCCCTTTTGCAGAATATGAAATGCCCCCAAACACAGCAGCAAGAAAGCAAAGGAATTCTCACTCGCCAAGGACCGCTTTATCTTAAAATTAAAGAATTCTAAAGTCTAAAATTCCCCTAAGACGATGCTAGGACTTCGTTGATTACATGACAACACGCTAAGCAGTTGTTCTTGCCAATAAGGGACCCTACACTAAATATTAAATTATAAATGTAGATTTAGTATAAATAGTTCAAAACCGTTAACTAATGAATTCGTCACATACTGATTATGCTTTCATTTTAAATCTATTTTTAAAAAGTGGTGCTATTATAAAATTCCTTAAATAGCTTAAAAACGTTAAACAATTGGATGACTTTTTTTAGTCCACGGCTTGTCAGAGTTAAAAATGTGAGTTGAGCTGAGCAACTAATAAATAATTGATTATTTTTCACTGCTCTGCATACATATACACACATACTTACACACACATATATATATATATATCGGATAGCCGAACTGAGAGCGCGTTCTATTTCGCTCTCTTTAATTTTGCGAGAGCATTTCTTTGTACTGCGTTACTCATCTGGTTTTCGAGTCTGAATTTCACAATATCCGCCAATCGAGCATTGACGCTCAGTTAGTATATAAGGTGGCAACCGGTCCTAGAGAACTTCAGTCAGCGACGACCAACACAACAGCAAGCAGCAACATTCGCCAACGCTTTTTGGCTCTGTTCGCTGTTCAACAAGCAGTTTATCAACATTTCTAACAACAAAAGCAGAGTGTGTGCTTTCGAAACCGTTAACAATGGCCCAGACAATACAGATGACAAATGAGCAACTGCACCAGCTCATCGAAGCGGTCCGCTTGTCAGCCGTCAGTGCAGCGGGAAACGTTGCTGCTGCTGGCGCAAGTGAAGAAGGCGCCAGCTCCAAATCAAAGGGCAGCTTCAGCACCTGCACACACAGATTTGGCGGCAGTCGCGACCACGACGATGTCGAGGAGTTCATCACCAACATTGTCACGTACAAGGAGCTGGAAAATATCAGCGATGAGAATGCGCTCAAGGGCATATCTCTGCTGTTCTTCGGCATAGCCTCCACCTGGTGGCAGGGCGTCCGCAAGGAGGCCAAAACGTTTAACGACGCCATCGGCCTCATCCGGGAACACTTTTCGCCCACCAAGCCCGCCTACCAGGTCTACATGGAGTTCTTCGAGAAGAAGCAGGAGGACAGCGTTGCCATCGACACGTTTGTGATCGAGAAACGAGCGCTGCTCGCCCAGCTACCCGAGGGCCGGCACGACGAGGAGTCAGAACTGGACTTCCTCTACGGCCTGCTGAACATCAAGTACCGCAAACACATTTCCCGCCAAAGTGTCCAGAACTTCCGCGAGCTCCTAGAGCAGGGCCGCATCATCGAGCACAACAACCAAGAGAATGAGGCGCCCGCAAATGGTCCGCAGCGCGGTGTCCGCCGCGCCGAACGTTGCACCTACTGCAACTTCCGCGGCCACACGTTCGAGAATTGCCGCAAGCGCCGTCAGGCGCGCACAGAGGCGAACGCGGAGGAGTAAGGAGCACACACACAGACACCTGCTTTCTAAGAGACATGACATCATCGGCTTCTACAACAACAACAACGCATATGCGCAGGGCGCATATTTGGAGCGCCGACATCATAGTCTCACCAACACCAACACACCTACAATACTCACTTTGTCGCGCTGGCCACATATGGTCAAGAGTGAGACGCGAAGAGGACAACAACGAAGAGAAGCAGCCGTAGAAAACACTGGCAGCTTTTTAGTCAAGTTCATTTCATACTCTCATTCGTCGTCAAGTGGCGTGCCGGCAAGCAAAGCAGAGAATAACAAAAACGACATTTCGATGTCGAATAACTCTCACGCTGCATTTGCGGCTCTTTTTGGCTCTGAACGCCAATCACAATGAAATTTCGTGAATTTCTCACAACTTGAAACTGAAACTTGCAATCTGGTAAACTGAGTTTACCAAAACCCGATGGACAGGGCATTGAGGGGAGCTGGGCGCACGCATTTCGCTCCCAGGCCAAGGTCTTGCGCTTTGACGCAGCGCAGCGGTAGATCAGCGGCGCCTGGCCGTGCAGAGCTTATCGCAGTCGTTCTACGGAACGGCAGTTGATGTGCTTTGCGCGGCTGGCGTCGCTGTCGCTGCTACGCCTGCGTCGGCGCAGCGCCTAGGGCCCTGCTGAGTGTTGCGTGCGCTCGCTCCCCTTTCTTTCCCTGTCGGTCAAAACCCGCTGTCTTGATCTAGTGCCGGCGCAGTGCGGCTGCTGCGCGCACGAGGCGATCGGGCGTGGGGGGCGCTCAAAGCTCCGCTGGCCTCGGCTGGCGGTGCGATGCGCCCCTCCGCCTGCCGCTTAGTTCGCGCTGCAGTCGCTGCTGCGCTGGTCCTTAATCAATGCGGCAAAAAAAAACACGCCCGCGGGAAGTGGCGCAGCTTCTCTTGTGCGGCGCAGGCGCACTTGACGCAACTCCATCCTGGGCCAATTGGCTGCACTTCGCGGTGCGGCCAGCTGCCCGGTTTGGTGTTGTTGCCTCGGCGCCTGCGTCTGGCACGACAGAAGCGGCTGCTGCTTGGTCGCGGGCAAAACTAAATCGACTTTTAAGACGATTTAAACCAACAAATTTTTTTGACTTTTTAAGTCAATCCTTTGCAAACATTGCACCACGATGGCTGTGCTGTCGCCATTCGTGCAATTGGCACGCTAAATTGCCAGCCAACGGTGATCCAGCTCCTTCGGGAGCTGTACTGTGCACGGCAAGCGTTAGGCACGCCAGCTCACACACACACACACACACACCCGGCGGTTTCGGATTCGTCGCTGCTCTGTTGCTCCAGCTCGTGGCGACTGTCGCGAAGCCCCAAAATTTTGTTAAAACAGCGTCTTGTGCAGAATCCTTAGGCGCGTAGTGCCATCCTCAACATCGGTGTCCACACCATGGTGGCCGTCGTTGTGCAGCGTGCGCCACAACTTTGGAGCCTCGGCCGCACAAAGCGCTGCGGCAACAACGGCCCGCGTTCCCCGATGACATGCAGTGCCGCCCAGTCATCAGGCATTCGCATTTTCATCAAGCTGGGGGCCTAACGATGACCACAAGAGGCTGCTGGAAACAATCAAGAAATCATGTACTAGAAACACATAAACACATAAACTCAGAAAACGGAATACAAAAATTTTTGTCTTTTAAATTTTTGGAAGGGGTAGCATAAAGGGGGATTGATAATGCATTGCTCTATAAACATTTTTTCCAGATACACAAGAAAAACAAACATATTTGAATATATTTAATTATTCCCAATTCAAATTCCACTGTGCACACAATTTGCATAGACAATGACTAAAGAAGAAAACGAGCAGGACGGCGAATTTATAGCGGCGATTTGACAAGAAAAATACGAAAGAGCATTAAGAGTACAAATCACAGAGTAGTAAAGAACAGGAATGAACAGAAGCACATGCAACAACAAAACCCTGAAAAACAAAAACAGCTTACCTTGCGCTCTGTTTTGTTTTGGCGAGCATACATGGGTTCTTGGGCAACTTCGGGGGGAGCAGGGTTAAGCAGTGCTAAGCCTGTGTGGCGCGAGAGCTGCGAACGAACAAGCAAAGTGGTGGGAGTTTAAACAAACGATGGGATTACACCTTATTATAATTCTTTTATATTATCTAGAAACTTATATTAATATATATGTACATATAAAATGTATGTTATGTTTCTTATTGTAGTATAGGAAATAATATTCCACTAGCAGCTTTAAACAGCATAAGATAAACGGTACAGCCCGAAATTTAATCTCAGCTTTTGTTAATAAATATAAATTTTAAAAATTGCCAATATCACATTTTTAGTGCCTGTTGCGCTCCACGGCGCGTCCGCGTTCGAGCAGCTCGCGAAAGGTTTTGATTTCGTGGCGTGGAATGTGTTCTCTGTATTTCTGCTGCATCAGGCCGTATATGAAGTCCAGCTCGGTCTCCTCGTTGTGCCGACCCTCGGGCAGCTTGGAGAGCAGAGCGCGCTGCTTGCACACAAACGCATCGATCACCTCGCCCAGGCCCTGCTTCGTTTCGAAGATCTCCATGTACACCTGATACGACGGTTTCGTGGGCGAAAAGTGGTCCCGCAGCAGCTGCAGCGCATCGGACCAGGTCTTTGCGTCGCGTCGCACGCCTTTCCACCAAACTACGGCTACGCTGTTGAACAGCAGCGAGATGCCCTTCAGCGCGTCTTTGTCACTGATGCTCTCCATTTCCTTGTACGTTTCCACCGCCGTTATGAATTCGTCGACGGCGTCATGGTCCCGCTGCCCGCTAAACCGAACCGGGCAATTGCTGAAGCTTCCTTTCGATTGCGGTTGCTCTGCTTGTTCGGGTGCCAGGGCCTTTATGGTTTCGATGAGTATACGAAATTGTTCGTCCGACAACTGCGTCATTATCAAGAAGCTGCTTCAATGCTGTCAACTAAAACACTAACTAAAATTATTCTTGCCACGGCTTTTTGTGTTCGTTGTGAAATAAAAACAATTTGCTCTCTGAGCGAAGAGTGCACGAAAAGCTTTCGAATTCGAAACGCAGCCGACTGTTGCTCACACTTTTAAGAGAACCAAATCTAAATCTCTCAATCGTGTTGTTGCTTTCGTTGGTATGATTAATAAGTTTGTCTTTAGTTTTGTTGTTTTTGCCATTCGGGGTTTTTCATTAATTTATTTCATACACCTGTACATGTACATATGTATTCATGTGTGCATGTATGTATGTAGGTACGTATAGTGTGTCAACATTAGGTTTATTGACACCTGCAATTGAATTTCAATAGTTTTTGTTGTTTTGTTTTGTGTTTTTAATGCAATTAAATTGCCGGCACTTATAATATTCTTTAAAAATATCTTAATTGAATTAAAGGTTGTTTTTTTTTAAAGAAATGAAGAACATGAATTGTCAATTGTCACTCTCAATTATCTGATAAAAGTACTTTTTTATCATTTTACTTGTAATTTAAATGTATCAAATCTTATGAATTGATAAAAAAAAATAATTTAATTGAAAAATTATTATTTTTTATAAAGAATTAAACAAAATTAATTTTTGAGACACTGTCAATCAACTAGTAAAAGCACTTTTTTTTATCATTGTACTTGTACTTTAAATGTATCAATTCTTGTGAATTGATAAATAAATATTTAGCTACACATATAAACAAATAGCATGCACGTTCATGCAAAAGCAGACATGTCTGTGCTTGCACGATTGATCGCGTGTGCTTTTTATACAGGTTAATCTTTATTACTCATTCGAAAAGACTCTCTTAAAATTGTTTTTCGAACTACAATTTCGCAATGCCGCAATATAAAGCCGGCAAAACAGTATAAAACGCTTCAGATCTTTTTGTAACTCAAACAAGTCAAATCAAAATGGCCCAGACAATACAAATGAGCAATGAGCAGCTGCGAGAGCTCATCGAAACTGTGCGATCTTCTGCCGTTAGTGCAGCAAGCACAGGATCCAGCTCCACCTCTAGTTCCAAATCGAAGGGAAGCTTCAGCTCCTGTCCGCACACATTTGGCGGCACTCGCAGCCATGCCGTCGTCGAGGAGTTTATTACCAACATTGTTACGTACAAGGAGCTGGAGGACATCAGCGATGAAAATGCCCTCAAGAGCATATCCCTCCTGTTCTACGGCATCGCCTCCACCTGGTGGCAAGGCGTACGCAAGGAGGCCAAAACGTTTAATGACGCCATCGGCCTAATCCGGGAACACTTTTCGCCCACCAAGCCCGCCTACCAGGTCTACATGGAGTTCTTCGAGAAGAAGCAGGAGGACAGCGTTGCTATCGACACATTTGTAATCGATAAGCGAGCGCTGCTCGCCCAGCTACCCGAGGGCCGGCATGACGAAGAGTCGGAACTGGATTTCCTCTACGGCCTGTTGAACGTTAAGTATCGAGAGCACATTTCCCGCCAAAGTGTCCAGACATTCCGCGATCTCCTCGAACAGGGTCGCATCATCGAGCACAACAATCAAGGAAAAACGGCTCAAAAGCGCCCATACCCAGGTATGTTTTCCAATCTAGTGTTTTCCTATTTCAACTGATTGCAATTCTAAACGACCCTTTTTTCCATAGAACCTTGTGCTAGCCCAGTTCGAGCTGGAGTTAGAGGTAGAGGCAGAGGCAGGGGCAGAGGAAGAAGTGCCTTGCAAATGACTGAAAGCAGTTTCACAGAAACTGCAGAACAGGATGAGCCCATGGCCGATGGAATGTAAAGCGGCATATATACATAAATATTATTTTCAATCAATGTTGTCAAAAATTGGCTTTTCTTGTATATAAAATTGTAAAAGTGTAAAAAAATGTAAATTTGTGTAAATATAAGAAATTATAATATAATAAAAAATAATATAATCGAATTTTATCACAATTTGTTTTTGTTGTTTATAACGGGCCGTTCAACAAGTAATTTCGGCGTAGAACGTTGCCAGATGATCTAAAAGAGCCAATAAGTATTCTAGTCGCCATATTTATACTTACCTACCAGGGCGGCAGCTTATGTATTGGTATCGTCTGGGACTGCGCAGTGCGCAGGGTTGCTGTGCAGCAAAAGTATTGGTATCGGACGGTCGTATTTTTGTTATGCTCTTGTTGTTGTTGTTGTTTAGCAAAAATGGATCAACAACTGCACCGTCTGACGGATCGTCATTACTCTGAAGTGGAGGGCTTTTTACAGGTTAGCAAACATTGAATACATAATGCATGCATGCAAATTTTAACTGTTTCGATTATTATAACGCCCATTTTTCGCCGTTTTCGTCTGCCCACTCGCGAACGCACCCACTCTCAAAACACCAACACACACACACGCGCGCATACGCATACATTTGCACATACAAATAAAAACACACGCACACACATGCGGTGCTCGCCGCAGGCTATGGACATGCCGAGCTCAGACCACGAAGAAATCGAGTCGGAATCGTGCCGACTTAGCCGGTACAATGTTGCCAACCTGTATGAGGGACGTCAGCGTTGCTACACAATGCCGCACGTTCCCCCCGCGCCGCCCTCCACACCAACGCTGTTAACGTCCAACGGCAACGGCAATGGAAATTGCAGCGCCAACGGTAATGGCAATGGGAATGCGAATAGTAACGGTAGCTCCAGCTCACCCACCGCCAGCCTGGTGGCCGATAATCAAATCAATCATTTTATCTACGTAAAAAACGGTAAGAACCTGCGTCGTGAATCACGCTGCGTTGACTCGGAGCTCTCCAAACTGTTCAACGTGGTCTCAATCACAAATCGGCTAACGGCCGTCAAGAATCGCACGCACAAACAGCAGCTGGCCGAGCGCGGCATCATAAATGCATCGCGCACCATTTCCAAGCTGCACGGAGCGACGAAAATCTTTAAGATCCATCGCGATCCAAAGGATTTCCTGCGCGAAACGGACGAGGATTCGGTATCGGCGCCCGAATACGATGAGGAGGAGGAGGACACACGCTTCCGTTTCTTTCGACGGACACGACACTCACGCCGGCACTCGTACACACGCATGGAGCGTAAATTTGCACGGTTCGAGCATCACGAACGCATGGAGACGATCGTTGATAGCTTCGATGCGGCCATGAGTTTTAACGATGCGGATACCTGAGCGGATGTGACAGCATCCGCAACAACAACAACAACAACAACAACAATAACAACAGCAACAACAACAACAACAACACCATCAAGAACAACAACTGTAGCGGCAGCAGCAGCATCAGCAGCAACCGCATCCGCATCCGCATCCATGAGCAACCAACACCACAGGCACGTTCAAGTGGATCGCCGCCAAGTGCAAACCAATGTGATGAATGTGAATTTCAACTAAATTATTTTTATTACTACTACTATATTATTACGATTATGATTACCGAACTGTTCTCTCCATATATTTAGTTCTTTTGCGCTGATTGCCGTCGCGTCCTGTGGCCGCAGACTTCCCCTAAATGAATCTGTTCTGGCTCGGGCGCAGCGCAGGGCGAGCATTTAGTTTTTAGCTTAGTTCTTACGCCTGTGCGGCTCCAATCTGCTGCGCGCTCACCGGCAACAACCACATCAACAACAACAATAATCACAACAACAACAAAATTATATGCACAATATGTCTCTAGTATTTGGTTGTTGCCTGAACGCGAGCCAAAATGGGAGCCAAACAAACGATTCCAATAAATGCACAAAATAATGTGTTGTATTTGTGAAGACGAAAAACCAATTTTCTTATCGCGCTGCCGATTGACATATCCAAGCGGATCTATTTAAGAAATTGTTTATATGACAGCGTTACGAAATTGTGATTCATACTAAACAAAAAAAAAACAAAAAAATACGAAACTACCAAAACGAACCGTCTAAAATTTAAATTTGTACAAAAACAAGTTATTTCGAACGACTGTTTAACAAACTATATTATAGTGCAATCCTGATTCAACTTTACTGAATTGATCTAGATTTATTACACAAAACAAAGAGTCACAATTAAACAATTTCCTAAAGAAATCCTCATTAAATCTATAGTTTTTATAAATTTTCAGAGGGGTTAAAGACATTACTGTATGAATGTGTTTTAAAGAGTTTCCTTTATCATTTTGCTTTTAATTTGATAAATTTATTTCAGTTTCAGCGAGTCAGAAAAACGATAATTGTTATCTTTAACAGTGGAAAGTGATTTCCATAAACGAAAACTTGTGTAACTTCTGATTATTTAGGCACCGACGAAACGATACGATAAACATGGCGGATATATATATATCGGGGGAAGCGGTCAAACTATAGCTAGTTCCGAGAACCGATTTAAGCTTTAAAAGCTTCAACAATAACGTTGGCTATACAAATAATAACTAATAATGCTAATCACTAATCCGAGTAATGTCAAAAAGGTGTCCTAACAAACTTAGATGCGCTCCTTGAAGAAGTTGGCCATCAGATTCTCTTCGAGCTGCGCGGGATCGGTCACCGGCATCCGGCAGACGCGATCGTGACAAATGTATACGGTTGTCTTCCCGTTGACCATCTTGAATTTGTGCTGCAGTCGCTGATTGCTGGCATCGTCCGGATGCTGGGGATCGCAGTGGACAATTATCATGCCGGGCACATAGAACTTGCGCACAATTTCCACAAAGCGTTTGGTGTCCGGCGAGTCCGGACCCACCACCGCCACCAGATCCAGACCGTTCTCGTGCAGCAGAAGCGCCGACAGCATCTCGGGCAGCGCATGACCAAACGGCGACACGTCTGCAAAGTAATTTAGGAGCTTCGCGGCACGCTCCAAATACGCAGCCTCGTCGTAATAGTGCGATAGCAGGACAAGATTGCGTGCGGCGACGCTGTTGCCACAGGGCTCGGCTCCATCATGATCTGCAGCCAGAGGAAATTGTGGCTAAGAATTGAACGAAATTAGAAAGGGGATCCCCAAGACGTACCTTCCTTGAGTCGAACAATGACATTGGGCGCATTCTGCTGCGAGAAGAAGTAGGCGCCATTTTTCTCATCCCAAAAGAGCTTGTCCTGTGTCACCTGCAGCTCCTTGGCCCAGCGCAGAGCACCCATGTCCAGCGATGCCTTGTAATAGTCCAGCAGACCCTTGACCAGAAACGCATAGTCATCCAGGAAGCCCTCGATGCGCGCCCTGAAACGATGCCAGCTTAAGATTTGCGCTCTTTCCTATATTCGTGGATTCTCACTTACGCGTTCTGTTCGAGCGTCTCATCCTGCACGCCGGCGCCATAGCAGGAGCGTAGGAGCAGCTTTTCCTCCGAATCGTATAGATGCGTGCGCAGAAACTCCATTAGCTGCTTGGCTGTGGCCAGGTACGCGTCCTGCTTGGCTGTGCCGCAGTTGGCCAGCTTCGAGAGACCCGACAGCACCAGGCCATTCCAGCCGCATATAATCTTGGTATCCAAATGCGGTCGCGGACGCTGATCTCGAATTGTGTGCAGGATATCGTTGGCCGTCAGCAGCAGTTGCTTGAGTTGTGGCAGCTCCACATTGAAATTGGCGCACGTGTCCTCCTCGGAGCCGCGCACAATTAATATGTTCTTGCCGGTGAGATGGCCGTGGGGATCACTGGCGGGCGACACGTTGCCCGCCGGTTTCATATTGTAGTGAAAACTATAAATCTCAAAGGCACGCGCTGGGCTGACATCCTGAAAGCGCGCTGGGTGCGCCTCAAATGCCTCCTTCACCTCGTCCCAGGTCCAGGCGTAGAAGGCGCCCTCCACCTTGACGGTGTCCGTGTGCGTGGGCAAAGAGTCGGCATCTTCGCCGGCATAAAAGCCACCCGCCGGATGACGTAAATCCTTGATCAAGTACTCGTAAATTCGATCCGCATAGTCCAGAAACTCCTGGCTGCGGGTCAGCTTGTAGGCATTCGCGTAGGCGGCCATCAGTTGGCCCTGATCGTACAGCATCTTCTCGAAGTGGACATTGTGCCAGTCGCGCGTGGTCGCGTACCGTGCAAAGCCGCCGAAGATGTGATCGTTGATGCCGCCGCGGCCGATGTGATCCAGCGTTTGCAGCACCATGTCCAGCACGTCCACATCTTTGCTGACCAAATACGCGTGGAACAGGAAATTCAGACGCGGCACTTCCGGAAACTTGGGCTCCTGCCCAAAGCCGGCGTGCAGCTGATCGAAGCGACGCTTGTGCACGCCCACCGCCTCCGCCAGCTTCGCCTCAGCGCTGCCAGGCTCAAAGGCGACCTCGGCGCTGGCTGCAGCATTCTGATTGGTCTGCAGGGCCTCCATCAGCGTGGCGCCAGCTTTCTTCAGGGACTCGCGATCCGTTTGCCACTTCTTGGCAATCGACTCCAGCACCATGGTGAACGAGGGCATGCCATAACTGGCAAGCAATTGGAGAATTGGGGTAAACAGTGCTATTGGTTTTTGATTTTGATGGGGCTTACCGCGGCTTCGGCGGAAAATACGTGCCAGCTGCGAGGGGCGCCAGATCGGGCGTCAGCCAGACGCTCATCGGCCAGCCGCCGCTGCCCTTGGACATGAGCAGAAACTGCATATAGACCTTGTCGATGTCCGGTCGCTCCTCCCTGTCGACTTTTATGTTTACGAAATTCCTGTTCATCACGGCCGCCGTGTCGCCATCCTCAAACGATTCGTGCTCCATGACGTGACACCAGTGGCACGTCGAGTAGCCCACCGATAGAAAAATCATCTTGTTCTCGCTGCGCGCACGCTCAAACGCCTCCTCACACCACGGATACCTGCCACGAATCTCTGTTGAGTTGGCAGAACTTGATTTCTTTGTGATTTACTCACCAGTCGACCGGATTGTGCGCATGCTGCAGCAAATAGGGCGACTTTGAGGTGGCTAATCTGTTAATGTGCTTTGGCGTCTGTGCCTTTGTCTCCCCGCCCGTTGCCATGCCACGAAACAGGTACTGCTGCTGCTGCTGTGTTGTTTTTGTTGTTGCTGTCACTGTTGTTGGTGTTGTTGCTGCTGTGACTGCTCTACTGCGCTTTGTGGATTGTCAATGGCATCAAGTTGGAGTAAACATTTGGGATATATGGGACTGATATTTGAACTTACTCGTTTATATGCCAACTACGCTGTAGTTGTGTTTGAGGCGCTGCAAATGCCAAAGCGCTTTTTATCCAGGTTTGGCAGAGTGGCTTGCCTCTAAACATAGCAATTTAATTGATAATATATTAAAGAACGGGTGTTCCATCAACTGACTGAATTCATTAACAACATTAGTTATCGATTATTAATCAATAATTACCATTTATTTAAAATGAAGCAAAGCTTGAAATGATAATGCTGATTTTAATTTCTTAATGAATCTCCGATCGCTGGCAAATATAATTTTGTTACTTTCTATAACTATTTGCTAATTGGCATTCTCGAATAAGATAGTGAAATTTCAGTCAATGCTTTATATCGATAGTAATTTTACTCGAAAGCTGTTTGGCGATAGTTTGTGCTCACGATGCTTGTAAACAATAACAGATGTTTGAAGCGTATTGGCAACGCTACCAGTACTGCCAGACAGTTAGGTTGAGCGCCAAAATTCAAACCAGCATGGCGTAAACTTAAATTGTTTTAAAATTTTTATTAATGCATACAGTTTATCTTTGCTTTTTGATAATTATGTAAAAAATTGCTTACACATATGCGGTTGATACATAGTTTAACCTACAAGCTAATTGAAAATCACAAATGAACATAAAATATTTATACATTATAGTGTGTGGTTGTATTTTAAGCACATCGTTAAGTTAATACACACACCCCGACCGGCGGCGGCAGAGGCAGCGCTCAATTCTCGCAAACAGCTCTCAACTTTGAGTTGACAGCACGGAAAATTGAGTGAGAGCAAACGCGTTTTTTTTTTGTTTTGTTTCAACAATCGCTTTGGACTAACGCATCGCTGAGAGCGCCCAGCTGCTCCTCGCTGCCCTTAATCCTGTCGGACAAGTCGCGTGCGTCGGCAATGAGTTTGGCCTTCATATTGATAAAGTAATCATAGTCGGCGCACATGTCGGCGCTGAGATGTTTGCCAAACAGTTTGGCAATACTGCTGCCACGCCTATCGATGTCCGCCTTCAGCCGTTGCGCCTCCTCCAGCTGCTCATAGAGGCGTTCACGTTTCGCTTCCAGCGTGCTCTGAATGAAAGAATATGCAAATGTACAGTTTTAGCTGGGCAGGTTCCCTTTGTTGTTAATCGCAGTGTTGTCGCTTACCTTCTCCTGCTGGCTGCTGGTCGCTGGTCGCACCTCGAGACTGGATTCGGTTTGGGCCAGGCGCTCCGACAGCGACAGCAACAGACTGGTTATGTGACCCACATCATCGATGTAGGTGCGGAACTTGGACGCTTCGCTGGGACGCACCTTCTCCGTTAATTTGGCCAGCAAATCCAGGCCCAGTTTGTCATTCATGGCGCACTCCTCGCCAATGGTTTCTTGCTCTCGCTTCAGAGCGCCAATTTTTTGGTTCAACTGCTTGATCAGCTCATCCTGCAATGGAGATCAGAGTGGGTTTGGGATTGAGTAAATATTTCGATTATGTTTAGCTGCGCACTTACCAGCTTCTGCTTGATTAAATTCGTGCTCTCCGGATCGGCGGCATCGTCGGCCAGCTGGAGCTCCACGCTGACCATCTGCAGCTCTGCTGTTGCCACCAGCATCGCCGTTGTGCCGCCGGCCTCTTTCATGCGCATCAGCGTCGAGGTGCCCACATCCCGCTTGGCCGGACGCAGCTGCACATTCGGATTGTACAGATTGTTGACGTACTGCGTCGTCGGCTTGTAGCTTTTTGGTGTTAAGATTTCGATGAGCTTGTCATTGGGCGCCAGCTGCTTGATCAGCTCCAGCGCCAGATTCTCGTATTCCAGCTCAATGGCCTGACGCTGGCGCGGCTGCAGTGTTGTGCGCGTCTGTTGCTCCTCGCGCGTCGCCACCAGCTCATTCTCGAGCAGATCCTCCGTCTGGCAGGCCATGTCCGCCGTGCTCGGCGTCGGATTAACAATTAGCACCAGTTCGCTGCGCTGCATCAGCTTCAGACTGTCCGTGTTGGCATCTATGGGCGAGGAGCCAGGCGTCGATTCGCTTTCCAGCGAATCTGCTAACTGCTCCTGGCTGGCTGGTGGGCTGGGCGGCGGCGGCGGCGTCTGAGGCATCTGCGGCGGCGGCGTCTCTGTGATGCTGGGACTCAGCTGTTTGGCATAGCCGCTCAGCAGCCCGGAGTCGCAGAGGTGCGCCGACATCAGCTGCGATTGCAGCTGGGTGATCTTCTCGATGTTCTCGCGCAGTGACTCCTGCCGATTCACAGGCGGCGGCTTCGGCAGCGTCGTGGTGCTGATCAGCTCGGCCCGAAAGATGTGTCCGTCGGCAAGATTGTTATTCGTATTCTGATTCTGATTCGGATTGTGATTCACCGGACTGCACTCGAGGGAACTGCTGCTCAGGCTGCAGTCCGAGTTGGCCGGCGACAGCATTGGCGGCGTCTCCGGCAGCACCTCCTCCAGCGTCGTCTCTAGGTCATGGACCGCTTGCTTCAGATCGACATGTGACTGGGACACGAACTTGGCGGGCTCATTCAGCGGCTGCTTCTTCACGTCGTACGACTGAGATCGCGTATATTGCGGCGCTGGCGATCTGCACTTGCTGTAGGCGTGGCCCAGCGCGGGCGACGAGTACCGTTGTTGCTGTTGCTGTTGTGGTTGCTGCGGTTGCTGTCCATAAATCATGGCGTAGGCTGTATTATTGCCCATGCCAGCGGCTGTGGGCGTGGCATTCGTTGGCGATTTCGTAGCGAGGTTATTGTTGGAACCGTAGCGCAGCGTCACAACATCACCGGGCGAACTGGGCGACGACGGCGTCGGCAACAGCGGCTTCGCCGGCTGCTGTTGCAGCTTGACGCCCAGCGGCAGCACATCCGGCAAATTGCTGGGCAGCTTAAGTTTGCCAGCGCCGACGCCATAGCTGGGCTTTGTGTGCGCCACAAGATCCTCGTTCGAGGTGAGCGTCAGCTTATAGATGCCATGATCCGGATCCGTATTGTTCAGCTTCTCCAGGCTCTGACGCGGCAGATACGAGGCCTTTGAGTTCGATCTGAAAATAGCCAAAAAAGTGAATTTTTAGTAAGTTGCTTTTAAATAATAAATCATTTATATTTTTGTATAAAAAAGTTTATTTTTAAGGAATTTTTAGATTAAATTACTGAGAATTGGAAGAAATGGTTTATATAACAAATATACTTTATATTTATAAGAGAAATCTGAATAAAAATACTTTTAAAATATCAAATTTAAAAATCTTTTTTGGGCATGAAAAGATGCTTTTAAATAAAAATAAATTTATTTTTTAGCAATTTTAGCTTAAAATAGCAAAATAACTCAAGAAAGCATTATATTTCACTAAGGATAAAAAGAACTTGTTTATTTACCAAATATTTCTCAAATATTAAGGAGAAACTCTATTAGATATGAAAATATCCATAATTCACTTATCAAACTTAAAACTCCTTTTTGTGCATTTTACCGTTTTTATCTCTTAAATGCAACTGCAAAAATTGGCAAACTTTATGGCCATCGCCTGTCACGCTAATAAGCATATGAAATTGCTGTTGGCCCTACCCAAAAAAAAAAAGAGAAAAAAAGAAGGCAGTCAGCCAAATGTCAATCGTCAGTTTGAGCCACAGATTGGGCGACGGCGGGTCATCTGTTGGGGGTCATCGGCTGCTCACGCAGGCCACGATTTGCCGTTACGAGCGCACATTATGCAAATGGGCTGAAACTTAATCTACAAAGAGGCTGCTAATTGAGTCCTCACTCGAGCAGCAGCTTTGCTCAGCACCCACATGGCGAAAGTAGCTGGCCGAAAACAGAAAAAAAAAACAACAACAATAACAAAATTATAATAAACACAACCGAAACAAAAAATTATTCTGTGCACGATGCGCGGCGACAACATTTTGTGTTTCATACGGGCATTAAAACAGATTTTTGCTGTTGTTTTCAGTGTCGAAAAAACGAAAGTGAAATGTTTACAGTGCAATTATAAAGAGTTTTATGTTTCAGTTGTGAAGAGTTCAGTCTTTAGCTCATTTTTGTGTGCAGCAAGCGTATGACGAAGGGGAGGGGGAGGGGGAGGGGGCTGTGCGCAACACGTTGTCGGTTGTCGACAACTTTCAAAAAAGTGCTAAACTAATTTAAATGTTTTTTGCTTATATTTTTTTGAAATATATTTTGCGGTTTGGCCACCCCCAGAATTGAACAAAAAGGTGTTGCTCTAACGGTTAAACTAACGTGCGTATCAGCCATATACATATATATAATATATATATCTGAACTTGTATAGTCAAAAGAAAGCCGATATAGAAATGCTGACAAGTTGCACATTTGCATAAATTAAGAGCATAAGAAAATATAAAACACATTTTGGCCGCTTACATCATCGAAAAACAGCTGTAGCCAATGTATCTGTATCTGTAAATGTATCTTTAGCTGTATCTGTATCTCTCTCTCTCAATTGGCTGGCATTTGCATAAGCGACTCTTTTGTCTAGTTCCCAACGCCTCACATTTGATTATAGCCGACAAAACGCAGCTTCTTCACTTTCTTCGTTGGCCGCTTCCGTCAGATACATTAGCTGCTTGTAGATGTATCTGCTGCTGCTGTCCACTTGTTGCTTCTCTTAATCACTTCCGTTCGCCTCCGTCTGCCTGTTAAGTAATATGCAGCTCATCGTTGTCTGTGTGTGTGTGTGTGTTGCCAATTTTGCCTTGTTTATTGTTTTAGTTTGTTGTTTCCATGTTGCCTTTTAGCGTACAAGCCACAAAATCTTTCAATTTGCATACTATGAAATTAACATATTACAATAGCGACAGAATGTCTGCCACAACAAAGCCACACCCAACCGCCCCCACACACACACACACACACACTCACTTAGACAAACTGTTGTTTGATAAACTAAATCCCTTTGTTCTTCACATTTTTATCTAACTTAAATATTGTTATCCAAATTAAATTCTTAAGCCAGAGTTTTAACTGATTTAATGCACTTGACATTTTGTGTGTATGTGTGTGTTGGTGTGTGTGTTTAATTCGTCACACACACCTATCTATTAGACACGCCCTCCTCGCTGGCTAATATAAACAGAAATAGCACTGAGTAAACTTTATACCAAGTGCCACAATAAAATACAGCAATAGCAAGTTTGTGACTAACATCGGGTAAATATATATGATTAACAAAATAACTATTAAGTCTTCTCAAATGATAACCTTGGTATTATAGATAAAAAACTGATGACAATTGTTTTTGTTAGCTTGCAAAATTTGTTTACTACAAAAATTTGTGCAGTGTTGAATTTTAAACAATTTTATATAATTAATTTATATTTTTTATGATACTTTTGCTCACTGATTAAATTGCGACAATTGCAATTGATAACAAAAGTTTTTAAGTCTTTAAATTTACAATGAAACCAATTGTTCCTTATTGTTATCGAAGGTAAACAAAGGTGGCTAAAGAACCATTTCTTAGTAACTTTTATAGAGTATTCAAGCTTATCAATATAGTTTATGAGTTTCCTATATGCTACCGCAGTTCTTCTGCATTAAAAAGCTAATTAAAAAATTATGTTTAATTTAAATGCAATTAATAATTTTGAAGATTATAACAATTCAAGTCAAGTCTTAGGCAATAGCTGACATAACAGATGCAAATGGGGAGAAAATTACACCCGCAATGCTAAATAGTTGGATTATAATACTCCGATTTATGGCAAATTATTGTCTCTATTTGCCTTTCAGTGTTGTATAAGACGCGTAATGCGCTGAGGCATTTCATTGAAAATGTTTACAAACAAAAAAAGACAGAAGAAAGGGCCCCAATGAAATGCTTGGCTGAAGCTGGATTTGGACTTGGAATTGGGAGTCACTTTTGGCCAGCTGAGAGTGAGTTTCGGGGTCTGGTCAATAACATTTCCATTTCCATACAATTAACGCATATTTTATATTTTTTTTTATTTATTTGACTGTTATTTTTATTATGTGTGCGTTTTTTTTTTGTGTTTTGGCCATGTTTGGGGCGCTGGTTATGTGATGCAAATTATGAATACCAAAGAGCAGATTTTGATAAATTGCTTGGCCTTTTGTTTTGCTAGTCGAGCGTTGCATAAGATACGCCCGATCGATAGATATGTATATGTACCGCTATTTCGATGATGGGGCGCTGATTGACCACCCGCTCATTGCCTCCGAAGGGGGTAGGTTCACTGTCCCATCGGGTGGCAAGTTCCAGTTGGCAAGTCTGGGCGCCTTGCGGCTTTGGTCAGTGGCCTCTGCGTGGCGCGTTGCGTATGCAACGCTTGGCGCCGCCGTTGCACTATAATTTTTGATCAGCAATATAACGAGCTGCCGCTGCTGCTGCCGCGGCTGCTGCTGTTGCTGCTGCTGCTGCAGCTGACTAGTTTTCTTTGATAGTAAAAGTATTTTATTTAAATATGCCGACGACGACGCTGGCAACGCATGGAAATCACGTTTTTAACATCTCGTCTTAACATTGAGCCAAAAAAAAAGCAGACAAAAAAAGAAGGCGAACAAATGTTCGCTGATGTTGCTGTTGCTGTTGTTGTTGCTGAAAACATAAACATCTCACAAGCTTAGCCGAAAAAAAACAAAACCGGATTGAACGCGTCGCACACATTTTCACTTGCCGCAAAATGACGTCAAGTCCAACATAAACAGATGGCCAACAATCGCAGTCGACGTCGACGTCGCAGTCGCCACTTTCTTCTGTCGGCGGGGCATGAAATCGCACTGAGGTCAGATCGGCGTTAAAAGGGGAGTTTGGGGAGGGGGGATCGTGAGGTCAGCATACACCAGAACCAATTGCAGCAGCAACAACAACAGATGCAGCAGCAGCAGCAGCAGCAGATGCAACCCAGTCGCTCTTCAAATATCTCGGAACTCAACTGTCGTAAGACTCTGGTATTTAGGCTTCTTCTTTTATCTTCTTCTTTACTGTTTTTTTTTATAATTTTTGTACAACTGCAACAAGGCAACCGCAGACAGCCACGCATCAAACTATGGCATAAATTTCTCTCGGAAAAATTACAGTAAAATACCAAAAACAAAAAAACAAGATGGAAAAGCAAGGCAAAGTAAACTTAAAGTAAAGTAAAGTAAAATAAAGAAAAGTAAAGACAAGACAAGAAAGGAAAAGAAAAGAAAAGAAAAGTTCTCTCTTTATATTGAAAGTGGACGTTGCAGCAACTGTTGCTGCCGCTTGAGTAGCCAACGAAACACTTGAAAGATTCATCTCTGTGGTGCCGCACAGTGGTGCGAGCTAACAATGGAAAATAGTATTTAATTTCCGATATTTTCTTCAATTTAATTAAACATTTTTACAAGTATTTTGAGCTAAAAAATATTTTTAAATTTTTTGAAAGTATCTTCATCATTTTTATATATTTTGCACCACTGTGCAGTGCTTCTTTTGAGCCTAACAATTGCTGGCCAGAAGTTTCGTTAGCTGTTTTCATTTCTAATGCGGTTGTTGTTGCTGCTGCGGTTGCTGCTGCTGCCGCTGTTGCTGATGTTGTTATCGTTGCTGTTGCTGTCGTTCAGCAATAATTATGATCCATTAATTCTGGCGGCGGGCGGCGCCTTGTGCAATATTTTTAATGTAAAATCGATTTAATGGCGCTTCTCGCTTGAGGGCTCTGCCCAAAATAGACAACTTGGGAAATGCAGCAACAGGCAGCAACTGGCAGCAACAGGCAGATGCTGCTGCTATTGAAAGTGTCGAAAGTGGTTGCAGCCAGACTTGAACCGAACTTCAGACTGCAGCTGGGTAATTAACTTGTGAGCTAAACGGCCAACTCATAATAATTATATGCGAGGAGACAACAAGGCAAAAAACAGGGCCAGAACAAAAGATGCAGCCGCGACTTCGCTCGGGACAGCAACAACAACAACAGAGACAAGATCGTAAAATGTTAGAAGACAGCCCCAATGTAGACCCCGCCACCCGCAAGCTAACCAAACTGCCCATAAATCAAGCAGACCGCCTATTGTTCACCCTTTTTTGCGCTGCGGGTCTTTTGTTTTGGGCCAAAAGTTGTTGTTGTCGTTGTTGTTGTTGCTGTTGTTGTTGAGCATGTGAAGTGAATGATCATGTCTTGTGTCTTGTTGCAAATATCCGCGACACATCTGCCAATGACATTTTCACTCGTAGCTAAAAAAAGCAACAACACAAAATTATAAAACAACAACAACGTCGTATTTGGCCCGCGGGCGCATGCGCAACACGTCCGACATGGATCAGTCGCACTAACCGAAGTCAAAGTCGGAATCGCAGCAGCAGCAGCAGCAGCACTTTGAGCCATTTGCGTTTTAGACATTACACAAAAGCCGCTGGCGAATGCCAAAGTGTTGCCGCTCTTTGAGTAGGAACTGCCCTGAATACGGATTTCGCATTGTTTTTGTTTTAGCTGTTAATTTGTGCGCTTAGCTTGTTTTTTTATATTTTGCGAAATGCGTCAAGTGCATGAAGTTGGTAGGCGGGGAAGGGGGAAGTAGCTAATAGTGAAGATTGGGGAGCGCGCTTTACATGTTGATCATGTCAGGGCTAAAAGATCCGGACTTGGCAACAACATTGAAGAAGCCAAGCAAAATAAAAACTTTGAAATTTTAGAGCTAAATAAAAGCTAAAAGCTATAGCTGGGAAAGTTTTTGTTAGCTATTATATATGATTAAAATATAAAGGCGATATTTTTAATAAAAGTTTAAGTATATATTTTGATAAAGCCTTTCCAAATGCATAAAAGTAAAATAAAGTTTATTAATTATTAAATATTGAAGCGGACTTAAATGCATTGTTTAATGAGAATATTGGAATTTTTATAAATAGGGTTTTTACAACTACCTGAAGTACTTGTTTTTCTAGTTAATTAGGCAGAATTGTTTTTTTTTTTAATAATTTCTAATTTTATGATATGATATTGATGTCTTATTTATGACAATGATTGTAAAATTAATCGCCTCATCAGCGTTCATTAGCTGTTAATTGCACACATTTTTAGCTGCACAAAATTCGTATATGATATCATTTACGATAGATACAAAGATACAAACAGAATGGAATAGAATAGAATAAAACTGAAGTGCAGCAAATAGTGTGTTAAATGCAGATGTAAAAGGTTCGTGAGCTCATCAGTGAAACATGTCAGCGACAGGCACTAAAATAAGTAATACAAAGCACAGAAAAATAAAATATATATATACACATATATATCTGTTTGTATATGTCAGACAACAGCAATCAACAACAATAACAACAACAGCAGCAACAGCAACGATCATCATGGACATTTTTATATATTTCAACACGCGGCGACGCATGATCGACGATGTTCGTGTCAACTGCAGATACACAGATACACAGATGCAGATACAGATACAAATAAAGCAACATGCATGCTATATATGCTATATGTAGCACCAGTAACAACTGTGCATAAGTACATTCCTGTACTTTTATATATATACGTTTTTTTTTTCGGAATGAAAGTGAGAGATTGATGGATGGTCCGGCAATTTTTTTTTATTTTTATGTATTTATATGCGTCAGTTAATTGCCGAGTTGTTGTTATTTTTATTTTAGTTTCCCAGTTTGACCTTTAGCATATTAATGATGTAGACCAGAAATACCAGCAACTATAACAACAACAGTCGCTTGCACTGTTATTGTTGCTGTTGTCATAGAAACGCGCCCAGAACAAAGTAAAACATTTAAGATACACAATAGTTACGGTTAGTTTATGTTGATGTAGCGTAAATCAATCAAGGTTAATGCCGCAGACTCCCATAAACACGCCGCAAAACAGATCGTACTGAACTTTTGCTTAATTAATGAGTGGCCATAACAATCGCTATCGATATCGGGCCAAAAATTTGCATCAGTTTGCAATTATTTATGCAAATTATAGCGCAAAGAAATGAGGGGGAGCGGGGGCAAAAAATAAAAGAATTCTCACGCTGGCATAGCGAACTGTTCCAAGATCAAGTTTTTTTTTGTTTTTTTGTAATTCAAAGTCGCAGCTATCGATAGCAATGCTCGTTTGATCGATTTCTGATGTTTATGCCCGAGTCAGGCATTGCCCCCGGCAACTGTTTGTTGTTGCTGTTGTTGTTGTGTCAACATTGTGCTACACTGTAGTTCACTTGGTGACTGGGGCTGCACTCCAGTTGTTTTCTATGTCACGCGCTTCACAAACCCAAAAGCAAACAACAACAAAGCGTAGCGAATCAACAAATGTTGGCAGCGGCAAAGCTTCACGTATGACTCCTCGCCTGGATACCGAGTATGAGTATGTGAGTGTGTGAGTGTGTGAATGAATGTAACTAGTCGTATTTGCGCTCATAACAAACTGGACAGCTGACGTCACAAGGCCAGCACTTAAGAACAGCAAACCCAGCCAATCAGTATTCTCTTCTTATTCATATTTTTTGTGGGTATGCAAAATAAACACAAGTCATTCAAGAATAACATTTGAATACCCTTGCCACCGAGCAGGGTTACTCAATCAAGATGCACGATTATATATATTTGATATGATATATGATTACTTATTTAGACTAGTTATTATAAGTTAGTTATAAAATCATGTACTCCCCCCTTACTCATTTTCGAGAAAAAAATATTTAAAAATGTAGAATCCAAAAAATTTACTTTAAATCGATTGCTGGTGTTTAATTTAGTATAAAAAACAACATTTCAATCGATTTTAAGGTGGTCAAATTTTTGGTCAAAAATCATTCAAAAATTGACAGCAATGTTCACATATAAAGTTTTTGGAGCTATAGCTCCCATATTTCAAATTACCATAACTTTGGCAAAAATATTTATATATAGATTTATTCTACATTTAAAATTTATGCATTTTTGAAAATAAATTTTTTTTGCATATTTTGGTCAAAATATCATGTACCCCCCCTTGTGAATTTTCAAACAAATTTTTTTTTCAAAATTTAGAATTGCGAATTTTTGTTTTTAATCGATTATATTTGTCATAATTAGCATAAAAAACAACTTTAAAAGTGATTTTGAAGGGGTAAAATTTTTGGTCAAAAATCATGCCAAAATGGACAAAAATTTTGACATGTAAAGCTCTCGGATCCGTAGCTCCTATCCTTAAAACTTCCATAACTTTGTCAAAACTGAACCGATTTTAACGTTTGAGGGCATTTTGATCATGATTTGTCCTTTAGATTGATTCTACATTAAAAATATTCTCATTTTAAAAAACAAATTTTTTTTGAATCTTTTGGTCAAAATATCGTTGTTACTGTGATCGAGTCGGTTACACCCGACTGCAAAGTTCTTATTTGTGTGTTTGTGTTTATTGTTTATTTTTGATTCTTGGCAAACGTCGCAATTTGCTGCCCAATAAAGCGAAGGTTTGTGGAGCGGAACACCCAGTCGAATAGCCGCAGAAGGTAACAGTTCCCCCGGCCAAGTCGAAAAAGATTTTAAAGAGCGAAAAGGAGACCCAGCCCACACCCACGCCAAAAGCTAGTTGTTGTTGTTGTTGTTGTTGCTGTTGTTATTGTTTACAAAACCTTGGACGTGGACGTGTGGCGACCGCTCCAGCTAACCGAACGTTGGCCCCAGTTGGATTTGTGGCTGGTGATGAGTGCCACTCCTAGCTTTGTGGATAAAAGCTGAGAAAAGATACAAAACAAAAAAAAGCGAGAAAAACAACAAAGCTGAAGCTGAAATACATCCGCGTATTGTTTGCGCAGGCTGCCAACAATTGCAACAGTTGCCACAAAACGTTAGCCGCTCGATAATTAACGGTTTATTGATAAAAGATATATACAAAACCAATGACGATCAGCGGGCCGATTATCAACCAGCAACATTATCAACATCATTATGTTGATCATCATGATCATCATCATCTACTGCGAATGGTCATTTTGTTGCATTTGGTGGGCGTTTCTTTCAACAAACAAAAACATTGCCATAAACATAATTCTCTGCGGCAGCGATGCGGCAGCAGTTTGGGGCAAGCAAAAGCGTGAAATTGTTTTAGCCGCCATTGCAGCCATGACATTCGAGCCGCTGCGCCTCAGTACGTACCCCTGCCCGCACTTGATGGCCCTAAATAGTTGCTGTTCGCTGAGTCAAAGCAGCTTTTATGTGTACAACGAACCCGAATAATAATAATAATAATAAAAAACAGCAACAACAACAACAACAACACACTCTTGCACTTGCTGCAATGTTGAGGATGGTGCTGCTGCTGTTGCAGGACAGGAAGCGCTGTTGCCTTTTGTCGCCCCCAAAATTGGTTACACATTTGGCATTCATTTGGCTTCGTGTTGCTCGCGTGCAGCAGCAACAGCAGCAACCGTGAATGCCAAGAGCAATGCAAGAGCCTGGCAAATGAAAAAAATAAACTAAACGCAATTAAGTACTCGCTACAGCAACAACAACAGCAACAACAAACAAACAACAAATCAAAAACGAGATCAAGATTTGGCTTTGATTGCATTTTCAAGGTTGTTGTTGTTGTTTTAGTTGTTGCTGCATTGCCCAAATTGGCGCGCTGCAATTAAAAAAGGCAACATATATGGCGTGTTTTTATTTTTCTCTCTTCTCTGCTTCTTCTTCTTCTGTATTGGCTAGGAAACGTTGCGAGTCGCGCAAATTACACCGCTTGTGCCCCAAATTGCGCAGCGCGCCGCCAAAAAAAATGACGTCACAGTTGCTGTCGCTATTTAAAGTTTTGCATAACACACACACACACACACACACACACACAGTTGGCCAGCTGGCGTCTAGACATTTGCCATTTGCACGCTTCATTGATGATTACCTAAAGCCCAAGTTTTGGCACCAATGCGACATATTTGAAACTTCTCCAGTTACTTCCACAATTTGCTTCTTATTTTTGCTGTCAAAACTTTTAGATTAATCACTAAAAATACGCACACATTGAATTTTTTTGGTTTAAAAATAAACGAAACCGAGCAACATCAATGAAAATTGAAAATCTGTTGCTTTTCATTGAACAAAGCGAACTAAAACGAGACAATTGCCGCGAGCTATCCAAAAGATGCGCGAAATTTGGTGCGGCGCAAAAACAGATTTTGTTTTTTTTTCGGTTGAAAATGTGCGAGCATATGACAACGTGGAAATCGCTACAAATGAATAACGAACTGGGAATGCCCTTGCTGAAATATGTTGAACAGTTGTTGTTGTGCGCGCGATAATAATGGGAGTTTCTTTAGAATAAATAAATGTGGGAAAACTTATTAAATAGCAAACAATGCAATCAAATAAATTTCATGTATATATCTTTCAATTCTAATGACATATAAGGTATTGTTATATGACACGATATGCGGATAAATATAGTTAATTATATATTTGAGAATAGAAACGTTTATAAATGTACACAATAAATGCAAATATTTAACAAATATTTATGTTAAATAATACGTTAATATAATATATAAATAATATTAGTTAAACGATTAAAACCTAAGAATTTTGAGGTTATGTTCTTTTCGTTAAATATATTTAAATATTAGCATAATTTAGAGCAGGGCAATTCAATGGCAAACGACTATAAAAAAAGTATTTAAAACGATTAGAAAAATACGCCCATTATTTTGATAAACTTTTATGTATTGAAAAAAATTATTATTTTATTTTAATTGTCTAAATCAAAACTGTTATCAAAGTGATCGATAAATTTCTAACAGTCTAAAAATTTATGTTTATATTTTTTTAAAAATTACTCATTTTCAAGTAAAACTTTTTCATAAAATAATTCCATATTCTTTGCAGTTTTAAGCGCACATTTGTTTTGCTCAGTGTATCTACCTTAAAAATTTGCTGCATCATAAAAATAACTGAATAAATTAAGCGTTGCAGCGTTGCCTAAATGAATCTATTGAGTACATTCATATTCGAATAAATAAAATTAATTTTGGCAAGGGCATTCGAACGTACAATTTTTTGTAAAAAAACCAATAAAAAAAAGAGAGGAGAACAATAATAAAATAAATATATAAAATAATGCCAATGCGATAAGCGTTGCTCTTATCACAAATTAACTGTGAGTCAGCTGCAGCAGCAGCAGCGAAATCGATTTGGCTTAAATATGCGTTCGCCTAGCAAACAAATGATGAGCCACTAAATAGCTAAGATTTGAGTTGGCTAAAAATAAATGGCATAATTCCGGACTGCAGGCACAAAACGAAGAAGACAACGACTACGGCGACATGCAGCGGATTGTCAGGGCGAACGAATGGCGCCGCCGTGTTCCATTTAGACGGGAAATTTTCGGGAGTGCGCGCGACAGCATCAACTGGCTGAGGCTGATTAGCCAACAAATTAGACGCATGCCTGACATATTGGCTTTTATAAATGTTGTTGTTGTTGTTGTTGTTGCCTGATTTATGCACTGCGGCTGACCCAAAAAATGTAAATATATAAATTGTAAAGAAGTTGGCAGGAATGTGGCTGATCTTGTTGTTGCTGCTGCTGCTTTTTATTTTATTTACGACCAGCGCGCTGTGGTATGTTTTTTTTCTTTTATTTTTGCTTTTCTGCTTAGCTTTGCATTTCATTTGGGCGGCAATTGCAAATTGGTCGAGGGAAACAGAAGAACACAAATTGCAAATTGGAGTTGGCTTTTGGAGCTGGCTGGGTTGCATTCTGATTGAAAATTGTTTTCCCTGAAGAACGTGATGCAAACAAAGCGCAGGATGCGCCGCATATTTGTGGTCGCCTTTTCAGTGCAGTTCAGCACCTTTGCGGCCTGGCATTTGCCTTTGTGTCGATCTGGCTGGCAAATTCGTCATGCGATCGAGAACGGCAGCAAATAAAATGCAATATTCGCCGCTTAGTTGGCGCTTTTTTCTTTGCATTGTTGTATTATGCAGTCGGGCTGGCAGCCAGGCTATGTAATCCATTGACAACGTGAGCTGGGCCAAGAGAGAGACGACTCTTGGCTCTTGGCTCCAGACTGTCGGCCTTGAGCTGTCGCTGGCCACGTACGAAAGCAAAATGTGCAACGAGACTCGGACGCGAAGTTGCACGCATAATAATGATCTCCAAACTGAACAAACACAACAACAAAAAAACACAAAATAAATGTTTACAAAAAAAAGAGCTAAATAAAATGCAAAATGCAGCGCAGGCAAAGTGTTCACATTGATTGCATTTCATTTGCATTGTGAGAATCAATCACGAACAAAACGAGTCTCAGTCAGAGTCTGCGTTTGAGTTTTGCCAGTCAGACTGTTGTCTAGTCAGAGTCATTTATTAGTTATTAACGTGGCCAAGTGCATGTGATCATATACATTTATTGTACTTGCAATTGCCAATTGCCAATTGGCAACAACAATAACAATCATAATGATTGAGTACAAGGCAGACGACGCGACGAGTTGTTGACAATCATTTGACGGCATTGCTGATTCTGGCTTGTATCTACACTCACAGAAAAAACGCTATATAATGTTTTGTAATAAGAATTTTGTTTTCCAGGTGGTTTTTCTGAGTGCATACAGTTATGATTATGCGTTGCAGCTGGCTTTGCATTTCAATTGTGCGCGCTTGCTTTCGTTTTCATTTGGCGCTTTCCACCGGCTTCGCCGCGTGCTAATCGAATAGCCCAACAAATGGCGCTGATTAGCCAGCCTGGCTCGTTAGCCCACTGTTGTTGTTGTTGTTGTTGTTGTTGCTGTTGCAACAAGCTGCTTTCATTTTGAGCCCTGGCGGCTTTCACGCCCAATGCGTGCACAGTTAAGCTACATTTTCTAACTATATCCAATTGCCTGGGCCTGGGCGCCCGAGCAGGGACATTAGTCCTCAATTCGCTGCAGCAATAAAACTGTTCCATCTGTTCCAAAACTAACTGTCTGACTGTCCGTCTGTTTGTCCCCCATTGTCTATGCTTTAAGCCGCGTTGAAAACGAAAGTGAAAGCATTTAATATGCATAATGCACAAGTTTATATATATATATTTATTTTGATTTTGATTTTTCTATCTTTTTGTTTTTGATATGCCAGACACATTTTTTTGAAGTCAGCTCACATTTAGATGACTTTCAAATAGTCGCGCAATTGTCACCGAAAGCCAAATCAAAATTAAAATCACAGAAAAAAGCCAACAACAAAAAATTTGACACTTTCGGCGTTTCCCAGGCTCGAAATTGACTCCAAATGGAAGCGAGCGAGTTTTTGTTTTTTAATATTCGGGGTGTCAATTTGAGTTCCATACTCGTAATAAAACTAAATTGCTTTTTAAGTTTAATGTCTGAATATGTGTGTGTGTGTGTGTGTGTGTGTGTGTGTGCGTTGCTTTTGTAATGATGATGTCCATTAAGCGCTGCCGCAGAACTTGGCAGCGTTAACCGTCGTCGGTTTGTCTTGTGGGTGTCACTAATTGAATTTCCACTCAGTTGGAGCGCCCTAACGGCACTTTATGGCCCAAACTGTTCGAACTGTTCTCAGCTTTGGACTCGCACGTAGGCCACATTAAATGTTTCATTTCAATAAATGAAACACATTGCGCAACAAGAAATTTCAGCAGCTACCAAAAAAAATACAATTTATGCAAAACTGAAATTTTGCTGCGCCTGCCTCGATTCTCACCAAGAAGAATAATTGCAGGCACGTAGCGGAGAGCCTGAACAAAAAATAAAAAAAAAATAAAAAGAAATAAATAAAAAACAGTCCAAGTTCATTGACAGTCGTCAGAGTGTCGCGGCTAAAAATCTTGTCTGCCACGCCCGATTGGCGATTGTCGGTTGCCGTTGCCGCTGCGGTTATCGACTTGGTCATTAGCTTTAGCCTATAGCCAAAGCGTACTCGGCGGACATGCAAAAATATCGTGACCAAAACAAAGGCACACCAAAAGCCAAAACAAATGACGAATACCAAAAGTACACAAAACATTGCATGAATTCAAGTTATAGCCACAAAAACAACAAACAACAAACAAGAAAACCTCAGCGTTGAAATTAAATAAAACCCTTCAGCACATTAATGCAATTTTGCAATATTGTTGACCCAAACTTAACTATAGCTAACTAATAGACCGTTAAAGTCCATTTGTAAATAGTTTGTTAGATAAGCACAGGTTACTTTGTTGTTTTATGGTTAAATGTTAGAAATTTATATGTTTCTTATGTAAAAATAAGTTTTATAGGCAGCTAACCTCAATTTCTTATCGAAATAATACTAATAACACTATAAATTCTAATGAAAATTGGAGAATTGTTAGATATCAATGTAATATTTAAGTATACAAAAAATTTGCTCGTATTTGTTCTATCTAATAAACATAATAAAAAACTATAAATAAACTAACCTATGTAGTAGTATAATGTAGTAATATAATATGTTAAGTATAATATAACATAAGCCTCAATTGTAAATTAACATCGTAGACGTAAGATCGCATTTGACTATTATCGATATCTCTTTGGAAATATCGATAGTAGTCAAAACGAATACATAAATGTACGCTCGATAGAAGCTGAAGATGAGAGGAAAGAATAAAGCATTCTGAGTATGGAAACACAATAAAAATAAGTCTGTCACACATAATTTTAAGAAATTTGTTGCATTATTAATTAATTTACATAAAATTTGTTTATGCAAAAACCCATCAGAAAAATTTGCAATTTTTATGTTGCAAACACAATTGCATTAGTTAAATTTAGAAACAAAATCATTTCTGCAAATCTGCCAGGCGACGCCAACTAAGCCAAGCTTGCTTAACTCAATTCCATTCAATTACATATTTCATGAACATGGCTCAAACTAACAAAGACCTTCCCAGGCTACTGTGAAATTGTTGCGTTTAAAAACGCCAAACATATACAAATATATATATATATATATATATGTGTCTATATAAATGTTAATTGCATTACATTTTGGCCAAACACGAAACAACAACAAAAAGTAAATTAGGCAAACAATTTAAACATGCGCGTTGCGCCGGGAAACCCAATTGTTGCCTTAACTTAGCCAAGTGCTGCTCCGATTTTAATTTGGGTTTTTCGTTGTTGTTGCTTTTTTTGTGGGTCGCTTTTTTGCGCATGTTTTGATTTTTATCAGCTGGGTGGGCTGGCCGCTGGCCGCTGGCCAAAAGGGTTTTCATTAGCCGTCTTCATGACGCGCGTGACCCACTAAAAACGAACAGTTTGTTTTTTTATGTCAAAGCAATTTTCGTGTTTGGCCAGACCAAGACCCAAAAAAAAAACCGAAAACAAAGGAAGACCCGAGCCGGGCAGATGCCAACGATCGATTCGATTCATGTGTCGTTTACAGTAGCGCTGCACTCAAACAGGAAGCCAAAATATATTTAACTTCTTTTTTTTGGCCACTTTTCAGCTCATAATTATTAATACAGGTATACATATATATATATATATATAGGTGGATCGTCTGTGATATTGTTTGTTGGCTATTGCTCGTGCGAGAAATTTTCGTGTTATAAACTTAATTTGTGAAATTTTCAGTGTTGTTGCTGTTGTTGTATTTCTTAATGATTTGCGTGGCTCGTGCAGCAACTCTGGTCGAGAGGAAGTTGCGCACCATTGCCAGAGGTTACTGGAGCGTTTAGCTTCGTTTCTTCATTAATTTTCAGCTAATTGAATTTAATTTAGTTGCTGCTGCTGCTGCTGCTTCAAAATGATTCTCATTTTGGGCTGTGACCTTGTCACATGGCTATAAGTCCAAGCCAAGAGCTATAACCTGGTCATAAAATCTAAAAGCCCTGTGCAAATGTTCTGTGCCCGCACACCTTTTGTTGCTGTTGTTGCTTCTTCTTCCTCTTGAACTGCACCTTTTGTTTCCTCTTTCTGTTGTTCTTTATTTACTGTTGGTTGTTGTTGTTGTGTCTCTTGACTTGTTGCTACATTTGTTTAACTTTTGCGGTACTTTGTCAGCCCGCTCGACTTGAACTTGCCGCTGCTGCTGCTGTTAATGCTGATGCTGATGCTAATGCTGATGCTGGTGCTGGAGGCCACGACTCGTCGGCCCGCAACTTTATCTACCCATAGTATAATTCCGTAGAATGTAAACCGTTGTTGTAATTACAAACAACAGCCAGTTCTTTTGGCCAGAAGCACATGGGCTATGGAATGGGCTATGTTACACAGATATCTTAAGCATATATTTGCCTTACAATAATCAGAAGAAGAATTTCAAGGCGAGTTACACGATTAAAACTGATAAGAAAAAGAAAACATCAGCTTTTATATATATGTAAAGCTGAGTTCTTTTATGTTTATATGATATCAATTTGTTGATTATACAGAAATTTTTACAATATTCGAGTTTTAGCATTTTTTATAGCCTCATAAATTAGAAAATGTGAAATTCTTTGCGCTTGAGAAGCAATATATGGCATAAAAAATTGGCATTTATTTATCGATACATTTTTTTGGCAACAAAATAAATTAATTGAAGCTTGAAATTTAACAGGTATTCAATACAAAAGAGTTGTTTCTCAATTACTCAATGCTGAGCTCAGATATCTTTCAATTCAAAACTGTTTTTTGTTGTTGTTGCTTGCTTTTATAGTGTATACGTTAGTCATATATAGATTTAAAGCAACGTTCTGCGTCGCTTTTGTTTTGTCGCTGCACTCATTTAACTTCATTTGGCTTTTTTGTTTTTAGAATATGCATGAATAATGCGCGTATTCCCCGGGCTATTCTACAGCGATATCAACTGCGAGACTTGATGGTTCGCTGACTGCCTGCCTGCTTGTCTGTCTGTCTGTCTGTCTGTCTCTCTATCTCTGTTGGCTGAGTAACGAGCGCTGCGCCGTTCACTTTCAGATAAAGTTGGGAAAGTAACTACTACGTAAATATAGCACAAAAACAAAAGAACAAAAACAAATTACAATTGGAATGCAATGATATATAGAACAGTTACAACAACAACTGTGCAAAGCATATATGTGGGCAGCTTTTGTTCTATATAGGTAGCTGGTGTCGGCTCTTTGTAGTGGATCGCTTCTGGTTCGGCTTGGCTTGGCTTGGCTTGGGGTTCACCTGTATTCACCGTATTCTCGAGCTCCCCATTGTGAGTGACAGAGATAAACCAGCTCCATTTGGCTCCATTTGCATATCGTCCGCCCGTCGTGGCTACAATGACAGTTATTACAGTCTGGATGAAGCCAGAACTTAACACGTACGCAATTGATTGTGGGTTGCGGGGTGGGTGGTGGGGGCACTCATTAGTGGCACATTTGGTGGCAACATGCTGGCCAGTTTCACGTTTTTGTGTCTCTTTTTTTGGTTGGTTTTATGACGCTTCTCAACCAATTATCATAATACAGAACTGGCACAAAATGATCGCCCTATTGATCAATTGATGAATTGAAACAAGTTTGATCAGCCTTAAAACGTAGAACGATCAGCAAGCGGCATGTCTAACAAATTTTCGAGCGGTCTAATGAACTCTGTCTACACTGAGCGAAAAAACAGGAAGCTCAACTTAATTATGCAAATGCAATTATAATAAAGAAGATGATTAAAGTTAACACTTATCAGTAACACGCAATTGATTATTAATTTTATGCATGTTTCTCGCAGTGTAGCCAGCTGCACTTATATTTTTTGACAATTTCCGCATAAATTCCGTTAAATTATATATGTTTTATTTACTTTTATAACAAAACGTTTAAACGAAGCGCCTCAATTGTCAATTTGTCAGCGTTGATTAAAGAAATTGAATTCGTTCTTTTTTTTTGTTATATACATTTTAATTAAAGGCAGAATTATAGCCGCGTGTCGACGCGATATTTAAAATTCTGTACAGCAATTGAAATGCATGTTAATTTTTTGTTGTTGTTGTTGTTGTATTTGCACAAGTGTTGAATGTTTTTTTGGCATGCCACAAAAATAAACCAACACGAGAGGAAAAAAAACCGGTCAATAATTTGCCATATCACAAAACAGATCTGTTTTCTTCTTCATTTTTTTTTTTTTAAGAACAATCAATTTTTATAGAGCAACAGCGAGAGAGGCGCTAATTGAAAACTCTTGACATTTGGCGCTGACGTTTTTCTCGTTGCGTAAAAACCTGAAAGGCGCCGACTGGTGGAGGGGCCAGGTTGGGTGTTTTGCCCCTGATCGCTCTTCCCTATTACAAATTTTTTTTCCACATTGATTCGATTGGCAATGAAAAACGCTTTGTGGCACAATAAACGTTTATTGTTTGATTTGTTTAGTGGCCCCGCACAACAACAACAACAATAAACATTGAGCCCTACATAAAATGCCGCAGGCACAATCAATTCCGTTTTTACTCCTCCCCCGATCGAAGGTCATCGCAATTTCTGTTCCAGATACAATCGAAAACCGTAAAATTCTGCTGCCACAAAACTGATTTTGTTGCTAGTTTTTTTTTTACATAGCGCAGCATTTTCTTGGCTTTTTTTGGTGTTTAAGTTTGTAAATGCGACTTTTTATACCCTAACAAAGTTTCGAGCTTAAAGAAGAAAGATTAAAGAATTTTTTCTTAATTATTGTAAATTCAAAGAACTATATCATATAATTCCCATGGGAACAATTTGTTTCAACAAAATCTTTGCATAATATTAAAATAGGGTATTAGCTTTTCATTCTTTATTATACTCGTTCACGAAGTGAAAAGAGTATATTGGTTTTGTGCAATGTCCGTCTTGCTGTCCGTCCGTCCGTCTGTCCGTCTGTCCGTCCGTCCGTCTGTCCGTCTGTCCGTCTGTCCGTATGAACGCAATTATTTTCGCCGCTATTGAAGCTAGAGACTTGAAATTTTGGATATATACTCGTGTGTACCCGTCGTAGGTAAACGTGTTAAGGATTTTGAGCTCCGCCCACTGGGGCGTGGCAAACCGATAACACCTAAAATCGCATATTGCTAAAGTCCACAATTTTAAAGCAAGAGTCACCAAACTTGGTATGTATATAGCTGGTGACCTCCCAAAAAGATTGCGACCTTGATATCCCGGCTACGCCCACTATAACGCCCCCCAGCGCCCCCGCTCTCAAAAATCGGATATGCATATATCTCCCACAGTTTTTGAGCTAGAGTCACCAAATTTTGCATATACATTGCAGGAATGCTCCCCCAAATATTAAAAAAAAGTTTTTTGGCCACACCCTCTCCCGCCCCCATAATCGCGAAAACCGATAAACCTGAAAGGTCAAATCGATAAGTGTTGCATATTTGCACAATTTTAAAGCTAGAGTCACCAAATTTGGTATGTATATAGCTGGTGACCTCCCCCACAGATTGCACCTTTGATATCCAGGCCACGCCCACTAGAACGCCCTCCAGCGCCCCCGCCCTGAAAAATCGGAAATGGCTATATCCCCAACAATTTTAAAGCTAGAGTCACCAAATTTGGCAGATATATTACCAGAATGCTCCTCCATACATCACAGGAAACAATTTTTGGCCACGCCCCCTCCCGCCCCCGTAATCGCAAAACACGTTATATGTGACAGTTCCAATCGATAACACGTGTATATATCCCACAATTTAAGCGATAGAGCCACCAAATTTGGTATGTAGATAGCTGGTGACCTGCCCCACAAATTGCGCCCTTGATATCCCGCCCACGCCCACTAGAACGCCCAACGCCCCTCCCTAAAAAATCGAAAATGCCTATATCTCTCAGACTTTTAAACTACAGTCACTTAATTCGGGATATATATTAGTGGAAGCTCCTCCAGAAGTTACAGAAAATATTTGCGTTCAGTACACCCCCCCCCCCCCTCCCCCTTCCGCCCCCACAACCAGCGAAAATCTATATCTCGTACAGTTTTAAAGCCAGAGGCACCAAATTTAATATGTAGATAGCTGCTGACCTCCCCCAAAGATTGCACACTTGACATCCCGGCCACGCCCACTATAACGCCCCAAACGCCCCCGCTCCGCCGGAAATGCCTATATCTCCCAGAGTTTTTAAGCTAGAGTTACCACATTTGGTGGGTAGATAGCTGGTCACCTCCTTTAAAGAGAGGAACAAAATGTTGCCGACGACCACCCCCACCCGCACTCCCCACTCTCCCCACCCCCAGCAACACAAAATTGCAAAATACGGAAATTTTTTAAAATAGCAATATTTACGAACGTGAACGAGTATAACGCAGTCGGTAACGCCCGACTGCAACGTTCTTACTTGTTTTTTTTTGGGTTCTTATTGATTATTTGTTTATGCTGCGAATGAAATTTGTGGTTCGTTAACATTTCTCCACAACTAGCAAATTCTTTAGCTCGTTTCGTTCATTTTATTTATGTCGAAATTCGTGCAAAGACCCAATAAAACGAAAACAAAAAAAGAGACAAAAAACAAAAGCATTTTCGAACAGCGACGTTTCTGTAAACGCAAACAAATTAAATGTGCTTTGAAGTTTTACCCTACAAAAGATTTTGTGGGGGTGTGCGAGACACATGGAGTGACGCTGTAATCAAAGTAGGGTATGATTTATAGTCATGTTATTTTGTAAGCATTCAATTTGATCAGTTTGATTAACAAAGTTGCTTAGCACAAATCAAATTTCATTGATATTGAAGACGTGTCACAACAGTCAGCTTGTGTCAGCAACCAAAAAGCAGGTTCTCAATTTGTGCTTGGCACGAGGGTGATTTTGAGCCTGCGAGGGAGAGATTGCTGAGGGTGCGTCCCCTGCATGACGTCGCTAAGGGTGACCGGCTGTTTGGGCCAGAACCGGTTTTAGCCAGTTTATGGCCGCCAAACAAAGGCAACCATTGTATATATGCCATACAAAGAGTATAAAAATCGATAAGATCTGCGCACAACTGATTAAAAATGATAGAGAAATCATAGAATCGCAGACAGTTGAAGATTTGCACTTGTCACATGTCAGCCGGATCACTGGGAATTTTTAGCTCTTTTAGCTCTGAATTTACATTGTCGGCGCGTGTCTCTGACAAAGTGTGAGCTAAAAGAGGTTTTTTTCTTTCTTCTTCTTCTTTTTCTGCACACTGTCACTGTTGATTGCCAGGCAGGAAACGTGCCGCGAAGGTTTCTTTCTTTGTGCATTTCATTTTGCACCTGCCGCCTACAATGGCAATGCGAATTGGTAGAAGGCAGCCGAAGCAAACTGGCCAAGTGGCAGGCAACAAGAGCGACGGCTGTTGTTGATTTAAAGATCAGCTCGTAGACGACCAACAGCTGTGATCAGCTATTAGCAGCTGTTAATGTGTGTGTGTGTCTGTGTGTGTTAGCCGGAGCCAACTGTCGTCATTAGCGAGTCTGGAGCTAGGCATTGAGCATGCTAAATATGGTCACACTGAAGTTAGCCGACAGCGCCACACAAACACACACACACACACATACAGCAAACTAGTGCAATTAGAGCTTAGCTTGGACACGTTTTCTGATAATATCTTGAGAAACTGTCGCTTATGCTTATTAGAGGCTTTTTTCATTTTCACTGCGCCCAGTTTTAATTAATTAATTGTACGGCTTTGTCAGAATTTCCTGGTTAGCACAGCTTAATAACAATTTAATTAAATCACTTTTTTTAAAATTATATTATTTACCTTCTGATGCGAAATCTGCCGCCGAATACCATTTTCAGCTGATCCACGGTATCCAATATTGTGAAATCCAATTTGAGCGACAACAAAGGCCTACAACAACAACTAAAACGTGTTGCCTGTTTGTCTGCTTCTTCTTTTTAGCTTGTTGTATTTGTTTTTTTGTATTTTATTTTATTTTTTTTTATTGTAATTCACTGTCGTTATTTGTGCAAATAAAATGCAATTTTTGGTGTGCGGTTTTTTGTTGGCATAACATTTGAACCTGGTTGCCGAACTTCCTTGTTCACTTGGACGACACTTTTTATTTCTTTTCTTTTCTTTTTAGAGGGTTGCTTGCACTGTGTATTGGGTGGGGGGCGGTGGGCGTGTACTATTCGTTTAGTGTGCGCGACAATTGCAATTGATTTACACGTATGCAAAAGAGGCGAAAGTTTAACATGTTTTTATTGTGTTTTTGTTTTATTTTTTTCTTATATGTTTTATGACAAATTCGTTTGCATTGCGGTTCGATCAGCAAATCCGAATTGTTGAGGGGTGAGGAGAATTTATTTGCACACGCGCCGTTGTTGTCGTCGTCGTCGTCGTGTTCGTGTTCGCTGTCGTCGTTGTCTTCGCTGTCAACGCTACAAAGCTGCGCGTACGTCTGCACGCGTCAGCGGTTTTCACTCGTTTGAAGTTGCGGCCACAAATGGCCGAATGTCAGCGACGATGCCAGCAGACAGCGGCGCACCGCAATGGAGCAGCCGGCAAAGCGCACTGCAGAGAGCAAGAGAGCGCCAACAAGAACAGCGTCGATGAGTGAGAGAGCGCAGTCGTACCGAATGGGAGAGCGTGCGCAAGCGTGGCTCAGAAAAGTGAGAGTGTATGGGTAGCTAGCAGCAGGTTTGTTGCTGTTTGCATTGGCACGGTTTATCTGGCACTCTCATTCTCTCTCTCTCTCTCTCTTTATTTTGCAGTCACTCAGGTGGAGTGCGTTCAGCTGAGCTGAGCCAGCAATTTACACAAATAGAATAGTATCAAAGTGTTAGTGAGTTTGCACTGCACAAAAATACATATTATTTAATGCTGTTTATATCGCACTTTTTAATTAAATTTACGTATTGTTTTGTTTATTCGCATTTTCTATTTATTAATGCGTCATTTTTGTTAATCATTTTAGTCATAAATTTTTTATGTCTTTGGCCTTATCTTTTAAGGTTCAATGATTCCGTTAAATCAATTTGAGATTGCCTCCTGTTTCCTATTCCGCATTCATATTTATCAGTAACTTTTTTATGGCTTTATATAAAGATTATAAGCGTTATTCGTTCACCAATTGACTTTTGAACAAATTAGTCAGCTTGGTTTTCGAGGTTGCTCTTAGCGTAAGTCAAAAATTTTGCAGCATACTTTCGAGTGTAGCAATAAAAGTATCGTGCATGCTCGAAAGTATGCAATGGAATTTTTGAGCACCAAGTTTGTTTTAATATATCCGGGCTCTAACGTTGCCCGGAATCAGCCTTAACTGCATTATTGGGACTTGTTATTTGGAAATAAAATTAAATAAATGCACGAAAGCAATTTAACTGTTTATTTCATCAGATTTATATTTTGAAAAACCCGTAAAATATGACAATTGTCAATTGTAAATAAAATAAAAAGTTTTCTGAAATGGGGTAAACTTGGCGTTGACCATAAAATAATTGTGCATTAAATGCAATCGCCTTTTGTGTATGCGAATTTTGCGCAATATTCTCAGCCAAAGTTCAATCGATCATTGCTGTCGATATTTAGCCGGCGATAGCGCAAAAATTATGGCAAGCACTTTGTTAAATGTTGCGCACGACGTCGACGTCGACGTCGACGCTGGCATCGCCGGCAACTGGCGTCGGTTTCATTGTTGTTACTTTTGTGTTTGGCTCTAATCATGGCGACTGCATCGCGTCTGTCGCGACTGTCTCGCAAATTGAATTGTCTGGGCGCAATTGAAGTTATTTTGTTCCGCTGGTGCTGGCGCAGGCGCAGGCGCAACGCGGCGCATGAGTGATTTATTTCGCATACGCCGCGTGTGCGCAATCGAGCTGGCAGTTAATTTGAAAATAATACGCTAGTTGGCCAGTTGGTCGCTTAGTTGCAGCGTGCGGCCAAATTGGCCAGCAAAATTAATTCAAATAGTTGGCCGGGACAGCCCGCCGGCTGTGCCGAGGCGATAATTAGCGCCTGTCGAGAACACATGGCCAAAAACAAAAAAAGAAGGAGGTGACACACCTCAAGCCCAAACTGACAGTGGCCGTAGGTGTTGGCCAATTAATGACCGCAAAGCGGGCCAAAATACCTGGGTGTCAGCGAACGCTGTGATTATGGTTGAAATGCGCGCTCGCAGGTGGTGGAAGCGTTGGCGAGGAAATGCGGCTGCCCTTTGCTCCAATTTCTGCACGAGGCAAACTTTCAAAATGCAAATGAGGCACGTTCGAGGATTGAAACGGCATTTGAACCCCGGGTTACAGATGCGGGAGAGAGACAAGCCCCAAAACTTGCCACAAATTGTGTCAATATTTGTCTCGTGCTGGATGTGCTGCAACAAATCGTGCCGCAAAGGTCTGCAGCGGTGTCAGAGCCACCAAAAAAAAGACACAACAAAAACAACAACAACAAAAAAACATGACAGGCCACAGAAATTATTGAGCTTGCCACAACAACAACAACAACCACAGTAACTGGTTGCTGTTGCTCCACTTGGTGGCTGGTTATCTAATGCCCGCACCCAGCGTCTAGTACAGTGAGTGCAAAAAGTATATGAGCGCGCGCGCGCTAATGAACCCAACATCGTTCATCTATCAATGTCAGCGCAGCTCCGAAAGAATGGACCTTTTGTATTGGCCCCTTTAAGATAAATTTCGATTTCGATTACGTTTACATCTACGATTTGAATTCGCTTTGCTTTTACCCCACAATCAGAACAAAGAACTGCGACCCACACGCCACAGGAGCCACAGATAAAAAATAACAACAACAACAACAAAAACAACCATAAATTGTTGACACATTTTTGTGGTCGTTGTTGTTGCTGTTGTTGCTGCGACTCAGGTGCGCCCGCGCCAATTGGCGATCAGCGTTTGGCGATTGGCGTTTTGGCGTTTTGGCTCTTTGGAATATTGGGTCACCCACAATGGCAACTAAAAGCGAAAGTCTCGTTTGGCTTGATTCGCTTGATTTGCTTGATTTATGTTGTGCAGTGTTCGCTGTGTGTGTCTCTTTCATAATCCAATTAGGCGCTCCAGGCACAGCTGCTCGGCGAACATTAGGCGACATCTGATTGACGGCCCAAAGGAAGCGGCTTATTAGCCAGCACCACACTCGACTCAATGCTCAGTGGTGCTTGCAGCGGCTACTGTGCCACGCACCGCATTCAAACTTAATTGGATTCGATAAGGTCAAGAACAATGCGGCAATTGACGCGAGGCGCGTCATGGCTACACTTAAACCGATTTTTGCTTTAATCCACAGTTGCCAAATAAAATTTTATTTTATTTTCAATTTTTACCATAGCATTTTTCAAGGCAAAGTAATTTGCTTATTTTTTGTTGGATTAAATTGTATCTTTTTTATAGACATATTTTAAAAACTCAATTTAAGCCTGCTGAGCACAAGATCAATAGAAGCTTGAACGGTATTAAAATTGTTTAAAGTTTTCGATATTATTAAGCTTTAAGCTTTAAATCAGATTATTTGAATTTATTATGAATTCAACTTGCAATGAAAACGAATATTGCAAATGTGCTCAAATTCAAAGTTAATCACAATTGTTGTTAGTTTTAAGCGAGCTCTTAGTAACAATTAAGAAATCTATAAAAGTACAGCTTAAGAATCTTAATTAAAAGCATCAACATAAATTTGCATGAAAATTTAAAATTTTGCAAAAGAAGCCTGCTATAAAAGAATTCTTAATAATGCGCTTAAAGCTCTAATGAATTAAAAACTTTAACATAAATGTGACAAGAGAATTTAAAATATAATTATAAAACAGTTCTTAATAATGTGCTTAAAGCTCTGAAGAGCTTGAAGAATTTAATATTTTATCTTCTCTCGCTCTCTCTCTCTGTCTTTCATTCTATTCTGCTTAAAGCTTTAATGTGCTTAAAGAATTTAATATTTTAACTTTTCTCTCTCTCTCTTTCTCTATCTTTCTTTCTTATATGCTTATTAAAGAAAGTTTCTAATTATTATCAGCTTTAAGCGAGCTTTCAGTAACAATTAAATCGGAACTTTTTGTAAGTTGAGCTTAAAGCTTTCGCATCTTAATTCATATTTGAGAATTGTGCTTTGTTCTCTTTCAACATACACACAATTCTTAAAATTGTACTTTTAATATTTCCCTTTTCATATTTATCTTCTATATTTCAATCAACATAAATTTGCCAACTTTCCGGCCAACTTGCCGCTGTGTTTAATCTAACACTTTTGGCTTGCAAATTAAATCATAAATTTAAAAAAAATATGTGCAAGAAAAATAAGAAGGGGATCGCTAACAAATGCAGCTGCTTAACGGGGCGTATGATTGATGTACAAATTGTGTGGCACTCACCGTTTCTGCTGATTGCTCTCCAGATTGTTGGCTATAACGCTGTCAGCGAGCGTGGGACGAGCGCGCGGCAACAGCGGCGGCGGCGGCGGCGTCGCAACGTGGCCGCTCTCCAGGATGGGCGGCGGATTGTGCGGCCGCTTGCGGCTGTTTGTGGGCAGATTTGTGGGCTTGACGGCGCCATTGGGCATTGCCTGCTGTTGTTGTTGTTGTTGTTGTTGTTGTTGTTGTTGTTGTTGTTGTTGTTGTGGCAGCTGCAACAAGAGAGACATGTGAGTGGATCTATTATTCAGATTGCATTGCGAGACTCACCTGCCGCAAGCTGGTGGGTTTCTTGGGCACCTGCGGCGGCACCTTCGGCGCCAGCGTGGGCTGCGCGTAGGCGGCAGATCGCCGCGTGGAGGCGCCAGCGAAGCTGTTGCGTCGATTCGGCGATGGCGGCGGACGCGGCTGCAGCACTTCCGGCGGCGGTGGCGGCGGCAGCGGCTCATCGAACGTATAGCTGGTGTCCAGCTCGGCGCCGAGCGGCGGCGGCGGCAGCTCCGGCGACGGTACACGCAAATGCGGATGCTTCGGCGGCCGTTCGGGTGGCACCGCCGTTGGCGCTGGCGGCGGCGCCTGCTGATAGATGCGATGCTGCTGCGGATGGTGCTGCTGGTGCGCCAGTGCCGCGGCCTGCTGCAGCAGCAGCTTCTCGCGCATCGGCGCGTACTCCGTCGCCGACGAGGTGCGTCGCGCCGGCATCGCCAAGCGGCCGCGCGGCGGCGGCGGCGGCGGTGGCATGCCGCAGTCATTGAACGACAGCTTCTCGGCGCTGCTAATGTTGCGTATGCTGGGCGGCTTCGACTGCAGCTGCTGCTGCTGCTGCTGCTGTTGATGCTGTTCACGAAACTCGGCATAGTCCGAGGCGGAGCTGGAGCGACGCAGCAAGTTGGGCAGCAGCGAGCGGGAGCGCGGCGGCGGTGGCGGCGGCGTCGGTGAACTGCAGCCAGAACCGGAGCCAGAGCCGGAACCGGAGCCGGAGTTGTTTGTGTGCTGCGTGGGGAGACCCACCAGCATCGGACTCAGATTGTTGGGCAGCGATTTGCGATCGACGTGGAGCGCCTGATACGAATGCGAATGGGATTGGGAGCGGAGCAGCTGTTGCTCCTCCTTGTGGGCCTGCTGCTGCTGCCGCTCCACGTAGGATTGGACGGCGTTCTTTTGGAGCGCTTTCAGCGCCGGATTGGAGACGCGATGCGTCTTGCTCGGCTCCAGATAGGCAAACCGGGGCGACTCCACCAATTGGCTGCGCTCAAAATCGTTGATGCGCTCGGCCACCGAATGCCAGGCGGGCTGCACTGCAGCGCCCGCGGGCGTTATCACAGGTAATCTGCAAAGGAAACTAAATTAGAGATTGCATTGGATTTTGGATTGGGTTGACTTACTTGGCGGACTTGTGCAGATTGGCGCTGAACTGCGGCTTTGGGTGCTGCACGTACTGCGAGGTGTTGCTGTGGACCGGTTCCGTGTAGGTGCTCACCGGGAACAGGCGATGATTGCTGCGATAGGAATCGTTGAGGCAGACAACGGGCGGCGACTGATCCGCGCCGCTGGCCACATTCGGTGCACTGCAGCTGTGCAGCTCCAGTTTGCTCAGCTGCGGCTTGCTGGGCGGCGGCTGTGGTGCGATGGTGACCACCGCCTCGCTGCTGGATATGGTCACCGATATGCTCGACTTGTGCTGCTGTGCCGGACGATGCTGCTGCTGGAGATCACCCGTTGACTGCGACTGGTTGAGCAGCGAACGGGTCTCGTGCGCTGACGTTGACTCCAGCTCCGGCAAGGAACTTTGTGCGGTGAGCTTCTTGTACAGCTGCTCGAAGCTTTTCAGCGCCATCGATGCGTGCACCGGCGGATAGCTGGGACTGTGCCGATGCTGAATGCGCAGCGGCTGCACAGCATCCTCTGAGATCGGCGACGACTGTTTGCTGCTATTCACAGCGCTGGCGCTGCCGCTGCCGCTGCCCGAAATCGTTGCCGGCGATGTCACCTCGTTGTCGTGCAGATAGAGCACGCTCTCGCTCTGATGCCGCTTGGGCGTCAGCACACGCGAGCTGTGCACAATCAGCTGCGAGGAGGAAACTGAATTCAAAGAACACACACAGAAAAAAATAAAACAGGTAAAAATTAGACTTGTGCAAACGTTCAATATCAACATTCTAATGGGCTGAAGGCGCAGCCAGGAGCTGCTGCTGCTGCTGTTGCTGCTGGTAAAAGTGGGTCGGTGGGGCCAATAACAATGACCCAAGGTCGGACCCCCCCTAATGTGAGCGGCCGCCAGTCGCCGAATTTTGCGGCAACTGGTTTAGAAGGCTTCTAAAATCGAACAGAGCCGCTTTTAAAAATAATGCAGATAAAGTCACGTTCGTGTCAGTCATGTTTCTATAATATGCATATTTATATTGGGGGTATTCCTTCCATGCATAATTTAATTGTAATTCATAGGCAGAAAGTCAAAATTGGTTAATGTTTATTCGAATACAAATAATAAAAATACAAACGATTAAAAACGGAAATTCGCAATTCTAAATTTAAAAAAAATTTTTTTTCGAAAATTCACAAGGGGGGGGGGGTACATGATATTTTGACCAAAAAATTCAAAAAAATTTTATTTTAACAAATGAATAAATTTTAAATGTAGAATCAATCTATGGGACAAATCATGACCAAAATGCCCTCGAACGTGAAAATCGGTTCAGTTTTGACAAAGTTATGGAAGTTTTAAGTGTGGGAGCTACGGATTCGAGAGCTTTACATGTCAAAATTTTTGTACATTTTGACATGATTTTTGACCAAAAATTTGACCCCCTCTAAATCGACTTTAATGTTGTTTTTTATGCTAATTTTGACATTTACAATCGATTAAAAACAAAAATTCGCAATTCTAAATTTTGAAAAAAAAAATTTTTCGAAATTTTACAAGGGGGGGGTACATGATATTTTGACCAAAAAATTTACAAAAATTTTATTTTCAAAAATGCATAAATTTTAAATGTAGAACTAATCTATGGGACAAATCATTACCAAAATGCCCTCGAACGTGAAAATCGGTTCAATTTTGACAAAGATATGGGAATTTGATAATTTAAAAGCTATGGATGAAATCTCTCGGAGACAAAAAAATTACGTTCAGACGGACAGACGAACAGCAGAGAAATATCTATTTAGTATAATAAATCATAATTCATTTTCTGAAGCAAAAACTATACAAATCGTGGTTAAACTAGCTATATATATATTATCTATAACTCACCCGACTCGGCAATGGCACTGTAGCCCGTCGCATGGCTCGCCTCGGATATGTCGCTCATGGAGCCGAGCCATTTGAGCGTTTCCGTGGATGAAGTGCTCTCCGAGCTGTTGTTGTTGTTGTTGTTGTTGTTGTTGTTGTTGCTGTTGTTGCTGTTGTTGTTGCTGGGACTGTGATTGCTGGCGGTTGAATGATGCTGGGAATGGGCGTGCGTTGAGCCGTTGGCGTTGCTAATGTTGCCGCTGCTGCTGCGACTGCTGCATTGGCGGGCCAACAGCGGTATGGGCGATGGTGCCACCGAATTGCTGCAGACTGAGGAGAGATCGTTCTCGGACCAATGATGCGATTGCCGGGACAGCAGATCGCTCTCCTGACGTAATCTGTAAAAAAAATGAAGAGAGAAAGAGAGGAAAGCTTTAAAATACAAGAACCGAAAATATGGCAAATCATTGCGAGCTGCGTCGTTGACTATATAAAAGCCAAAAGCAACAACAACAAAAAATATAAATAAAATCCAAATTTGTGGTTGTCATGTTTGGCGTTTCCTTCTACACGGAGGCCCCCAGACAAAAAGGTATGACCGTAATTACTTGAATTTCAGCTTAGCCTTCAAAATCGCATTTCGATGGCGATAGACATGAGACAGCAATGAGTACAACGGACGGACGGACGGACGGACAGCCAAAAACTCTCTTCAAGCTGTTTTGCGGTGGCAAGTTCAAAACATATGAACATATGAAACAACAACAACAGTAACAACAACATTGACAATAGAGCAACTTGAGTCTCTTGCCAAGACCTTGAAAGTTAAGCTAGTTCGGTTGTGTGTGTGTTTTTATGGCTCATGTGCGACGCTTGTTATTTGACTTACCAAGAATCACATTTAATCACTTTTTTATGTTGATCTACGTATGTGTGTGTGTGTGTGTGTGTGTGCAAATAAAACTTATAATTGTCGCCAGAAAAACATGTTTTGCAATCGCTTAACCATAATAACTATTAAAGTACTCACTTGTCGAGGAACGGCGTCGCCGATGTGGAATCGGAGCTGGACACATAGCTGTGATAGCCCTCGGATTGTGCATAGGAGGCCTGCTTCTGGTGATGGAATGTGGTCTGATCGTAGTAGGACGAGGCGCGTATATTGTATTCCTCGAGGCCCGCCTGAGTCAGTCCGCATTGATCCAAATGCTGCAGCGACTGTTGCTGCTGCTGTTGTTGATGTTGCTGCTGCTGCTGTTGTGGCAGCAACTGTTGCTGCTGTTGCGTGGGTGGCGACTGCATGTCATCCTGCACGAGCGAAACCGCAAAAAACAAAAAGAAAAACAATTTAGTTAAAATGTTGCTGTGGTCTTTCATTAACTTGGCTTGCATAACGCTGCGTATACGTAATGCGAGCCTGCAAAAAATTTCACTGCAGCTCTAAACAATTTAATCATTAGTTATGTCCACATCGCTGCGGGTTAAAAGCCGAGCTGAGACTTAAAATCAGTTTGCAAATGATCGCAAAATCAAATAAGCTCAAACGACTACCTCGAATGCTCTTTGTTTTTGTTTGCTCTGTGCGCGCTCTCATTAGATAATTAAGTGAAAATTATTATTGTTGCACAGTGCAGCGCGATCGCTGGCGATATACATATATACATATATATATATGTAAGCGATAAGCCAAACAATCCGGCTATTGCCAATGGTAACAAAATTGCCAACAACAACGAAACACATTTGAAGTGCAGCCAAACGAAATTTTTGTGCGATGTTGAGAAACCTGGAGAAACAGCAATAAAAACCCAAAAAAAAATCAACAAAAAATCCACAAAAATTACTCGTACATAATCGCAGCGCAAAATAAAACTGGACGCAGGCAGCTCAACAAATCAGCAGGCAACCAAACAGAGCGTCCATAATAAGCCGGATTAAGTAACTGAACCCACCCAGGGACTGGCTATATATTTAACTGGCGAGGGTTGGATCAAACTGTCTAATACATATATCTATTTCAATCTATCAAATACTAATTAATATGACTTTAGTTTTGTGGATAAAAATATTTACATGAATATTTTAGTTTTTACTTTGGTTAACACTCACTTTGTCTTTGAATGTTTATAATAAAAATAAAAAAAATAAATATTGTATATATATGCACATTTATATGCAGAAAATCATATATATAATATATAATCAATAATAAGAGATAATCTAAAGTATCTCTTATACAGCTACTATATAAAGGTTTAGTTTTCCAATCAAATGGATTATCTCAGTTTATTTACATTTATGAAATGAGTGTTTAGCTTTTGTAATTTTATACACTAAAAATTTGTAGTAAATAATCATAAATTCAATCAAAATTAAATTTAAATATTTGAATATTTTGTGACACATTTTCATATCTATAAACAAAACTAAATATCAGTTTATATTTGTTTTTTTTTTCGAATTTTTACCTATTTTATATTTTATTATGCATGTTGAACGCTCTCAAGTGTTTGGTCAAGATTTAAAGTGTTGTCAAATTTGCCGCAAAGTGTTAACAATGCAATAAAGTTCAAGTTATTTACCGTTTTCGAATCATTATAGCAATTGAGAAAGATACGTAATCGCAGCTATCAACATTTACGGCAGCCCTGGTGTCAAATGCTCAATCAAATCACGCTACGTATACTTAATATTTCAATGTTTGCACTGCGCTGCGACGTCGACTCTCATAAACCAAATCGAATTGTAAATACTCATGCATATAAAAGCCCCAAAAAAAAAGGCAACATTACGACCAAGCCTCTGAGCCACTTGACTGACTTTGACTGGCAACGTCAACGTCGTCTCCGGTTGCGACTGTGTGGTTCACAGTGGTTCAGTGTGGTGCGCAATCGCCGCCATCGACGTGGGCAGCTGTTGATTGTCTTTTTGACTTTGGCGCCATAGAATTGTTAGCGGCTTAATGGCAAATCTATACATATATAAATTATAATAACAATAACAATAACAAAAAAACTCATATGACACACAGAAATGCAGCAGCCAAACGATAAAAAGCATAATAAATTTGTGGGTCAACTGCCTGGCAATGAGCCGAAAATCGAGTTGAGAGCCCCGCGAGTTGTGCCTGGCGGCGCATCGCATTTGCAGCTAGCAAAAGAATTTTAATGGCTTCGAACGTTCCCAAGACCAAAAACTCAAATTTCGAAGTTGATTCATTTAGTCAGTCAGTCAGTCAGTCAGTCAGTCAGTCGCTCACTTATACGTTCGTCGTGCTTGTCAGTTTTCGTTTCGTTTTGGTTTTGGCCAATTGCCGTAATTATTTTGTCTCTCTAACACGAATTTAAATCAGCAACTGTCCCACGGGGCAACTGGGCCCTTTTACATTATTCCCATTCCTATTCCTATAGAGCAACACTGACAGCCCACCATAATTATCCATCCAACCATCCATCCACACAGCTGTGTGGCTTAATGTGAAATTGCGCCGGATGAGCATCAACGTTGAACGTTAACTTCAACTTAGAGTAACAGTTACAGATACAGATACAAATATATATACAGATACAGATACAGATACGTCTCGCACAATAAATCAATGGCGGGGCGCGTATTAAAACTGGTGCAGTGGGTCAACAGCTGGACGCAGCTGAGCGCCGCTGGCCGTTGATGCTTCTTAATGGTGCCCAGTCACCACAGCTCACCTGGTCTCTTTCGCCCCACCGTACACTCCTTGTTGCGGATCGAGCGCGTGTTAAATAAATCACTTGATGGAGTGCTAAGCATGCGCCCTAAGGCTCTGGAAAACTATTGAAAGTCGCTTTGGGAAACGAGCGGCACAACAAATTTGCTGCCCAATTCGATTATCTTTGATGCCAAACACGCGCAGAGAATGTCCACAATTCGGCCATTTGTTGCCACCGTGCGTACGAGCAATAAAAATAGTCTAGGATAGATAGTATTTTGATATCGCCGTAATTCAAAGACTAAGCTTAGTTTATTAATTTTATAAATTTGTAAAGCTTTCACAAATTCAATTTTCACTATAATTGAGCTGCTGTGGCGTCAAATTATTTGATTAAAATTAATCATGAGAAAAATATTTGACGATTGAAATTAGTTGGTTTATTGAGTTTTTTAAATGGAGTTAGTATTAACAAAGGTAGAGTACGGCTTACTATGCAGTTAAATTTAATCAAGCTTTAAGCTCTAATGAGCTTTAAAGATTGAAGGGAATAAGTATTATGTGGTGTGAGCTATTCCAAAAACTCTATTTTGATAAAAAACTCAGTTAAATTTAACAAATCTTAGAGCTTTAAAGCTTGACGGGAATAAAAACTCTATTTTGATAGAAACTCAGTTAAATTCAACAAATCTTAAGAGCTTTAATGAGCTTTAAAGCTTAAAGGGAATAAGTATTCTGTAATGTAAACTATTCAGAAAGTTGTTTTTGATACAACTTCAGTTACATTAAATCAAGCTTCCAGCTTTAATGAGCTTTAAAGCTTGAAGGAATAAATGTTATGTGGTGTGAGAGCTTAAATTAGATTTAAAGCTTGAAAAATTCAGTTACTTTTAATCAAGCTTCCAGCTTTAATGAGCTTTAAAGCTTGAAGAGTATAAGTATTATGTAGTGCGAGCTAATCCAAAAGATCTTCTTTTATACTTAAGAACATTTCACTTTCAGCTTTACAGCTCTTTCTAATTCTAATGTCACTTTCAGCTGGTGTCACTGAGCAATGACTGCCGCAAGCTGTTAAATAGCAGTAAAGTGAGCTTCTCTCTGGCAACTTTTTTATGCTAATGTCACTTTCAACAAGATTTCCTGCTGCCGCAGCATCAGTGTCATTGGGCAGTGATGCGGCTATAAGCTGGCATCAAATCAAATGAGAAAACACCAAAGAAACTTAAGAACGTGTTTCAATTTGTTACCCAAGTGAAATTTCATTCATAATTCTTAAGCTTGCTCGAATGTGACAGCTCGAAATTCGCATTAATCGTAAAATGACAACACATTGCTCATTGCCAAAGAAAAGAGCGTAAAAAACAACTATTTAAAAAAAATAAATAAATAAATAACAAAAAAATACAACATTTTGCTGATATGTTTGGCGACGTCAGCAACTGAGTCACCCACTCAAAGTCAGCGGGTCAAAACAGAACGGAATTCCGAAAACAAATTCAATTGTCGGCCGCTTATTTGTCGCGGAGTGCAGCACAACAACAACAACAACAAAAATGAAAAAAATGAAATAAATAAAAATACGCTTGATAAGACAGGCGGAACAAAATCAGAGGGCAGGGGGAAAGGGAGACAGCAAATAAAACCGCCTACGCGTTGGCAACTTGACTTTTGCTTTATTTTGATTGCAGCTCACACACACTTGAGTGTGTGTGTGTGTCTGCCAAGCTGTCACATGATGTGAAAAAAATATTTGGCGGAATGTGCATTCAGAATGCAGAAAATATACAAAAACCCAACCGCGCTGATTTTTTGTTTTTTTTGTGTGTCAAACTACAACAACAACTGATTGAAAATCGAAAAAAAAAGCTAACTAACTTTAGCAGTTGATCAACAAAAAGTTTCTCCTTGAATTTTCCTTCTGGTTCGGTCGCATCAGCATGATCATCATGATCATGATCATCATCTTTTTGTTGGTTGTTGGTGTTATTCGTGAGGAAATTTTTGTACGTTAGCTTTTGATTTGCGTTTTCCCATTGTCGCTGGCGTTTTAATGGCCAACACGAATTTGACTCTTTAATGGAGTCAGCGAGAAGAAAACGCGCCCCGGCCAAACCGAAAAAAAAAGAAATTGCAATCAAAATGCGAGCAAACGTGTCAGCCGCAACGTGGCCAGCTTCAGCTTGAAATTCAGATTCAGATTCAGCCTCAGCTTTTAGTTGCAGCTCTGAGTCTGAGCTTGCAACTTAGGCGCGATCGTGCCACGATTTGGTTTTGGATTTGAATTTGGCAAAAGCACGAAACCAAACAAACAGTCACTCAGTTAGTCAGTTGGCCAGTCTGCTGATCAGTTTCAGAATCGTTTTGCCAAATGATCACTCAGCTCACTTTTCTTAAAAACAATGAGACTGAAGTTAGCACGCGAATAAAGATTAAATTTGCATTCAAATTAAAGTCTAATTGCAATTTTTTACTTTTACTTTTTTCTTTGTTAAGAAAATTCTAAAAGCAACAATTCTGCGCTTGTTTTTAAGCCATAACAAATTGATTAGTCGGTCTCTTTAGGATCTGTCAAATTTACTTAACTGTTAATTGGATTTAGCAATTTGCTGAAGCTTCTGAATTTGGGTAATTGGGCTTTCGCTGCATTTTGTTGATTCTTTTGTTGCGAACCGATCAAAACTCAAAACGGATTTCTTTCACTGTTAACCCAAGGCGGCGACAGACGATGACTTGAACTCCGGCAAATCACAAAACGGATTCCATTCGGCGGCTTCACACTTTCGCAGCAACAAAGTGGCCCAAAAGCGGGCAGCCTTTCGCCAGCTGTCAAGTGGCAGCTGGGATCCCTTTTAGTGCTCCGTGTTAAATGAAAGTAAATCTTTGTGACTTAACGACGCCACTTGGCCCGATTGGTAATCAGTTTTGGTTATTTTTTTTTGGCAGAATGCGTCAGCGAATTGCGCAAACTGGAGAGACTCATTAGCGCCCAGTTGGGGTCAGTTGGCAGCAGTTGACTGACTGACTGACTGCATCCTTGACCCCGTTGGCAGCTGCATTGTGCGAATTAATAACCCGCCGCTGGAGCTGGAGCTGGTAATGGTCATGGCATGGCAACCAGTTGTTGTCTCTCTGCGGATCCGGCCCGCGGTCTGTCTCTCTGTCTGTCTGGCTGGCTCTGGTATGCGGGACAAGATTTATGGCCAGTGATAAGTTTGAGGCGTGCAGGCAATAAGAACGCAAGCTCTCTGCCAGCTTCGCAGCTTGGCCAATCAACTGGCGGGCAGGCCAAGGAGCATGCCAAGAACAAATAAATAGCCATGCGAAAACAAACTAGCAGCGAGCAAGCCAGGCCAAAGCCAGCCAACCCGTTTCCAGCAGCAGCAGCTCCACTTTAGCATGTCCATGCCAATATGCTGGCAAACTTCTCCCGACCCGTTCCACCCCGCACCGCACCGCCTGAAGGTCATGATGCCCAGACATGCCCAGCGCCCAGCCAAGCGCAGACTCATACCCTGAACCCATTGAAAATGGCCAAAAGGGGGTAGATTGGTTTTGTGTAAACGATATATATATAAATGTATATATATATATTCTTGATCTGTCTGTCTGTCTGTGTGTCTGGTCGTCTGTTTGAACGCAACGTTTTCGGAAACAGCAAAAGCTTGATAACTGATCTTCGACTCAGTTATCGGTATATTGCTCCGTTTTATAATGATCGATAAAAATCGATTTCAATCTTTGGTTTTCTTTTGGATTGTGGTTACCTCCCCCCAAATTCCCCCCAATATTAATAAACCATAAAAATAGCAAATCAATAACTACGGACTTGAAAATTATTTTCTACATTCATTTCAATACTGTTTATAATTTCTGAAAATTGTATAACGATCATACATTTAGTTTACAAGATTACCAAGTATTTAGTTTTTATGCCAACGGGTTAAAATGTTTATAAAAACAGATCGCACTTTGCAGGGTATCTCCTAGTTGAGCCGCTATTTAGACTAGAGACTTCTTTGGTTGTTTGCTTTTGATTCTTGTACTTTTTTCGTTGCATATCAAATGGTTGCAGCGTCATGTATATTAGCCATAATTAGCCAAGAGCCAACAGGTTGCAAGACCCTTAATTATGCACGCTTCGGCTGGCAAGAACTTGCCACAGCTGCCGCAACTGCGCGTAATTAGAAAGCGCAGATTTTCACTTTTCTTTGGACGGACACTGGGCAGCTGTCGTTCGACTCATCAAGCCGATGACAACACACAAAATCAATGGCCCAACAATAATAACAACAACAGCAACAACAACAGCAACAGCAACAACAACAACTGGCTGGCAGCTGCTGCCTCAAAATGGCAGATCATGTCTTGAGGTCTCCGATGTCTGTCACATGGGATTGCAACTGGATCGAAAGTTTGCATATTTATATACCCTGCAAATACTGAACATGTAAAGGGTATAACGGATACCAAAAGAAGGCAAGATGTTAGAGATTTTAACTAAAAGAGGATTCTTGGATATCATTGAATGAAGTATTTTTTTTGAAATAAATTATCTTTACATATTTTTGTATATTTTTAGTATAGGGTATTTTCACGCCAATGCCGCTCAACTAGAGCATTGTTGCTTGTTTTGTTTTTCGCAAGGGCAGCTGTCCGGGCCTAAGGAATTTTTGCGTGGCCCGAAGACGCAATGCAGGCTGAAAGCTTCTAAGTTGGCATTAAATTACAGATAGCAGGCGAGGGGCGGAGGAGGCGAAGGAGGAGTCAACAACATGCACGCAGTTCATTTGCGGTTGGCAGCAGCAGCAGCAGCTCAAGAATTTCAATGGAGTCAAGACAACAGCAACAACAACAGCAACAGCAACAACTGTTGCTGCGGCAGCCTCCCCGTCTGCTTTTGGAGCAGGCGCCCGCCAAGCCTGGCAATGGGAACGAGTCTTTCTTGTGACCTCAAAATTTTCGTGGCTCGAATGTCGCTTTGTCTGAACAAAAGTGAAATTTTCTCGTGTGGGTTCAGAACTAGCCATTACACGAAAAAAGCAAAAGAAAAACAGCTAAAACAACAAAAAATGAAATCGAAGCGTGGCAAAGTCAACGGATATGTAGAAGATCTTCTGCGGCCAACGGCACTTGGCCAAATGCATTTTCACTTGGCCGGTTAATTAATTAACAAGCCAAAAGATCATAAAGAAATGCCCATGGCCAAAGTGCAGGCCTGGGGAACTGCTGCTGCTGCTGCTGCTGTTGCTGCTGTTGGCCTTAAACAATGCAAAAGGTGAAACTCTTGCACCTGTCGCCTGTCAAGCATGCCAGCTCGTTGCACCCCTCCACCTTTTGAGCGTTGCAATTATTTGTTATAATTTCTGTTGAAAAAATGCAAAGCATTGACGGTTGGCCAACAGCAGCTTAACAACAACAACAACAGTCAGTTCTTCGATTCTCCAGGTTTCCAGCTGGAAGGCGGCGCAAGTTCAAAGACGGCGCAAACAATTTAGCTGGAATCTGGCTAGAATTTAGCGCTCACTGGCGGCATTGTTGCTGTTCTTGTTGCTGGTATTTTTGTTGCTGTTGCTGTTGTTGTTTGTTGGTTGGCATTAATTAATTGCAGAGACCGCGCGTCGTGTGTGAGAAACGAGTTCGACGGCAAAATTAGAAAACTAATGAGCGCTAAGAGTTTTGTGCTTGAGCATTGGAAATGAAAATGAAACAGCGAATGAGAAAGAAAGCAACAAGCAGAAAAACATTAAGAGGACAATGCGCAATGCATACCCTAAAGGAAGTGAAGAAGCTGTGATATTTTATTATAAAGTTCTTTTTTGAATATTTAACAGCAATGAAAATAACATTAAATGGAGAGCAACAAAAGTTTTAAAGAAGTTATAGAAAATATGGTATTTTGATTCTTATGATTTAAGCTAAATCAAGCAATATAGCTAATAACCAAGTTAACTGAATAAAACAAATGTTTAAACTGTTTGGGAATTATAAGTGCGCCTATTTTTGCAGCATATTTTTAACAGTATTTATATTTTATAAATATCTTTCTATGATGAATTCTTTTAAGATTAAAGATACATAAAAATAAAGTTTTGTAAGAATTCAAAAATAAATATAAAAAAAATTATAGTTGTTGTTGTTTTTCTTATAATAAGTTTACAAATTTGTTTTCAAGAAAATTGCACAATCAAACTTAAAGTTAGAAATCTTTAGCATTAGCATTACCTTTGAATAACCATGAAAACATCAACATAAACCATTTAATTTAACTCAGGTATGCCGCGTTTTGTTTACAGGGTATCCAAAAAAGGAGGCGTTACTTTAAGGCCGCCCTAATTGCGCAACAATGGCGCGCTAAACTATGCTGAGCTGAACTCGCTCGGGAACTGTTTGTTGATCTCTTTGGCAAAATATGTGATCATTTCCGTGGGCAAAACGAAAGCGAACACCGCCGAACAGTTCACGGAAATGAAGCGGCAATTAAGAGCCATGGCTAACACAACACACCGGCTTGGCCAACTGATCTGTTGGCTCCAGCTTGCCAGCTCGACAAACCAAATATTTCACGTTGGCCACTTGAACTTTACATTATGAGGGGCCTAAATGGAAAAAAAACCCCAATTCCAATGCAGCGTCAAGTGTTTTGGCTGATTCGACAGAAAAATAACAACAACAACAATACTAAAAACATTAAAAGAGGCAACTCTTACATCTAAAGCCAAAATATTTTGTATAATGCATTTATTTCTGTGGAAATCTGCGCATTCATCTGAAAGCAAAGAAGACAAAGAAGAAGACAAAAAAACTAGACACAAAAAAAAGCCAAGCGACCTTCGTCAAGCTGGGCTGCATTACAGTTGTGTTTTGTCAGCGCTGCAAGTGGGCGTGGCTGCAATTAATTTGATTGCAGCTATAAATAGCCAAGGCTTGCGTCGTCGTCTGCCGCAATCTGCTGGCCACGCCCACAACAAGGCGACGCTTGTGGAATGCGCCTAATCGATGCAAAAATCGCCCCAAAACTTGTTCTAAGCCAAAGCTAGAAAGATGCAGATGGGCCTGCTAGTCCGCCTCCCCGGACCACCATCAATGGATGTTGTGGTGGTGCTTTGGCAGATGGAGTCATGTCTAATAACTGGAACTAAAGCATGCGCCGCAACGGCCATAGAGCAATTAGCGTTCGCCCATAGAACGTTACAGAAAAAAAACTAAATAAAGATAAGAAAAAATCGTTGTGGAGAACAAAAACAACAACAGAAAAATGTTACAAATACTCGCGCGTACGCGTATTTGTAAGCAAAACCCGCGGCGCTCTGAACGGTTCAATAACCTGCCAATCGAGAATCGACTATCGAAGACGATCGATGAAACGTCGCAGTGCCCCCATCCACAGTTTCGGGCCAAGTCCAAAATCCGCAAAGCAAAGTTCTGGCTAACATGCAAAGATGATGATTAATCAAAGACCCCCCCTCTCAACCCCAAACAACAAAAGAAGAAGAAGCAGCAGCAGCAGTATACGAATAAGAAGTAGAATAACAGCTGTAGTTTGAGGTTATGTACATTGCACAGTGATAAGGTCGTTGCTGTTGTTGTTGTTGTGTTCCAATTCACATAGTCTTAAAGTGCCCCAAACCGATAGACATTCACCGCATTTCTCTCAAGCTGTTCTATTCTCTTCTGTTTCACTATTTTGCTCTTTTGTTTGTTCATAACCCATTTTCTTTGTGCTCTCACTCACTCTCTTTCTCTCTCTCTCTGTATCTTTTGCTGCTTCGTGCAACGCTTCGAGGCGGTATTTAATTGATCGGATTCACTTTGATTGATCGGATCGTCGCTGTTGATAATGGTACCGTTAATTTGGTAAATTATTTTGCATTTAGAAGCAAAAGCAATCCATTTTCATTGTGCCATCGATCATTATGAGCCACGACATAATGATCATTATGGCTTACAATAAACTTGTAATTCAGTTAAGGTTAATGGGTGACGGGCATATAGAACTATATCAAATGGAACTGCTGCTAGAAACATATATACATAAATATTTGTGTGTGTGTGAAGTAGTGGAGGGAGAAATTCTATAGAAGCTTAAGAATGTGCGCTATAATCGAATTTCTAAAAATAAATATTATTTTAGCCAAAAAAAAGAAAAAGGTTTTAAAGCTTTTTTTACAGATGATATCATCTTAAGAATTTACAAATTAATCAACATTAAATAAAATCATTTTTAAAAAATATTGCAATGAATAAACAAAAGTTATATTTATTTAAATGCAGAATAAATCTATGATAATATATATGTGAGACCTAATTAATTTGTTTTTTTCTGATATCAAATATGTCTTTGTTTTGGATAACAAAAAAAGAGCACAAGAATGATAAGTATTTCAATCCTTAAAGAAAGTGTTCATCCATTGACAACCCGAAGTTAAAATCAAAATTTCATTCATTGTCTCCTTTAAAAAAAACCCGCTGTCTGATTCTTTGCATGAGACATGCGAATAATTCGCAGTTCGATGAGCCACTTGGTTGCCCGAGTTCCTCCACAAAAAATACAATCAAAAATACCGTTTTGTCGCCTGAGTGACACAGTATCTTGATTTCGAAAACGAAAACCGAGCAGCATCGATCGGGTTAAGCAACACGCAAATGGAGGTCAGCCTCATAATTCAATTAGGAACCTGCAGCGGTGTCACTGCAGGCCGAGCCTCAACAAATTCCGACCCACTGTGCGTGGGCCGCAGCAACAAAAGAAGCAGAAAAAAATTATAAATTTATTTTCCGCTTGCTGTGCATATTTATTTTCTCATTTTTTTTTTGTATTTTGCCGGCCATGTAAATCGACATCGAACGACGATCGAAGTTGAGTTTCTGTTTGTTTTAAGCCTTCACTTTTTCTGCTGTGGATGGCGGCTGGGACCGTAGACCGGAGACCGTCGACCGTAGACCGGAGACTGGAACTGTAGGCCAGCGTGAGTCAGCGTCGCTGCGATTGGAATTCTGCGCGCTTTGAGGATTTATTAACAAGAATCATAAAAAAAAAATCGAAACAGAAACAGAAACAAACGCAGACACACGACGAGAAGAGCCGGCAGCGCCAAACCGGTTGGCAAAGTCTTATTCGGTTGGCTATACCCTGCAAATGTTTGGGTAAAGGGTATGCCAAAATTGAAGTTAATATACATATTAATAGAAAGAGCGGAAGATAGGATCGTTATTGATCGTTATTGATTTAGTTAAAATTAACTTTTCTTTTCGTAAGTTTTCAAAAGAGCGAAGTTGTTTACATTTAATTCGATTTTAAATTTTGTTTTCAGCTGATTCAATTCGATTTCAGATTATCGAGAAATATCAAAGTAAACAATAATAAAAAAAAAAATATGTGCCACAAATTCAAAAATTCACTCATATCAACTACAGGGCATCACATTAGTCTAGCATATGTTTCTTACAGTTCTTAAACAATTTTTTGGTTTTTTTTTGCGTTTTCAATGTGAGTTTTTTTTTGGCTAAAGTTTGGAGTTTTGGCTAGCTTACCTGTATGGAGCCGGCGACTGATGCGGAACTGAAGCTGGCATTGCTCGCCGCATCCGATACGGAGAGGGGCGTGAATTGCTGTTGCCGTCGTTGCGACTGCGACTGCGTCTGAATTGCATCCTTTGCGGCGTTCTTGAGTGCGGGCAGCAACAACTTGGACACAGACAGTTTATCCGTTTGCCCGTTGCCATTGGTGTTGTCCATTTTGGAGCTATCCAGTGGCATTGTCGCCAACGTTGCTGTTGCCATCGTTGTTGTTGTTGTTGTTGCTGCTGTTGTTGTTGTTGAGCTCTGCTGATGATTTCCGTTTTCTTTATGATTTCGCATTTTCATTTAAGTAATTGCTGCTGGGATTTTGGAAGTTTTTTTAGTTGCGTCTCGTTTGGGAATTTTTTTTGTGTGTTTTGTGTTTTGTTGCAGCGATTATTACTATTATGATTATTATGTTGGATGTTGAAATTGTTTTAACACCTTGTTGCCAGCATTTTGGCGACTCTAAGAAAAGATCACGCGATTCCAAAACAAACAATAAAGAAATAATAATAATATAAATAAATAATGGCACACAAATCAAAAAAAAAACATTATGCAAGACACATTTCACTTTTATTTTTCGTTGAGTATTTGTTAAATTATTATTTCTCATTTAGTCTAGCGACATTTATTTTTTGTTTATTTATTTATATTTTTTTGCTGTTGCACTTTTTCTTATCGTTGACTGTTGCGCATCTTTGGAATGCAGTCCCCAAGTCTCTGGCAGCTGCCAAAGCAAAACAGATAAAGCGAGAGAGGGGCAACAAATTGAATCGATTGCTTTTGGCCAAGTTATTTATTGTTGTAGTTGTTGCTGTTGTTGTTGCTGTTGCTGCTGAGTTATTTGGGTTTTTGTGTAATATGCCGCTTATTATGTATTTGTTGTGATGCATTTGTGTAAAAAGTGAACCAGGTTTACATAACATTGACCCAAGAGGGCAGACCCCCCCACACCCTAAGCCAATAAACAAGTTTATATATTGTATATATAGTATATATATATAGCTTTCAAATGCGATTTGTTTGCCGACTGCATTTTGGTTACGTTTCGTTGCCCACGCACAGCAGCAAACAGTTCCGTCTATAACACCCCTCCCTCCCTCCTCCACCCCCTTTTGGTTAGCGTATGCAAATGTCAACTGGTCATTTGGCCCGGCCATGTCAAATGGTTGCCCATCTTGTATATATGGTTTCTATGCAAATTGCTGGCCATTAATGCCAGCCAACTGCACCGTAAAACTTCCTTCCAAGTGTTTAATGCATAATTATGAGCCTGCTTTAGCGGGCGCCCAAGAACTGGAACCGCTTGGCAAATATGCTGCCAGCAAATATTGCAAAAAAGAAAACTGGATTCTAAGGCACCGTTGACAAAAATAAAAAACAAAAAAACAACAGCCTAGGCTGGGCTGGGCTTGGGCCCAGATAGATGGCTAAGAAAGAAGCCTGTTTGAGGGGGCAAAGTACGCGACGGCGCAGATAAATCTGCGGCATACGAGTGCCTGCCTGGCTGAGTGCCGCAGCTAGCCTGGCTAAAACTGCCTAGCCTGGCTAAGTGCAATGACATTGCCTGCCTGCGTCGGCAGCGGCTCCTGTCGCCAGCGGCATTGCTCTACGCGTGTGTGTGTGTGTGTGTGTGTGTGTGTGTGTGTGAAAGCTGCTGCCCAAAACAGACAACGAAATCTTTTTTTGTTTTTTTTTCAGCAGCAGCCAAGAAATACGTTAATTATGGCCCCAAGGAGCAGAGCGGAACTTCTGCCGCTGGCAATTTTTGGTAGCACTAATGGAGCCGATTTTTGGCCACTAGACGACAACTTGTTATTGTTGTTGTTGTTTTCTGCTTTTCTTTTTATTGTGTTTTTATTGGTAAAGCGAAATTAGACACCTTTGCTGGGCTGTGGTCAGCTTTTGGTCGAAATCGACGTGCGAAATGCAAAATGACAGTTTTTTTTTCGGAAAAATGCGGAAAAACATGGCTAAATGGTGGCGCCAACGAAATGGGCACAGTGCCCAATTCCCAGACGCAAGAAAAACCCACCAGCACAGAGCCCGACTGTTGCCACCCCACGACACACACACACACACACACACCCGGCACACCCAACAGAACGAGTTTAAGCGGAGCTCCAACTCTGCTTATGATATCAGTTGTCCAATAAATTCCAACACAGCCGAGGTCAAAAACAGGCTGCTGCGGCACTAATCAGATGACGGCGAGTGTGTTACAAGATGAGTGAAACGAACGATCACTTTCCAGTGTGTGTGTGTGTGATTGTCGATCCTAAACAGGAAATTTTTATAATAGATTGATTTAAATATGTGTGCTTGCTCTATGGTATTTACTGTGGGAAACAAGAACCAGCCGTGAGAGATTGTGATCATGTCTCTATTATTCACAATTAAGATTCTCAATCTTGAAGCGGAATTTTTAATGGATCAATTTAAATATAATATTTATGGTTACATGCTTGGACAGAAAACAAAATCTATTTTAAAATATTTCAAGTGAGAAAGAATGACTCATTTTTTTAGGTGCAAAATTTGTCTATTTTTTCTATTAAATAGATAGGAATAAGTAGTATTACTAAATGTTTTTAATATTGAGTGTAAAATTTTGGAAGAAAAAAACAGAACGAGATTCCAAATATATATTTTAAAATATAAAAAATATTTAATATACTTTTTAAACCAAATCAATTACCAAATCTTGTTTAGAAATCGAATAATTAAAATTTTACTGTCGCCTAAATAAATAAATTTATATTGTTTCAATTGCAAATTTTGTCATATCTATTAAATAGATAGGAAAAAGTAGTATTAATAAAAATTTTTAAAAATAAGAGTTAGACTTTTGAAAGAAAAACAGATCAAGATTTGAAGTATATATTTTAAAATAAGAACACATTTAGTATACTTTTTAAAACCCAAATCTTGTTTACAAATTGAATAAGTAAAATTTTACTGACGTATAAATTCATAAATATATATATTGTTCCTTTACCAACTATCTATCTATCTATTTTATATGAAAAATATATGTAGGATTGGCAACCCTGGGAAAGGCAGGTTAGACGATGTTAGACTATCGATAGGAGTTTAATGCTAGAGCTCGATAGTAAAAGCGAGCAGAGTAAGAATTCGACTTGAAGAGGAAAGACGTGCGTGCGAATGTTCAAGAAATGTAAAATATAAGACGTACTAGTTTTAAATTACTTTAAGAAATCAACATATGAAATAAACGTATCCGTAAAATTAATCAATTGGATGAAGAACGGAGTAATTAATTACTAGTCTGGAGGCGGATTCTTACAAACTAGGGAACTCACTAAAGATCCCTACATATATGTAAAATATAGTTTAAAAACTCAAATATCTTATTTCTGAATATAGTTCTATGAATGTCAATGTCTTTTGTACATTTAAAGTTAATATTTCTGTATAAAAAGTTGTCAGTTGTTGAATATTAAATCAGCTGTCTGCAAAAATTCTTGTGAATTTCAAGTGAAAACGCGAACCGGAAACGTTTTCTTTAAATACTTTTAATACTGTTGAAAGAAATGATCTTTAGGCAGATTTTTTTGATTGATTAATAAACAAAACTTATAAAAAATTGTTTATATTTAGGTAGGTAATTTTTTTTTTAGCTATTTCTGCACCAAGAATAAACCGTGAAATTATCTTTATGCACAGCAGCTCAGCTCACAGATTTCTCATAAGTAGTTAAATCCCCGACTTTGTCGAGTTAGCAGCAACCGTGTCAATTCAATGCTGCTTATCAGCCAGCAGATATTTCTGTTTTTTTTTTCCCGTCGGGCCAGAGTTGTAGCCGGTTGCAAAAAAAGAGTTGTCAAAGATTGAAATGTGTGATAAAGATAGCTGTCCCTGAACTGTGACTGTCATAAATTCCGCTCAAATTGCTGTAGTGTCAGCTACTAACAAGCGTAACAAAGTGCTTGACAACAACAACAACAACAGTAACAACAACAACTGCAGCAACATGAATGAAACTGTTTTACCTGCCCGCTTATGTTGTGATTAACTTTTACCTGGCTTCGAGCACTAAGCTGTGTGTGTTGAATTTGGCTGCCAGGTTTTTAGCCCTGCTGCGATTCATTATAATTTTTGTCAATTCTCACACACAGGTAGTGTGCACCGGCAGCTGACAAAGGTGAAGATCGCATGGCGCTGGCAGATTCACACAGCGCCAAACAGCAACAACAACAACAACAAGACGCATAAATTTACAATTAAATTTAATTCGTTCGCTGGATTTCCGCAACAGCAAAAACAGAAAAGAAAAACCCAACAAGAGCTACAAAAAAAGGGCTCCCAACAACAACAACAATCAACAATTGTTGCAGCGCAATTGCAATTGCAGGCAACGCTTGTGGCAAGTTCAACGTCTTCTTTAGTGCTCGCCGCGCTTCGCTTGCAGCGCAAATAAAATGGCAACAAAAACAAAAATAACTATGCGATTCCCAAGCGCGCTTCTTGGTAGCAACCAACAGCAACAACAACAACAACACCCGCACAAACACACAAACACACTCAAATATTTAGCCTGGCATTATTCATACTCAATGCCACAAGCGGCCGCAACGAGCCGCAAGCAGCTTCAACAAAAACTCATCTCATTTTGGTTTCAACAATTTCTATGTTGTTTTTCTTCTTCTTCTCAGTTTTCTGCAGCGGGCCCTGTCAACAGCTCAGCCTCAGCTTTGGTTTAGGTTTTAGCTACCTAGCTCTGAGTTTAGATTTCAGATACATTTTTCGGATACACCCGCAGCCTTTGCGCATTGTTCTCGCATTTTGTACTTCCGCACAGCGGGCAGGATGTGAAGGTCGCTTTTGGCAAGGTCGTCGCGTTTGCTTATCACCTGAGCAGAGCGTGCACCATTTTCAGTTAGCAAAATAATAATAAAAAAAGAAGAGATACACTCTAAATATATTTAGTAAGTGTGTATCTGTGTGTGCCACAAATATTTGCACAGCACATTCCAAGCACTTTGGCCAAGTAAATACCAATTGTAAAACGTGCAACGTAACGGGAGAAAAAAGCAACAACAAAATAAAAGACGAGAGAGAGAGAGAGAGAGAGAGAGAGAGAGAGAGAGAGAGAGAGAGAGAGAGAGAGAGAGAGAGAGAGAGCGTCTAAGGTGCATTTTTAAAATAAGTCATAATTAAAATGCGAGCACGTTAAAGAATACTTTTAACTACACATTTTAATGACTAAACTTTTGCTTTAAGAAATTGCGTATATATGTATATATGATATATATAGAAAAGGTATTTGTATGTATTTAAAAAAAACAAAATATTTGCAACAATTTTATCTAGCAACACATCAAATTAGCAAAAAGAAAGAACAGACAGATTGCGTGTGACTTAAAACTTTTGTATCTTATCAAACTGAGCAACAACAACTGAGGAATTTCATAAAATAAATACAATTTTTTGAAACTAAATCACATTTAATATTTAGATAATCTGCAGAAAATGTAATAAAATTACAAATGAATTGTTTCAATCAATATTCAATTTAAAGGTTCGTTAAATATGCAGAAAATGTTCAACGAAAGTTCTGCAAAAATATAAATAAATACAATTTTGAAACTGAAGTATTTCAGCAAATATATAACCTAAATAATTTATATAAAAGTTCAAATAATATTTAGATTATCTGAAGAGATGTAAATTTATTATATTACTAACTAAATTGTTTCTTGAACATAATGCAATTTTGAAAATGAAGTGCAACAGAATAAAATTCGTCAAATATGCAAAAAAATATTCAAAGAAAGTTCTAGAAAAAATATAAATAAATACAATTTTGAAAATGAAGTACTTTACCAAAGATATAAACTAATAAAAGTTTATTTAATTATCTGAAGAAAATGTAAATTAATTACATCACTAACAAAAGTGTTTTTTGAACATAATGCAAATTTTAATTTAAAGTGTAGCAAAATAAAATTCGTAAAATATGCATAAAAAATATTCAAGGAAAGTTCTGCAAAAATTCTATGTTTTTAACTTTCTGTGTATGCTATTCTCAATATCTGTTACCAAATATATAATAATATATCTCCAAAAGAGTTTACCTAAAATTCTACAATTTCTCAGCATGGTCATAAATACATCTTATATATACAGCGATCCCAACAAGTGCTATTCATATTATAGGAAATTCATGATGATATTGTTATTTCTTAGGAACTTTCAACTCTTTCAGTAATTCAGCGTGTTTAACTCTGTCTGTTTGCTATTTGCTTAACTGGTTCGGTAATTTAGGGCAGAAATTGTGTTGTGCGCAATTTGTTAAATTGTTTTTGTATTTCTTTTGGGAAAATTACCCCTAAAATATATGAACGATATGTACTTTCAAGGAAATCAACAGCAGCGATTCTATTTTTTTTTTGTTTTTCTGTTGTTGTTTTTTTGTATCTGAGCAATTTACAATGACAATGGAAAGAGACGAAACGCACTTGAAATACTTGAATTGCTGGGTTGATGTTCGTTCGTTTGTTATTTCTGCTGTTTGCACTACTTAGTTCTGACAGATAAGATTAAAATTCGACTTAGCCAGTCGCTGCCACAGCCACTGGGGATGATAAGATAAAAGAGTGCACAGCACAAAAAAACACACACAAACTGGTTGCGAATGGAGCTTGAAATGGAGCTAAAGCTAGGAGCTGCACAGATACATACATTTATCGCACGCATCCGTCAGATACAGATACATGGCAAGGTCGCTGCATGCAATAATGTTTTTGCTTTTAATTGAATCGCCGATCGTCTGTTGTAGCTCAACTTATAATTCAATCAATCTCTCACGCACACATTTTCGGAGCGAGTCTGTCTGTCTGTCAGTCAGTCTGTCTGTGCAGTGTATTGAACCCATCGAACAGCAACAGCCCCCTCGTGTCGCCTTCCCCCACGCGCGCACTAAAGCAAACAAGTTTGTTTTGAAATTCTTTGTTGTTGTTGTTGTTGCTATGCGAGCCGCGTCTGCCACCCGCTTGGCTTTGTGACAGTTGATAAGTCGTCACATCGAATTCCGATTCCGATTCTGATTTCTGATTTCGTTGCCCCAATCCGTTGCAACTCCAAACTCTATACCCTGCTGCGCTATAATGTCACTCACTTTTACGCTTTTCGGCGGGGATTTAAACTGATTCTGTAAGAATTTTTTTATCAGGCAACTTTTATCGTAAGCTTTGTCTTAAGCTGCATGTAAACTTATCCACTCGGCTATAAAATTCGCCAAAAAAAAAATTTGAAGAGTTTATCAACCAAAATTTTGTAGCGTAAAGATTAGGTTGAGTGGTAAGCAACATGTTCCGGGTTTAATTAGATCTTAACGAGTTGAAGAATTCAAACGTAAATAAATAGAGGCAATGTTCTCTTAAATAAAAACATTTTTTCTATATTATCAAGGTATATCAGCACATTTTAAGAACTTTTTAAGATAAACAAATTACTATTTTAATGAATACTTTTTTTGAATAAATTAATATGAAACAATATACCAAGCATAAATCCAAAAATATTTCATAATTTAAGAATATTTTTAGTTTTTTTTTAAGCAATCAAAAATAGTAATTTTTGTCAATAAAGTAAACTTTCCTTTTTGACAGAATTAACTGAATACATTTTTAAAAATAATAAAATTTGAATTTGAATAAAAGATTGAATTATTCTTATTGAAAAATGATTTTGTTTTCATGCATTTTTCAAAGCCTTTGTTCAACAAATGTGGAATGCAAATTTTTAGCCTACTTTTTGGCTAACAAGTTGGGCAGCAAATCTGCCGCTGCACATGTTTGGCGCAGTTCTTTCATTATCCAAAACCGCAGCCCCCGCAATGGCTCTACACCTTTATTTACTCTAATTTTTACACTCGGTTATGTCACCGACTTCTTTGTTGACTTTTGTACCGTTTTATCAGCTCTACATGTCTGTGCTAGCTTTTGGTCCAGTCAAAAAAAGAAAAAAAATTAAATAAAACTGACCCAAAGCAAATAGTTTTCATTGTGCATCACTTTGGGTGCTTCTTCTACTGCTTCTTAGTTTTTGTATTATTATTTTTTCCTGAACATGTCTCGCGTCTGGCGCCAATTAAAATAATCCAAAACACGTACTGGCCTTTGTTATGGGGCTGTGTGCAAATATGTGTGTTGCTTTATATGGCTGGGAAGAGTTTTCCCAAGTGCAACTGCCAATGGGGCGGCGGCAGCTGCTCTCAGCCAGTGCTCCGCCTCTGCCTCTGCCTCGTCTTCTTCGTCGAGCTGCAGCCAGTTGCTGTTGAAGCGCGGAAAATGGCAAAATGCAGCCGCCAAAAACTGGTCTGCCTTAGGAAAATGTGGATTGTGCGCCGACGACGTCGACGAAACAAAAAAGCTTGAGCAAAACTTGTTGGCCTCAAAGCACAAGATGGAGTTGGCAAACACAGAAGAAGCAGCAGCAGCAGCAGCAGCAACAGAAGCTTCTTGCCACCCGCTAGTGCGGTGGGCAGCAACAGCAAATGAAGAAGTCAAAGAAGAAGAAGAAGAAGAGCAACAGCAAGCGCAGTTTCATTGTAAGCGGAAGAAATGTGCACGTTGAAGGCTGCACTGCAGTAACAATTTCTTTTTTTTTTTATTATATTAATTTTTTATTTTTATGCATTTTGTTTATGTTTGCTGAATTTTGTAATTTTTTTCAGGCACATTTTACACGCCGCGCTGTTGTGCTTAATATGCCGTTTCGTGTTGCGGCCGCTGTTGTTGCAGTTGTTGTTGTTGCACTTTTGTTTGCTAGCGCAACGCGTGATGTTCGCAGTTGCTTCACATTACACAGAACACACACACACACACGTACATAAACTGTTAAGAGTTGTCGTTCTCATCAATTATTGAACCGAATGTAAACAGAGAATCGAAAATTAAATAATTATTATTATTTTATTTATTAATTTTCATTAAATGAACTGCAATGTGCGCTCGCTCACTTGCACACACACACACAAACACGTATACACACCAGCTAGACACACAGACACGTGACGCGCGGCATTAACTTTTTCGCTTGCAGACTGCACGGTACGAGAGCCAAAAGTGGACTGACACTGTAGACAGAGGCGCGATCAGGCAAAGCTCACGGCAGCAGCGGCGAGTCAGAGTCCAACACCTACACATGCACACTGAGACGCGCTCTCGCGACGACAATTGCGAAAATGTTTTTCTTCGGCCACGCAAACCACAAGCAGCGCAAACGAGAATGAGAGAGGGAGAGCGTAAGAGTGCTCGAGTAGTTTACACACACACACACACATGCACACAAAGACTGAGCGCGGCAGAGCCGCTATCTTAAGTCTGCTTTACCTGCGCTGCTCACTGTCAAAAACCCCAGTGGAAATTTTGACGCCGCTCTCAATATGCTGGACATGAGGCGTTACCATTTGGTAAAAACGTTTGCTAATGGGGGTCAGTCTTATCATAGTGGACTGCAGAGAATCCATGCACGCAGCAAAGCAGAGCGAACCAATGGTAATAGCAACAACAACAACAACAACAACATAAACAGGTATTTTTATTGAAAGTCACTTATCTCAGCTGTCAGTGAGCGCGCCTGCAAGTCCGCCTGTCTATATATACGTTCGTGTCAGTGTTTGCCGAGAGAGCGCGAGAGAGGCACACACACACACACATACACACACATACATAGAAGTGTTCGCTCATTCGCCACTTAATCAGGCATTGGACAGAACCTGTTGCGCGTGCTATGCGTCCAGTTCTTTCTAAAGAACAACAAGAACAAGCACGACAACGAGAACCTGTTGCGGCGACTGCGACGTTGGCAGCGACTGCGACAGCGGCAGCGGCTGCATTTGGCCAAAAATCGTGCGGGCAAAGGCAAACAAAGAAAGTAAAGACTAAAACAAAACGAAACGCAACAAGAAGCAGCAGCGCAAAATGAAGGAAACGTTGATAAGCAAGGCCGAGCTGAGACTCGGACTGCGGCTGAGCTGCGTTTTTGTTGTTGTTGTTGCTGTCGCTGCACTTCAAAGTTGATTTATGTGCTGCTTCTTCTTCTTCTTATTGTTGTTGTTGTTGGCACTTTTGATTTTCAGCGCAAGTCGCTTCCAATTAAGCAAAGCCAAAAGAAGAAGACCACCAACGTTGCAGCATCCAGAGCCGCAACGAAATATTAAGGCCAATATTTGTGCCCAATTATGATTATGGCCGTTAAATGCAAATCAGAAAAATCCGAAATAAAATTTGGAAAGAAAAAAACAAATTCACAGTCTCAATTCGCTATGTCAACCAGGTGCTAATGAGCCCATTCTGCGGCATCTAATTTATGTGTTATGGCCATTGGCATTGGGATTGGGGATTGGCTGCAGCCATGTCCAATGAGCGTAACGGTATAAGCGAAAGGTGGCAACATGCAAATTGCCACAATAAAAAGGCACCCAAAAAGAGCAACAACAACAACAACAACACGAATAGCAAACGGTTCTCGGGGCTAGTTCTAAAACTTTCGTTTGCCATTTTCACAGTTCATTAACCGATTTTAAATGATAAAGGCCAGCCTGCTGCATAGCTAAGTTCAGCCCGTTGGGAGTTTTGTCTCCCAGCCGTCGGCTTGCGGTCAAAAAAAACATGGCTAATGCCAACTAGACGCGTTCGCGCCTCAAACGCGCCAGCTCCTCTCCAATTAATCATCGGCATTTTTTTTTTGTCCGTTGATTTTTTGTGGTTTGCAAAACAAAAACAAGTTTACCGCACTCCGTTGGCCTGCTCCAGGTGGAAAGAGGCAGCGTGGAATGTGCCGCGACTATCAATCAGTTATTGTCCATTGTCTATTGGGGCAAAAGCGTGGCCATTACCAAATCTGTGGTAGCTCTTGCACAGCTGACCCAAACCAACTTTCCATTGGAAAAGCCCTCAATAATCAAATTTAAATGCCAGTCCAAACAGCTGCTGGCCACGCTGAAGGTTACATTGGGAGTGGAGAAGCGGAGGTGCAAATGCAGGTGAGGGTGCGGATGCGGGAGCATTCGCTGTTTAAGCATTCAAGTGCGAAACGTTGACAGCAACAGAAACACACCCAGTTCAGTTGGCTGATATCAAATCAAAGGCATTTCACGTGGGAAATACTCAAGCCAGAAAAAACACACACACAGCTCGGCCCTTTTAATACCCTGAAACCATAAACGGTTAAAGAGGCTATAAAGATATAATGGTAATGAAGGCTCCTATATAGTATATAAAGTATATATATTATTGGTCAGCAGAGAACTCAACTTTTCGACTAAAGATTCTTTTTTTAACATGCGCAGAAAAAGAAATTTACCTTATGGGTAAAAAGTTTATAAAGATATCTTTGTTTCTATAAAGTATATATATTCTTGTTCAGTATCAATAATTAATAATAGTAAATAAATAAACTACAAAAGCTAGAAATCTCAACTTTTCGACTCTTCTTTCTTTCTGTTTCAGCATACGTAGAACAACAATTTTAACATATGGCTAAAAATTAAATGGCTAAAAAAGGCTATAAAGATATGTATGTTAATATAAAGTATATAAAGTATATATATTCCTGGACAGCAAAGCCCTCAACTTTTCGGCTAAAGAATCTCTTTTAGCATACACAGAACGAGTTTAAACTTTTTTTTATGATATCTTGATAAATATTGATATCAAAATTTTTTTTTTGCATAATTCAATATTTATGTATGAAACAACCATTCGCAGGGTATCTGCTCGTCGAGCACCACCCGACTAGAGCACGCTTACTTATTGCAATTGTTGTTTTTTGTTGTACTTGTTGTTGTTGCTTGTGGGCGTTCAGGGTTGTTGGCTGAGCGCCAGTTGCATTACAATTGAGCGTCTTCGATGACGTCATCAGCGGGCCTTGTTGCATTGCTCCACAAGCTAAAAAAAATTTGCATGCAACTTGCGGCGGCCAGCTGAATGCAGCCAGCCCTGTTTGGCATGCCAAAGGTATTATGACACAGATATCGTGGACTCTTTAGATAAAGATGCGAAGCGCTGCAAGTTTTCTTTGATATACGAAAATGCAACCGAAAAAACAAGAAAAGGCCGCCCTCCCGCGATGCGGGGCAACACATGGGACACAAACGAAACGATGATGTAAACAATCCAAAAAAAAGACAAAATAAAAAAATAAATACAGCGGTCGACCCGAATCTATTTGAAATATATTTTTTATATATAAGAGGAGCATGTGAGAGATGAGTTTGGACGAAGACCGTCCTCTTAGCCCGGCGGCATTTTGTGACTATATCTAACCAGGCAGTGAGTCAGTCAGTCAGTCAGTCAGTCAGTCAGTCAGTTCGTCTAATTGGATTTGCGCGCTTGTGCGTAACTATAAATCACAGCGAGAGAGACACACAGTGAGTCGGGCCCAAACGGGGTGTTTGGAGCAGGGACAACCGGTTTGGTTTGCCAACAAAACTGCAGAGCACCGAATCCCATAAAGCTTTTTTCGACTATTTGTTAAGTGACCAAAACGGTAACAACAACAACCAAACCAAGAAGCAGGCAACAAGAAGCCCTTTCTTAGCTCATAAACGATATAAAGAATTATTATGCTGCTGCATAAAACCAAAAAATAGAAGTAAGAAAAAAAAAGATATATATATGTATATATTAGTATTAGCTTACGCAACTTGGCCCGTAAGCTGTTGGAGTTTATTGCTAGGCACTGATTTTTTTATGTGCAGCTGCCATGTAAAACACTCGTGTGAAATTTATTAATGGCAACCCACAAGGAAGGGGGGAAAAAAACGGCATCCACTTGCCGGTTCATAAGTCTTGTTAGAAAGTGTCTTTGGGCATATCTCTTGTAAAATGTGACATTCTTGGTACTTGTAATGTGCTGTAAGCTGATTTATTTTTGGCCACCCAAACTTGTAAGCGGATGTTGTAAGCCGGCAATTGCAAATCTCCCAACCACACCGAGGCGCGTACACACAGTTGTACGATTTGTTCTAGCGAAAACTACACAACACAGACATGAAAACATTAAGCAAAACCAGGAATTTTGCTGTTGCTGTCCGTCTGTTAATTTTGTTTTTTTTCTTTTTTTTTTTGGTGTGTGTGGTCTCTCAAGCCCTACGTGTGGCTTGAACTTTGTCAGGTAACTTGTTTGCGTAGCGGCTGTCGTTTCCTGCTATTTATTAAATTTCATACAAGCTGCGACAAGGACATGGGCAAAGCTATTCAATTACCAAAATAAGAAAACAAAAAAAAACACAGTCTGGCTTAAGTATCGAAAGTTGATACGCTGACACATGTTGTTGCTCATATTCAAAAAGTACTCAAACGCGCCATGTACTCGTTTGGCGAGGTGGCAACGCTGCGGGCACAGCTGTGCCAGCTGATAAAGAAACGGAGATAAAAACAATTGTTGATTGCTTTCGCGTTGCAAACAAAGAGTACAAATTTTTCAAAGGAGCTGGCTAAAAATGTGGCACGCCCCATTCGACTGAAAAAAGAATGCATTCGACGCAGGCACGCAACAAAATCTTCAAAACATGGTCGGGCATCAGCGAGGTGTCCATCATCAAGGAGGTGGCCACCAAAGGCGAGCACATCGATCTCTGCATGGAATATTGGGCTGCCAAGCGAAAAATGACCATTTCCGAGTATCGCCACTACTTCTACGACGTGGTCCAGGCGTACGTGCAGCGTCTGCTCTCCGAGCGGCTCGTCTGCAAGGCGGACAATGTGCTGCACAACGTGGAGCGCGACGTGAAATGTTTCTTCTACCAATACGCCTGCGAGTGCAACGATGCCGATCTGAGTGAGTTTGTGCTGGACCATTTGCGGTGCCGCGAACCGCAGCTGTTCGAGCAGGAGCAGCCGGTGCTGCAGTACTACTGGTCCCTGGTCCAGCAGCTGCGCGAGTGCGGCGAGCTTTTAAACCGGCGACAGGCGCTGCTGCCACGTGTCCACATCGAGGCGCTGATGTCGCTGCCGGAGCAGACGCTGCAGCTGCTGCTCGTCGAGCTCTACTTTGCCAACGGCAACGAGGCGCTGCTGCCGGACCTCAGCAAGCAGCTGGTGTGGCAGCATCTGGTGGACACCGGCCAATTGGACAGATTGCGTCGCTGGTGCCGCTGCCAGGATGCAACAGCGACCTTGCCACTGGCGCCCCTGGATGAGGCCTATGCGCGCTGGAAAATCGAATCAGTCATGTACGAATATGCCCTGGAACATTTGCAGACGCCATGCGAACCGCTGCGCAATTACTTTGCTCGCGCCGGCTACTTCTTTCCAGCCGAATCCTCGGACATGGCCACGCTGTTGCGTCGCTTTTGCATCATGCAGTGCCTGGACCAGCACAAGGAGCTCCTCAGTCGCCAGCCACTGGCCCAGCATCTGCTGCAACGCGGCTACCACACGCTGCTGCTGCTCGACTGCGTGCCCGTCTCCGCGCTGGAGCAGCTGGCGGGCGAGAATGAGCCGCTGATGACACTCCTAATTGATCTCAAGACAAATGATTTGGCGCAGCGCGAGGGTTTCGAACTGGTGAGGACAAAAAACTGGACATTTTCTCAATCATACCCTGAACTACTTGAAAAAGGCTGATAAGGGTCTCTGAACCGATAAATTAAGTAGGATCAGGATCAAAAAACGGTTCTGTTTACGACAAGACAACCAAACGCAGATTAGGTTTATTTCAATTTCGTCTCGTTTTTGTATGATCGATAATTATCGATTTCCATTTCCTGAAGCAAACGCATATTAAGAATATTTCCGATCTTAAACACCTCCTCCCAAAAGAAGTTCTTCAAGAATTTCGATATTAAACCTTGTGAGGACGGGGTTATTTTAAAAATGTTTTCATCAATTTTTTGTCTGATCGATAATTATCGATATCCTGTTTTTAAAGCATGTCCAGAACTGTACGAGCAAGAGCCACCGAATTTTTTTTTGTATCTGCTAGTCGGACATTCTCGACGGTTTTTTTTAAGGATATTTTCATGAGTATTCATCATCCCCAGATATCAAAGAGCGTTCAGAGCTATTTGGAACGGACCCACAATGCCGCCGAGTCGCTGCAGGAGCAGCCGCTGCTGACCTTCTACGACTTCCTCTGCCATGAGCCGAGCGTGCGCTCGCTGGAGGGTTTCCTCTCCTCCAGCAATCTGCGCCGTGTGCCCTATCTGAACTCGCTGATGGCGCGCTTCGAGCACCATGCTCACCCCGCGCTGCCCACGGCCCACCAGCTGTTCCACAAGTTCAAGCAGGTGAACTTTGCGGTGCTGGCGTCGGCGGCGGGCGGCAACGGCGAGCTGGTGAGCTTCTCGAACGGACGGCTGAGCCAGCGGTATGCGCGAAAGGCGCAGCTGAACTACACGCACTATCTGAAGCAGCAGCGGAGCGCGTACGCGGTCTACTATCTGCTGATGGAGCAGCTGCAGCTGTATGGCCAGATCACGCGCACACAGCTGTTCCATGCGTGCGAGACGGCCACGCAGCTGGCGCTGCAGCACGCCGCCGACGAGGAGCTGGTGACGCACTGCGTCGCCTGCTGCGAAATGCTCGACTTCGATACGCAAACGCTGCGCAGCTTTCTCCACCTGCAGCGTCTGCTGCCGGCAACGGGCGCTGGCGGCGGGCGCAGCTACACATCGCAACTGGAGGTGTGGGATCAGGCGCTAGTGCAGCAACTGGTGGCCCGGCCCGAGCACTTTCCGCTGGAGTCGTATCAAGCATTGATGCGTTTGGCGTCGCGGAACGTTCAGGGCAAGTGGCCGGCGGTGATGCTGCAGCATTTTGCCGCAGGCAACGATTGGTGGCAGCTGCTGCTGCTCTTCCAGTACTTCGATCTGCCGCTGAGCGAACTGAAGCAGCTGCTGGGTCACTTCAAGTGCGGCGCACTCGGCGTCCATTTGCTGCGCGCGCTCAGCTACGACTGCAGCCACGAGCGGCAGCACCACAAGCGGGCGAGCAATCGACGGAGCGACAACCAAACGAACTCCTCGCAGGAGATCATGACGAACTCGTCGCAGAGCTCCGGCCTGGACGCGAATCTGCAGCAGCTGCAACGCGACGCCGCCCAATCCATGTGCAGCCTGCTCACCCACAACGGCCAGCAGGATCTGTTCGCGATTGTGCTGTGCAGCAGCAACAATCTGCCGGAGGAGTCCATCGCCAGCACGGCCCGACTGATCGAGCTGATGCAGAGCAGCGCACCGCATTGCACCAGCATCAATCTGCTGCGGCACTGTGTGCGCCAGCAAATCCCACTGCTGGCTGTGCTCGCGGCGACGCTGAGTGCACCCAATCGCGACTGGTGCTGGCTAATCTGGCTGGCGGTGGCCAGCGGCCAGTGGACCCATCTGCTCCAGGCTGCCAAGCAGTCGCAAACGGAGCTCGTGTGGCTGGTGATAAACGGCGCCGTTGCCGCTGGTCAGCTAAATGTGCTCCTGCACAGCTTCAGCATCTTTCAGCCGGTGAGTGCAAGTGAGAGAGAGAGAAAGTCCACTTCTAATCACATCCATTCCATTCCATTCCCAGCAGCAGTGTCAATTTGTGCATCTTTGCCGCTTTCTGCAGCTGACCGCACAGCAGCAGGATTTCAGTGATGCCACCATTGTGGAGCTGCGCCAGTTCTTCTGCAGCTGCAGCCAGGACGCAGTGGAGCTGCCGCTGTGCGAGCCGCTGCCACGGAAATCGTTTATGCAACGCTGCATTGCATTGCTGCTGATTCAGCTGCAGTCCAATTTCGATGGCGTTATGCAGCAGCAAAAGTTTCTCGACTGCATCTGTCGCTCGGATGTGGGCGACATTTGTGATCTGCTGGACTTCTGCCTGCTGCACAGGATCTTTGGCGTGGCGGCGCCTTGGCTGCGCCAGCTGGGCATCGACTACGAGCAGCTGGTGCGCAGGGATAGCGCCGAATACAAGCGGCTGGTGGACGCACTGACGGAGGCCAAGGCCTACGAGGAGGCGCTGCAGCTGGCGACGCTGCTGCAGCTGCCGCTGGCGGACATTGTCTACGCCAAGTGGCTGGCCGAGCTGGAATCCGGCCAGCTGCGTCTGCACGCCCAGTACGAGGAGGAGATTGAGCGGCACGCCCTCCCGCCGGCCATACTGGTGAACTTTCTGCTGCAGGCCGCCCAACAGCAGCCGGAGCAGCAGCAGCTGCTGCGTCGCTACGAGCTGCTCCAGAGCGCGCTGGGCGTCATCAAGCAGCACCATTTGTTTCCCAACGAGTGCTTCGATCGCGACCAGATCGAGTACGATATGGTCATGTGCTATTTGCAGCTGGATCGTGATCAGAAGACGCCGTTGCTCATCTATCATTCGGAGTACTTTGAGCAGATAATGCGACAGGAGCGCTGCGTGCTCTACAAGTCGTTCTCGGAGCTCAAGGAGTTGGCGGGCATCGATGATCTCAGCATAGCCAACAAATCACAACTGACACCGGAGATGGAGCAGCGCCTGAACGAGCTGCTCCACCTGCTGCTCGACGCCGGCGACATTGTGGAGGCACTGCGTCTGCAGGAACTGTTCGAGTTTCGGCCCAACGATTTGCGGTTCATTGTGTTCGCGATGGCGCTGGCCGAGGGCATGACCAGCATCGTGAATCTGTCCAGCAAGGAGCGCCAGCTGCTCAGCGACATCGAGAAGAGCGCGTTTCCCAAATTCAATCGTTTGACCCTCAATCAAAGCTCGATGGCCAGGTGCAGCAGCGACTTGTCCGGCAGCTGCTCCACGCTGGAGTTCGAGGAGATACCCTCCAAGGAGAAACAGCAAACGCTGGACACCCTCCTCGGCATTGGCTCCAAGCTGAAGCACGGCGTCGAGCTCGGCCGGCGCATTGTGCTCGCCTATCGGGCTGCGATGTACCTAGACAAGGAGTACCTGGATGTGCTGCCCACCAAGGATGTGACAGTGCTGCTCAAGAGCGCCGCCGAGGAGGATTGCCTGCAGCGTCTGTTGGTGGTCAGCGATATATACATCTCCACGCGATTGACGCCACAAGAGGTGCGTTTACTTTTTTTTCTAAACCCATTTTTCTTTGCTTTTACGATGTAAAGAATTTCTATAACATCCGTCCGTCTGTCCGTATGTACGCAAAACTCGGAATATATACTCGTTTATAACCGCGTCAGACAAAGTGTTAAGATTTCTTAATTACCTCCACTAGAGGCGTGGCAAATTGAAAAAAGTCGATATATCTGCCTCAGATGTAAATTTTGATCAAATTTTGCATAACTTATAAATTGATAAAATCTATATAACTACCTCAGATTTAAAGCGTTATATATCAAATTTTTCATACTGATAACTGATGACCTCCTCTAAAGATCACACACTATATCTTTTGGCTATACCCACTAGGGGCGTGGCAAATTGATAAAATGTATATAACTGCCTCAAATTTAAAGCTTTATATATCAAATTTTGCATACTGATAACTGATGATCTCCTCTAAAAATCCAACACAACATTTTTTGACTATTCCCACTGGAGGCGTGGCAAATTGATCAAATCTTTACATCTCCCTTTATTTTAAAGGGCACTTTGGCAGACGGATATCTGATTATATCCTTGAAAGCTAAAAAAAAATTTACCCACAATATTCAAGTTAAAATCAATCGTAATTAATGCCAATATTTTTGTAGATTGGCGAATCCTTGGCCCTGGAGCTGACCACTTGCATTGTGCGTCCACGTTTCTACATATTCCATGCCAGCCAGCAGCCACGCAATGCGCCCCGCAACGCCGATCTCTGGGGCCACAATATCGATCGTGATTTTCATCTCTTTCTGGAGCTGACGCCCAACACGACGCTGCTGGGCAACTGCCTGCTGGAGTACTGTGATGCACTCAAGGCGTACAGGCGCTACCAGGACAATAAGCCCTTCGTGCAGAGCGACGCCTTTGATCGGCTCTCGGGGATTATAACGCGCTATGGCCTGCCCAATGGCATCAACAGCAGCAGCTGCAGCAACAGCAATGTGCCCGGTTCACCCGGCATTCCGCAGGTGTTGTCCCACAAGAAGCAGAATCAGATCTATGTGGAGCTGCTGATCAAGGCGCATCTGTGCTTTGTTCACGAGTGCTCCATGGAGGGCATTGCCAGTGTGCTGGAGCGCGCCAAGCTGCTTAACGGGCAGCTGACCAAGGCCAAATCCTGGTCGCTGATTGTGCGCCTGGTCATCGGGATTGCGCGCTACCGGGAGATGTTCTACTGCTTCGATTCGCTGATCGAGAACGAACAGTTTGAGTCGCTGCTGGGCCAGTTCGATGAGGATCAGAAGAGCGGCCTGCGAGCGGCCATCCTGGGCTACCTGCGCGAGTACAATCCCAAAAATAGCAGGGAGCTGCTGCGTCTGGCCGCTCATCACTTCCTAATGTACAAGGAGCTGGCCGAGATGTGGGCACAGGAGGCGAACGATGTGTTGGACAGAGTGCGCTCGGCAACGGCCAGCGCCGAGCCGGGCAGGCTGAAGTGCAGTCAGGAGCTGCAGCAGCAGCTGCAGCAGACGCTGGAGAATTACACGCACGCCACCGAGAACTATTTGCTGGACAACAAGCTTATTCTCGCCCAGCAGAGCGTGGCGCGTGCAGAGCTGACCGCCATGCAACTCGATCTGTGCAACAAGGCGCTGGAGAAGCGCGGAACAGGAGGCGGAGGCGGAGGAGGAGGTGGCGGCGCCAGCTCAGCGCTGACTTGTGTTAGCGTCATTGGCGTAAAAACACGCGAACAGTTCCGCGAACTGGTCAACAATCAGTTGAGGTGGGCAACAGAATGCAACCCATAATTTCTATTTAACTAATCCCAAATCTTGTCCCTTAGCGTACCCCAAACCTTGATATTGAGTCGCGCCTATGGCTACGACATCAACTGGAGCGAAGCGTTGCTAAATCAATTTGTGGTGCTGCAGAGACGCAGCTATCTACAGGAATATCGATGCCACCAACGCATCAACGACAATGTCATCGAGCAGGTTGTAAACGGGTAAGCAAAAAAATTAAACTCACCTGCAGTCTGTCCGGAAACATCGCGTAACACCTTGTTCTGCATTTCTTTGTAGCTACATTCTGTACGCCCAGAACTCCACGTCGAATGCCAAACAGGAGGAATCTCTGGCTCAGCTGGTGGAGCTTATTCGGTCTGTCACTCTCAAATACAAATTGGCGTCCATTTTGGGCCTGAAGATGATTGTTATGTCGCTCATAAACGATTCCACTGTGCATTATTTGCGCGATACGAATTTCGGACGCAACGAACTGCATAACATTACGAATATGTGACACACATTACGTGAAGTTAACACTTTAATATATATATGTATTCATTGTAATGCCAAATTATCATTATTAAATGCGAAAACTTTAAAAAGGCGCGCAAAACAATTCCAACTGCCGGTATGTCGCGGTATTCTGATACGGTACTATTGCTGCCATGTTATTTAGCGACTATCGATAGTTTTTGCAGCAGCATCGATAAGCGAGTTAAGGGGTTTAGCTCATACATTGAAACGATACCAATTACTTACTGACACAAGTAAATAACGTGCGTAAGGTTTGCTCGCACAGCATAAAGAAAAAAACTCAATTTTTTTCATTTATTTTAACAAAGTGTGTTTCTTAAAAATTCTTAAGAGGTTTAAAGTAATTTTTTGCCTTTTTTATAGCACACACAATGGCACAAAGTAAACTCAATGATCTAGCGGGCAAACTGGGCAAAGGTGGCCCACCCGGACTGGGAATTGGGTTGAAGCTCTTGGCTGCCGTCGGCGCAGCGGCGTATGGTGTCAGTCAATCCTTGTACACCGGTGAGTAGGGTGATCTGTGCTAAACAACATAAAATGTTGAGCGAAACGATAAAAACACGACTTATGTAGCGGCATGTGCACATAACCTCAAAGGCGCTCTCGTATGTGTGCGTGTGTTTGAGTGTATGTGTGGGTGCTTGCGGGGTCTGTTGGATTTCGTAACTAATTAAGACGCTTGCACAATGGAATACAACAACTCCAACTCTCAACTGGACTCGAGAGATGTACTTCGAGTCCAATTAGAATCGGTTTCTGTGATAACATTTGTGCCAGCTGCTTTCACATTATTGCCTGCGGTTGCATAACTAGAAACTTCTAAAGTTTGCTCTCTTCTCTGTTTGCAGTCGAGGGCGGTCATCGCGCTATCATCTTCAGCCGCTTGGGCGGCATTCAGAAGGACATCTATTCGGAGGGTCTGCATGTGCGCATACCATGGATCCAATATCCCATTATTTACGATATACGCTCGCGTCCCCGCAAAATTTCATCACCCACCGGCTCGAAGGATTTGCAAATGATTAACATATCGCTGCGTGTGCTGTCGCGTCCCGATTCATTGAACTTGCCCTTCCTGCACCAGCAACTGGGCGTTGACTACGATGAGAAGGTGCTGCCCTCCATCTGCAATGAGGTGCTCAAGAGTGTCATTGCCAAGTTCAATGCCTCCCAGCTGATTACACAGCGTCAACAGGTGTGTCATAACGAAAACCAAAAATATTTGCATTTATTTGATCCATTCCACTTTTCGGCAGGTGTCTCTGCTGATACGCAAAGAGTTGGTGGAACGCGCACGCGACTTTAATATCATCCTGGATGATGTGTCGCTGACTGAGCTGAGCTTTGGCAAGGAATACACGGCCGCCATTGAGGCCAAACAGGTGGCACAGCAGGAGGCGCAGCGCGCCGTCTTCTTTGTGGAGCGCGCCAAGCAGGAGAAGCAACAGAAGATTGTGCAGGCCGAGGGTGAAGCCGAGGCAGCAAAAATGATATCCTTTTTCATACAAAACCATTTACTTTAACCACTTGACCTAAACATTTATTTCTTGCACTTGGTTTGCACCTTAACTGATATGTTCACTTAGGTCTGGCCGTCAAGCAGAATCCAGCCTACCTGAAGTTGCGCAAGCTGCGTGCCGCTCAGAGCATTGCCCGCACGGTAAGAACAGTTGATGAAAATGCTCTAACAAAATCAAAATATATATAATCAAATATTTTTCAATCAATAGATTGCCACCTCACAGAACAAGGTCTATCTGTCCGCCGACAGTTTGATGTTGAACATCCAGGACTCTAGCTTCGATGATATGACTGAGAAGGTTTACAAAAGTAAATAGCTCGTTCCGTCATTGAGTTTACATTTAAGTTGAAAAGTTAAAAACTGTTTTTGGTTTCGAGCATTGGCCAAAACTTAGACATAGACAGTGTAATTGATTATCAATTTTTAAACGTTTCATCTAATATTTCTAACTTTTTCTCTCTGCCACACGGAATTATCCACTTCGTAATCTATCACGTTTCTTTTTCACTATTTCTTTTTTTCTGAAACGCGCAAAGCAGTTCCGGACGATTTGTATTAAGTCAGCGGGCTAATTGTTGATTTATCCAATTTGTTTTTGATTAATTATTATTCGTACTGGTGTACACAGCGAATTGCATACCTTTAAGCTAGTGCCTAAGTACTATATAACTTCCAAGCGCGTTGTCACCACTCATTGCACACCCTGTTTCCGCCGCGTATCGCGTCGTTTTGTGCGTCGTTGTGCTTGCCATGCGGCAACAACTTCATTTCATATCGTTACCGCATCGCAAGCGCGCAACACGTGACTAAACGGGTGGCACACAGGTGTGTGGCAAGAACGCCGCAGCATTTAGCGTTTTATCCCATTCTACAAAAAAAAAAAAAAGAAAATCACCACAAAAAATTGTTAATAAATGCGCATTGTGAAAAACAAAAGACACTGTCAACCCTCAAAAGTGATCAATGAATGAATTATGTATTATGTATCTTAATTAACAGCTCGCGCAGCACAACAAACACACGTTATCCTAAAACCTAAAAACCCATCGTTTTTCAGTTGGCACCGGCTTGCCCAAGAATTGGCTAGACGCACGCAAAATGACATCCGAGGCTGACTCCAATGTGGGCGATGTGGCCCGCAGCACCGCTCAGCGCATGATGTAATCAAAGGAGCAAAGAATCCAGAAAAATCAAAAAGAAAAGAAAATTCCCAGCAAACAGAACAGAAACAGAAAATCAACTTCAAGTACAAAGCAAGAAATAATTTCTAATCTGAGGACCAAATGAAAATTTCGTATCGAAAGAGAAAACCAATACAACGGCAGATCAAATACGAAACATTTACTTATATGTTATAATAATTGCATGTATAAAATACATAAGAATAGTACATAAGAGAGGTGTATATATATATATATATATATATATATATATATATAGTATAATTTATAATATGTATAGAGACGATTTATGTGTAAATTGTAGGCAGATTAGGTTCCTTGTTGTAGCTGTTGCATTTGGGAATGTTTTTTTAAAAGTTCGTGCGAGATCTTGACTAGAAATATGTGTGTGTATGTGTGTGTGTGTGTTGTTTTTTGTATTGTTGTGCCAAAGAGAGTTCATCAGTAAATTTCAGCGCCTGTTCCACTACAAATGGAATGAATATTGATTTAAATGGAACAGTTCTTATATTAGTAAAGCTAGGGAATGTATTGCATTGGTATACCCTGTCGCTGAACTCTGTTTACTTGGGCATAACAATACAATTTCTTGTGTTCGGTTCTACTTGAGCAATTGAGTGCCCCCCCCAGACAAAGGCCTGACCTTAGTTATGGTGCTGCCGTTAACTCTACCATATTGTTTATCCATCTATATCATATATATATATATCTAACCATAATAACGAACTCGAACAATCAATCATAATGCCTGCAATAGGCGCGTTGGGGTTAGCTTTGTATGTATTAGTTTTGATTAAGGATGTCGCCCGTTCGACATCGACCAGGATCAGGCCGTCGATGGGGCTTTCCCGTTGCTGTTGCTGCTGCCGCTGCTGCTGCTGTTGGTGCTGTCGCTGCCGCTGCTGCTGCTGGCGTTGCTGTTGGTGCGTCGACTCTCCGCCAGAATGGGCGTGTCGCGTCGATGGCGACGCAGCGTGGAGCTGGCCGAGGGCGCCGACGAGCTTAAAGCGATGTTAGCGGTAAACGCGGCCGCCTCCGCGCGACTGGGCACATTAAGGGTGCCACTCCCACTCCCGCTGCTGGTGTTGGTGTTGGCATTGCTGTTGCTGTTGCCGCTGCTGCTGCTGCTAGCGGCGTTCGCTGTGGCAGCGGCGAAGGATTCGCTGATGCTGCTCAGCGGTGGGGGTCATAAGTTCGTCGTCTGGACCAGTCCGCGCTCCAAATGGAAACACTCCAGCATCGCAGCGCCCACCGAGCTGCGCCGCGCGACCATCGCGTTCACCACGCTCCACTTGTTCAGCCGTGGATCGTAGCGTTCCACCGAATTGAGCGAGGAGCTGCCATCGTTGCCGCCCAACGCGAACAGGACACCCTCCACATCGACCACCTCATGCGTGGATCTGTCGAAAGCGAAAATAATTAGACAAAAGTGGCACAAATTGATGTGAACTGTAATCCGAACCTGCGCGAATGCATCGCTGCAATTGGCTCCCAGCAGTTGCGGCGCAAATTGAAGCGTTCGCCGCTGGACATGCACATGGTGCCGTCGTTGCCGCCAATGCAGTACAGATGGCCATCGGTGGAGGCGACGCCGCAGCTGCTCCGGCGGGCTGTCATGCTGGGCACCGGCTGCCAGCGACCCACGCGCGGATCGAACCGTTCCACGCTCGACTGATAGTTGGTCGAATCGAAGCCGCCGAGGCTATAGATCTGATTCTCGAGCACCGCCAGGCGGCAATAGCGGCGACGCGTGCTCATCGCCGGGCAGGAGCTCCAGATGCCCGTCAGCGGATCGTAGCGTTCCATGCTGCTCAAACAGGAGGCGCCATCGTAGCCGCCGCAGACAAAGATCAGGCCGTCGTAGGAGCAGATGCCGAGACAGCTGCGCTTGGTGCCCATCGGTGTGATGTTGGTCCACTTGTTGGTCAGCGGATTATAGCACTCGGCGGTGGCCAGATCGCTGACGCCATCGTAGCCGCCGACCACATACAGCTGTTTGTGCAGGGCGGTGACGCCGGAGCGGGATCGGCGCCAGAGCATCGGGGCCACCGGTGACCAGCTGTTGCAGCGCGGATTGTAGACCTCGCACTCGTTGTGGATGGCAAAGAGGCTGCCGCCGCCGACGGCGAAGATGTAGGGCTTCATGCCCTCCGGACGGCGTTCCTGGGTGCGCTGGCTGCCCATCAGGCTGCGCTGCTCCGGCAGCAGGTGGTACTTCATGGCCTCCAGCAGGAGCTCCTTGCACTCGGAATCGTCGCGCATCAGCGTCTCGGCCTCGACGCAGCTCATCAGGAAGTCGCGGCTGACCAGCGGCAGGCGCACATGGGACATCAGCTCGGCGATGTGCAGCCGGCGCTGGGCGAGATCGTGCTTCACCCAGCTGAGCACGCCGAGAAACACCTTCTCCTCGGAGCTAATGTTCAGCTGGCTGTTCGATATCAGCTCCTTGACCTCCTCGAACGGCAGCAGCAGGAACTCCTCGGTGCCCACCACCTGCTGGAAGTTCTGCAGCGCATACTTGTGGGATCGCGTGTGCAGCTCCTTGCAGCAGTGCGCGTCCGCAAAGCTGCGTATGCCCAAACAGTTGGAGGGATGCAGCTGGCGCAGCAGGAACTTGCAGCAGGCATCCCGCACCGAGTGCATCTGGAGCAGGCCCGACGCCGGCAGCAGCACCTGCACATTCTGCTCGGTGATGGTGATCTCGCCCGTGTACGTGTAATCGATCAGCTGGCGCAGCGCCGAGCTGTCCACGTCGTGCAGTCGCACCAGGCCCTGGGTGCGCTCCAGCATATCATCTGCAACAAGGAAAGGGAGACGGATGAGAAGCTGTCAACCAGCTTTGCACTTCAACTTACCATTGAACATGGCGTAGAAATAGGGCGAAACGGAGGCCAGGACGACCCGGTGCGCATTGATGGTGTCCCCGCCCACCTCCAGGCGCACATCGCAGAGCTGCAACGGGAAAGCAGAGAAGCCATCATCATTGACACGTCACGAGGCGCTCAAAGTGTCGCTTTACACAAAATCCGATTAGCACCCCAAAGAGACCCCAAGCACAGTGGTTTCGACTGACCGGAAATCGGAAATAAACCAAACTAAGCTAAGCTAAGCATAAGAAAATTGTATGTTAGGTATTCCACAGAACTTTAATTCATATGATCGATAGCTCAAAATCGATAAAAATCGATATCGGGTTATGTAAACGAGAGACTCCAAATTTGGTTTATATGAATTTAAACTATCGCTTGGAAAAAGTGCTACTAATATCATAAATTTTAAATATTTTACTTTATTTATCAGAAAAAAGAATCTTTGAAAATATATATTATTTATATATTTATATATATATATAAATAATATATATATCATAAATTTTAAATATTTTACTTTATTTATCAGAAAAAAGAATCTTTGAAAATATATATTATTTATATATATATAAATATATAAATATGGAAAAAAATTTTTTTGCTTTTGGGAGCAACAGATCACATGTATTTCATATGATCGATAACTTAAAATCGATAAAAAAAATCGATCTTCGATTCTCTAAGCTTATTTCGTGGATATACCAAATTTTGTTCATATGAACTTAAATAATCGTTTGCAAAATATTTCATCTATATCATAAAATTTCAAAATTTTCAATTATTTAATCTTTATCCAAAATATAATGAATACAACTTATTTTCACACAATTTCTGTCTAGTTTTGAACCACTGTGCATCCCATTGAATCCTTACAAGTGATTCGCTTCAACTTGACGTTCTGCTCGAGTCTCGCCATAAATAACTTCAACTTCAACAACTTCGACACCCCGCGCCGCCTCTTGTCGAGTCAGTGCACCCGATTAATATCTATTTTTAATAGCTCTGCAACAATTTACATGTTTCTTCTTCTTCTTTTATTGTTTTGTTTTTGTATAAAATAAAATTTGCCGCACACGTCATGCGGCAGGGGTGGAGTCGCTGGTTGCGATGCGGTTTAAGGCCAACCACCCGCTGAATAACATTTTTTTATTTGCGACAATTTGCTCCATTAGCTCACCCAGCTGCCCTCTGGACAGACAGACAGACAGGCAGGCAATTAATTTTGCTGCCTACCCAAAAAAATTAATAAAATTGAATGGCAAGTGAAAAATTATGTATACGCCATGTGTGCGTAAGTGAGAATATGTTCTCAATCACGCAATATTTCCAGTTATACATAAATAGTTGTGTTTTAATTATGCCAACTACAATAACGGTTAATTGGACAGATCGCGAGACATGAAAAAGGTCCGTTAGCCGCGATGCCCTCGCAATGATTTGATTAAATTTAAGTGAAATTGAAGATTTGTTAAAGATAAACTAAAATTTAGAATGTTATATTATATTATATTATTTTTTTATTTAATTAGTATTTATTTAGTATTTTTTTACCTGTGCATTGGTACGCATTTGATTGATAGCTGCAAAGGAGGCAATACAGTGTCCTGGATTTTGGTGATGCGCCTGCGGCAGCACCTCCTCGTTGGGACCCGGTGGGCTCAGATCGCTGGGCGTTTGTGTGGAATTGTTGCTGGTGGTGGTGACATCCTCATTGTTGCCACTCGCCTCGGCGGTGCTGCGCGACAGAAGATAAAAAACAAAAAGTGAAGCACGTTGCTGTTTTAAATCAAATTTCACAGATAATCCGGGATAATGATGATGGTTATGTGGCGACAACACGACGCCAGACACAGCCAACGCTGTCGTCTGGAGGGTGGTTTATGCCGAGAGTATCTCCCCCTTTTATTTTTGCTGGGGGTTGTTCCCGGCACAGCTCCAATCTAAAATGCTTTGTTGATATTTTCATTCTGTTTACTCACTGATTCGATTTGACGGGCAGAAACATTGCGTTGTTGTTGTTGTTTTCTTTTCCCCTCCTGTTTATCGCAATTTGCGTTTAGAACATGTCCACAACGTGGGTTCTGGGATTCTGTTTGGTCCTTTCGAATATTTCAGTCTTTTCTTTGGCAGTTCCGGTTGTTCCAGCTGTAATGAAGCCCGGAAAGTAAAAATCAATAACTCGTAATTGTTTCACTCGCACCCCTAAACAAAAAAAAGCAACAACAATAACTGAATTTAGGTCACACACAGTCCTCGGGGGGTGAGCTCAGACAAACGACAGAAATCATGAGATCATAGCTCCCCACAGTTTTTGTTGTTTCTTTTCGTTTTTTTGTCTGTCAAAACTGAAAAGAACGGTTCTAAAGAGGAATGTAAACTGGGTTAAGTGCCGACAATCCCTCTAACACACTCCCTCCTCCCTCCCCGTCGAGAATCTATTGTGACCATTGTTGTGCCCGCTTTTAAATGAGCTGCACCCAAGCGTATTTGGGTTAACCTCGCTTTGATGTGGCTCCCCCCGCTGCACAGGATGCGGTTTTAAGAATCCGGCAAATAGCCTTTCTCATGCAATTTGCGCATTTGCCAGGCCAACGAAGCCACATTATAGTATAGCATATATATAGTATTATAGGGCTAGTAAATAATGCAAAGTGCCCAAACAAATGTGGTTTTTCCGCTCCATTAAAAGTACAGCTGAAGCTGTAGCTCCCATATTTCAAACTCCCATAACTTTGCCAAAACTGAACCGATTTTCACGTTCGAGGGCATTTTGGTCATGATTTGTCCTAAAGATTGATTCTACATTTAAGATTTATGCATTTTTGAAAATAAAATTTTTTTGAATTTTTTGGTCAAAATATCATGTACCCCCCCTTGTGAATTTTCGAAAAAAAATTTTTTTCAAAATTTAGAATTGCGAATTTTTATTTTTAATCGATAGTAAATGTCATAATTAGTATAAAAAACAACATTAAAGCCGATTTTGAGGGGGTCAAATTTTTGGTAAAAAATCATGCCAAAATTGACAAAATTTTTGACTTGTAAAGCTCTCGGATATGTAGCTCCTATACTTAAAAATCCCATAACTTTGTCAAAACTGAACCGATTTTCACATTCGAGGGCATTTTGGTCATGATTCGTCCTATATATTGATTCTACATTTAAGATTTATGCATTTTTGAAAATAAAATTTTTTTGAATTTTTTGGTCAAAATATCATGTACCCCCCCTTGTGAATTTTCGAAAAAAAATTTTTTTCAAAATTTAGAATTGCGAATTTTTATTTTTAATCGATAGTAAATGTCATAATTAGTATAAAACACAACATTTAAGTCGATTTTGAGGGGGTCAAATTTTTGGTCAAAAATCATGCCAAAATTGACAAAATTTTTGACTTGTAAAGCTCTCGGATATGTAGCTCCTATACTTAAAACTTACATAACTTTCTCAAAACTAAATCGATTTTCATGATTGATGACTTTTTGTCATGATTTGTCCAATATATTCAATTTATATTTAAAATATATATATTTTTAAATAAAATTTGTAGATTTTGTAGAATTGTAGAAATTTTAGAATGTGTCTATTATTTTGGCAGTAAATTGTATTGTATTGAACTGCGAAAGAGTATTGCGCCGGTCGGTTCCATTCGAGGCAACGTTTTTGGTTGCTTTTCAATTATTTATTTTTGTTTTCTTTTGCTTTTGTCACCTCGAATTGGTGACAAATGTTTACTTGCGGCTGGCCATGCAAAATAAACAGCCCAATGCATTCGGCAGATTGTGCAAATAAACCGAAAAGCGTTGCTTATTATTTCTGCTCGCACTCATATTAAGTATATATGCGAGTGCCCGTCTCCCCTCCCCTGCGCCGGCAATAACATGCTTGGAAAGTTCTGGGGTCAACAAAACGTGGCAAGTGTGAAATCAACGTCACGAATTTTTAGCGCTGCATTAAAAAAGCGACAGCGAAATAAAAAAAAAAGACAACTAAATAAAATAACAAACAAAAGCAACACACACACAAAATTTCACTTTGCACACAAGCATAAAACAGAAATTAACGACAATTTTTGGTTTTAGTTTTTTCAGTGTTTGTTTTTTAACAACAACAACAACAACAACAACAACAATAGTTGAACTGCCATGCTTGAGGGCGCAATTGTGCTGGAAGGGCAATGGCCGTTTATGCATACATTAGACCCCAGCAGAAGAAGCCACATTAGGTGCTTATTACTGCACACACGCACACCCCCAAAACACACACACAAACACACACAAACGGACTTGACACAGAAGCAGCCGTGGGATTGTCACAGTTACCAATTTGCAATGCATTTATTCTTCTTTTTTTTGAGTGATTTCAGAACGCGAGGGTCAAAAGAAACTGCGTGCCACTTGGCGTATGAGCAATGTGCGTGTAATTAAAGCACAGCGCCCGGGGTCAAACGGGGGGTACACTGTTTACCGTTACGCTGTGCGGTTTATCTGAGCGCAAACAAACAGTTATGCGGTTAATTCATAAATGTCAAATATTATGCTTGATGGCAAAAAAAATATATAGGAAGAATATATTTAATATATAAATAAATTAAATTTTTCTGGTAAATTTTTAAGAAAATTCTGAGCATTAAATAACCAATTTTATGAGCGTAGCTGTAGCTAATTAAAAAATTAATTTAACTAATTAAGTAATACAAAAATTGAGTTGCAAAATATTAAAACAAAGTGTAAATTTAACATTTAAAAATAGATTTTTTTTAGTTTTGAATTTAGCTCAAAGTTTTTGCCCAGTGTATGGGAGTGCAAAGTCGCGTTTAATTAACTTTAAAAGCCGCAAAAGGGGCGGCCAAAGTAATTCATAAATCAGTGGAACAGGAAGTGGATTGGTGGTGCTGCAAATGCAGGTGGATTAACAGTATATAAATAGCCCACACATGTGACCAGTTTGTGGCTTAAAAGCGCCCAATAACTCAGGCTTAAATGCTCAGCCAACTACCGATGGCAACGCAAATGTGCTAAAAATATGTTTAACAAAAACAACCAAAATTTCAGTTAACAGAAATACACTCTCTGTGTGTGTGTGTGTGTGTGTGTGAAATTCAAATTAACAAGCAAATGAGCCAGAAACGAATGCGCCACACGTTGCCGCAAGCCGTTAACGACTTAAGTTGGCTCCCTGAAAGCCGCAACCAATTCAGGCAAAAACCATTCAGTAATTTTTTTTTTCAAACGTCTGGCGACAAAAATTGTGCAAACATTGAACCGGTTGTAGTTGTATTAGAATATATATATATATATGTATATTTTTTTTTGTTTCTTTTTTGTGCTCGCTCTTTCGTTTTCTTTTGGGCCACATTTGGCATTTGTTTATGCTCCACGTGACGCCAAATGGCCATAATAAGCACAAATTGCAGCAATATTGTTGAAAACTGAAACCGATTCTTGCACGCTTCATTGATGATTAATAATCACAGCCGCTATGCAATTGGCTAAAAGCAATCAAGGTCAACCAGTTTGTAGACGTTTTGTGTTTTGCTGCAATTCCCTTGAGCGTTGCGGCGGAACTTCGACTTGAATTACGGCTAAAATCAATGAATAAGACGGCAATTTGTATTGTTTAAGTGGATGACAAATATTCTAATCAAATGGGTGACTTTTTGTTTCTTTTTTGTTAATTAATAGAGTATAAATTTAAAGGCAAAGAAATATCGATTCACTTTTAGCTGAAAACATATTTTATTCTAAAAATATACTGTGGAAATTTGGAGTAGTTTTTCGCATGCGATTTCTTTTTATGAAGAGCACTTCAATTTCGGCTTGTGGAAATTTGTGGCAAATTCTTTTTCGGCCCTCTCGAAACGCCCCCAACTCAACCGATTGAGTGCCAATGCGTGCTAAGCCAAAAAGCAACGCTCAAGAGCCGCTGTCAAATGTGGGTTTGGAGTTGCTGTTGCTGCTTGTGGGCGGCTGTGTGCCAGGTGAGCACAACAGCCCACAGGTAAATGCGTTGAGTATACGCAGCGTATGCCTTAATTAATGTGTTTGTTCAGTTCGCTGTTTAGTTGCCAATGGTCAATAAAAGAACAAAAACCCTCTCAGCACCGCCCCCTAACGAAAGTGAGCGTAGCAGTTGACTTGGGACTGGGTCGCAATTCTGTCCATTCCTGTTATCGCCGGCGTGTGTTTTTTTCTCTCTCTTTTCTTTGCAGGTCGTCAACCTGCGGCTGCAGCGCGGGAAAATGTGAAAAACAGCCGTTTTGTGTTTTTGTCGCGTCTGCGCATGACTCGGAAGTTTCAAGCCGTGCTCCCTGCCCAGTGCAACGGCATGTGCCGCATACAAACTCCTCTGCCCCCAGTCAAATTTTCACAATTCACTCCAACTTACTGCCGCACCTTGTTTTGGAGTTTTGCTCGAAACTTCGATTTATCTAACGGCACTTTAAGTGTTTTTAATTATATTTTGATCCTTTTTATTTTGTGTTTTTGCTATTGCAACATTAACTTCTCACGCACCAATCAAATTTAAACTGCTGTTAGGCCAATGATTTAGTTGCTGCCTGCGTCGCGTGGACAACTCCGTCGATTTAGACAGCTCTGCGCGGTCCACAACTTAACGGCACGAAAGCTCAGACGCGACTGAGCGCGACGTTCGCATCGACGTCGACATCGCGACCCTGTAAGAACGTGAGCGAGCCAGTGGCGTAGAGCAACGCTGAGCGAGGGCTGTTAAGTAAATAACAGTTCGCTTAAACTGACTAGAATTTATTATTTGAAAATAAATCCACACTAGAAACTGTTACAACTTTTAACTTTAACTTTTGTAAGACATAAATTTAAGCAGCAATAAACAATAAAAAAAATTGTAACGGAAACAAAGTCAAGTCAATCGACATCAACAGTAACAGCTGCGGTAATCTGTTAGAATCATTGCTGTTAAACTCAAAATGGCACTGCTTGACTGTTAACTAACACTATGAACCATAAAGTAACGATGCACTCCGAACAAGTTTGTAGTTGTTTTTGTTGTTCGCTTTACGAACGCTTTACATTATGTGCTTGAATAGTCCATGCAAACAGGGTGCTTACAACTGATCAAAGTTATCTCAAGTATTATTGGGATGCAGTTTCTAATGACTATGTAATATTCTAAATGAAAATAACATTGTCAATTTTACATTTTCAAATTAACAAGGAGAATGTTACATCTCCTACGCAGCGAATATAAATGTCTAATTAATAACTGTAAAAATATAACATAAGAGTTTGCGCTCTGCTTATCCAAACAAAAAGTGTTGCAGGCTTTTAGGAGCATTTGGAATTTTTCCATCCTAGTTTACGACAAAGTCAGTTTACAGGTTGAATATAAAATAATGCAAAGTAATTCAAAAAACCGAAGCATACTTTTTTCTTTATTTCAGGAATGTTTGCAGCAAATGTGTAGTTAATTGAAAGTAGCTAAATTAGTAAAGTGCTTGACAAACTTTTAAATGGTTTTTACAAAAGTTGTTCTGCTGTAGTTGGCCATTAGCTTGCCGGGCATGTCACAAGAAGAAGCACCCGCTGCAATCTAACAAATCTAATTAGGTTCTTGAGTAGCAGTCAAGGCCATGATGTTGCTCCTGCTTCTATGAAAGAAGTTCCCAGCTGAGCTCAAAGGCAACCGGAATGGACGACAAAAACGCAGTGGACAAAGCCAAACAATGATGGCTAGCCAAACCGCCGGCCACAGACCCAATTATGTAAATGCAGTGCATTTTGAAAAGGAAACGCCTTTGACGTCACCCGAGGGACAGCAGCCAGCAGCTCCAGTGTGGAGCAGAAATCAGGAGTTCCAGTTCCATAAAGCAGGATAATTGTGCGTGTTGCCGCACTTTGAACGCTTTTGGCACACCTGAGCCTTATTGGCCCTTAACAAGTGCAAAACGACCTAAACGGGTATTCGAAGACGCCACCTCAGAGGCCACCCACTCGGCAAATGGCCAATTACCATTGCTATGCATATCAGGCAATATCTAAAGCTCGAGTCGCGTTTCAAACAGGCAACTATTGTGATGGCTGCGACTGCTGCGCATGTCCGTCTGTACGGACGTTTCTGCCGCGCTGCCACCTGACCACCTGCGACTAGTCGTGTGCTGCCTGAGCCGAGCGGGATGCTGGCAACAGGTGCTCGGGCTGCTCGGGTGCTGCTCCAGCCACTATTAAAAAGGACACAGCACACGCCATTCTCGTCAGTCGCAGTTATCCCGCTGTGGAATTCGATCTTGTGCTCCGCTCCGGAGGTATATATTGGTGTATATTTTCCAAAAACGACTATCGAATAAAGTGACAAATTCCATCTAAGCCTAATTGAAACTAAAAACAACAGCAAGGATAATGTCGACTCCCGGCTTGAGCTTGCGGCGACGAATTCCGCTGCTGTTCCTGTTGCTGCTTTTGGCAGGTGAGATAACCCTGAGATTTTATATAGAACGAGATTTTTAAAATCTGTACAATGGGGGAGGGTGGGTGGTGCGGGTGGGGGTGGTCGTCGGCAACATTTTGTTCCGCTCTTTAAAGGAGGTGACCAGTTATCTACGCAGAGATGTGGGACGCATTTCCGGCATTTCCGGCGGAGCGGGGGCGTTTGGGGCGTTATAGCGGGCGTGGCCGGGATGTCAAGTGTGCAATCTTTGGGGAAGGTCAACAGCTGTCTACATATTAAATTTTGTGGCTTTATCTTTGCATTGTGGGAAATATTCACTTTTTATCGATTTGCGATTTGAGGTGTATCGACATGTTATCGTACTGCCAGCCTCCCAGTGGGCGTGGCACAAAAATCTTAACACTTTGTCTGAAAAAGATAGCTACAAGTATATATCCAAAGATTCAAGTCTCTATCTTCAATAGCGCCGAAAAAAGTTGCGTTTATCCAGACGGACGACGGACAGCATGACGGACATTGCACGTACAATAACTATACGCTCACATCAGAAAAGAATATTTTTGGTGTCTGGTGAATTGGCAACTGTTATCTCGATTCACATACATATATCAACAGTGGACCCTCGATTAATTGTATTGAATATATGCGTATCGGCAATTAAAATCTGTAGGGTCCGAACGGAAATTGAACATCCGTTTCAGGCTCTAGAAAATATTAATCCCTCAAGGCCTCTCGCATATTGCACTCCCACAATAAATGCTGTTTGTTCCACAGCGGAGCCAATGCGCCCGGCGCCCATCGCGGCCGAGGCGGACCGTGTGTTGGCCACCTGGGACGAGTGGCCAGATTCGTACATTGTTGACAACGGAAGCCCTTTGCCAAAACTTGAATTTGGCGATGCATTCGCGAGGGCGTTCAATTTCCCGTCGCTTCCGATGAACTTGGCCAGGCGATGGCGACTTTCGCATCAGCGCTACGACAAGTATCTCAAGGAGCTGCAGGTGCATCGGACGTGGGTGGGCGATCTGCAATCTCCGGCTTTACTTTACGGGAACAAAGAGCAGCCGGATGATACCTACCTACCCTATGCCAGGGTTGGGTCTCAACGTAAACGCAAACGCGAACCGTCCAAGGTGCATCCGGGTGCACGCTATCGGCCCTCCATCAGCGCTGGTGGGTAGCCCAATTGCAGGCGTGCGGTTTGCATCCTGGTTTGCTAAATGCCACCTTCTCTTCTGCAGGAGTCATCACCAATCTGGGTGACTTCTTCAACCAGCTGAAGGCGAACGTGCACTTCGCCGAGCACTCGCAGCAGCTGGGCGAAGCCGAATCCCAGCTGCTTGAGGGCGTGCATCCACATCAGCTGGCGAAGGACGACAGCGACACAGAGGACAACGCCGATTACGAGCCCGGCCAGCTGCCGGATCGTAAGAGCAAGACATCCAAGCTCCTGCAAAGCGTGCGCAGCTATCGACCCTCGGAGAAGATACGCTCGCTGGTATCGCGCAATCCCAATGGCTATCGCGGCGCGGAGTTCATTGATCCCAGCTACATGTGGCTAGGCCTGGGCAAATGACCATAAGTTGCGCCCCGAAAAGGTTGCAACGATTGATTCCGCCGCACGCACCCCTCTTCCAGCTTTCAGCTTATACTATCTGTATCTGTACATACATATATGTATATTTCTATATATATATATATATAGAGTTATATTTCAAGGCAAGCATTAAAGAATGCCCTACAAAAAATGGCAAAAAAATATTTGATCTTGTTACAATATACACGATTATATACTACAGTATCTGCATACATTATTCAAGTGGATTTGTATGAATATAGATATTATTAACATTTGAAATGATTTTGGTTACTTTGGCTTTGCGCTTCGATGCAATTATCTATCTAAGCATAATAAATTTGGGTAGGTGTTGGGCTGAATGAGTTAGCGGGGACCTGCGAAATGATCACGCTGGAATGTTGCTGCGTGCTTGTTAGCTTAATTTCCTTATACAGCGAGTAGATGCCACGGGAAATGTAGATTTGCAGGCCTAAAAGAAATAAATGCGCAGTTAGTTGCTGTAGAGAAAGAGCCAAGTTCTTGGCAGGGGTCCAAGATGCAGGCAGGTATTCCCCCATGAATGTACATTTACTCAAACAAAAACATTAAAATTAACAAATTCCTGCCAGAATTATCTACACACATACACATATGAACAAATGCCGCCAAAATGTGAAACAAGCCTTCAGTTCTCTTCTTCTGTTCCTCTTGTAGCAATGTAGCTCTTCTGTGAGCTGCGCTCACTTGATTTAAAGTAATGCTGAGCGAAACGCTAAGCGAGCGCATTGAGCGCAAGCAAAGAGAGAGAGCAACAACTTCAGACTTTCTGAATATTTTTTGTGTTGAGAGAGCGTGCCAAAGAAGACAAAAATGACAGTAGCAAAACGCATTGTAAGTCCGTTATTATCCGTTTGTCTGTTGTGCGTCTTTGTGCATTCGTTACTGTAGGCCGAATTTCTTTTCAGTTTGTGCTGCCATTCGGCACAGCAGGGTGAAAATCTGCACGACATTTGGCGCGTAAGTTTCAAAATTAATTATTTTGTGAAAATCGTTTTTTAACATTTTCCACATGAAGCAGTTCGGAGTACTATACGGAACCGCAACTAATTGTATGTATGTATATTTGTATTTCTGTGCCTAGTTCACATGCACATTTCTGCAGGCGTACTTTATAGTGACTCACCTATTATAAACAAAATAAACATCAATACAGGCAGAAGGATGGAACCGAAAAAGGCCACTACGAACACAATGATGATCATAAATATAATTAAAAAGACGAGTGCGACGGCAGAGTTCATCAACCAGGGCAACAGCATTGAATGACGTTTCTGCATTAGAGTAAAAGAGATGAGTATAGGATCGCACGACCACAAAGACAAACAATATAATAAAAGAAAAAGGAAATGAATAACCGAACGCATGACGTTTGGAGTCTCTCGCTCACCGTCGCGATGCCTTTGAGAAGCATGGCCGATGCTATTAAATGCAGTGTAAGGATGGCCAAGAAAATGCTGAACCCAAAAATGACACCTGTAAAGATTACATTTTATATTGTACTTGCTTTATTTTCGCTTGTCTCTCTCCACTTATAAATCGCATACCTGTGTGTACTGCATCATAACTTTCAGTCCTGTGTCCCACAATATTACGGGCAATCACATCGGCTTTTTGCAAAATCACGGTGCTCGGAATTATTAACATAATGGCGCCCGCAGCTCCCAACCAACCGATGACGCTACCGGCGGTGTTTAGGCTCATGCAGCACAAATGTTGCATTTTCTTCACAGATTAAAGGCACTTTTCTATCTCGAAAACCAAAAAAGATTGTCTTTACAATTAACAACAAAACAATGCAAAGAAAATGCCTCTCAACAGAAGTACGTAGTTGCTGTTAATTAGTCTAAAAAAAACAACATTAAAACCGATTTTGGGGGAGTCAAATTTTTGGTCAAAAATCATGCCAAAATTGACAAAAATGTTGACATGTAAAGCATTCGGATCCATAGCTCCCACATTTAGAACTACCATAACTTTGCCAAAACTGAACTGATATTCATGATTGATGACATTTTTGATATGGTTTTTTCTATATATTGAATCTTCATTTACTAGGTAGGCAGAACTGCCCACAGGTTAACACGTTGAGTATACGCAGCGTATGCCGTAATTAATGCATCAGCTGTTTGTTCAGTTCGCTGTTTAGTTGACAATGGTTAATAATAGAACATACCCGCTCAATCTTGCTTTCCAATGTTAGTTTTTACAGTTTTTTTTATCCTGTTATGGTATTTTTGTTTTTGCAACTTTGACAGCTCACGCACCAATAAAATTTAGACAGCTCTCGATCAAAGTTCAGACGCAACTGATCGTGACTTCCACATCGCGACTCTGCGTTGCCAAAACCGCGGGCAGATATGCGGGTGGTGTGCAAAGTAAAAAAAGGGCACTAAATCAAACAAGTGACTAGGACATACCGTGATCTGTCCGGGTCAGGGTATAAAAAGGCAGTGTGACGTCAAACCACCAGCATCTCTGGCCGCGGTTTTGGCAACGGTAGTAATAGCTTGGGTCCATATTTCTATGGGTTGAAACCAAATCTCTTTGTATAATAAAGAAATAAATCAACTGTGAATAAAAATAACTACGTGTTTTATCAGCTAATTATAGCTGATAACTCTCGAAACAAGCAGCAAATAATTGTAAGCTGCGTGGAAACCAGTTCTGATTAAATTTTTTAAATTTATAAATCGCTTTTCTGTAGATGAGTTTATATAATAAAAACCATACGCTCACATCAGAAAAGAATATTTTTGGCAATTGTTATCTTGATTCACATATATCAACAGCGGACCCTCGATTAATTGTATTGAATATATGCGTATCGGCAATTAAAATCTGCAGGGTCCGAACGGAAATTGAACATCCGTTCCAGGCTCTAGAATATATTAATCCTTCAAGGCCGCACGCATATTGCACTCCCACAATAAATGCTGTTTGTTCCACAGCGGCGCCCATCGCGGCCGAGGCGAACGGTGTGTTGGCCACCTGGGACGAGTGGCCAGTTTCGTACATTGTTGACAACGGAAGCCCTTTGCCAAAACTTGAATTTGGCGATGCATTCGCGAGAGCGTTCAATTTCCCGTCACTTCCGATGAACTTGAGTGTTCATATATTAATATTTCTATATATATATTTATATATATATAAAGAGTTATATTTCAATGCAAACATTAAAGAATGGAAAAAAATATTAGATCTTGTTACAATATACACGATTATATACGACAGTGTATGCATGCACCATGTGCACACATTATTCAAGTAGATTTGTATGAATATAGATAACATTTAACATTTAAAATGATTTTGGTTACGTTAGCATTTCGCTTCGATTCGATTATCTGGAAATTTAGACTTTCGTATAACTGGCATAGCTGTTGCCCTGATTAGGCCCAGCGGCGGCCTCCGACTGGATAACGAATAGAAGTTGCGTTTCGCTTGTTAGCTTGATTTCCTTATAGAGCGAGTAGATGCCTCGGTAAATGTATACTTCCAGGCCTAAAAGCAATAAATGCGCAGTTAGTTGCTGTATTTCGATATTTTCTTTCAAAACAAAAACATAAATGTATTTTTAATATAACAAACAAAATTAAATAAAAAATTGCTCCCATAATGTGGATACGCCTATGTGTTTACATATATAGCACCATTATCTGCACATACATATATATATGAACAAGTGCCGCGCCAAAGCGTGCAGCAACCTTTCAGTTCTCTTGGTGGCACACACACACGCACGCACACACACGTACATGTGCATTTTTGCAGGCGTACTTTATAATGACTTACCAAAGATAAGAAAACTGAAAATCAATCCAAGCAGAGGGAAGCTGGTGAGAATAAACGTAACAACTGCCATGAACTGATATATACAGCTAAGGACGAGTAGGATGCCGCAGTAGATCAGCCAGGGCAACAGCATTAAATGACGTTCCTGCATTAGAGAAAAAGAGATAAACATAGTATTGCACGACCACAAAAGCTTCTAGTCGGGGCCGCCCGACTATGTGATTCTTTGAATCCTGCGATCTGTGCTTATAAACATTTTAACCCGTTTGCATACATAGATAAATTCACACACACACAAATGCACGCCACAGTCACTGTACACTGTAGCTGTGCGTGCCCTCTCTTTATGCTTTATCCTAATAAAAAAAAAACATATGTATGAAATTGAAATAGGGTATTGTCGGAGTCGGTATATATGTATAATCTTGCCCGGCGCAAGAAAGCTAAAATTCGTTTTCAGTAGCCAAAGCGGATGAGGCGTAAAACTCATACATACTTATACACACACATATGCAAATGCTCACTCGGGTAGCCGAGCTGAGAGCGCATTATATTTTACGCTCTTCAAATTGTGAGAACGCAAGTCCACCGACTTCGTTTTAGTTCTCAGAACAAAAAATCTAACTGCCTTGTAGCATTCCGTTGTTTTGCGTTACTCATTTTGTTTTTGGTTCAGGGTATAATAAAAAGAAAATAATAAGTAGCAGTATAACAGAAGTCATGCCGTTTGGAGCCTCTCGCTCACCTTCATGGTGCCCAGGACAAGCAAGCCCGATGCCACTATATTCATTGCAGTGATGGCCAACAAAACGATAAGAACTGTAAAGATAAGATTTTATATTGCACTTTTATTTTCGCTTAACTCTCTCCATTTATGAAACTCATACTCATCTGTACTTCATCATCGATGTGTCCCAAATCTGTAGCGAACAGAATTGCCACCGCAATGGATCCTACAATGCCCAGCCAGCCGATGACGACACCGGCGGTGTTTAGGCGCATGCAGAATAAATTTTCCATAATTTTCGCAGATTTAAGTCACTTTTCTATGGCAAACAAACACTTTTCTATCATAAACAAAAAAAGATTGCCTTTAAATTTAAAAACAACAAAAAATTCAATTTTATGTAATGAAATGATTTACTAGGTAGGCAGAACAGCCCGCAGGTAAACACGTTGAGTATACGCAGCGTATGCCGTAAATAATGTAACAGCTGTTTGATCACTTTGCTGTTTAGTTGACAATGGTTAATAAAAGAACAAACCCTCTCATCCGCACCTTGTTTTTGAATTTTGCACGTAATTTTGATTATTAGCTTTTTGCTTTTCTAACGGCATTTTAAGTGTTTTCAGTTATTTTTGTTATCCTTTTTGGTGTTGTTGGTATTGCAACAGTAACTTCTTACGCAAATTTAAACTGCTGTTAAGCCAATGACTTAGTAGCTGCCTGCGTCGATTTAGTCAGCTCTGCGCTGTACACAGCTTAACGGCACGAAAGAACAGACACGACTGAGTGCGGCGACCACATCGACGTTGTCTTCGCGACTCTGGAAGATCGCGAGATAATGGCGGAGAGCAAGACCACAGACAATACAAATACTAAGATGAGTAATGCAGTACAACGCAAGGCGAAAACAAAATCGGTGCACTTGTGCTCTCACAATTTAGAGCGTATAATAGAATGCGCTCTCAGCTCGGTTACCCGAATTCCATCAGTGCATTTATATATGTATGTGTGTATATGTATGTATACATATGTGTGATTACGCACCGCATTAGCTTTGGCTGCTGAAAACAAATTTTTCGTTTTCTTGCACTTTCGGCAAAATATCTATGCATAAATACCGCCACGACAATACCCTTTTATTCATATCTCATATTAATGTTTTGTTTACTAAGGTATTGTCTGCAGTATTTGAATTATTGAATCTAATTTTTATAATTGACTATTTAATTTTCTTAATGAAAATAACATTTTCATTTTTACATTTTCAAATGAATGAAAAATATAATTTAATATTTTTTTTAGGAATATTGCAGCAAATGTGAAGGTAATTGAAAGTAGCTAAATTAGCAAAGTGCTTGACAAACTTTTAAATGGTTTTTACAAAAGTTGTGCCGCTGTAGTTGGCCATTAGCTCGCCGGGCGTGTCACAAAGAAGAAGCACCCGCTGCCCACAAATCTAATGTTGTTGAGTAGCAGTCAAGGCCATGATGTTGCTCCTGCTTCTATGAAAGAAGTTGGCAGCTGGGCTCAAAGGCAACCGGAATGGACGACAAAAACGCAGTGGACAAAGCCAAACAATGATGGCTAGCCAAACCGCCGGCCACAGACCCAATTATGTAAATGCAGTGCATTCTGAAAGGGTAACGCCTTTGACGTCACCCGAGGGACAGCCAGAGCCAGCAGCTCCAGTGTGGAGCAGAAATCAGGAGTTCAAGTTCTATAAAGCAGGATAATTGTGCGTGTTGCCGCACTTTGAACGCTTTTGGCACACCTGAGCCTTATTGGCCCTTAACAAGTGCAAAACGACCTAAACGGGTATTCGAAGACGCCACCTCAGAGGCCACCCACTCGGCAAATGGCCAATTACCATTGCTACGCATATCAGGCAATGTCTAAAGCTCGAGTCGCGTTTCAAACAGGCAACTATTGTGATGGCTGCGACTGCTGCGCATGTCCGTCTGTACGGACGTTTCTGCCGCGCTGCCACCTGACCACCTGCGACTAGTCGTGTGCTGCCTGAGCCGAGCGGGATGCTGGCAACAGGTGCTCGGGCTGCTCGGGTGCTGCTCCAGCCACTATTAAAAAGGACACAGCACACGCCATTCTCGTCAGTCGCAGTTATCCCGCTGTGGAATTCGATCTTGTGCTCCGTTCCGGAGGTATATATTGGTGTATATTTTCCAACATGTTCTTGAAAACTTTTTAACCAGCGACTATCGAATTAAATGACAAATTCCATCCAAAACTAAAAACTGAAACTAAAAACAACAGCAAGGATAATGTCGATTCCCGGCTTGAGCTTGCGGCGACGGATTCCGCTGCTGTTCCTGTTGCTGCTTTTGGCAGGTGAGATAACCGTGAGATTTTATATAGAACAACGAGATATTTAAAATCTGTACAATATAAGTAGGTAAAGAAAATCCGCCTTAATAATGATTCAATTGTTTCGACTGATTTAAAAAATGGTACAAATTACCATGCGAAAATACGTAAAATAGCTTTCTGCTAATTAAGTTTGAAATCGACTTCCTTGACACGATTAATTATATAGTGGATAACACATAAATACAGTTAAAAATAAGTGTGTGACTAATTTTACATTTCAGTTAAATAGTTTGGCGTAAAAAACAGCTTGCATAAAGCAAAAGCCACACAAATCGTGAAAATATAATCCGCCTATATTTATATAATATAAATAGTCGACTCTGAATTTTTTGTCATAATTCTACGTGTCATGTCATCTGTGGGTTATTCAAACACGTAAATAATTATTGTTAATAAAGTAGATACTATCGAAATCAGCAGCAAATAATTGTAAACTGAGGGGAAACCCGTTCTGATTATAGTTTTCCATAGAAACATGAGCAGGGAAATTTATAAATCGCGTTTCTGTAGATGAGTTTACATAATAAAAACTATACGCTGACATCAGAAAATAATATTTTTGGTGTCTGGTGACTTGGCAACTGTTATCTCGATTCACATATATCAACAGGTGAACAGTGGACCCTCGATTAATTGTATTGAATATATGCGTATCGGCAATTAAAATCTGTAGGGTCCGAACGGAAATTGAACATCCGTTTCAGGCTCTAGAAAATATTAATCCCTCGAGGCCCCACGCATATTGCACTCCCACAATAAATGCTGTTTGTTCCACAGCGGCGCCAATGCGCCCGGCGCCCATCGCGGCCGAGGCGGACGGTGCGTTGGCCACCTGGGACGAGTGGCCAGATTCGTACGTTGTTGACAACGGAAGCCCTTTGCCAAAACTTGAATTTGGCGATGCATTCGCGAGAGCGTTCAATTTCCCGTCGCTTCCGATGAACTTGGCCAGGCGATGGCGACTTTCGCATCAGCGCTACGACAAGTATCTCAAGGAGCTGCAGGTGCATCGGACGTGGGTGGGCGATCTGCAATCTCCGGCTACCTACTCCAATGCCAGGGTTGGGTCTCAACGTAAACGCAAACGCGAACCGTCCAAGGTGCATCCGGGTGCACGCTATCGGCCCTCCATCAGCGCTGGTGGGTAGCCCAAATGCGCGCGTGCGGTTTGCATCCTGGTTTGCTAAATGCCACCTTCTCTTCTGCAGGAGTCATCACCAATCTGGGTGACTTCTTCAACCAGCTGAAGGCGAACGTGCACTTCGCCGAGCACTCGCAGCAGCTGGGCGAAGCCGAATCCCAGCTGCTTGAGGGCGTGCATCCACATCAGCTGGCGAAGGACGACAGCGACACAGAGGACAACGCCGATTACGAGCCCGGCCAGCTGCCGGATCGTAAGAGCAAGACATCCAAGCTCCTGCAAAGCGTGCGCAGCTATCGACCCTCGGAGAAGATACGCTCGCTGGTATCGCGCAATCCCAATGGCTATCGCGGCGCGGAGTTCATTGATCCCAGCTACATGTGGCTAGGCCTGGGCAAATGACCATAAGTTGCGCCCCGAAATGGTTGCAACGATTGATTCCGCCGCACGCACCCCTCTTCCAGCTTTCAGCTTATACTATCTGTATCTGTATGTACATATATGTATATTTCTATATATATATATATATAGAGTTATATTTCAAGGCAAGCATTAAAGAATGCCCTACAAAAAATGGCAAAAAAATATTTGATCTTGTTACAATATACACGATTATATACGACAGTGTATGCATGCACCATGTGCACACATTATTCAAGTAGATTTGTATGAATATATATATTAACATTTGAAATGTTTTGGTTACGTTAGCATTTCGCTCCGATTCGATTATCTGGAAATTTAGATTTTTGCATAGCTGGGATAGCTGTTGCCCTGATTAGGCCCAACGACGGCCTCCGACTGGATGATGAGCGGACGTTGCTGTTCGCGTGTTAGTTGTATTTTCTTGTACAGCGAGTAGATGCCACAGTAAACGTAGATTTGCAGGCCTTAAAGAAACAAATGCGCAGTTAGTTGCTGTACAGAAAGAGCACATGAGCGTAGCCAAGTTCTTGGCGGGGGGCCCAAGATGAGGCTAGATATTCTCTTTGTTAAACAAAAACAAAAAATCCCCCAAAAATGTTTATTTACTAAAATAAAAAAACTTTTTTGGGGTATGATAATTTGCACTTCGTGCCATAATGTGGATACGCCCATGTATGTGCATATATAGCACCATTATCTGCACACATACATATGAACAAGTGCCGGCAAAACGTGCAACAATCGCAACTGTATATACGCAAACACACACACACATACACATACACATGCATGTATGTATGTTTGTATTTTTCTGCCTCGTGTAGATGTGCATTTTTGCAGGCATACTTTATTGTGACTCACCTAGTACAAGAAAACTGAGCATCAATCCAGGCAGAGGGAATTTGCCGCTTGTGAATGTTACAACCACAAGGAAGAACTCATATATAATGCTAAAGACGAGTCCGATGCCAGAGTTGATCAGCCAGGGCAACAGCATTAAATGACGTTCCTGCGCATTAGAGAAAAAGAGATGAGCATAGGATCGCACGACCACAAAAGACAAACAATATAATGAAAGAAAAGAAAATGATTAACAGTAAAAACTCAGAACTCATGACGTTTAAAGCCCCCCGCTCACCTTCATGGTACCCAGGACAAGCAAGCCCGATGACATTAAATTCATTGCAGTGATGGCCAAGTAAACGCTGCACACAACGATAATAGCTGTAAAGATAAGATTTAATACTGCACTTGTTTGTTTTCGCTCGTCTCTCCACTAATAAATCTCATACCCATGTGTATTTCATCATATTTTTGCGCTGCATCATTTACATTTTCCACAATGCGCTGGGCAATCACATCTGCGTTTCCCAAAATCGTGGCGAACAGAATAGTCATCACAATGGAGCCTACGACGCCCAACCAGCCGAGGACGACGCCGGCGGTGTTTAGGCGCATGCAGAATAATTTTTCCATCGTTTTCAGAGATTTAAGGCACTGTTCTATCACGAAAACAACAAAAAATTGCAATGCTTTGTGTAATGAAATCAAATGCCAAGCACACACACACACACACAAACCTCTAAACAGAAGTACGTAGTTGCTTTGAAGACGTCGCAAATGAGAATGAATTCAATGAAATAAACGTACAAAAGGGTTGACTGCAACAAGCGAGAATTATAATGGGGTGACACTGTCAGCTTACAATCATAACATTGATGGAGTCTTTTTCAATCTCTTTCTGTTGCCATCATACTGTTACTTTACATAGCTATGTAAAACACGAATTATTCTTACATTTTACATTTATATTAATTAATGTTACTAAGTGTGTAAGCGTTGCCAGACTGTTGAAAAAACACATTGGCATTTGCAATGAAATTTCAAAATGCAAAAAGTGTTATATTTTTTCTGTTATATGAACAGTGACCGACTGAAAATGTTCTCAACAACACTCTGGGGAAGCGTAAACACGCTACAGTATAATATGCTCTTGACTCACCGCTCACACACACACACATACACACAAGCACGCTCTCCGACCATTCTACATCTGTGGGAAGCGATTAATATATCTAGTTGGATTGGTCGTCAGTTGTTGTTCATCTACTGCGCGCGTCAGTTGGCATTTGGGCTGTGGCCGTGAGATCGCTCTACGCTTATTTTTCGTTTCGGTAATATCTGAAAAACTTAGACCGTTGACAAAGTTGTTGTCGCAGACAATAGGCCAGGCTTAAAAATGAAATTTGATCTAACCGTTGAACGTGGACCATGCGATACAGAACTACGCAGCTGGTGCTTGGGAATAGCCCTCTATACGCTAATAAGCATTGGACTAAATACGCTATTTGCGCCAACAAGTGAGTAAAGCTAGCAAGCAATTATTTAAATTTCTTTGAAATATATAGAAATGTGTGTAAATATACATGTATATATGTTTCAATGAAGAAACACTCCCAACCTTCATATTATGTATGTATTTATGTATGTATCTATCCAATATAAAGAAAAGGGCCGCGCGCGCATAAAATTCGGATAAAGTGACGTCATAATGCTAACAATCGTTACCCACATACGTAAATTTAAAGGATGAGCTAATGCCTCTCTATAAAAGGCGTTTTCAAACGTGTTCTCATAACGAGAGAGGGAGCATTTTTTGTTTTTACACACATAGCTTGGAATTGAAACGATGCTCTGATGTCAAGTTTGAATTTAGTGATGATCATACTAAGATTAATTCTTATCTTTCAGCATTCACTTTCATTGGATTCGCAGTTGCAGTCATCACAAATGTTTGCTTGCTTATTGGTTGTCTGCGGGTAAGCGAATATCTGATCCACAAATATATACATATATATGTATGAATGTATATACTTATATTATTGAGAGTCTTCAGTTTCTTATCTTTGAAAAAACAGCCGAAATTTAAAACATAAGAAGCACAAATGGAAAACGAGTATTTGGCGTCTGTATAAATTTTTGTAAAAGCTCAAATCAAATTTAAAGCTAATTTTAATGAAATATTGCGTTGACTTTTTTCAAAGATAAGTTCAAAAATATAAAAATGAATGCCACCTTTTCACTCTAGCTATATATATATATATAAATAAATATATTATTTGCACATAAACCGATATTCTAAGAATTAAAGCTGACGCTGAAAAACAAATAGTTTAATACATAACATGTTTGTAAATATAAATTTATGATCTTTCCGGTTCCCCTCTATAGTATAACCACATTCTGGTTGGCGCCTGGCTGATATACGCCCTTTTCATAGTCATCGGCTTTCCGTTCGCGATACTCGGCACCATCTTCCATTTCGGTGGCTATCGGGAGGCGACGGGCCTAAACAGTGTGATAATGTCGCTGTTACTTTACGTTTTCGTTTTCGGTAAGTAGCTCTTGATTCTGATTACAGAACGTATGATTAATGCGGCCCTTTCTCAATTTGCACAGTTATCACCTTGTTCTGCGCACGCATCGTCTACTCGTACCACCTGAAGCTGAAGAATCGCGAAGCGAATCCGCAACATACAATTGTTGCTTAAATCTCCAAATATTTGCATTTCGAATCTCTTTAATTTTCAATGCATTTGTCGGGAATTGTTGCACTTAAGAGCTTATCGTGTCTGCCTTCACCTATTCCCTTTTATATATATATATATATTAATGTATGTATTATTAAATAAATGTATGGAATGCGTTCGTTTTGAATTGCAATTTGTTGTCGTTAAACATGTTATTTACTTCGGCGCAGCTATCAACAGTTCAAATATACATATACATATACATATACATATACATACATACATACATACATACAGGGGTGCCACTAAAAGCTAAACATTTCATAGGACTTACTCAACAGTTAAAACAATATTCATTAATACATCATATAGTTCGGCTAAATATATATATATATACTGCACTAACTAACTAGCTTGGCTAACATACACACCCACACACACACGTACATACACACATATTTTTTAAACATAAAATGGAAAGTTGGTCTTCTTGGTTGTCTGCATGAAGCTCGTCTCCGCATTCTGGCTGCTGAGTTTCGCTTGAACAGCCGCAAAGATGCGCGCCGTCTGGCCGGTGATGGGCGGTGGATTAATGCCCGCCATGCCGCCCAGATTCAGCTCCAGCTCGAACTGTGTCAGGCTTGTCGTCTGGATGTGCGCCTGCGTCATCTGCCTGTTGGCCGCGACCAGTTTTCATCTGGGCGTCGTTATGCTGGGCAGCTTCTCAAGGAAATCATTGGCCAGCACATCCTCAATTTCCTGCAAGCAATTGGACACATTCTGCTCGGTGTCCGCATAGTTGCACGGCTTCGGGCAGCTAATGCCCAGCGTCGAGAAGAACGGATACAGCTCCTGGAGCGACTGCAGCTGCTGGAAGCCCAGCATCAGGTGGCGATTGCGCGGACGCTGCAACAGCTGTGAAAGGCAAAGCAATTTAATTGGTTGCCATCATCAGTAAATGGATCAACTTACCGGCGAATGACTCGTGTACTTCATGTCCATGAGCCGGGCCACGCGTCGCACGTGCGGCACGTAGAGCGCATTGGGCAGCGCGGCCAGATTCTCGATGCTGCCATTGGGCAGAGGGAGCGGCACCACCTCCTCGTGCACATCGAACTCGGTGCCGACAAAGGCCCAGCGATACATTTGGAAATGGGGCAGCTTTGTTGCCGGCAGCACACAGCCCAATTCGAGCAGCTTGCAAGCCTCCAGTTGGACCGAACGCCAGTGCTGCATGGGCGTCTGGGCATTGAGTCCATTGCTGGCGCTCGAGTTGGATGACGATGACCAGGAGACATCAAGCCCAGGCAGCAGGCGTGTTTGTTGGCTACGCAGGGAAAGATGTGCATTAGAATCGATAAACTAGATTTAAATACGAATTTGACGCACCTGCGCTCATCGGTTTCTAGCTTGAGCTCCTGTTCCATTTGCAGGAACACGTGCACCATTTCGGCGATGATGATGGGCCACAGGGAGGTGACGTGATCGGGCGACATGCGCAGCAGCAGGACACGGAAACAGAGGAAGACAGCCGCCTGCACGGACGGACCCAATGGCACCAGCCGCAAACTGTTGGCCAATTGCTCTGGAGAGAGAGAGAGAGAGAGGAGCATATTAATGGAGTTCAATTGAGCTGGGTGTTGTTGTTATCGTACCCTGTATATCGGGCATATACTTGTTGTGCTGATCGAATTCGCTGCAATAGATGACAAAGGCCAGGCGCTTGAGGAGCATCGCGCGCAGCTCGTATTCCTGGTCGCGCGATGCAAAGATGTTCAGGCTGCCCGCCTGGGAGAGGCTGACGCGGGTCATCAGTTCCCGGAATGTGGTGTTATCGTACGTCATCAGGCTGTCCATGATCTGGCGCCAGAAGGGCAGGCACGAGATGTGCATTTGAAAGAACGCGGTGTCCAGCAGCAGGTCGAGCATGTCCTTGCGCCACGCCTTCCTCGTATACTGATAGCCACTGAGGCTGGCCAGCAGGGCGGAGCAGGCGTAAAAGAAGGGCACATTGCGGGCCGTATGATTCTTCAGATAGGGCGTTATGTTATAGAGCAGCGTGGTGACAATTGTCACCACCTTGTCCTTCTCCTGGGAGCCATAGGCCACGTCCAGCAGATTGGAGAGGATGCCGGCGAGGACGCTTTGCGCCTGCAGCGAATACTGCTGAATGCCGCCCAAGCTGTTGTCCTTGGCATGCCCGTCGGTGTCCTCCTTGACGGCCAGGTTGCGTCGCAGCCAGGTGGTCTGCTCGAGACAGGCGCCGGCCACGCCGGACAGCGATTCCACCAGCCGGGCGGTGACATCGTGCAGCTCGCGCACCTCCTTCTTGTCCGGGAACGGCATCTGCGGACACCGCTGCACGAACTCGTTGAGCAGCATCAGCAGCGCAAACTGCGCTGGCGGCATCAGATTGAGTCCATCCCGGATGAGCACCAGCAATGCGCCCCAGGCATCGGCCAGCTGGGGCGCCGGCGCCGATCTCATATAGAAATAGAACAGTTCCAAAGCGCTCACCTCGATGCTCAAATGGGCGGGCGGCCGATGGATGGGCGGCGGCGATTTGACCACCTGATGCAGCGTCTGGACAAACGAATCCATGGGCATAACACGTATGCTGGACACCAGCGAGACCAGACTTAGCTGTGCCGCGCAAGCCTGCAGCGTCGAGTTGCGCTGAAACTGCTCCGAAATGGCCAAAGAAGAGGAAGAGGAGGAGCTGCTGGTGCTGCTCTGGTTGATTCCGCGCTGTTGCCAGGTGACAGCGATGGCAGCCAGAAAATTGCAGCCATGATGCAGGGAGACGGGCGAGAGGAACTCCAACAGCTGTTGACGCACCGGACGCAACTGGCCCAGTTCGCTGTCCCAAATGGCGGCGACGCTGGTCATGATGCGCGGCAGATGCGACAACACCGCATTGCGTGCCGCCTGCAGTTGGGGATTGCGCGGCGCCGTTGCCGATGCCGTCGATGCGGACTCACTGGCGGCGGGCAGGAACGAATGAACGATGCTGTTGAAGAGCTGGCCGGTGCTGGAGCTTTGGGCGGCGACACTGGTCTGGGGATACGCCTGATTGAACAGATGCGAGAGCGCCGTCTGCTGTGTGTTGTCCAGCAGGCAGTAGTGGCAGAGTATGGTGAGCGCCTCCAGCTGGGAGAGCACATAGTCCGGCGGAAAGTGCCGCTGCTGCGGCAGCGTCAGCCTGGCCAGCTTGTCCAGATTGTTGCACAGCTGGTGCACCACGCTGATCACAATGTTCGTCAGCGAACCGAAGCTGAAGCAGTTCAGCGAACTGGTCACCAGATCCGTCCAGTTGCGGTGCAGGTGGCGCAGGCGCTCCTGCTGCAGTGCGCCCAGCACGGCGGCCAGGAACATCGGCTGCTGGCTGATCAGGCAGTTGGGCAAATATTTCACATTCGCCGCAGCGCCCTCGGCCAGCCGGGTGGGCGAGGCGTTGCCGGACGCATTGTTGTCCTCGCCGGCGCCCGTGCTGGGCGTATCCTGGCGCAGCTGATGCACCTCATGCTCCAGCCGTATCACCGACAGCAGCAGCCGGAGCAGCTGCAGCTGAAAGCAGTCCGCGTGCAGTTGATCATCCTGCGGATCATTGAAGCTGAGCACCTGATCCGCATAGCTGTTGCCCGTCCGACGTCCGTAGCTGCACACGGAACTGTTTAAGCAGTGCAGCATCACTTTCTGCAGCTTGGCGCGCCCCAACAGATCGGCTATGTAGCAGGCCAGGCCGCGACCCATGCCCTTGACAATGTCAATCAGTTCCGTGCAGATGAGCGCCAGCAGCTCAATGCTCTCCAACTGAATCCGCCGATTGTTGATCACATCCTGCAGCGTCGGCGGCTGGCGCTGTGCGTCCAACGATTCGCGCTGAAAATAGCCCCGGGCATAGAACAGCAACAGTGTCACCAGCAGCTCCAGTTGCATGCAGCCGCGATAGCCCTGAACGTACTCCGAATTGCCAACGCTGCCGCCGAATCCCTTGCCCGAGATGCTCTTCCGGTGCCGGATGAGCAGCTGTTTCAGGCTGCCGCTGGTGAACGCCGTCGTTATCGACAGGCAGAGAAAGGTGCGCTTGTCGCAGCAGATGATGTTCCGCAGCGTTTGCAGTGCGTAGAGCGTCTGTCTGGTGTCGTAGATGGCCAAATAGAGCAGCAGATGGTTGTGGTACAAATGCGGTGCGTCCGTCGCCTGGACGCGTCCGCCCAACTGAAAGCTGCTGCTGCTCTTTGTCGAGGAGCGTATGCTGATCTGCTCCTCTGCTGCTGCCGCCGCCGCTGCTGCTGCTGCTGCCGCATTCTGGCGCAAAATCTCGACATTCTGTTTGCCCTTCTCGAGCGTCTTCTGCCAGTCCGGAGTCTGGAGCTTGCTCGTCTCGAGGCAGAGATTGCGTCGCTTGTCCTCCACATTGATGGTGTTCTGGCTGTTCGGCTCGTTGGCCAGCTCCGCCTCCTCCTCGGTGTCCAGCTGCTCGGCGAGATTGCTGTGATTGCTGTCCGTCGATGTCTTCGAGATGCAGCTGAGTCGCTTCTTCTCGCTGCTGTTGAGCAGCTTCTTCCGCTTGCGCAGCTCCTTAGCCAGTTTCTTGCCAGCGGTTGCCTCATTGAAATACTCCTCGGCGGCCAGCGCGTTTTCGTTGTCCGGCGCCGGATCCTCGTTCTCGTTCAGACTGGACTCGCCCGGTGTCTTCTCCCGGGTGAGCCGATACGTTTTGCGGCTCTTGATCCGATCGTGTTGGGTTAGTGCCTCCGTCACCCGTTCGCAGTCGCCCACAAAGCGCTTGACATCGTCGTTGCCGGCGCCGCTCGAGCTGATCGTGATGCTGTCCTCCTTCTCGATGCTCGTCTCCCGCAGCTCCGAATCCGACTCGAAATCTGTGCTCTCCGAGTTGTCCGTTATGTCCTGATCAAAGTGCAGCGATGGCTCCGGCTCTCGCTCCCGCTCCCGTTCCACCGGTGCCGGTTCGCTCTCGTCCATGGCGCTGGCCAGTTTCTGTTCCAGCGGCGTTTGCGGCACATCTTTGCCGGCGCTGTGCACCAGCTCAATGCGCGGCTCCTCCAGATCGGTTTCGTCATCGAAATCGTGCGCATTCTCCAGCGGATTAATGATCAGTCCGATCGTATTGATGTCCTGCAGCGCCTCGTTGGCCAGCGGCGTTTTATCGCTAACAAAATTCGAGGTTTTGTTCGTTTTGCCGCTGAGGGTCACTCCGAAGATCTTCTTGGGCAGATGCCTGATGGGGCTCTTCTTCTTGCCGCTGCTAGCGGCCACCGCGCTACTGACCGCCTCCATATGATGGTACTTGACGTTGCCCTGCTCCGAACTGATCGCGTACACATCCCGCTCGAACGCCGGCGCCTGCTGATCCTCGTCGCCGGCCTGCTCGGCCTCCCGATACAGTTGCTGCATATGGACGATGCCCACGCGCTTCGAGCTGGCCGCGAGCAGGATCTTGTAGAGCGGCTTGGTCAGACGTTCCAGGTCGCCGCGCAGCAGCGACGCCTGCAGCCAGTTGATCACAAACGTGCGCTCGGACATGTAATGGGGCAGCGCCAGCGTGTCGAGCACCTTGAGCAGCGTCTTCTCGAAGCCACGCGTCGTCTGCTTCTCCCTGCCCAGATGCCAGAGCAGCTCGAACTTCTTGTAGCTGCGCGCCTGGCTCTCCCGCAGACGCTCCACACAGCCGGTGGCGCATAGGAGCTGCGCGTCCGTTACGCGCTCCAGCTGGAAGTTGCGCAGGGCGTGGCCAGCTCCCGTTTGAGCCTGGGCCTGGAGCAGGTGTTGAGCGTGCATCCGATTCCCAATCACCGACTCAACCAGGCCCGAGTCCAGGCAGCTGTGCAGCTGGTGCAACAGCGCCGAAATCTGCGATGGATCGATGCCCGGCGTGCCCAGATAGTCCCACAGTATGGAGCTGACCAGCTGAAAGACGCGCGTCCGCTGCTCCATGTAGTTGACGTGTCCGAATTTGAGCAGCGGCAGCATCACCACAAAGGTGACGCCCGGGCTGGTTCGGTGCTCGATCTGGGAGCGCAGCAGACTGTCGAGAAAGTGAGAGATTAGACATGGCCAAGCAATAACTTAGCGGTCGGTCGTAACCGACTGCGCAATACTCTTTTGCAGGAAAAATATTCTTATTGTAACTCTACTCTTCTTTAAAATTGTGGTGAATATGGATTTTTTTTTTTTTTTGGGTTTAAACGTCCCCTAGATATATAGATATCAGCGATTTGCCACGCCCCCAGTTGGCGCATCGAAAAAAATATTCGGAGATCGTTATTAGATCTTACATGTAATCTATTCTCAAAAAAAATGAGACGAATCTGGCTTAAAAACTGCATGATAAATATAGCTTATATCGATTTTCCAATTATGGTAAGCAAAAATCGAAATATCGATGCACTGATCGATTTAAAACAAAAATAATATCCATATATAATCGAAATATATCGATATACAAATCTATCGACAGTTTTGTATCGATTATCTACCCATATCTATAGATATCGATCGATTTTCTAATCCGATCTACAAAATCGATGTTTATTCCAAAATATCCCTTTCAATTTGTGAATAAGAGCCAACAATAGCTACCTGATTAGATCGAAGAGCGTGGTAATGGCCGCCACCTGGAGCTCCTTGTCGCTCTGGGCAAAGCAGGCCACCAGGCACAGCACCTTCAGCCAGTTGGGTAGTTCTGGTTCTGCAAAGATGTTTAGAGTTAGTTCACAGTTTGAAACGTAAACAGAATGTGAATTTAGTTACCGTTTTTGTCCAGGACAATGTGCTTGTTGCAATTGGGAAACGTGGACATCTCGACCAGCAGTGTGGCGGCCAGTTTGATGGCAGCGCGCAGAGCGGTGCTCAATTGGAGGGCCGACAGCTGCTGAACGGTGCGCTGTGTGGGTCCATCGATGAGGGGCTTCTGCTGTGGCTCCTCGGTGGCATCGCTGTCGCTGCTCAGCTCGCTGGCGTTCACCGTGGGCAGGGAGAGATTGAGCAGACGCTGTAGCTGCTTGGAGCGGGGCACCAGGTCCACACGGAGCAGATCGAACAGACGCTCGATTTGTGACTCGCGCGCCGGACACTGATGCTCGAGCACCTGTTCGACCTGGAACAGATTGCAGCTGTGGCTGGAGCTGTGCTGTAGCTGCACTTTGATGGCGCATTTGTTGCTGCTTGAGCTGGAGTTGGCGCTGGAGCTAGTCTCGATTTGGAGCAGCTGCCGCGCCAGATACACCTCGAAGAAGATCTCGTATTGTCGTATGCACTTCTCCAGTATCGAGAATCCGCGCTGTTGCGTGGCCTTTGACTGTTCATCCTCCAGCTGGAATTGCGGACAGTGCTCGGGGGGTGCGCTCTTGGGCGACTCCGCGCCGGCATCGTCGGTGGCATCAATGGGCGCCGCCGTGCTGGGCGCTATAACAATATCCTTGGGTCGCGTCTTCTTCGGGCTGCTGCGTATGAAGGGCACCTTGGCCTTCGCCTTGATCTTTTTAATGCTGCGCGGCGTGTCCAGATCGGAGCAGGACTGCTGGCCCGTGTCCGAGGTGCTTATCTAAAATTTGAAAATACATCTCAGATCAGAATCATTTGAGAGTAGGCCACACAACACGTACATCCTTGTCCAGTTCGGAGAGCCGCGAAAAGGATTTCGCCTTCTTTTTGGGACTGTGCCGCACCACGCTCTGATTGGAAGCCGAGCGCCTGATGAGCTCCTCATCGTTCGGCTCCGCACTTTGCGAATGTTCACCAAACTGATTTAATCGCGAATCCGATTTACTCTTCTCCAGCGCATTGGCCTGTGTTGCAGATTCCAAGGTGTTGTTGCTGTTGCCACTGTTGTTTCCGGTGGCATTCACCGTCTTCTCATCCGAACCGGAGCTGCTATGTTCCATCAGTTTATTGAGCTTAATTGGACTTCTGCGGTGGCAATTGGAAAACATTAACAATAACTTGAATTGATTAAATCCGATTGGAATAGATAAAGAAAACTAAAAACAATTTATCTAATAAATGAATTAATTTTTAAGTGACATCAAACAAGAATTTTGATAGCCAACATTTTGTTGTTACCTGTTATCTTTTTTTACTAGTAAAAGAAGTTTGTTTTCTTGATCACTCACGTTATCATCGGCTGGACGCGCGATACGATCTTCATGCATAGTTTCAGCGAGGCGGTGACTTCTTCGCTGCTGAGGCGATCCATGTGCAGGGAGAGCAGTTGGGTGATGGCCAGAAATACTTTGGGCAGATAGACGCGGGTGGTTTCCGTGTACATTTCGAGGGAGATGGTCTCCAGGAGGAATTCGGTGAGTACGCATATTTCGAGCACACACGGATCACCGGAGCCAACGATGCTGGCGAATTTGCCATCGCTATTGGACTGGGCAGAGCTGGGCGCCTGCTGGCAGGCGCGCTCAAACATGTTGGTCATATAGCTCCAGATGTACGCCGGATCGAAGGTGGCGAAGAGCAGATTGGCCGACTTGAGCGCGTCCGCATTGCTGCTAGAGATGTACATCGCCCGAATAATGTCGTGCAGCACAAAGTCTAGCACGGCGCTGCCGATTTCCGCCTTGTCCAACAGCGAGAGCATTATGCGATACGGCTTCAGATCCATCGGTTTCGACTCCAAACTGAAACGCAGCGTGCTCACCAACGCGCTGATGAGTATGTGCCGGGAATGTGTTATAAAATAGGGCTCCTCCTTCTGGCCCTCGATGGGCGCCGAGGAGTCCAGCGAGAGTGTGTCATAAGTGGGTGAGTTTTTGGTTATCTCGCTGCCCAGCAGCCACGAGAAGAGTCGCCTATTTAGCGACATGTCGCGCCTCAATATGGTATTCAAGCCGTTCGTGACCAACACCACCAGCTGATCCTCGTCCAGCAGCTTGGTGTGCATGGGAAAGCCCAGCAGGAGGAACTCCAGCGTATTGCGCTGCACCAATATCACAGAATCGTTGAGGCAGGCGCACAGCGCCGACATCATGATCTCCCGATTGTGACCCATTATGTATATCTGCTTCTGCATGTCCAGCCGCTTGTTGAAATGCTCCAGCAGGAACGTAATTGCGGGCAGGCGAATGATGGCATTGTTTGCCACCGATTCCCAAAGCACCGTATAAAAGTGCATCGGATTGACCGCCAGACAGACATTCTTGAGCAGAGCGCTAATGCGCTCAAAGTGATCCAGTCCACAGTCGTAACCAGGAAGAACGCCACTGAGGAAACCGCTTAAAGCCGGCCGCATCTTATCGCCCAGGGGCACAAAGTATGTCTCGTAGATTGTCAACAGTGCCGGACGCACATTCATGGCCGCATAGCCGAGCAGTGGAAAAAGTCCAGCACTGGAGGCAGATAAATAATACAGATAAGCTCGAATTGGAATTGGATGCCAGGGCTACGGTTCAACTTACCCGTAAATAAACTCGGTGGCCAGACGTTCGGGTCCCGTCTTACTGAATATCACGGAGTACGTTTCGAGCGCCTTCAGATGTACGCCCGAGGGCAGGGCGGGATGCATGCATTGCGCCAGACGTTTGGCGATTTTCAAGCGTCTGGGTATGACCTGGTACTGTGTATTACTTGATATGGCCTGTCGCGCCAACCGAGTTTCACCACAGAGATAAAAAATCATGTTCACGAATTAATAAATATATTAAAGCTGATAATAAATTAATAAACAAGTGGATAATTCTGAGGGATTGTGGTACGCCGTTGCCACTCTGATAATGTTTTTATCTGAACACAAGTGAATTTTGTATGTTTAAACATGGTTGTGGTTGGTTTTTGTGATAATACAAGGCTATAATATATTAAATATGTTTTAAATTAAGCTATATAATATTGTATTTCAATACAATTGGCAAGTCTAGATCTAGATAGATAGATAGATAGATATCTTCATTATGATATACTTGAATGAACTATTTTATAATATATAATCTTAAATGATGTCAAAAACAAACAATCAATTTCAAAAACTATAAAAACTCTTTAAATATACACGTACGTGTATTTAAAAAAAAAAATCTCTAGGGAAAATGAGTTTCTGGCATAATTGTGTCGATAAGACAGCTTGCAATGAATCAGCACACTTATCAGAACTAGTGGATCGGCGCGTGGCTGGCGGAGAAGTCAAGCTACACTATTGGTGGGTCAGAGAGCGTACCTTGCTTAGTTTGCCCAGAGCGGCTATTAGGTCCGCCCACTCGCTGGAGTATTCAAAATTGCGCAGCGCTTTGTCAATATTGGTCATATACTGGCGATACTTAGTCTCGGCCATGAGCTTCTGCTCCTCGATGAGTGTGTCCGCAGACTCCATGGCGATAATTGTGACTGAGTGGTTGGCTGAAATAAATGAAGAATCAAATAGAAATACAAATGTAGCAAGCAATAGGAAAATCAATAACAATTAACAAACACTTGTTGCCGCCGCGTGTCCTTGAGTTTTAGTTGCTGTTGGCCGTTTGCTTAAACCGTTAATGCATACACATATTCAATGAGTGTGGCATCCAGCGCACACGCGTCCGCAGCTGCTGCCAACAATGGACAAAATGTTGAAATCACTAGCGAAAAAAACGTTTGTGTGTGTGTGTGTGGGTTCTTTGTTCACACATATACTCATAGACAAGTGGCATTTAATTCAATTTGTTTGTTGTTGTTTTTTTTCTTTTTGTGCATATATTTCACATTTCACCTTATTAACCCCCTTAGTGGGCAGCACAGTTTTTATTTTATTTTATTTTTTCTGAAGCTGCCGCTGCTGCTGCTGTTGTTGCTCGCTCTCTCGCGCACGTCACGCAATTAACTGCGAATGCAATTGCTGTGACGACGACTGCTCGGGACCAGCTGATGACGAATTTTTTTTGCAGACAGACGACGACGACGGCGACGACACAAAGTTACGACTTTTGTTTATTGTTTGCGAGTTACGTTGAACGCTTGTATGGCGACAGTTTTGGTCGCCATCGTTAATTGCACATTGTTATTTTTAATATTTGATCGATTTACATTGCAGAATTTACGTTTTGGCAAATCAAAAATAGAAAATCACAATAGCCAAAGCAGACTGCTGCTCGCGGACTTATATTTTCTAATACATTGTGACGTCTATCGAAAATCGATAGTTTACCTTCGTTAAAATGGAATGACACTTCCGTTTTGTTTTCTGTCGATATTTTTCTGCTGAAAAAATTAATCGTATAAATAAACTTTTGTTAGTTTTAAAGGGAGAACTTTTATTTTTTCGCTTTATTTGTAGTTTATATTTTATTAAATACCCTAAGAAAAATCTTGGTTGTATTGCTTGGTAATTAAAATGACAGCGATGTTTGGACATATGTTATACGATAGTTGAGCGAAAAACTAAAAATTATTTGTTTGATTTTATTTTAAATTTTAAACATAAAATATTCGACAAAATAAATTTCGCCAAAATTTAACCCTTTTATTATTGAAAGGCATTACATAATATCAAAGTCAATATTTATTTTACTTTTTTCAGAAACTAAATAAATTACTAAATCAACTTTTTGCAATACTTGTAAATAAACATAAGACGATTTTTTAAATGCAAAAGCAAACGGTAAATAACTTAATGAAAAAAATGAATAAAATTGTCCACAATAAGTTTGCAACCTTTGAAATATTGTAATTAAATGACTGATTTTACTTTTTCTTCTTATTCTTGCCCTGCGCGACGGCCGCTGGAGCGCCAGTCAGCGCCGCCAGCTCCTTCTTCAGACTCAGGAGTACATCGACCTCGGGCTTCCACACGGCAGCATCTCCGTTGGCTTTCAGGGTGCGCACCTTTTCGCCCTGCTGTGCGATTTTGTCTTCCAGTGCTTTGACTTTGCCCGCATCCGCGACGGGTGCAGGTGAAGGTGCAGCTGCAGCAGCGGGTGCGACGGCTGCGGGCGCTGCCTTGGCGGCCTCCAGTTGCTTTTTCAGATCGAGCAGCACATTTACTTCGGGCTGCCAGACAGCCTTGTCTTTTGTGGTTGACTTCAGTTGGCGCACCTTCTCGCCCTGCGCTTGCACAGCCTTCTCCAGCTCTTGAATTGATTGCCCGGCTGCAGCGGGAGCGGGAGCTGTAGCTACAGCTGCTGCCGCTGGTGACGTCTTCTGCGCCGCTTCCAGCTGTTTCTTCAGATCGAGCAGCTTGGCTACCTCCGGCTGCCATACGGTCTTGTCTTTTGTGGTTGACTTCAGCTGACGCACTTTGTCGGCCTGCGCCTGCACCGCTGCCTCCAGTTCAGCCGCATTCGACTGTTCTGGCGGTGCCGCCTTGGAGTTCTGTGCGCCGCCGTATTTACCCTTCAGCTCATCGATGAACGCCTGCTCCAGTTTGGTGAAGAGCGGCGACGGTTTGCCAATCTTGTGTCCAGTGGGCAGCAGCAAGGTGGCCAGGGGTTTCCTGAAAATAATTAAAATTTAAGTATATATATATATATATATATGTATATATTCGCCAACGTGGAGAAACTTACTCTGCGTTGAGTGGCGTTTGTTTGGTGTTGAGCTGGGCGAACATTGTGCGCGCCGTGCTGGGCATGTAAGGGAACAGGAGATTCGCCAGCAGACAGGCTACATTGGTGCACAGACCAATGATGGTGGCGGCTCGTGCCTTCTGCTCGTCGCTGCCCTTGAGCAGCACCCAGGGCTGCTGGGTTTGCATGTAGCCATTGCCGTGCCGAGAAATGGCCAGCAGATGACGTATGCCGTCGCGCAGCTTGGCCTTCTCCAGCGAATTGATGTAGCCGCGCAGCTCGCGGTTGATCAGCGCCAGCAGCACCAGCTCATCCTGGGTGAGTGCAATTTGGGGCACGGTGCTGTTGAAGTTCTTTTCGCAGAAGACCAAAGCGCGATTCACAAAGTTGCCCAAGTTGTTGAGCAGCTCGGAGTTGTTGCGTGCGGCCAGATCGTTCCAGCTGAAACTGGAATCCTGACCCTCTGGACGTGCCGAGGCCAAATAGAAGCGCCAAACGTCGGCGGGTATGCCCGTCTCCTGGGCATCGTTGCCGAAGACGCCAATGCCGCGACTCTTGCTAAATTTACCATCCTCATAGTTCAGATACTCGGTGGCCATAATGTGGCTGACCAGTGTGTTGCCCTTGTTCATGGCCAGCAGAACACTGGGCCACACCACCGAATGGAAGGGCACATTGTCCTTGGCCATGAACTGGAACAGCTCCACATCGGTGCCAGCGGCGGGCCGCCACCACTGCAGATACTCCTTGGTGTAGCGCTTCGTCATGGACACATAGCCAAAGGGCGCATCGAACCACACATAGAAGACCTTCTTCTCGAAATTCGCGTGCGGCACGGGTATGCCCCATTTGAGATCGCGCGTAATGCAGCGCGGCTTGAGACCCTCGCGCAGCCAGGCGCGCGTTATGACGCGAGCATTGTGTGTCCAGCCGTTCTCAACGCGATCCACCCATTCGCGCAGTTGGGGCTCCGATTTGGGCAGATCGAGGAACAGTTGATCCGAGGAGCGTAGAACAGGCGCACTGTTGCAGACCTTGCAGCGTGGACGCACCAATTCGGTGGCATTGACGAGCTTGCCGCACTTGTCGCACTGATCACCGCGTGCATCCTCATAGCCGCAGCCGGGATGCGGACAGGTGCCCTCCACAAAGCTGAGAGAATGAGAAATTGTGATAAGGATTCACTTCTATTAATATATAAGTAATATATATATACCGATCGGCTAGGAAACGATCGCATTTCTGGCACAGCAGCTGCTCCACGCTCTCGGTGAGTATGTAGCCAGCGTTGTAAACATCCTTGAAAGCCTCTTGTACAATGCTGAAATCAAGAAGTGGAAATGCATGAATACAGGATGTGCTTTATTTGAGTCCCAGTGCAACCCACTCTGTCTGCTCCTGCGTGGTGGTGCGTCCGAAGTAGTCAAAGCCAATACCGAACCAGCGGTAAATGGAATTGTGCAGCTCGAAATATTTATCGCAGATCTCGCGGGGCGTCATATTCTCGGCTAGCGCTTTGTTCTCTGTGGCCGTGCCATACTCATCCGTGCCACAGATGAGCAGCGTGTTGTAGCCAGCTGCCCGCGAGTACCGGGCAAAGATATCGGCGGACAGGACGCAGCCAATGATGTTGCCCAGATGTGGCACATTATTGACATAGGGCAGGGCCGAGGTGATGAGTACATTGCGTTGCCCAGCTTGGGGCAGGACAGTTTTTTGTTCGCGCAACTCCTGCGGTTTGTTGTATACGAAAGCGGCACGTGCCGCATTGATCTCCTCATCCGTAATGGTGTCGGCGACGGTGGAGGCTGTTTCGGCCAGCAGCTTCCCAGCATCTTCCGAGATGGAACGCTTGAGCGGTACGTGATTCAGACCACCATAACGATTGGCTTGCTGCAGCGCATTGAACGTCAGATCCTTCAGTGGCTGCTCGCCCAGAACCTGCTGCACCTCCGGCAGTGCCTTTATTTTATCGTACCAGCTGCGCAGCTTGTCCACGTTCTGGGCACCTTTCAGTGTGCCATCGGGCGCCAGCAGAGACCAGACTGCTATATCCGCTGCGCTCACTTTGTCGCCGGCCAAGAAGGGCGCATTCGTGAGAGTATCGTTGAGTTTCTTCACCAGCGCATTCAGCACGGGCAGTGCATTCGGATCCGCGCGATGACCGACGGCCATGTGATGGGCCAACGCTGGCGCCAGCAGCGTTGTGGACCACTCCAGCCACTGTGAAAAAGTGCGTTGGCTTTAATTTAATTAACCTTGAGAAGGGGGCACAACATACCTCGTCCCGCTGATCACCTTCGTCGCCCAACAAATATTTGGCTACAGCTGCCGTCGAAAACAAACGCAAGCCGTTGTCCAGCTCAAGCGTGGGCAGCACCAGCAAGTCCTTGTACTTGGCATCTGCAAGTTTCAAGTGTTATTGCATCAGTTAACTGTCATTCCACTGTTGCACGTTGCCGGCCCGCATTTAATTTTTTTTTTGTCGACTTACCATTTAGGTTAACCAGCTGCACTTGAACCGCGCGCTTGGCGAATTTCGCAATCATCAGCAACTGTAAGCCAAGCGGATTGCCCTCATTTGTGTAGATTATCATTTTGCAATGCCAATTGCCGCAGCGTTAGTAAATAATTTAAATAAATTTACGTGGCAAAAACGGATTAAAAAAGCCTCAAACTGCCGTCACACGCGTATATTTCAACTGTATGTATTAGGAATGAGCAAGTATACGATTAACTATCATATATCGTTATCGAGCGTATACTATCACATCAGCTGTTGACATCAGGTGGCGCCAGTGTGCAGCTCGTAAATATTTCGTAAACATTTCAAGAGTTTAGTAAATTTGTATTAAAATGGGTGAACGCAAAGGCCAGAACAAATACTATCCGCCCGACTATGATCCGAAGAAGGGCGGCTTGAATAAATTTCGCGGCACCCATGCGCTGCGCGAGCGCGCCCGCAAAATCCATCTGGGCATCATCATCATCCGCTTCGAGATGCCCTACAATATCTGGTGTGATGGCTGCAAGAATCACATTGGGATGGGCGTGCGCTACAATGCGGAGAAGACCAAGGTGGGAATGTACTACACCACGCCCATTTATAAGTTTCGCATGAAATGCCATTTGTGTGACAATCACTTCGAGATCCAGACGGATCCGGGCAATCTCGACTATGTGATACTATCGGGCGCGCGACGGCAGGAGAACCGCTGGGATCCACTGCAAAATGAGCAGGTGGTGCCGGAGACAAAGGAGGTGCAAAAGCGCCTCTTCGATGACGCCATGTACAAGCTGGAACATCAGGCCAAAGACGTCAAGGCGGCCGCTGATGCCAAGCCCGTGCTGCAGAAGCTGGTGGAGCGCAACCAAAGCGTCTGGGACGACAGCTACGTGGCCAACTGCCGACTTCGCGCCGAATTTCGTGAGCAGAAGAAGGAGATCAAGGGGCAACAGGAGTTAGATCGCCAGCTGCTGGCCAAGAGTAGTCTGGACATAGCGCTGTTGCCCGAGACGGCGCAGGACAAAGAAATGGCGGCACTGATGAAACTGCAAACCAAAAGCGCCATAGAACGCGAATCAGAGCAGCGTCTCGAGCTGCTCATGCGACCCGCACTGCCCGGCGCCACGACAACCACATTTGGTGGACTCAAGCGGCAAAAGGCGCTCAGCACACAATTGCAGCTGCAGGATTTGGGCATAAGGCGCAAGCAGGTGCCACCAGGCGAGACGGAGGAAGCCAGCAAAACAGTGCCCGCAGATGAAGCAGAAGCAGTAACAAAAGGATCGCCAACAGAAGCAGCGCATCCAACTCTTAATAAACCTTTCAGCCTGGTGGGCGACTATGCCAGCTCCAGTTGCGATGAGAGCAGCCCCGATTCCAATGATTGAGTCGAACAGCGCCCTCGTCCACACAATAAACTTAATCGATTTATTCCGAACAATACAACATAACTGAACCTACATCAACTTTTAATACATTCCCTCATTAATTTCATCTAAGGCGCTTTCCATGCTCTCCTCGTTGGCGGCGCTGCCGTTGTCGTTCTGATCGGTCTTGTAGAGCACCTCGCAGACGCGATTGCAGAATGGGACATGCTCATTGTTGTTGATCATTTCAGTGAGGAGTATCTCAATCTTGCGTAGCTTCTCATAGGCCTGATCACGCGTCTCGATGGTGCTGGCAATCTTGATGTTCAGCTCATCGATGGAGGCCAGAAAATCATTGACCGGCTCCTCTTTCAACATGGCGGCGCGTGGCTTGATCGGCTTCGGCTGAACGGCATTGGCTGCCGATTTGAGATTCTCCAAGCCGGGCGCCTGGGAATCGAAGAACTTCTTGAACCACTGCAAAAACTCAAAGTTGTCCTGAAAACGACCCTTGATCAAACGTTCCAGCGGCACTGTTTTGTCCAGCTTGAGGCGTGTGAGGGCGCCCTGGAAAAGCTTCATATTGTGAAAGCACTCGTGCTCCAGCTTGGCCGACATTTTCACACGCTTCAAATTGATGCAGTTCGGAAAGAGCATTTCCATCATTTGGCAATAGGCCACGCCTAAAAAAAAACATAAGCAACTTTGGCCTAATGCTATCTTTTGACGATCGCTTACCCGTTGACATCTCTTCGATTTTCTTGAAGTGTCCATCGACCATGTTGTTGACCCACTCCAGCATTTGGTGGCGCGACATATTCTCTGAATTGCAGCTGGTTAACGATATGGTTGGCTTCAGGTCGCTCATTTTGATCACTTTTTCAAGGAAATGTAACTAAGAATCTACAAACTGTATTAACGATTTACTGTTGCACTCTTTTTTATACAGCTGCGCCTTAATGGATTTTGAGAATTTATGATTTATCTTCTCCACGAAATGGGTTTATAAAATAAATATATTTAAATATTTGCTATTTGTGTAAAATTTCTTTATAATTGAACTAGCTGGCAAGTTCGTAAATTCCTCACCT